>OY776276.1:102460843-103130843 GCA_963675445.1 Linnaemya vulpina | reverse complement strand
ACTGATTACTGCTGGCGTTTTTCGAATTTAAATCCGATTTGCTTTTCGTGAAAAATTCTAACCGTTATCAGGCTAATAGACTCAAATACTAAAACCTACTTATTTGTTTCTTTTAATTCTATTTTTAAACTGAAAAAAATTAAGGATTTCGCACGAAAACAGAATTTTTTCTCCACTAATTTCTGAATAATTCCAAAATTTACAAAAATTACATTCGACTAAAATAAATACAATTTTGTTACACATCTGGTGTTTTACTTTTGAAAATCGGATGACTCGTTCTCGAGTTAGGGTGAAATATGTCTACGTACCTGACTAACTTAGGGGGGGAAAATTGGAACACCTATAAAAAAATCCCGATCTGATGGAAAAAACCGAAAACGGATTTGAGTTTAGCACATCAAAATCAATATAGTTTACATAGTTTTATTTAAAGGAAAGACAGAAATGATTTTTTGCAGAGCAGTGTAATTATTAGTCTCTTCCTGTCCCGTTAATATTAGTCTCTTTCCTGTCGGAAAATCCTATAACAATGAATACACGTTTTATTTTACTAATTTAAGTTTTTATATCACTATACAGAAATTATATATGTATTTTATATGTGTGGGAATACGCCACACAAGTTTTTGTGGTGCACTTTTAGGTACAATATTTTTGAAACATACGTGATTTAAACGGAATATTTATATAGCTACGCACATAACATAAAATAATGTTCCTTTTTTAATTGTAAACACAAATTTTCATGGTTGAATCATGAACTTTCAAATATTTCTGTACAGGTTTTATTGGCTGATAGAAATTCAAGTGCTTTTTAATGTTCTGTTGTATAACGAATAAGGGAAAATATAAAAAGAAATTTATTATATTTCTTAAAATTTTCAGCTGAATTTTGACTACCGGACGATTTTTAGTTTAAATACATAATAAATCTACTCAGGATTTTCATTTGGGTGCCTTCACAATACATAATAAAATAAAAAAATAATAGGAAAAGAAAAATAGAGTTTTTAATTCATTCCACATATGTATGTATATCAAAGCTTTTATTATATATAAGTGCAAATAGTTTAATTTTGTGGTCAATATAATTCTAACATTAGAACTACATTCGAATTCTAATAAAAATTTACTAACTCAATAGAAAACTTTGTTAAAGTATCAGACGTGTGCAGTGTCATCCATACCTTAGAACGTATTCGGTTTCAGCTTCTGATAGTCATATATTTTATAATATACGCTTCCTTTTGTAGTTATTTATGGTTAAAGGCATCAAGTTATAAAATGCTTCTTGTATATAAATATGTTCAGTTGAACTTTGTAAATAATTTAATCCAATTTCTCCAATATCTATTAATATATAATAGTATATAATTCTACATATGTACATACATATAATGCGCTCGCAAATAGTGCAAGATTTAATAAATTTTATCTTATTAAAATTTAGGGAATTCAAAGAGACCTTTATGCTGCTCAATACGGCGATGACAGAGCATAAATTCGAATTGCTCGAAGTTATTACCATCAATGATTAATATTAATAATTTAGTAAGTTAAGTTATCTAGTCTATTACAGATTGAAACAATTATATTTAATGTAATAACTTAGGCCTGAATTTGAAACGAAGTAATTTTTGGAAATCATATTTTTGTGTGTCCGTAGCTGGTTTTTGCCTGGCCGTTTGGCATGTGCATAAATATATTAAAATGATGAAAGTTTTGGATTTTTATACGTACATATCGTCATCTAAAATCAATATTCAAAATACTCTTTTGCTAAAATTCTTGTTATAATTATTCTTAAGGCTCTAGGTCTAAGAATCGAAAATAAAACTCTTGCTATGTTTTATCTCGTTATATCTGTATATATTTTATTATTTCGATATTTCGAACACCTTCGGTGTTCTTCTTCAGGAAAAACTGAAAAAAACAATTTTGTTGTCACAACATTTATCACAAAAATATTAATTGATTTAAATTAACTAAAGTTAACTTTAAAAATTTACATATATAAATAGTAAATTCTTATCTAAAATTGGATTTAATTACTCAAAAATTTAATAATTGGTAAAAATATGGTCAATTTCTAAAGAATTCTGTCTGAATTTCTGACAAGATTGTGGGGAAAACAGATTTTTTTCTTTTTTAGTGTGAATGTAGCGTGTCAAAAAATTAATAAATTTACCAATTCAATACTGAGGCCAAAAGAGATTTCAAATACCGACATTTTTGTTTTTATTGGTATTGAAAAGTTACCCGCCACTATAAGGTTTTATATTTATCTAAACAAATACAATAGGTTTCAATGAACTTTAAAATCAAAAACAAGTGAATTAAAAAATCCAAAATTATAAAGCTTAAAATATTGTTACAACAAAACTAACTGCATAGCCCACGATATCGTTCTGTCGACAAAATACTTTTAAAACAAAAACAAATTCTAAAATTTTGTTTTTATTTAAATAAAATCTGTCGCTATCATATGACATCGTGGGTCTGGCAGAAATAAACTTGCAAAGAAACCATAGCTTTCTTGTTAATATTTTACAAATAACACAGGACCCGATTTCGTACACCAGTTCGCGTTCGTGATATTAATAGGAAATCAAAAACAAATTTAGATTGGACACAATTTCTTCAAAAAAGAAATGGCTACTTTGCCTTTCTAAATATTTAAAATTTTCATGAAAAATAAAAGGATATATATACTAAAAGAGAGCAAAGAGAGAAAAAACATTTGAAATTTTTTTTCATGCACGTATAAATTTCACTGATGCAAAGAGATTTACACATATAGGGCCTTAGTGGTCTTACTTCCTGTCCTAACCACAAATTTGCCGTTTCAAAAATATTTATTTCTTGTGCGTTATGCAGTTATTAGCCCATACTTACAGCCAAAATAAAGTGCACCTTAAGTTTATTTTACATGTGAGCATTTGTTTTAAAATTTTAACGTATGCTTTATTTCTGACTATGACTATGATTAATTCTTTAAAATTTTTATTGTAATTTAAAGCATACGTGTGTGTATCTTATAAATATAAGTATGGAACTTTATGTTCAAGAAGTTTAAATACTATCAAAAAATAAAGAGAAGGGCTAAAACACAAGCATATAACCAACAACAAATAAATGTTTTTGTACAATATATATTTTCTTTTCTTAATTGAATCGGGCATGCTACAGCTTTTGTTATTATTTTTTGCAGTGCCTTATGGATGTTCATATGCAACTTATTGATGGAATGTGAAGTTCAATGGAAAGGAATCTAAAAGTTAGACGATGATACTAAAAAGATTAATCACTATTAAAGTTTAAACAGTTATTTTAAAAATATTTTGACTTTTATTATGAAATTGCATTTCCAATATACCGAAAACAAATTTACAGATAAAAATTGTATTTTATAACTTTTAATAAAAAATTTATGCTGCAACAAAAGGTTTTTATTCTTTCAATATTTTCAAACTATGTATATAGTACATACATGCGTAGATATTTACATATGTACATACTTATACAATGCACTTTTCCAGTTTCTGGTGTGTTTCATTTATTTTCCGTATAAAGATTACCTTCATCTTCTTCGGACATTATTCGCATTAACGTCTTCAAATATGAGATCCCACGTACAGTTCCTTCCAAATGTGCATCATTAGCAATAGATAGCTCACGATAACAGTACTCGTTCAACATTTGCTCGAGTTTCTTGGCTCTTCTGCTCAAGCAACAATCTTCTTCCAGAGAATATCCTTGCTGAAACAAACCTCCATTGTTGGTGTTGAGATGTACTTGATTCTTGGTAAGTGGAGCATCATCTACGGCATCCTCCGTAAACTTACATTTTTGATTTAAGCCGTACCGTATATTTTCTTTTGCATTATCCAAATAACTTCGACGGACTTTTCTTATACCCAAAATATATCGTAACGTTTTAAAGTACACACTTTCTGAGAGTTTAGAGCTGTTTAATTGTGGCTTTTGACATTTACGTCGTTTCTTTTTACATTCCCGAAATAAGCGTCTTTTAACCCTCTGTAATAGAATCTCACGCGTGGTTAAACTTGATGTCTCCATCAACATATTCAGATTATGCCGCATGACGGTTTCATTGTACTCATGATGCATTGGTATAATTGGTATGTGTTTCCCGCTCATAATGTATATTTGAAGTATGCACTGACTAAGGAAAAATCTCTTTACTGGATCTGCAAACTGCTCGTGATCGTTGACATTGTAATAACCATGAGGATCGCTGTTGTCCAGATCTTGTTCACATAAATTATACAATTCTTCCATTTCTTAGGGCTAATGGTATATAAAAAATTCACGTGTCTGTACTTAATGAATACTATTTCGGAAATGCTAAATTTTTGAGGATGTTTTTATATGAAGTGTAAGAACAGTGATTACATACAAACACACACACGTATGTTTTCATGTGTACACATTTACATTTATCTTAATATAAACTGTGCAGGTAAATTTTTGTAAGTATTTAAAAATTTTTATATTACTACCGCAGTTTTATTGCAGTCCCTTCGCGGGAAAGTTCCGTTGTTCTAAATTACCTGTTGACTAAAATTACCTGTGGTTAAGCGGAATAAATCTTATTATAAAAGTTGGAAAACTAAGAGATACCTGGTCCCTAAATACTAAACATTACGTTTGCATTTGCTTATCAATGAATGAATGCATGTATGTGCATGCATTTACACAAAATTTTCTTTTAGCCTGATTTTCCGGCCTGAGTAAAATGACGTATATCAGTGACACTTTATTTATAATCCGGATACCCGAAAACATGTTTTAAAAGAAATCTTCTAAGCCTTAAATATTTTTAAAAGTATCATTAAATATTAACAATTTTTTTTTTATTTGACAACAAAACCTATTTCATTCAATAATATTTGAGTAAAATAAAAATTTAAATTACATAAACATAAAAGCAAATTAACTGTATAACGTTGGGAACACAACCGGGACGAATAATGACGACATGTTCGCCTAGAACATGAGTCTTCAAAAATAAAGCAACGACTATATTTATACTGCCGTATTCATAAAGAGGATGCGTACTTGGGCTTTAAGACATATAGTTTTACTATATGTACATATATAGTTTTTCTATATGCAGTTTCTTCATACTTTGCTGTTTTTATTTGAATTTCATACCTTTTAAAACGCGTATTTATAATATTTAACTGAATTTAATATTAAATACAAAATCTTTAACCGCGTATACATACATACATATACACACATGCTAAATTGTGTTTGAAAACAGATTTATTTAAAAGGTACAATTTTAAAATTTCCGCTAAATCCTGCACAATTAACGTCAAATATCTTTCATAAAGCCAATTTTTTATTTTCAAATATATTTGCACACATCCATCAGAATCAGGCAAAGATTCTAAAAATTTAAGAATTAAGATTACAATCTAAAATATGTTAAAAATGAATTAAATTCCCAATATATTATGCCAAAATTGAATACTTCTTTTTGTTGAAATATTTCCTTTTATGGAGATTATTATTTTAGAATTGGATTATAGCTCTCGTATCAAAAGCTGGAATTACATTAAAGTACTTTTTTTATTTCGAATCCACAATTTTACTGCTTCAAATTTACTAATGCTTTTTACCCTCAGACGATTTAATAAAAAATTATATGTATATTATATTATATAGTAAAAATACTATACAATTTATAAATATAGTTATAACAATAATATATATTACAAAAAGTAGAAAACTACGTTGATATTTTTGATATAATATATCTCCCTGGTTTATAACTAATGAAACCGCAAAAATGCATGTTTATGTTTATCCACTTTAATATATTTTGTGAAAAAAGCATAAATATATCAATTACTTTTAAAAGTAATGTAAGTTTCTTTTCGAGAAATATAAAACTCGTACTCCTATTAAAAAACTACATTACAACTCCGCAGCTAAATTTATAATCAGGGAAACAGCGAACATGCAAATGCATGTTACTTCAACGGCCATAACTCGTATTTTTATGAAATAGTTTCCAATATATTTCATAGACACCTCGTCATAAAAATTTAGTGCGATACTATCAAATATAATGATTTAATATTATATATATTAAAAATCACGCACGATCTTATATCTTTGAACCCCATAACGCGTGACACAAAAAAATCACAACATTTGCACATCTCTACAACAGATATCTTTTCAATTTCATATTTTCATTGGAAATACGTTACTCGGTTTTTCAACTCGCATTTCACGAAACAACATTGCGAAAGTAGTGTCTCATGTTTTATGCACGAGGCCTGAATGAAATTCATATGTGGCACCGTCAAACGTTCACAGAATCTGTTCTATAATATATAAACTTCAAAAAGCTGTCTTGTAATGAAGAGTATCTCTTTCCTACTTGGACTAATTTATTGTTGGCTCGGAGTTCCTGCTTGGTAAATTAGTCCCACAATGTGGACTACAGATCGGTCAATGGTACTTTTCTCCACATTTGTGAAAATTTCAATATTTTCACATGAATTAGTAGTTAATATAACCATCCTAAAATTGTATGTATCTTTAGTTCATAAAACTTTTTAGTCCACAAACCTGAATAAATACACAAAAGCAAAAATTTAGTGTTTTAAATATTTAAGAAATAATTCGGTTTATGTTTATGAAAATTCGTTTTATAAACGTGAAATGCGGCGTTTAGCGAAAAAGTATTTTAAGTTTGTTAAACTTAAATATATACAAAATATTAAAAAGCTTCTAATTTATAAAATATGTTAAAAATAGTTTCATCCAGGAAGTTCATTATTTCATTAATGAAATAACTTTGTTATTTCAAATAGTTACCGCCTTATTTTAAGTTTATTAAACCTAAATATATACATAGAAGTAATATATTAAAGACAGAGTTTTTTATTTATAAAATATGTAAAGTATGATTTATCACCACGGAGTTTTCAATCACAATATATGTAAAATATTAAAGCAATTGTTTTTTATTCATAACATAGAATCAAAACAAACAGATAATTAGTTAATTAATGGAATAACTTTTTTATTTTAATATTTACAGCCTTCTTTGTAAAGGAAATATTGTAATGTTATTTAAAAGTTATTAGATAAAAATTTAAAAAAAAGTTGCAGTAGATACAATTTATATAATTTTCATGACTTACTTTATTTTAAAAATAATTATTTTGTCTTCTGCCTTTGGGCCTGATATTAAGCCAATGCGCAAGAACATTTAAGTAAAAGAAGGACCGTACCGTCCCATTTATATACTTATTATTTGCATCAACAAGTTCAAGCGAACTTCGTTGAGTCAGCATTTTTTCGCTTTTAGTTTGTCTTGTGGTTACATCAGAATCATCGGTATAGCGTGCGCGCTTAACTTGGCCACCTATGCGGCGTGTCTGGTGTGCATTAGGACATACTTCGCTAATGGTTTGTTGAAAAACTTCGGATAAGCTTTTGTTGGGGTTGAAATTGAATTCACCATCATGCTCTGCGAACTTTCGCTTGATATTGTAACGCAAATACCAGCGGACATTTTCCCCTACTTCATCCAAGTAATTTCGTTGAATTTGTCTTGTGCCCAAAATATGACGAGCTGCTTTATAGTACATCCCTTCTGATAGTTTGGAGATGTTTAATTGGGGCTTTCTAGATTTATGCAACTTTGGTTTGCGATCCCGAAACAAACGCCGTTTAACCTTGTACTTCATAATCTCATCTCTGGTGGCTTTATATGGTCCCATTAGCTTATTCAGCTCGTTACAGATTGCTTTTTTTTCATATAGAAGGGGATTTAAAGTCCTTAACTTGGTATTACCTTTCAGGAAATTTATATGATTTATGCATTTTTCAAGGAAGACTCTCTTTATGGGGTTTGCGAAATGAATCCGTTGACGATCGGTGTGATGAATATATCCATGGACATCACAAGTAGGTGCCACTTCACATTCACAAATAGTATTTGCGAGTTCCATTTTCGAAAACAATTAAATTTTCATCACTCACGTATCCTCCACTTATCGAATAACAATTCAATACTGATAGACTTTTGAAACGCTAACGATCCTTTTATATCAAAGATTTTAAGCATATGTATTTAATGTATCTCAATTATAAAAATTTATCTTAATGAGCAACATATACACATACATAAACATGTATCTCAATGAGTACTATTAAATCAATATTAGAGAGATTTAAAATATGCACATGCACATTTATCTTAATTAGTGTCTTCTAAGGTAAGTCCTTGGGTAGTTGTGTATTAGGGTATGCAATTAGTAGAGGGTTTGTTTCAATTGCTTAATTGCTCGATTAATTAACTTCAGTGTTTATAACACGTCTAATAGTATTGTCATTATCAAACTCATCCTGACAATGATCAATATTGAATATTCTAAAAGAATTAATTCTAAATTTCTTAGTTTGTGTTCTTGTTTATATTTTAATAATCGTTACTTGAAGGAAACATTAATATAAGTGTATTTAAAACTGAATTCGTCATCAAGTTATTAACCAAAATTAGACAATCGAATATATCCAATTTTAAAATAATCGGACAGGTAATCGGTTAGTAATAGTCCTCTAAATTGAGTATCCAAACATTATTATAATTATGATTGAAATGCGTTGTAGAAATTTTCTTTTGCGAAATTAAGTAATTTGTACTTTAAGTATTTATAAGTATTGTTTCGTACCCGATATATTTTGCATACAAGACTTCCCGATAACTATGACAAGCTATAGATAAGAGTACGAAAACATATTTGATTATTTTGTACATACAAAAAATGCGTGACTTCTTTATATGGAAAATTAAAATATTCGGGAACTCGAGCGATTTGCTATCTGTCATATTTTTTTATTTCTTTTAATTAAATTTTTATTGCACATTATTGTGCTTAAGACATTTGTTTTAGAACATATTTCCCTGATTACACAGTTCGGCAAAATTAGGTGTTACAAACATCCTTTGTACATGTACTTGTTTAGTAATTAATATATTATTATCTTTTAACTAGAATTCATTTAGTTTAAAGATTCCGAATTATAAAATATATTCCACACAGCCACAGGTAGTTTTAGTCAATTTAACTAACAAACATAGTGTTCCCAAGGTTAAGCAATAGAAGGATCGTTTTAATGTTAAACATTTCTAAGCCCCTTCAAATGTTTACCTGCACAGCCGCTAATTGAGATAAATATGTATGCATGTATGTGTTCGTGAGGTGCCGAAAGCCAATTTTCGAATACTAGCGAATACGTACGAATTGATAGGATTATTACAATATTCATAGAAGCGAATGTGAATTTCAATTGAATTGAATTGAATTATGCTTAAAAACATAATTTCCATTTCTTTTATTATTTTCTATACATGGAATCGCACATATTTGATATTTAAAGACATTTTCATTATGACACTATTAACGCTAGCTAAATGATATCTGAACTATTTTGAATGAAAGAGAACATCACAGTCCTGTTGGAACACATTAAAGTTCGACATTTCCATAGCAAATATATTCCAAAGTCATATATATAACAAATTTAAATTGTTTATTACAATTATGTTAAAACAAAATCTGGTAAAATTCTGTCCGACTGAGAAATAATAAAATCACTGTCACACAACGCGTCAACGCTAGACGAAAATAAAACAATCCTTGCCGGTTTCATTAAAACATGGCTGATAGGCAAACAAAGAGTGCACATCTAATCGCACAGAAGTTATTGTAAAAGCTTCAACTATTAAGAGTCCATCCCTGACTCAATGAATAATTTATTTCTATTCTTGGTCCATGGAGCTACCACTATGTGCTGGTGCGCTAGCTCACATGATAATTTTGCACTTAGTTGTGGATTTCAAGAATAAATTTTGCTTAATATTTTTCAAGTGCATTTCTATAGTACATGTTATATCACTGCCCACTGTTAATTCATAGTGTCCGCTTAAATTTAATCGTTTGCTACTATTTTTACTCTGTAGTATTTGCTATTAGTTCTACACATCCAATATCAGGCACTGGGTCAATTCATTTTGTTTCGGTCAATGACACTTGGGTGCGCGTCCACACAGCTGAATTAATTGACTCATGACTACATCTGATGGCGAATCATTAACATTTACCAATTCAACGGGTATTTAATTATTTAAATCCCTGTAGTGCAACTGTAACAAATCAAAGGATGTTTTTTTTCCATCAGGTCAAATGATGAACTGCACAAAATAGCAAAAAATTAAGTAGTCACTCATAATATTGACTCATTGATAGTTTGTGGGAACATTGAACTATTTGGTAAACAAAGACGTTGTAAAAATTTATCAGAAAGCTAAAAATTGTAACAGATGAAAGCGAAAAAATTATATGCACCACTGGGTAAGAAAACTTCATAAATTTAATGAATAAAGAAAAATTGGAAAGAAAACCAAAGAAAGAAATAATTTTTGTTTTATATACAAATTTGTTGTGAATAAGATGAAAATGTGTAGTTCTCTTAACGAAGTATATTCTAAAAGCCTAAAAATAATATTTCCTTGCAAAATAGTTGTTTCAAGCTCTTAAAGTATACTTTCTATATGATTATGGGCCACTGTGCTTATGATATTAATTAATTTTCGGTACAATCTCAACATCTCTAATTAACAAATGAAGACCACATCTAATGATACGTTGGGTGTTGATGTCTTCACTGTGTCCAACAAATGGAGCTGCCACACGACATTTATTTAAGGCTCCATATAAATAAAACTTTATTTTTTGTGTATGTTTTCGGTTTTCCTTACACAAGGCCATGGACACAAGTATCAGCACTTTTTGATTAATTAATTCTTATTTTTTTCAATAAATTGTTTTTGTGCAAATTTTTCATGAAACTGTTTCTTCATGTTTTCCCAAAATTTTAGTCTGGCAGGCCTGCCTACAAAACACATATAGAGAAGTAATGACGGTTTGCCTTTGCTGAAACAATTCATTCACAATAACGTTTGTGTCATGATCCTCGATTAGTAGAGCAAGCGAATATACAAACCGCTTGCTATTGAAAGACGTTTAATATACAAATAAAGCCGGCGTTCAACGTTATTCAAACCACACACGACTTGAAAACCCTGCATTTTCCAGAATCTGAGCGCTTATTCGAAATAAAGCCGTTCTTCAAATTATGAAATACGGGGGTCAATAACAGCATTCGATGTGGACCTAGTGTTAATTGTACATAAATTTTATTGAAATTTCGACTCATATTGAATGCGACAATTTGGCATGTGATATATTTTTTAAAGATTTAAACTCGGCGACTTAATATTTATGAAAAGAATAAAATGCTTAGAAAGTAGGTTGTCACGATTTTTTCTTTACTTTGCCTTTGAGTAATTAACATCCTTTATGATTTTTAATTTCCATGCATTGCATTTTTCAAAGTAATAATTTTAATTTCATAAAGCACAACAAAAAATCCTAATTGTAAAATTTTTATTCTTGGTGGAGTTCTTTTTCCAACAGCGCTTGTATAATTTAAGTCAGTGCTGCTTAAGAGTTCCTGTTGATATTAACAGTTGAAACTTGGAATATAATTTCTCATCTCACGCATATATATTTATGTATGTTGTATGTATGTATGTATGTATGTATGTATGTATGTATGTATGTATGTATGTGTGCATGTGCATGCAGACTGTAATGGAATGTTTTCTGTTAGAGAAAATGATTTCACATCAAAAGTATTTGATTTGAGCAGGAATTCGAATACAAAACGACCTACCACAACGGCTATATAATGGCCCGATTGAGAGGCGGTCGCTTATATCGGGCGATTGAACGTCTTTGACTATTTATGTATGGTTATGTTAATTAAGGATCACGCCAATAACAACAACCGCGGTTGATGCACTGGAATCCAATATTGAAGAATACCGGCTTTCTGTTGGGTAAATTTTGACGAATGGGTCAAAATTTACGTAAAATCATCTTTAAAAATTTAAATATATAATAGATCGTTATATCTCCTCAAATAAAGATTTCATGTATGTATTTATCTAAATTATGTGTTTTTTTGTAAATTATATTCTAAAGCTCTTGAGAAATCACCCGTTATATTATTAGTGATGATGCATTTACATCAATGCAATGTAATATTTTTATCGCTTGAAGTTTATCTTAAAGCATATGTTGCAAAAATTATATTTATATTTCTTTTTTATAATAAAATTCATATTTTTCTTTTATAATAAAAGTCTTAGCAAAGATAATGCCTCAAATTATATGATTACAATTGTCATATGAACGATGTCAATTTTCACAATTCTTCAGTTTAAAAAAATTTATTTAAATAACAAAATCGAATTAAAACTTTTTAAAAGGCACAGTAAAATGTTATTAATTTTTATGGGACTTTTTACAACATCAAGAATATTTAAAATCCTAATGCTTGTTCCTGATGATGGTAACAATATGTTAATGATATATGTATGAGTAAATAAATAAAAATTTTAATGATTTTGTAAGAAACTACCCCGAGCTAAAGAAAAAAGGACTTCTTAACATAATCACAGTACCATAGACGAAGTGTATTTTGAGCCTCGTATATGAAAAATATATCTTCTTGCAGATAGAATAATTTTGATATTAACTACAGTGCAGCATAGGAATATTGTTCTTATTACTTTTCAAATTAATCGTTATTTTTGAGATTTGTCATTTAAACCTCTTTGATCACTTTGAATTTTCCAGGAACATTTTGGGAAAAAAAAGAATTAGCACGATATTAAAATTAAAGTTGTACTTGTTACATTTTTCTTGAGATATATGTATAAGATATCGTGGGATTTGATTTGTTTCATTTTTCAAAACCAATTCTTTGCATGTTCTGCAAACATAAAATGTTATTCCACATTTCTTTTGACATTCGCGTAATTTAAAAATAAAATAAATAAATTTTACAATTATGACACTTGAGTCAAATGCCACCAACATTCCTTTTTATTTACAAAAATTTAACGTTCTTACTATTGCAAATACAATTATCCTGCTAAGCTCGAATGCTATTTTTCTTATTTCTTGTCATTTTCAAACACATACGAGTACGTGCATGCATTTAATTCTTAGGAGTGAGTTGTTGTGGGATGAATCGTGATGATGGTGACACAAATTCTCTTTCATCTGGATAACAGTTAAAGTGGTTGTCATACCATTCTTATCCAGACCATTCTACGAATTTTGTGTATTTGTTCATATTTATTTTGAAAATTACTGCATCTACAAAGACTTGCTGGATTTAATATAGAAAAGCTTTAACAGAAATGTCCTTTAAAATCATACAGCCACAATAAGAAATAGAGATGGTGGTAAATGACACTTAAATGCGTTTATGAGTAAATTGTGAGCTGTTCCAACTAAATGAATCATAATTGTTCTTGCAAATGGTGGCACACATGAGATGTTCACCAAAACACAATGGGACTAATACGAAAACGATTTTATAATAATATTTCCCTTAAACTTATTACTTGTTGTGGGTTAAAAGTAGTGTTATTTTTCGAAAAAAAATATCTTGCAATAAAAATATATTCGAATCGAAAACTGTTCGAATGATGAATTATTTTAAAAAAATTATCGAACAATATATTGCAATGTTTGGCTGATCGCACAAAATATTCCCAACTTAAAATTATTTAATTTATTATTTGAACAATTTTATACTCGAGTAAATAATACCGGAATTAAAAATTTTAAAACGACAATTCCCAAAAAAGTGCTTATTTAAAATTTTTGTTTAAAAAATAGAACCGTAAGAAAATAATGAGACGTGATCAAAGAGTTCCTATTATAACTTTGATACTTGCTTAAACTTCTTATTACAGGGGAAGTTGATCTAACGATCTGCATTAGACTCCAATTGATCACTTTGAGTTTCTTAATAAAATTTTTGGAGAAAAAAGAATCAACACAATTATATTTAAATTAACTAACAAATATATCTTCTTAAATACATGTTGAAATCTGCTAATAAATAAGCGTCAATGAGAACATATTTTCAACAAGCAAATGGTTACAATTTCTTCGTAAAAATCCTAATATAGCCCCATGGTGCATTTACCATTTCCTATGGTATTAAACATAGGAAAATGAGGTTAAACAAGATGTTAAACCATTATTCTATATTTAGAAGAATTTGATCTGATTTCAATAAAAATATATATTAAGAGAACAATAAAATAATAATTAAAGTATTTCTTTAATTTACTAAGATAACTTCTTGGACGAAGTTCCTTATGACCCATAAAGTCATAAGAAGAATTTTAGTGCCAAACATGTACAACAAATACTGGTAACGAATAAAAAAAATACGTGGTGTAATTTTTTGGAAATGGTATAATTTTTTTTTTTTCGAAATGATACAAGACTACGCAATGTAACAATATATAACGTAATATGACTTAGCAAAACGTAACATAATGCATCAAAACATAGCATAATATTAGATAATGTGATATAATACAACAACGGTTCTTAATAGGGTCCGAACAAACGAAGTTTCTCAGATCGAGCCCCATCCCGTATCCGAACATATTTAAAATAAAATTAACTTTAACCAATTCATTAAAGCACTTGTTTATGTTTCAGATATTCGACTTTTATGAAATTTTAGAAGTTCAAAAATTATTTTGAATGTTAAAACAAAAAAGATTATTAATTCATTTGTGGACTGATTTAAATTATTTTTCGTTTTTATGGCATCCAGTCAAGTCAAGTAGAATTTAGTTATTCTTGCCTGATAATTATTTAACTTAATTGATATCGTTCTACAAATATTTCTAAGTGAAACTAATAAAATCAACCCTTTGAAATGGTGGTGTGAATATATATTCCCATAGAGAAGAAGCAGTGCTTCTTAAAATATTTTGAATCAATGAATGATTCATGAGTTTTATAATTGTCATGTTTATGCTTCGAATCTGTTCTAGCAAATAAAAGGAAGGTGTGCGTAAAAAACCAACCCATCGCCAAATATTTAATATCCAACACTTAAACTGAAATTAACAAACGATCTTTTTGTTTAAGCCTTAGTATCCAATTGTTTATTTAAGTGTGAGTTTTGCTGATTCAGTAAAGTTTCAATTGGTGAAAAGTAATTTATGTTCGCTTTTTGGGGTATACTGGGGTAAACGTCCTGGGGAAAACTTCTGTACTATATATGCATATATATATATATATATATATATATATATATGTATATATATATATATATATATATGTATATATATATATATATATATATATATATATATATGTATATATATACATATATATATGTATATATATATTTATATATATATATATATATATATATATATATATGAATATATATATATATATATATATATATATATGAATATATATATATATATATATATATATATATATATATTCATATATATATATATATATATATATATATATATATATATGTATATATATATATATATATATATATATATATATATGTATATATATATATATATATATATATATATATATATACATATACATATATATACAAATATGTGCACTTATACATACATATATATATATATATATATATATATATATATGTATACATAATTATTTACAATACAAATTAATAGGAAAATAGGAAAATAAAGGTTATAAGTAATCCTTTTCCATTGCATTACCGCATGGACGAATACAAGAAAAATAAAAACAAACAGAAAAATTAACTATTAAATTATCTATTGAAATTGAAACCAAAATCACAATAAAGCAGAACAATAAAGAGGCAAAGAGTTTTATTTAGTCAATAGATAAACCACACGATGGCATCTAAATAAAACAATAGAAAACCAACAACAATAATAATGCTAATATTTAAGGCCACGACAGAAAAAAATTCATATAGAATATTCACAAGGTTGTGAAGAATAATCACGAATGCTTTTCCATCCAAATTGTGCTAAAGATAATCGCATCAGGTAGTGCTGACAACATTTGAAAGAATAAAACTTAGAACTGAATTCAAATAAAAAGTTATCTTAACAAAGATGTCAAATAAATTTTATTTTTATGAATATGGGGAGAATGTTTAATAGTATTTATTATTTTGGTACACCTTTCGTATGAATAAATTACTATTTTTATGCTACAATATTTAATATATTATGTTCAGAAGGAATTTTAATGTTATTATTATTATATATACTATATATATATATATATATATATATATATATATATATATTAAGATATGATATATATTTTATGATCTCTTATTTAAACTACCCCAGATAATTAACGACTTCTTATTTTTTAACAGTTATTTTTATTTATAATGGATATTATATATATATATATATATATATATATATATATATATATATCTATATGTATATATATATATATATATATATATATATATATATATAATATCCATTATAAATAAAAATAACTGTTAAAAAATAAGAAGTCGTTAATTATCTGGGGTAGTTTAAATAAGAGATCATAAAACTCGTCAAAATAAATCTAATTTAGAAAAAAAAATTGCAGTACTGTTTCGTGTATAGCCCACATGCGAGGAAGGTTGTAATGCAAACACATAGGCACAAGCATACATTTACCGAAAACATTTGACAAGGTATAAATTTGTCAGTTCAATTGTGAGCCAAAAGCGGTACCTTTTTGTTTTATCACACGAATCATATTTAGTCATTATCACCCTCACAGCGTTAGAATGCTCGCGTGCTTCTCTCTTTTACAGCGAATAAATAACAAACTGTGAAAGACTGCCTGACTCCGGCTACTAACTGCACTTAACTTGTTTTTTTTTTTTAATTTAGTATCTCTTCTTTTACTACAGTTATTTGATATCTATTTTTCTACCGTTGAAGCCTCGACGTGTCGCCGACGAAATTAATGAAAAACATGTTTGGACGAGCACATGCATATACATATTCAATTAATTTTCATAAATTTATGTGAATCTGTTTACAAAATAATTACCACAAAGAACCTAAATAAAAGCAAAAAACAATTAAATTGACCTTCGGATTTTTATCAGTAGCTGTGATATCAAATACAAATTAAAAAGATGTATAGAGTTTTTGTTGGTATTTCAATAATAAATAATAATCGTAAATGTAAAAACTCAAATAACGATTATTTTCCAAATGTAAACTAAAAAAATCAGACTACAAGCGATGTGCTACAAATACAAGCAATATATTTTTGTTTGTTTATAAAAATAATAGATCTGTTTGAGGTTATTTTCAAAATTATTATTGACATTTGATGTCATTATGGCCATACATTTAAATTATTATCAAATGATTAGATTATGAAATTCCAACAGTATTTCTCTTATTATCATCTCAGATAAAATATACCCCCTGCAAATATGAATTTTAATATAATAGTTGAAAGGATTGTGCATAAATTTGCAGTTATTTGATATATTAAGAAAAGAACCAAAGTGTGTGTGGATGTAATTCATACAAAAGTGAAGAATGCGTCATGTTTTGATATTCAATACAAAAAATAAAAATATTGCTTATACGCACTATCACACCATTTGATAAAAAGCATTATTAAATCATGCGTACAAACACCGTGGATAATAAGTGCTCATCTTAACGGTAAATTTACACAGCCATAATCATACACACTCTACCCTTCACTTACAGTCTTTTTGTTCGTATTCTCTCTCGCACGCACTCAAAGTAACTTCGCTGTGTAAACGAAGTCATCCTTCTATGAGTTTTGGGAGTGTGTGCATGAATGTTTAATATATAGAAAGAACATAAAAACAAAATCAGCAATTGAACTTAGTAAAGCGTGTTTATCTCGAATTTCCCTCAAACATTCAAATAGTTTAGTTTAGCTGCGACTTTCATGTTAAACAGACGTTGAGTTGGACTTAATTGAAAACGAAATAACGGTTACATGGCGGCGTTAAAGATTTTCATAATATGCAGCAAAAAGAAAAATAATTATTGCATTTGAGAAATTGTGTTAAGAAAGTGTAACAAAAAATTTAAAAAACGGATATGAAAATTCAAACTTGTTTTCAAGAGAGACAACATTTTTGGGTTTTCATTTATTTTCACTCGTATCAGTTTTTAATGTTTATTACGGGCATACTAAACATGAATTTATGTTGTTAAGTGTTAAACGGCGTTGTAATTAATGTTGCCAATTACTAGCGCGAAAAAAAAATCCAGCAGCTTTTACAAAATTGTATGAAAAACAAATGAACAAAATATATGTTATATCCGGGTTTTTTTATATTGTTAATGTGCTAAGGCAATTTTATTTATTTTTGTTGTTGTTTTTATTTATCTTAAATCTTTTAGCAGTTGAAAGTGCGAATGTTTAAAAAAGCTAATAAAACTTAACTAAATGCATGTGGATAAATCCTCTTGTTGTTAATTGCCTGGAATTAACTTAAATCTTGTTTGTGTGAGTGTGTTAGTGCATGTGTGACTTTTCTAGTTAAAGCACCTTTCGTACTGCATGCATCACTATGGGAACTTTTGTGAATGCAGGCCTGCCAGCATGCATGCTCGCGATAAAATAGTTGCATTGACTATTGTAAAGATTTTTAAATGTTTATTTTTTTAAAGAGTTGTTGCAATACGAAAAACAAGTACACATACTCGTACATGTAACTCTACGTGGTGTCCAAGTAGTAGTTTCGATGTTGCTGCTGTCGTTTTATCAAGAGTTTAGTTTTGTCACCTTTTTGTTGTCATTGTTTTCGTTGTTGTTGTTGTTATTTGTGCTACTGCTGCTGTTTTGAATTTAGTTTGTTGTTTTTGTGCATAAATGTGTAAAAAATGCAAGCATGCTGCGTTTTTTTCTATGCGTTCTTATTTATTATTCAGCTTTTAGCTTTTTTCATGAATTTTCTACTTTTGTATTTATGCTAAACTACAGCCTTTTTCAAACGCTTTTCGTGGTGCGAGTACGTACGATTTTGTGTGCTTTTGTGCTTTAGTGATTCAATCCGTTTTTGTAACTAATGCATATCCATATATTTTGTTGCATTCGCAACTGTCGTCTTTGTGCGAGACAAATCTTATTTGATGTCAGAAGTTGATGCAAATTTCTAACATCATGTACAGATGAAGATTGTTCAGTTTGGGCTTCAAGAATTTACATGGTTTTGCATTATGTCAAGCAGTTTGTGTATTTGTAGAAATATGTAAAGATTAATTTCCTTTAATTTATTCAATTTGATTATATCAAATAAATAGCAAACAAACGTACTGTAAACTCGAATCCAGTAGATGAGCTTATGTAAACTTTAATATTTAAGAAAAGTTATTCAACATAACCTGATACATATCGCGCATGAACTTCAAAGTGGCGTAATTAAGAAAAGTTCGAAAACTTTTTTAATTCCTGAGATAATATTAAGAATTATTTCGAAAACAAAGGATATTAAGTGGTTCCAAGGATATTGAACAACATGTTTTACTTTTTGGCATCAAAAAGCGTATAGTAATAGAAGTACGCATGAATTTTCGACCAATTTGATTGGGCTTAGCAGTAAACTTCAGAAACAATCTGTAAGATCAATCGTATCCTAAATTTTTGAGCAAAAAAAAAACAGTTTTTAGCTTTAATTTCTTTATGAGGCAGAGGAAAATTTTCAGGCGTTGGAGGGATTTCATTTAGAGCCCGAGAAAAAATTTCGGGCGTTTTAGGGATTTCATTTAGAACCCGAAAAAAATATGTGCTCGAATGCAATATATTTCTACGGCGAAAAATGTTTGATATGTAAGAAATGTTTGATATATGGCAAAAGAATTAAATATGACTCAACAACTTAAGATTAAAACAGAGATAAAACTATAATTACGAAAATATATACATAAATATAGCAAAAGGATTGAATCTATGAAAACCTCAGAACTCTTGCACATTTGCTATTCACGGATATTACGAAAATTTCTAACACAAAAATAAAATAACGTATTAAAATATTTTCTACTCAATATTTTTTTGATTTACAAATCTAATTGTTTTCTTTTCTTTGCTCTATTTTGTTGTGGAACAGTCTTCATACAAGGTGAACGAATAATCTAACTTTTTTAGTTATTTCATTGAAATTTGTGAGAAGCCATTTATTTAATTTTCATTTAGGGATGAAAAGTGTGCTTTTCTATTAATGTGACATTTTTTGAAAGACCAGAGGACACGTTGGATTCCACCAAGAAAAAACTATCCCATTAATAAAACGAGTTTTTTCTTTCCTAATAAATGATAGCTGCCACACAATAGAATATAGTTTTCAATATAGTTTTTTTATATCAAAATATACACACCCATACATTCGTATGCAATGGTATATTTATGTATATGTGTGTAAGAAATCAAAGAACACACATACACATTATTATTTCTGTATATATCATTTGCTTTGCTTGCTACAGATTCTTACAAAATATCATGAAAATTATTATATTTATTTTCAATTATTTTAATGCTTGTAACCTTTTTCCGGAGAAAATACTATTTCCTCTAATCTTTGGGGACAGCACAAGCTTTTAATAAAACACTGAGAAGAAGGAAATCATATCATACCTAAGCGATGCACCGTGGAGATTTTGAAAAATAGTTCTACAGTTGCTAAAGGTTTTAAGGAATTTAAAAAGTTTTTTCCGAATTTGGTTTTATACCTTTAAAAGAAGTGCAGCTACAACATCCCAAAGTGGGTCACTTCGAGCTCATTACAAATTCAAGCCTACTCGAAGCTTTGACAAGAAAAAAAGATTTCTTGCAGGCAGATTTTCTTCTCCAAGAGCTTAAAAATCATCTTGAGTACGAATTTCCGCTTACAGTTAAAAAACTTGATTTTGAGCTAATTTGATCCACTTTTTTCTAATACGAAATTGTAAACAACTTTGAATACCTTCTTAGTTATTTCATTTTTCATTTCAAAACTTTTAATACAATTTTTAAAAGTTATTAAAACTTAACAACCAATACCCATAAATAATTTAACTAAAAATTTGCTCGTGACGATATATAAAGGCGATAAAGTTATTGAACACTTTGAATCAGCATGTTGCCAACGAGTACAACGTCTTACGAATGTTCTAATGCGGCGATTGTCGTGAAACTCAAACATAAAATTTATTAAACAATCACGTGCTGACAACAAACTTTTTTGCCCATGACATACACAACTAACAACTCTATAAAATTGTAAATATTAAGAACATAGATTTTTTTTATTAATTTCTTACTTTTTTTTTTCGCTCAAATAGAGCACAACTAAGAAACGAAATCATTAGACGCTACATACAGCGAACCTTAACAAAAAAGAAAAAAAAATTGAACGATAACGAAACTTTTAAGTGAAAAGGCGTCTTACAATAATAAAAAGACAATTAACAAAAATTATTTACAAAAAAGAATTGAAAGAAAAAAACATGCAATAATATTGTGATGAATATCCATCCATGTTTATGGCATGTGTATTTTTCAAACACTGATGTTTTTTATTACATAGAACAACAACAAATAGTGTACGATTGTATAACAGACAATAATAAGAGCAAAAGCCCAAGATAACAATGATTAACAATTTTGTAAGATAGCAAAAACAACAATGTCAACTAAAAAGTTTAAAAAGTGTACATAAACAAATTATTATAATTGACAAATAATAATTAATAAACAAATAAATAAACAAACATAAACGTACATGTAAACAAATTAAATAAAAGTGACACTCAACAACAACTGGAACAATTTAGCCGCTCATGCCGATACTCAAATGGTTTTTGTTGGGCATATTAAGTGAAATGAAGTGAACAACAAAGTCAACAATTCTTTTAACGTAATACTTAAAAAATAGGTGTAAAACAAAGTGTTGTAGTCATAACATAACAACCAACAACAAACAACCAAACAACTATTTGTGGCCTTTGGGCGAGAGTATCATTTATCTGCCGACATCATTAACAGCATACAGCAACAAAGATGTCAACCACATGTTGCGGATTAAAACTGTTAATTGCCATCATTGTGCTTGTCACTTTTCAAAGTAGCAACAATAACAAATACACCTGCAATGGTAAGTCATACGCGACAACAAGCAGCAATCATGTTTTCATTTGATTATGGTAAAACAGCGTTGCCAGAATCATGATTTTATTCAATGATTTAAAAACAAAACTCAGTATATTATATCCAACTAATTAAGCCATTGTAGTTATGTATGGTATATGAGATCGAAGTTAGGGGATTCGAACTTGTTCTGAAGTTCTTCAAAGCAAAAGGGTATTGACATGTTTTTACACCCTTCATCAAAAATTGTAAATGATATATATATATATATATATATATATATATATATATATATAATTCGCCATTCCGTATGTAATTTTGATTTGCCATTCCATGTGTAATTTGAAGATAAAGTAATTGATATTGTGATTCCTAACGAACACGCAAACTGTCATCAAGAGCTGGAAACTTTTTAGCTTTCTTACATAGATTTCAAAGTTGCATTGAGATATTGTTTTAATATTTTGCTGCAATAAATATATAAGATGGAGCCTTTTGCTACATTATAATATCCGAAAACTTTTTCTATGTACACTATGCAACGTAGAATCAACCAGAGATTGTTGGAAGACGTATAAGCCCATGCCGCTGACCGAGTGTGTGTAATTTCATATATTATTTTCCATCTTTGGTTATACTTGCATCGTTGCAATTTTATACACAGCAAGGAAACTAATAAAGAAATAGCTAAAGTTTAATGTTTAAGTCCTAAGCAAATGATGCTGGATGGGAGGAGTTTATTTTTATTCATAGATGATTTAAGATAGATTTAAACTTTACAGACATGCGGATATACAGACAGACAGACAGACAGACAAGCAGTCAGGCAGACAGCCGTACAGTAAATAATACAATATGTTCAGTTAATGTCAATGTTTTACTTATCTCACTGTGTGCATAGAATTTTATGAAACAGGTCATTAATAAATAACATAAAATGTGCATAAAAAGTATTTATGATGTTAACACTGTAGCGAAGCTTCTCTATAGATACACGATTGCAGGCAGCATTTACGGTGTTTACGTTTCTTTTGCTTGCAGCGCCTTATAAATAAGTGTCAAAAAGTGTTTTTGCACATTTTATTAAAAGAAAAACGATTTTATTTACAGTGGATGCGAAGTGATAGTTTGAGGCGATGCAAACTGCACATTTGGGTAGAGCGTATAGAGAAGGAGTTCACTTATTTTACATCAGCGATTCGATATTCTTACTTTATATGACATATACATTTATTTTTATTTCAATAATAGATATTTTTTATATAATATATCTTACGATAATTTGCTATTAAACGATCGATATGTACTTATATAATTCTGAAATATTCTGCACAAAAAATTATTAGAAATAGTCAAGAAGGATAATTTTAAAATTTACTTTTACTGAAATTATATTTTAGGTCTACTATAAAAATGTGGCTTAAATGCAAGAGCCAGTTTTGAATGTAAAAACTACTTGAGCTGTTTTGAGCACAAGTTAAGTTATTAATAAAAGCGGCTTTTTAGGATCACTAAGTTTTGTTGAAACAGAATAATTTTTTGGAATATACACGTACTTGTCTCTAGAAAAATTACTTTTACGAAATTTACATTTGACAAAATTCAAGTTCAAAGTAGTTCATCCTGAAATAGGCAGAGCATTACTGATCGAATTTAATACAAGAACAGCAAAAAACTAATTGGCTTAAATTGGCTTATTATATATCAATTACAATCTGATTGATTATCAGTGAAAGTTATATACAAGATTTTCCACATTTGACAATAGCAATACCTGGATATTTAGAACATCGATTTCAGGAATCGCTATCACAAACAATATTTCTCCTACCTGCCACAAAAATTATATTTAATTGTTTTTCATAATTCACGCCAACCCACTAGAATTATGTACTTATTTATCTATTATGTAATTATGTACTTATTTATCTATGCCTAATCCAAAAATACCATCTTCAAAGTCACAGAATAAACAATTAAATTAATTATAGAAATATATCCATGTCCATCAGATATGACAGCATTTGAAATGCCTTTTAGTAATTGTGTTTCAGGTATTTATACTTACAGAGAATTTGGAATTTTAATCCTTTACAGAAGTTTTCCAATTTTCGAAAAACGTGATTATGAACAATACAGTATTGAAAATTATGTTGTGGCAGTTTGTGATTGTTTGTCTTTTCTTTAAGCAAAATATATTTGTCTGTCCGTCTGTCTATTCCTATGAAAACATGTGTTGACATGTAGAGGCACAGGCGAGTAAACAATGTTATTAATATATATGCCCACAAACAGTCTAAAAACACATTCACACACATTGTAAAAATTCTAACACATTCAATAAGCCAAAACGGAAGGAGGCGCGTTTTTTTTTGTAATTTCAGTAATTTTTTCACTACATTAAAATGATGAGCAACAGAAAGCGACAACGAATAGTTGTTTTGAATGTGGTGTTGTTATTGTTGCCGGTTTCCTTATTTATCAATTTAACTAAAATACACACCTTAAAATTGTTTGTTGGTTATTTGTGTGGGTTACTTTTTTTCTCTTTTCTCAAATGTGTGTTTAAAATTTTCTATATAGTTTTTGCTTGTCATTGTAACCACCGATATTTAACGAGCACGGGCGCGTGCTGCAATTTTATTCGTGACCAACATGAATCGCACGTGATTGGATCTATGTAAGTATTGTCGCACAAAGTCGAATGTTCTATTATATAGTCGGCCAAGTCATGGGTTCGAATTTTTTAAAACCCATATAACCAGTTAAAAGTTACTGCTTGAGTGACGAAAGGAAACCACTTGGAACTAGTTTTATATTGGCTTTGGGGGTGAAAGCGACCTTAAGTGCCTCCTCACCTTCTTCCAGGTCATGCCAGGAATACACGCTTCATTCTAATTCCATAACGTAAGATATCCTTTTCGTAGGCTTGTGTGTTCGTGAAGAGTGTAATATTCACTGACCCATCTTTGTTAAAAGTTACTATATAGAACGTACATTCTTACACATGCGTGTGTATGTGTGTGGATATGCTTTTATTGCTCCAGAGTCATAAACGCATATATACTAGAATATGCCAACTTGTATTACATTTTGTTTGCATTCATTTAGTGGGGCGCTGACTCTTTAGCATGGTCGACCTTCCATCAAAAGAATAACAGTTTTCCCAAAAAATTTTGTTTACTTTTATTATTTATTTGTCTACACCAGACCCTTTTTTCACAAAATTGCGGTTGTATATTGTGCGGCCAGACGATAATAAATTAAAATCACATATTAATATAACAGTAATGGCAAAATCACATGTACACCATTTTAAAAGCTTTCATAGAAAACATACAATGACTAATTATTATCCAATTGAATATATGTAGATAATTTAAAATTCATGGGAGTATGGAAAAATTTCAAATAATCGTCCAAATTATGAAGAGGGAGATGCAACAAAAATTTAAATGAACAAGACAAATCATTTTGGCCAAGCCCTAAAATATCAAAAATTCAGGCTAATATATTTCACTTTTTCATTAAAGTCCAGCAGTTGTTCTAAAATCCACTGTTGCAGTCAGTGCTGCCATTTTGACACTTTTCGGGTAGTTTACAACTACGCTGTTATATTTTCCTAGAGTCCTTTAAAAAAAAGCGGAACATATTACATGGATTTTTTGTTTCATATCAGCGATTTACGGAATATGTAGTTAATATTATGGAGATATTCAAATAAACGAGTATCAGATTATCAAGAGTCCACTGTATTTATGTGTGTGCAATTTTTGAATTGTTTATTATTGACTTAAACTGCTGCTCCCAAAAAATCATTTAAGTTCGTTTAGATTTTTGACTTGCAAATAATTTTAATTGATTCAATTAATTCAATTATGCTTTTTTAAACCCCGTTTGGTTGGAGTTATGAATGTGCGTATGAGGTATGCTTAGTGCCACATTTTACCAGTCGCCAGGTGATAGAATGTCGACACATGTTTTTATTTTATTTTTTTTTTTAATAAACAATAAATTTACTTCAGCAATACGAAGCCGCAGATATGAATTAAAGTCACCGAAATAGACACAAAATTAGGAAACCATATTGTAATCAGTTGCGAAAGTCGGCACGAATACATGTAAATGTGTACGTGATAAGGAACCAATTGAGAGATAGAGTACTTATTCATTTTATATGTATATTATAGAATGTTATTATCCATGAGATTCGGAATATAATTATATTTATTAATGAAGTATCATTCACAAAAATTTATGTTAAGTACTCAGAGATAAAAAGAAATGTATGTTTGCACATCTGGACAAAAATGTGGTCGAGCTTTACTATTAAATAACAACATAAATAAAATAGCGTATTAGATATTTGACATTTTCATAACAAACTAATTTTTTAGGAGGGAAAAATCCCAACGAAATCTTCAAGATGTGTTCCCAATTAGTTTGTGACTTTTTACGCGCCTATTCGATATTTTTAAAAAGTATACTAGAATAATTGATTATAATTTGAAGGTAGTATGTCCGCCATCGACCAATAAAAAAATAAAAGCTAAAATTAAGAGATCTAATAAAATACTTGGAGGCTATTACCGTAGACACTAAGTTAAACGTGTTTATTTTCAAAGCGTCGCCCTTCAATACACGCCTTTTTAACACATTGTTCTATGTTGGAGACTTCCAATGTATTGTTTTCAATTTTCTATTTTTTACAATTTTATTAAAGTACTATTAACGTATTTCCATACTAGTTTTACCCAGACATTTGCTTAGGAATATATTTTTGCCAGTACATTTCGCTATATTTGCTTTTAATTTATCTATTCTTTTTATTCGCATGGTAAATTCATTAAAACCAACAAGATTAACAGGATTCACTGTTTAAACACCAGGGAAAACAACAAAAAATGTCAATTATATAGAAATCAGTCATTAAATGACATTAAAAGAGCTGAAATGATAAGTAAAGAATAAAAGGGTTGTGCAATAACAAATATTGTGTTAATGACACAATATTTTATAGGTGGGCCGTCCTACAAAAGTTTAAGTTTAGCCACAGCAATTATCGAACCTATTGAATAAAATTATATTTGCTTTGTATAGAGTGACGGGAAACTTAATCTCAATCACATGATAATTCTTGAAAAAAAAAATCCTTATTGGATTTGTTTCCAACAACAAATTCTCTCTATAAGCTCTGATTTAAAAATCTAGTCTACTTGGGTCGTAGTAGGTCCTTTGTGTTACCTGAAAACGAATTGTAAGATCTTTGATGAGAATCGAACTCAAAACCTCAAAGATAATGGGTTAACATAGCTATCAATCAGCAGCGATATTCATTATTGAACAAGAAAACACATCTTTCCAACACGTTGTACAAAGTTCTCTGAAAAATTATAAGAAAACTTTGTGGACAACCTATGAACTTGTGCGACAAAACAATGTCCACTTTTCTGAACTGACATGCTATCAAACAACATCTTTCAAACATTTTTGTATTGCTCATCAACCTGGCTGACAGAGACGAACTGTAGTTGAAACGTTAAAAGAAAACAAAACCGCACATTATCAGCCAACATTGTTTGCTCGGTAGAACAACGTCATTATATAAAGAATAATATTCAATTTTACTTAAATGAGAGTTAAGTGAATATTTTGTGAAGAAATAAATGAATATAAGCTATTTTCCATTCCACATTGCAGGATATTAAAACAACAGGGAAAAACAAACGACTTTTGTCATTAAGGAAAGGGTTTGGATGTAAACAAAAGCATGTACATGACATAAAGGAAAAATGTGTCCATATAAGTAAGAGACATTAGAACAAAAGAAATTACTGTATTAGGGTTATGTTATAAGTTGACATTATTGAAAGTTTTCTGTTTGGAAAATAATTTTAACATGCGAAAATTCGCTTTGATGTTTAAAGGAAAAATTAATGTTTTATAACACAATATTTTAGTGATATTTTTTGACCTCCAATATCGCAACAACACCTTCCAAAACAATAACCCAATTCTTAATAAAAATATTATGTTCTTCACAATATAATAATGGCAACAAGCATCGTAATTTGATCAGCCGACAGTTAAGCGCCAGCTTAATGGCTTTCCTTAAGATAGAATATAATAGCTGATATCACGCTCATAGTTTTGTACCTGAACTTGATCCACAAGAAGAACAAGGAGGAAAAGTTCATTTCTCTTGTTAGACTGGTTTGATGTTTGGCATTTAATAAAGGCTTTTATGTAACTTTTATGTTCTAGAAGATTTATATAACATTATTTGTGACTTGAGCAAACATGTTGATGGGTGCTACACGTACCCCCATCATACAGGCAGGTGTGGTGTTCAAAAGAAAGTTTCGCATTGAAAAACACATGCAACAATAGTTGATGCACAAAAGTTATTTGTACTACACTTGTGGTTAGCAGGATAATAAATAATTAACAGCGGGTTTTATTTAATTAATTATCATTAGTTTTAAGTTTCAAGATTTTCAGCGTGGCAGGGAATATAAAGTGTTGACTTGTGGTAACATGAGTAGGGAGTATGAGAAGTTGCCACTAATTGCAAGATTTTATAAACTATTGCATCATTAGGTTTGTGTTTTTTGTATGAGCTTCGAGGATTTCAAAGGACTGCTATTTGTGGTGAATGTGCAAGAAGCACAAAAAATTATTGTTAGATTTATGGCTTTTAATCTGTGTTTTAGCCATTTAATTTTTGTTATTTTTTCCTCCATTCCAGCAGCATCCTCGTGACTGAGTCATTTAACTTTTTTCATACTTTTTGTGGATTAATTCTGTGTATTTTGTTGTATCGTTAAGACATAAGAAAATTGAATACTCTACATTATGCTGTAATTGCATTGCCAAAGGGCATCAAAACATTCTTGTAATACTTCCTACTTACATACACACATGTATGTCCACGTATAATATTAGATTTAAGACATCAACATATACATATGATGATTTGCACGTACACGTATGTAGTTCCATTCTTTAGCTTACTTATACCCATAATAAAAAATGAATTTCACTTACTTGTTGTTTCCAGATTTGGGAAATTGCTTTTAGTTCTTCTATTCAATTGAATTTATGAGATTGTTTGTCTGCAACTTTTACTTCGGCTTGCCAAAGAGCCAAAAAAAAGTTTCAAATTGTAGAAAAAATTCGTTTTATTTTTCGTCTTGACCTTTGACAGCCAGTTTGTGTTCAAGAGTGTTCCAATAAACAAGGAGTAGTGCTGCAAAAACAATAAAACAAAAAAAGTTTAATATATACAAATTTTACAATCAACAAATAAGTGGAGTTTTTATGTAAAATTGTGTATTTATAAGAACGAGTGTCGTAAAATGTGATTAAAAAAATTGTAATGCTAAATCTAGAATATACAAACACGAGGAGTTTTAATTTAAAACTTAAAAATAAATTTATATACTTATATTAATTATTATTGTTATTATTATTATTATTTTTTCTTATTATTATTATTAAAATTGTTGAGTCGATGATAAAAACATCGTGGATAACGATGTATTGGCCTAGAGTCATCGCACTGTGAAGGCTTTTGCCAAAAAAAATTTATATATAAAAATAATTATGCAGGATTTCATTTAAAGAGGTGTTGCAGAATTTAATTTCAGATTTTTATAAATTTAAGAGAAGGAAGGCTACGAGACTCCAAAATGAGTTATTTAGATTTCAAGCCTATGCCAACCCAATAGTTTTTTAATTATCAACCTTTTTGACGAAAAGTTAAATGTTAATTTATACAGAAAAATAAAGCCAGCGAGAATATGGTACTACCACAGCCGTAATCCCAATAAAGATATTAAAAATTAAACATTTCGGCACTTCTGTATGTTTTTATTGCATTTTTCTTTAGATGGAAATAATTTTTTCAAAAACATTTCAGAGGGCATTGGGCCAAAATTTGAGAAAAAAAAATACTCAGATTTAATTTTTGCAAGAAGTCTATTTTGAAATATTCCAGTTCCTTTAATAACAAATATTTGAATAAAATTGTTATTATGCCTTAAGGTATTCAATTTTAAATATCAGTAGTTATTTTTACAAAAAAAATTCTTTAAAAATAGCGGGCAGTTAAAAAAAGTAGAAATTTATTCATATAAAAATAACTTATACTTGTTAACAGAGCAATGCTTTTCTAAAAAAAATGTTCTTAAATATTAAATAAGTTTCGCACAATATCAGTTAATGCTGTGAAACAATAATATTTTTAAGTTTTCTTTGTAATTAGGTTTTTTATTACCCATTATTATATGTGTTGTTTTAAGCTTCAAATAAAATTAACTTAAAATATCGTTTTTTTGTTTTAAATAAAAATCTTCTTTCTTATCCAAAAATCAAATTTTTGCTATTCGGATATTTGAATATTCCGTTAACAAAAAAAGTTAATACATATTAAATTATTTTGTCAAATAAGCGGAAAACTATATGCGGGGCAGAGTTTTTCTTTGAACTCTTCATTAAAAGAATTTTTTTTTATAATAAACTAATTTTTTGACATATTGTCATTGTACTATTATAATATGAAATTTATTTGTTGGGTGGTTAAGCAATGTCTATATGCATTTCATTGGCGCTTCTTACCAAATCGTCAGTAGACTTCAACCACAGTTTTGCAAAGTTTCAAACTTCTCAACTTATTAAAAGACTTCAAAAAACCATCTGAGAATTATGTTAAATATGTCAAAAAAAAATTAGTTTATTAACAATTTAATTGAGATTTTATTTTTAATTTTGCCTTATAAATACTTTCATTGTTATCCAAGGGATTTCTAATTGTATGAAGGTATAGAAAAATACAATAGAGTCATATCGAATAAAAGTTGTTTGTTGGGTTTGGTTTGTATAAGTTTCATAGCCTGCTACACTTATTATAATGTGATTTTTTTAAATTGTTTGTGAATTTTTATAGTTAATTTATTTAACATAATTCTCAGATGGTTTTTGGAAGTCTTTTAATAAGTTGAGAAGTTTGAAACTTTGCAAAACTGTGGTTGAAGTCTACTGACGATTTGGTAAGAAGCGCCAATGAAATGCATATAGACATTGCTTAACCACGCAACAAATAAATTTCGAATTTTTTTTTACTTAGAAACAATCAATGTAAATTTTTCGTAATTTCGAGTTGATCCCCAAACTTCAACTGGCTGATAAATTAGATATTTCATATGGAAAATATTATAACAATGGCATTTTCTAATTCGAACAAATACATCCATGTGTGAGTGTGTGTATGTAGTATGTGTGTTATATACAGCTCCTAGTAAGATAAGAATAAATATTTGTATAATTAACAAACAAAATTAATAACTACAATAACGGGATATGATAAGTACCCATCAAAATGCTCTATTATTGAATATTCTTTTCTCTTTATCGATTTTATTCCAAAAATATCTGCATGGAAAAGTTTATTTGCAGTTTTTGTAAATAAATCAAACTCCGGTTTTATTACCCTGTACTCTTTGGTAAATACGATTGATTGCATTAGAAAATTTTAATCTCTTTGTAAACTCTTAGACGTGTCAAAAATGCATCAGACCATATTTTTGTTTGTACGACAGAATATGATTTCATTTTTATTTTCTTCCTCTGTCATAATAAGAACAAATAATAAAAACCCTTATTTGTTGTTGTAGTTACACTTGCAAAAGTATGAGTCGAATTGTGATTGTTTGTAAAGTATTGTATGAATTTCCGACACAATTTCTATTCCTTTGTTCCATTGTCTGCAAATAAATATTTAATTTGTACGGAAATAATGAAGTTTCTTGTTCGAATGTATTTTTCTTTTCCAACTTGTAATAAATGATTTGTATTGTAAAAATGAAAGTTTAGTAAAGGATGGAGCAAAATTGTTAGTGGCCGTAAGATTGCATTAAGGCGCCCCCCCAAAAGAATCAATAGAACATTCATTAGCAACGTTTTGTGAAGTCTTTTTATTTTGTCTTTAACAAATTCGATTGTATGTGGAAAAAAGTCTAAAGGTTTTTACTGCAGCATTTCTTTAAGTATTAAAGTTATTATTTTTTTTCGCCTGATGACTTCAAGCTTATACAATGCATATATACGAGTACACACACATACATATATATTTGCCAAAAGCGAACCCTGAAACATGTACAAATTCCATCGAGTTTCATAATGTTTATATAAACAGATATTATCCAATTTATTACTCTCATTCGCCAAACACTTATGCCATTATTTGCACAACTGTTAATGTAAATACTTTTGTCTGCACGTACACCGCGGATCACTTAAATAAGGATTTGGATACTTCCCACTCGTTTTTTTTTTTTTTGGAAAACAGTTTCGTTTTATGTTTATCGTACTGCAGTTTTTTTTAGTTGTTTATGAGGAAATCTGAATTTATTATATATTTTTGAGTATATTGCGAGTATAAAAGAATATTTTAAATTTATCGGGTGAGTTTTATTTTTGAAATTCTTTTTTTGGCAGACAATTTTTGTTTGGTATCGTTTGGGTAGCCAAATTGTTTATCTGTATTAATTACGAAAAACAGCGATTGTAAAAATTTTTTTTCGTGATATTCGAGGAAGCTACGGTGCGTCCCAGTATTATCGACAATACCATTCGCAAATTTGAGTCCCAATTTACTGATACTCGTCCACTAGATACTCGACCGACTGTAGCTGAGAGTGCACGCAAAGACCGTGGCAAATCGATTCGTCGTCATTCTTAACAGCTTGGCTTGTCGTGTTTATTAATTTGGCGTATTTAAAAAAAAAAACTTTAAAAAAGTCACACTTTAGATAAAATAAGTTTGAAAATATTTTTTTGTTGAGGAAAGTTGCATTTAAAATAGATCACATATCTTCAAAACTTGTATATTGCAAGTCCTTTTGTTTTGGCTGTTAAGTGTCTCATGTTGTTTTTATATTAAAAGCCTGGTAAATTTTCTAAAACTTTCATTCCTTATTTAAATAATACGAAGGGTATAAGTGCTTTTCATAAAAAATTTAAATGATGTAAAAAACGCAGCTCAACTATTAAAATACACTTTTTATTTGGAATTGTATTTTATTATGCGAGTAAATTTAAATTTATCAAAGCTGAAATCTTTTCCTCACTTTTTTCCATAAAAGACATTCAAACTGAAATTGTAAAGAATAGAATATGAGATAATAACGATTCATAATAAATAATTTGAGTATTTCCGTACAATAGCAATAACAGCAACTTCCTTCATAAACACTTGCAACAACACAGGGAAGAGCAAAATGTTGACAACAAATTTGATTTTCATACTTTTTCGCAAGCGAAAGATCTTTCCTAAGAAGTTTTCATTAGGGTACAGTCACATTTAGTTATAAGTAAAATTGTACATGTTTGCCAAATATAAGCGTGTCTTTAGTGTTTATAACACAACTTCACTATCTTATTTATCTCACTGTCAGTCGTATTTGTCTATTATATTCAGCTGTTTATGTTGGAATGTGACACAATATTAGTGGGAGTTGTTTATGACGCTCAATACCAACCCCACTGGAGTGCTTAAAGTAAGTGAATTTTCAATTATGAATTTTATATATTTATTCATGTTATATATTTTCATCACTCCTAATTGTCAATGTATGCAAGTGGAAGTGGGTCTGTAACTGGAATGACTTTAACTGCTGGTATGAGATGAATAAAGTATTTGCGTTGTTATTTTGAGTGATGTGCGTGAAGATGCTTCTTTATTTTCTTTTCTTGCTCTTTGAAAATTTTCTATAAGAATATTTAACTTGGCCAGAAAATGGAGCAGACACTTAACAAAAAAATAAATGCGGTAGTTCTGATCTCTGATGACATTTAAGGCAACAACAGAACTAACAGATATAAATAACTTTTGACGCCAATATGACGCCAATGGATTGCAACTTTTTTTACTGGTTTCAAACGTTATCATGATGGCAGAAAGTGGAGGAGGGGAATGGAACCGGAAATGCAAAATTTATTTTGAAGCTGAAAGTACATAAAGAAAAGTGATGCGAACATTGTGTGACTATCAAAAACATTCTGATTTTAAAAAATATTCTATTTTAAATCTGAAGGTTATAATTAATCTATTTTCTTGATATTTTCATATCTAGAACCAATTGAAGACTGTGAATAGTCTGTTATAATTTGCTGTGATATTTTAAAATTCAGCCAAGTGATATTAAAATGCCGATTAAGAACAAGGGAAAATACTAAATAATAGTGAGTTTGTGTTAATATTACAAAATTCGAAAATCGTTTTTGACGAAAGTGAAACGTTATGAAAATACACCAAAAGAAATTGTAGCACTTTTTAATTTCTCTATATTTTTTCTTAACCGCATAGTGTCGGTTGTCTTTATTAAATTAGCCGATCTTTCATGACATCATACATGTTTTAATTCATATTTCATATATCTCCATCGCAAAAAACATTCGTAATAGAAAAACGGAAGCGGACCCATTCTCTTCCTTCAAAGACGAACTTAAAATGATCTTATATCTTTTAAAGAACAATTTAAGGTTTTTGTGTTTTTGATAATCTAAAATAAGCCGCGCAAGAGGAAGCCTGAGAAGGATATACAGGAACTGTGGCAGCCAGTTTAAGAAGTTTAAAAATTCTGCACCTAAACATACAACATCTCGTCTTTAAATATTTTATTGCAATAGTAAAGCTGTTTCGTTTTGGCTTGAATGTTTTATGCCAACCAGCAGACAGTGGCAATGAAATATTTAATATTGTTTCTGTATTTTAGCAAACATTTTCTCATAATGTTTTACTTAAATAATTACGCCAGGCCTTTTTCATTATAATTACTTTATACATACTTGTATCTGCATATATGTATGTATATGTATGTATGTGTATGTACATCTATCTCTCCCTTGAAATTCAGTTACGCAGTTCTGGAATATTCTATTCTAAAAGTATAATTTCGACTGATAGAAAATTTGTGTGGATTTGTGGCTGTTTTAAAAAGAAGGTATCCATCGTTTTGGGAATTTGCTAATGGATATTAATTAAATTGTTTTGTGCAAACATTTTCATTATTCAGCAGGCGTCTGCAAAGTGAATTTTTTCATTTGACATAATAAAAGTGAAAATTTAAAGGCGTAACATGTGGAAGTTATAGATTCAAACGTACATACAAACTAAATAAATGAAAAATTCTGTTGTACTTAGAAAAGTGGAATTTAGTTAAATTGTTAAGGATTATGCAATCCGAATAACAATTTTTGTGTATTAAATTTGACAATCTTATATATACTTATGCCACACATTGTGGTACACTTGCAGGTATCTTGTCGTCTAACAATATTTTTGGAACATATACGATTTCTAAATTATTTGTATTAAATGTTGCAAACAGAATACTTTTTTCTACAGTTGGGTAGAAACATAACAAGCATTTTTTTTTTTGTTTCTTAAGGAGAAAATATGACACATCATTTATTTTTCTTAAATTTTAATGGTCCTAATTTAAGAAAATATACTTGTGTATATATACATAAATAAGTATGTACATATATAAGGATTTATTTTACAAGTAAATGACTTGAGGCCGAATTTTGACCACCGTGTGATCCTGGTTTATTTAAATATCCCAGAGCTTATTTGGCTGTTATATTCCTATGCTTGTGCTTAACATTTAGGTTAGGATGAAGGAAAATATAAATTTGCATTACTTTTTGTTTTGTTTGGCCTTAAAGACTCGATACTTAATTTATTAATAAATAAAAATATAAATAAATTCTAGCAAATAGTTTTCAAACAAATTGTCGAGATGTTAAGAATATCACAGACATGCAGTTTATCTAAATCTGATATACAAACACACTCATACACATGCATACGAATCCATATTCGTATATACTTATGTACATACATATATTAAACACTAAATACAAATATATTAATATAATGAGTGAAGTGTTTAACAACAAAACATTCTTATCAAAAGTTTGTCTGCAAATATTATTTCTGGACTAAATTTATTTGCTGTTATTAAAATGTGTGATAGTTTTCCCATTAAACTAGACATTAATCAAAACACATGGTATATAAGTTCACACACAAAGTGTGCCTATTAAAGTCGCTTAGATGTTGACAGTTTATGACGGCTATTTTGCTATCACGGAATAAAGAATCGTCCATCCATTTGTTAACAGAGATGTACCTAATGCACACTGGGATGAAAATTAAAATAGGACATACATAAACCAAATTAAGATTGATAGGCTGCAGTTTCTAAATAAATCTTGGGTATTTATAAAATAGTATATTTGTTTAATTAAGGTCATGGAGGTTATCGCTTGCGTGATTGTAAAATTATATGTAAATCTCCAAACAGGTTTCTGCATGTTCTGAGATTCACGTAGTTTGCAGTCAATTTCCCTATTAAATGTATCAGCTGTTTAATAAAGGCTCCTGTGCAAAAGAAAAAATTTATTAAAAATTTCAAGAATATGTCACTAGTTTTAATGCAAATAAAAAGAAAACATCAAGATTTTATTGTTTCTTTGTTGTTGAGTTTAGTCTGAAAACAGCAGTTCAACCCTGTATGCTTATGCGACTTGAAAACACCAAGAGTCAAGCAATTGTGATTTATAAATCACAACTTGTGAGCTCAAATCACAACCGCAAATTTTATGCGAGTGTCAGAACATGCCCGCATGTGTGGCAGAATATTAGCCTATCAATCTTAATTTAATTTATATTTATCCAGTTAATCGTCTATTTATTTATTTTAGATTAACATTTCTTTCGGTTCCATTGATCTTACGATTAATTAATTGATTCATAAAATTTGTTTGACATCATTAATATTGATGCATTTAATGCCGTAAATTTCTAACGATTTCTGCAACGTAAAATTTTTGCTGGACAATAAATAAGCACGCACATACACACATGCATAGTGTTAATTTAGGCAAACTTTTATTATATATTAATAATACAATATCAAACAGGAGAATCATGGTTAAGGAATATACTTATAAAGAAATGTGTAGTCTTTATGTGATTTTTATTACTTGATTGTGGCCCAACTCTTCTTTTGTGTGCAATAAAGGATATGAGTTGCAAAGTTTATCATTCAACAGTTTGTTGTAAAATACACAAACATCTAAAATAAGTTTGTCAATTTTATACTCAATTACATCACACTGTCGTGGCTCCATTAGCGTAAAGAATCAACAATCATATTCAGACAACAAAATAAAATTATTAATCGAAGTTTTCTTCTTCTATTTTCAGCATTTGAAGTCTACTTCCCCATGTCAGCCATACAATTAAATCTGCCATTAAACGAAAAATCACAAAGTATTTTCTCCAAAATACCAATAGGGCAATTTCAAGTTCTAGCAGCCAAAAATAATAGCATAGCAACCGATTATGTGTACAGCTTAGAAAATAACAATCTTCTTATTATTAACAGTACAACAGGAGAAGTATTTATACGAAATGATTATAAGCCCATCACAGATAAGACGAAATATATTTTAACAGCTCTGAGTAAAAGTACAGAGGATGTAACGAAAATTGCTCACATGTCTTTGGAACTGAATCCACTGACAGAACAAAAATATTGCAGCAATTTGGAAAATATCTGTTTTTGGTCTATGGCTCATTACACCATATTGGAGGATGTTAATATTGATGTGATAGAAGATCAGAAAAACTTCAAGCCCATACGAATCGGTTCTTTGAATCCCAGAGCAGCCAAATATCTTTGTCCTTATATGAATATTACGTACCAGCTCTTAAATGCCACCGATCTTTTTATACTGAAAAATAATCTACTATTTACACGAAATCCTTTGGACTATGAATCATTAAATGCGACTCATCAAACAAATCTATCAATTGATATTAAATGTCGTGTTGAGATAGAAACGGATAAAATTAAAGAAATCCGTAAGAAGATCAACATTCAGATTGTGGACCGTAACGATAATGGGCCCGAGTTGCAAGATAAGAAAACATATAGTTTTTATTTGGACGATCCGCACTTTAAAGAGGTAATTTTATTTTTCAATTCTTAAATGTTTGTTTTATATTGCAATTTGTCATTTCAATGCAAGAAACCAAATTGAGTTTAAGACATTGAAATGTAAAATTTTAGTTAAAGCAGCTCTGAATTTCACACAGTACAAGATGAAGAAATTCCGTTTAATATACTTATGAAATAAGCATTTTTTAAAAAATAGTAAATTTTAGCTCTGAAAGAATACCATCTTATGGTTTTCTTTTATTTATAACATTTTTTCATTACTAATATTTTGTGCTTTTTCATGAGGTTTAAACCTCCCACGTAGGCCTCTTAATATCTCGAATAAAAATAGCGAGTTACGTACTTAAAAACTAAAAGCAGATATTAAGAAAGACTTTATCATTAATCTCAATTCTAAAGACTCGCTCTTAGCGTTTATTCTACAATTAATTGAAATCAATTGGTTTATTTTATCATTTTTATTGAAATTGTATTGACGTTTTTTCTTAATGAACAGTTTTAATAAGTACGCTTTATGTTAATTCAATTTCGTTTTAATTCTCCGAATTGAGCAAACATCGTGAGGATAACGCTATAAAATACATTGCACAAAATCTTTTTAAGGTGAAAAAATTTTCTGTATTATAACGTTATAATATAAACTTTAACAACATATTTATCTACTTTTTATATTTACGTAACTAAAACCAAACGTTCGATTCAGCTGGTATTATTCAATGTATTAAATGACAGATTTATATATACCCTACCATTCTACCTGCGGTGAATTGAAAATAAAAGGTATTGTGCGTGATGTGTCAACATTTATTAATGAAGTTGTTGTTATTTTTCACTTGCTAGGAAAAAAAATCCTTATTGTTTTTAATATACAAACTCATTCACATTTCAGCATTAATAAAAAAACATAACTTGGCCTTGTTGTTTTTGTTTCGTGGAAAACTATCAATGAAAATGGAAAATAGATTTGGCAGACAAACAGTAGACACACAGAAAAAAATGTAAAAAAAGTTTGTAGACATCAAGCTAGACACGATATCAATAAAATAGAAATAAACCAAAAACAATTTAGAATCAACAGACAGACGTTAGTGCGGTGCACCAGGAAATGATAATTTAAAAACTTACAAAAAACGAAGATTTGAATTTTCATGACTTTGACAAAGAAAACGAAAGAAATATATAAGAAACACTTAGTCGATATGTAATATTTTCTTAAAGCAGCAGAAATAATACTTTAATTTTTTTATTTTGTTTACGTTTTTTTATGTAAGAATGCAAATTAAATCCTGAGTGAAATGTCTTTTGGTTCATAAGACAATCATTAAACAAATTTTAGTATGAAAAACCAACTACATATAAATAAATGGGCATATATGTAAGTGCATCTGTGTGATTTGTGTTATTTGTTAATATAATTTGTATACCATTTTAATTGTTTTTTCAGTATATAAAACGCAAAATATATATTTTTATTTCAATTAATAAATAGCTATGGGTTATTTTAACTGAAATACCCTTTAAAACCCGTGTTGCATGATTGGGTTATCCAGTATATAGACAACCACCCTGCCTGATGATGGAAGTGTAGTAACTTCCGAAAAGAACACTGTTCTATCCTGCTATACAATTTGGATAATGAAGTTGGTATTGGTCTTCCTATGCTCATATAAAAGTATATATACCCTGTCGGCTAAGAGACTATCAGTGACGACTAGCTTAACCTGGTATTTCTACCCCAACATTGAAAATATTCTACTCTTATAACTTTTCCGCATTTTGTTTTTCGTTATATAATCGAAAGATCGCTATATAATCGAAAGCAATCGAACTTTTAGATCCATAAACATTTGTAAACGTACACGTACACATGTGTACGCATAAATAGTATATACGATCAGAGTTGAAATTTAGTATATATCAGGTTTTTTTCAGATATTTAGTCACATATTTTTATTGAAAAATCATATGTATATTTAACTAAACATGAATTTCAAATAAGCGATTATTCAGTTACTATTAAAAAAAATTTGGAGTTTGATTAGGGGCTTTATATCACCTGCAGGAGTTGATAACATTGAGTTTATTGAACATTTGAAAGCAAGTACTGAAATGTATGAAAATACTTGCTGTATACTAAATTTTGACTCTTACTGTATGTGTGTATTAAACTAACATCTTATTAAAATTGTTTGTCATGTTTTCATTTCATTACTTAATCGTTGAGTAATTTCCTTGTTGTACACCACTTGGGGAATAGAATCTAGACCATTTTTCGTCTTTACAACAAAGATATTGAAATAAACACCTGAATACAAACGCTTCTTTAATTATATTTATACACAATTCCACACATTGCGAGGAAAGTTGGCTGCTTTTCGGCCCATCATTTTTTTTAATACATACAATTAATTGAAATTAACACGACCTTGATGACACAACACCTGAACGGTCAATATTTAAATCATGTGGTGTGGGAGTATTTAAATACTCCCTGAAGATTCTTAGCATTAAAAAAATTAAATACTTCATCATGCATAATAGTATTATACAACAAAATATATAATTTGAATTAATTTAGAAGGAAAAATAAAACAATTAACTTGAATTCTATCTTTCGTTTTAGAATGATACAATTGGCGAGAAAATAATATTTGTGGACAGAGACTCTATGGAAACGAATTCACATCAAACGTATAAAATTCTGAATGATACAAACGATTTGATACGGCCAATGTGCAATGCCTATGAAGCCGATCATACAGGAAAGAGAAATTCGATAATCAGTTGTCGTAAGTTAAATTAATAAAACTAATAAATATTGTTGCTGATTAAGAAACATAAAACGGATAATCCTGATGAAGAAAATTGCGGGATTAAGCGAGTCCCGAAGGCCAGAGTATTGTGTTTTAAATTAATGACATTTTTGATTTTTAATTATAATTTTTAGTGATCTCTGTAAAACGAAATGCACTGAAAAAAAATAACTCTAAAGTCTAGAAGTATATCCTTCAATATAAAAAAATTTTCATGTATTTATGAAACCGATTTGTTTGCAAATCCAAACTGATGTGGAGTTACGGGAAATCAATCTCAATTGACAACATTTCCTGTTTTTAAGTCGTCTAAAAGCCTACTTCAAGCAGCACCGTTGCTGTATTTACATACTTATAAATATTAATTTACGATGACGAAATAGAATATAATACAAAACAATTTTCGTTATTTTGCTTGTTCCACGATCCCATAAATTACATTTAAAACAAAAACTATTTCGAAAATTACTTTTTGCTTTAATGTTTTGTGCGATCGAATATTTATCGACATCGTTGACCAGGCAGTAAATACTTCCGTTGAAATCAAGTATACAATATTTCTAATTTAATTTCAGAAATTGTTTTTACTAGAAATGGAATCCTGAGTCAATCTTCGTATTGTTTTATTTTACAAGCGACGGACAAAACAATAGATGTACATATTGCGAACACTGTAAGTTAAAATAATGTAGACCCTTTTAAGAATTACTTATTTTACTTTCTACTATTTTGCTATCGCCTTAAGGCCAAAGCCTTTATTTGTATAAAATCTGATCCCACTAAAATACACGAAGCTGATCGACCAAAAGCGTTACCACTTCGTTCGCGCCAACATCGCAAATCAAATGTTATTAATTCTGAGGAAGCCATATTGAATTCTGATGGTTTCGCTCGTACCATCACTCAAAGCATATTAAGTACGTATCCAAAGGATGCGTATGTCTATCGTGCTGCTCAGTCAATGTATCGTGTAACGCAACCTAGAGATTTTTTGGATCTAATAAAAATTCCGGAATTAAAGTATACAATAGCGGAGGACCGCAGTAAAGCGTTCGGTATAACGTCTGCGGCTGGTATTATTTATGTAAAAAATACAACAGCACTGGAAATTGCACCCGAAATTGTTTATTTGTAAGTGAACCTATTAAATTCAAATAACTTTTGAAAACTTTCTCACATTAAAGCCACTAATAATTCTTCAGTCTCAATGTGTCCTGGCATGATACGCATCAACGCTTCTTTGTAATAAATGTACATTTGATTAACGGACGTCCCGATAATGCCACATGCGAACTTAAAGTAAAATCTAGATCTCAAACTTGTGCTCAAGTTAAGTACGCTACGCAGTGTACAAAATTTTGTGGGCTCGCCACTAATGGCGGCAGTTGTGTTTGGCGGGGTTCAAGTATTGGATTTTTCGGCCGAAATTATAAATCTTGCGTACCAAATCCAGAATTTTGCCCCGACAATGTTTGTGATCCACTGGAAGAACTAAATGTAGCAGTATGTCCACAAGATTGTACGCCGAGCAATAAAATCATGGGCCCACATTCAACAAATGAAAATCGCAAGGGCATACTTGCGGCTTCGGGAACCTGTACGTGTGAAGACAATGGCAAATGTTCGTGTGCTCCTCTGGACAATGAAGAACCAAAGCCAAAGCGCAAAAGAAAAAATGAGACTAGATCCGAAAATGCCGACAAACTCGAGTCTAACATTTACAATTTAAATGCACATAAACTAGAGAGTGCAACGATTAAAAATGTTCTCAATTTATCTGGCTGGGAATGTGGTGACACATGCGTCATTGTAGCTCTCACTTGTCCCTTGATCTTTATCATGCTAACGGTATGTTTGATTTTAACCAAAAGAAGTTTTCAAAGAGAAAACTTCACTAAAGAGAGTGCTACGTCTAAGAAAAGAGACCATTTGTCAGAATGTGATGTTAAAAATGGGGATTTGCCTTTGATGGAATTGGAGAACAGTTTTAAATTTGATAGCGCTATTGCCGATACCAAATGGGAGTTTCCGCTTGAGTCATTGGTACTAGACTGTGTTCTAGGCGAAGGTGAATTCGGCAAAGTGATGAAAGGTTATGCCACCGATATAGCCCAACGTACAGGAGTCACTACTGTGGCGGTTAAAACACTTAAAAAGGGTGCGAACTCAGTCGAATTTATGGCCCTACTCTCCGAATTCCAATTGTTGCAGGAAGTATCTCATCCTAATATAATAAAACTACTTGGAGCCTGTACAAAGGGCGATGCCCCCATGATTATTATAGAATATGCCAGATATGGTTCTCTGCGCAGTTATCTGCGTTTGAGTCGTAAAATAGAAAGTGCCGGCTGTGAATTCGCCGATGGCGTTGAGCCCGTAACGGTCCTAAATATTTTATCATTTGCCCTGCAGATATGTAAAGGAATGACTTATTTAACGGAGATTAAGGTAATATTTTGTTAATCTATAAAAAAAAAATTGCAATTAAAAGTTTTCAGAACTGACCCAACAATGCTTGCAGCCAGTTCTTAACATAAAGACAATTAATTTTAATTGTTTAAGTTTTATTTACTTGCCAATTTTATTTATTCTTTTAATATTTTATTATTATAATTTTGGCACATGTAAGATTATAAACTAGAAACATAATATGTTCCTCGATTATGCTGGGTTTTTGAGATCTCAGTTAAACTGAAAACAGAGGTCGCTTACAGCAATTGGAAAGAACAGTTTTGCTTAAAATGTTTGTCTTTAATGAAATAATTAAAAAAAACACATTTAGTCGGGAAAATCAGAGTATTGGAGTACGTTAAACTTCAAACACATGTCAGTATCGTTGTTTTTTTTAATTGTTACTAGAAAAGGACATGAGATGTGTAAAATTTCATTTGTAGAGCAGCACAATAAAAAGTTTTCAAGTAGATGGTTATTATAGGTTTTTATAACTATTTATATGTATGTATATTAGTTCAAAAGTAAAACACGGGGTATTTTTTTATTATTGATTCCTTTGGCGAAACAAAAAAATCTGTAACGACATCAAACAGAAACAGTTTTAGCTGAAATTGCAAATGGATCGTGTTTTCTAGTTGCTTTTCCTTTTTTTTTAATATGGCTTTTTTGTAAAACACATCTTGATTTCGATAAGACTTTCAATTACTGAAATTAGGAATAATATTATTAATATTTCTTTTTATTCAAAACCTGATCTTAGGCCCAGTTAATCCAAGTAAATAACAAAATTATAATATAGAAGCGACACCCAAAAACCAAACCTTAGCACAGGAAGCAGAATCGTTAAAAAATTTACTTTAGCAGAAAATAGTTTCTCGATCAATATAATATAAAATCATAAACGTGTTATAGGGTGCATCTTTGCAGCGAATGCTATCAACTGCCATATTTGGTTATATGTAAAAACTCTCAAGCAGTAAACGAGAATTATTCTAACATAAACATAACAAATTTTAAAAATTTATAAAGCACCAAAAAATTTAATACATAAACATCTCAAATCGTCTCATCAGATCTGCTGTTATATTTATTCTTTTGACGGTTTTAGCTACAGTTTAACTAGTTTTGGGCGATCATCATTCCTAAAACTATATTTTAAAATAAGTGTTAATTTGTGTATATATGGATTTATTTCATCTCTCCAGCTAGTTCATCGCGATTTAGCAGCGCGTAACGTTCTTCTGGCTGAAGGTAAAATATGCAAAATATCTGATTTTGGCTTGACACGTGATGTATACGAAGATGATGCTTATTTAAAGAGATCAAGAGATCGTGTACCAGTAAAATGGATGGCACCTGAATCGTTAGCTGATCATGTGTATACCATCAAATCAGATGTTTGGGCTTTTGGTGTACTTTGCTGGGAGTTGATTACTTTGGGAGCATCACCATATCCCGGCATACCACCACAAAATCTATATCATTTGCTTAAAAATGGTTATCGCATGGAAAAACCTGAAAACTGTTCCGATAATATGTAAGTTGTAAAATAAACGAATAATCAAAAATTACTTTCCATAATCATAATTATTTTCGTGTCTATATTAGATATAATCTGGTAAGAGCCTGTTGGACAGATGAACCAAATGCCAGACCATCTTTTAAGTATCTGGCATCGGAATTTGAAAAGTTGTTAGGAAATAATGCCAAATATATGGAATTGGAAAGAAATGCTTTTGCCAATCCCAACTACTGTCTCGAAGATGAAGTAGCGGAAAGTGGCTTAAATATGGCGGAGTGTGATATAAGAATTCCAACTAATTTGATTTGGGGTGAACCAGACCCTTTAGATCATCTCTGGAGGCCACCGAAATTGTGTTATGATTTACAAGATTGCTGCAATAGCCGAGAAACAAATAGCTTCTCCAGCAGTTTTCAAGCACCACCTGGCTATGATATGCCAAGGCCCCTACTGGAGACACACACAACCGCGCAACGCATGCGTTATGAAAATGATCTCAGATTTCCTCTCAACATCCGTAAGACATCTATGGCGGAGGGAACAAACAATATAAAGGCTTCTTATTCCATACCAGTAAAACGAGGTCGTTCTTATATGGATATGACTAATAAAACATTATTATGTGATAATTTAGATAATGATGATTTCGAAAAGCATATATCGAAAACAATTTCGTTTCGGTTTTCAAGTCTTTTGAATCTGAACGAACAAGAAGACAACATGGCTTAAAATGAATGCCTTCAAGAGCAATTTATTTTAAATGATATATATATATATATATATATATATATATATATACATATATATATATATATATATATATATATATATACATATATATATATATATATATATATATATATATATATATATTATACATTTAATATTCGCCTAGTTGACTTTAAATTTGGTGATTGCGTCAACATATTTTTTATAGGTTTAATTTTAAATAAATGTGTAAGTTAAACAAAATATATACATATTTATATATTAAATTCAAAATAGTGATTCTTAGCAAAACAATTAGAATAATGCCGCGTTCTAATAATGATTTTGTTATAAATCATTTTGCGTACAAATTCTTGAAAGCTTTTAATTTATTTTTTTAGAAGACTGTTTTTGTTTATTATTTTTTTTTTTATTTCATACTTAATTTACTTTTTAATTAAATTTTACAATTTAATTTAATATTATTTAATCATACTGTTGATTAGTATTAGTTTATTGTTATTGTTTAATATTAATTATTTATTACCGTATGTAAGTATTGAGTACTCTTGGTTTTCATGAAGCAAACTTTCTTCTATGAAACTATTTTAATAAAAACTGCCAAAACTGAATCTAATAGAAACACCTAGAATTTTACTACAAACTAAGAAATAAATTTATAAGGTATATGTAAATAACCGGCCTTTTTTAACATATGTAATATGTATTTTAAGTTTTTGTGTAATATTCGTGCATAATTTTATATATTACATTGATAAATTAAGTTTTTTAAATTCAAGCTTGCCAAAATACACCATTTTTAAATTTATATATATTTATTTATATAAATTTGTATATATTTTTGATAGATAGTAATCATATCGATATTCCATGTTTTAATAAAAATTGTGTATATAATATATATATAACCCAATAGATCTTATTAATCGGCATAAACTACTGGTTTCACCAATAATCCTTGACAACTAAATTAAAGGTAATATATTTTATGGTACTATTGGTATTACTGAACGAATCAAATAAGGTTCAGAAAAAAGTGGAATTCGTACTGTGTAGGACGCACAAGTGACACATGGTTGTATTTCACAAAAATTTAATGAAATTATAAAGCTGGCAGCACCGAGTTTTGTGTACAATAGAACAGCTGATATACGAATTAATATTCATATTTGTATGTATATGTAAACGCTGGTTAAATTAAATAATGTTTTTGTTTATTCTTATCGAAATCCGTATGTCACTTACTTTAAAGCTATAAAGGTTGTTTAAATATTTATAAAGGCATTCATGCCGTTTCTCTGCGGCATAAGTCCGTTGGATTTTAACATATCTCCTTTGCTATGTACTTATGGAATCTCAGACCCTAAAACCGCATAAAAATATGTAATTGATATCGTATCGATTTGGTGGCTAATAATTTATTTGAAGAAACTGTAACAGCAAAATCAAATATTCGATCTAAATTCACTTTCGATATTGGTCAGGCAGTAAATTTTATCATTTGATTTAAATCTAAATTGAATGAAACCCCTTAGCGAAATGTTTTATAAAAGTAACTCAAAATCGAAGGAAATTTACAAACGCTGCACATATCTGCAGTCCTCAATATCTCATTGAAGTTTGGTTTATGTTCGTGCTATGATATCAAGAAACAATTAGATAAGATAAATTTTCTAAGGAACACGAGAAAATTAACACAAAATTATTTTCCACACAGCAGGTCGAAACGATGTATTCAGAAGATTTTACAGTTCATGAGAGCTGATGAATATCTGATATTATCTTTTTTCAAAATCTCGAGCTATCATCCTATAAAAAAGATGGACTTATGAAAGACCTAGAAACTTTTCCAGAAATTATTTAAAACTATGCATATACGCATGCGTATGTGCATATCAATATATTCTTAACAATTTATGTATATAAAACAGACATCCATATGTATATTTGTCAAAATGTTTTATTGATATTAAAATATACACACATACATTTAAAAAGAAGAAATTAATTAATCAATATACTTATTTGATACAAATATAATATATTAATCATCAGGAACTGATAAATTTAAACTAGCTTTGCCCGATATAGAACCAATAAACATTTCTTCATCGCCGCGGATCGATAGGCCAGCCTCATCAACGACTTTACGCTCACGTATCATAGCGCACCGTTCCCAGCGAGAACCCTGACATTTCTTACAGCTAACTTTGGGTAATTTAAACACGGAGACTGTACGATTGCCACAGTCTTTGCATTGGAAGAAACGTTTTTCGGCATCGATTACTTTTAAAGGATGGCGCTCTTCTTTACAACGATCCGATGCCGAAAAAGCTGTATATTTGCAAATCTTACAAATTACAGCTTTGCACGGCATTTTGTAAGTATTCAACATTTTTTCTTCTAAAGCCTCCTTTTTTTCTAGTTTACTAAAGTATTTATCTTCTTCCTCGCGCTCTCGTATATCAACCAAGTTAATGTGCGAGGAAGACGCATCCATAATACGTTGTATGCGTGTCTTTCTATCTTGTTCCCTTTGTTCCTCTTCTAGTTTTTGTTTTTTTGATTCTTGCGACATAAACTGTTGATTCAGATCGTCTATAGCACGACGTTTACCATCCCTTGTGCCACGTGTCGTATTTGGATTCGTCTTTTCTATAGGTTTTTTCTTTAAAATCTCAAGTGCTTTATTCTTAGCTAACTGAGCTCTTCGTTCCCCAATATTTACCTCTATACAAAAATTATCTTTTGATAACTGTGGAGATTTTGTTGTTGAAATTAAGGAAAAATCTCGATTTTTGAATTTCTCCGGTATTGCTGATATAGTAGATGGTGAAGCTGCTTTTGAGCTAGAACTCAAAGTATTTAAGTTTGGAAGCAAAGATTCATTTGCTTTCTGTGCTGGAGGTGTGGTGGAAGTTTGTTTAGCTTCGCTTATTTTATTTGCTTCTGAGTTTTGAGATATATTTTTGGATTCTGCTTGTAAAATCTTTAATCTTTCTAAATCTTTAAGTCGCTGTTTAGCTGACGCTTCCACATTACCGGCAATTTTTGAAATGGGGCCACCCCGAGATGCATACGGTACATTAGTTACTGTCATAGACTTTGGCTTGGCTGAATGGTTAATACTGGCAGCGAAGGGAGACACGGCATATTCCGATAACGAATTTATTCTTGCGTTATCCTTCTGTGCTAATTTTGCACTTTTTTTAGCTGGCACAGCTGAAAAAGACTGACCACCATAGAAAACCTCACATTTTCCTAAAACCTTATTTCGCAAATCATTTAATCCTCTTCCAGCATTAGGTGATTGCAATTCCGAGCGTTTCGACATTTTGCCGAATTCTTGTTTCATATGAAATATGCAACTGTCACACTCATTTAAATTTACAACAGCATTACACACTTCTCCGTTGCGTTTCTTTGCTTTGCAGTTTCCTAAATCTTTTGATTGTCCCAGTACCATAACTTTTTGGGCTGTATCTATCGAAAGGCATGCAACGTCTTTACTATCCGCTCGATTTTCAAAAATTGTTGGATTTAAAACTGCTATACACATACCCTGGGCAGTTTTCCATAGATCTTTGTGGGCTCCTTTGAAAAGAAATATTGACAGTGTCTTAATATCGCCTTTTAAATCAGATAAGCGCCATATAGAGTAGGGTTGATTTTTTTTACTCATTTGCACGGGACTTTTGTGCACTATTACACCGGCTATAACCCAATCTTTGGAAAGGTCGCCCCTTTGAATGTGGAAAGCAACTGCCGAAAATGCCACAGATTTTCGCCCTGCCATACGTTCAGTAAGTGTAGTGCTGGATATTAAAGGATTTATTATACGTAAACCAAACACGGGATCAGTGTACACAGAACTATTGCTTCCTATTGTTGGCAAACACTTTCTTAACTGATTTGCACCGATTTTTGAATTTAATTGTGATTCTGGCAACTTTTTGAAAGAATCACTTATAAGAGATTGTCTTTTGGGGGGGTTGTGTGGGTTTTTAATGTGTACTGACACAGTACTACAATTTTTGGCATCTTTTATGAACCTATCTACCTCATAGTCAGCCTTTGACTCTTTTGCAGCTTGTTTTTGTTGCTTTAGTTTTTTATTTATATCACATCCATATTCATTGTACTTACGTTCTAAAAAGTTTTTTATTTCTTCATCGTCGGATGAATCCAATTCTTCCCTGGTACTTGATACTTGCTTTTCAATTTGCATCTCAAGATTCTTGTCTATTTCATACCCAAAGGCTTCAGCAAAGGTTTCATCCTCTATTAATTGGGGTACACTTGCCAATTTGTTATTGGTTATAGGTTTTGACTGAACGACTGTATTTTCTTGCTCCTCATCTTCCCCGAGGATTTTTGCAAGAGCCAAGATTTCAGCATCATCATCTATTGGTTCCTGAGTGTTATTCTCTTCTCCTGGGCTCATTTTTCAACCGTTAAAGTTTAATAAAAAGTAATACGTAGATTTAAGCACAAAACTAACTTAATAATATAAAAAAGAATTGCAAATGATTTCGCGCTATTTTTATTTGTAATGACATTTAACTGATTACCAGAACGAGTACAGGTTATCGAACAACAAGCAAATAAATAATAGCAGAGAAACATAATGTGGTGTTACTTCATATTTGAAAGATTTTTGATTTCTTTCGTAAGTTTTGATATAATACTAGCAAGAAAGAAGTCGATCTGAATATATTCCTAGATATTACATATTATTCTATAAAATGAATGTATACATCTAGGTCACATGTGAAACACTATGTATTATGGTATATATTTCGTATTATTGTGTACTCAATTGATTAACACTAAGAGCATGCGAGATGTAGAGCTCATGATGTGTTAGCAAAATATTTTAAAATGAAAGTAAGTTCGGCGTAAATGCTGTGTCTATATTGATATATTATATCTTACATATCATTGAGATGCTTTTGGTGAGAAAATTAAGCCTTATTAAGGGCGATATGAGAGACCTAGATGCTAAGATATCCATCACATATAACCCTCTGAAGATTCCGCAATATATATATGAGGTAGGACGCATATGTTAATAAGCCTAATTAAACGACGCTATATGGTATTCTCTAGTTTGTAATTTTAATCCCATGAGACGTTTTCTAATTCACAAATACTTGTTGGGTTTTATATACCACAGACACATTCTAGCAACCATGTGAGATATTTGACAGTTCTATTTGGGCGCCATTGGCGTTACGCACTAGCTGTACTCTTCTTACTTACAGGAATAATAAAAATTTTGGTTTTTGCTTTGTTTAATTCTCTTATTCGTAATTTCTTGTGGACATTGCGTTTCATCGGCTTCTTGTCTTGTAAATAATTTTTTTCACTAATTGCCGATTTTATTTTGTGATAAAACCAACTTTTTTCGGTATGTGACATTATTGTGCGAAGAAAAAGTCGAAAATATTTAAGTAAAATAATTTCACACAGTACAATGTGCTAAACAAAATAAATATTTGAAACACAAATCAATATAATTAAAATTTCAAAGAGAAATTCCATGTTTTATTAAATTAAGTTCAGAAAAAAGCTGCAGACCAATTGCAAAGAAAGGAATAGTTTTTTTTTGCAATATTTTGTGGACTCCATTGAAGCAAGAAGTGTTTAATAAAGAAAGAAAAATTAAAGGAACAGAACTTGCACAAACTTCAGAAAAAGTTAAAGAGGTAAAGGTCAGTCTAAAAAAAATGAATAAGTTCTCAGATATTTTGTGTTAAAAGACTATCAGTTTTATCTTTGAAATGTCCTTTCAGAAAAAATTTTTACTCAAGGCCATCTAATTGGTGATGTTCATCAATTATGTTATGGCAAAGCTCAGTTTGCGATGTTTTATTTAATTTCACATTTTGAAAAAATGCGTGTTATGGGCAACGTAGTCAGTACACGTGCTTAATTTATGTAAAACACAGTATTCCCGTATTTTGTTATCAACAATTTGCTACCTACAATAAATTCTTCCTTTAATATATTTTGATTAAATTTGTAGCTCAACTTTCTCCGAATCTATTTTTAGCTCTGGAAGCAAGGCCGTACATAAAAATCTGTGTATGAAATTATGACGTTTTAAATATTTACATATATTAGGTATACAATTAGCTAAGTACACCGTACATATATTTTATAGTAACGCCGCGCTGATTAGAAACATAACTAAGAACTATATGCAGAGTTCCTGCATAAGATCGTATTGGAGAAATAAGGATCCCCATACATATAAAATGGCTTTAGTTAATGAAATTGTTTTCGTATATATGTACATACCCATGTATAAGTTTCTTATTTGTATATATTTTATGTGTCATCTTCAAAGATTTACCGAAAATTACAAATGTGAGCACATTATGGTCCTTTGTGACATTGCATTCTTGATGTCTTTCAGAAATTTACAATTTGGAAGGCAATATCAACAAACGTTGTCAATGGTATGCACATAATATACAAATACTTTAAGTATTCCCTAAAATATGGAGATATTAATTTACTTTAAGTCCATATTAAGCAATATTTGCCAAACCATGTTATTATACCTACTTCATAAAATCAAAATCGCAGTTGAAGTTATCGTAATATATGTAAATATATGAGACAAAATTATATTTTAATAACATCTGTAAATGCTTCATAGAACTAAATAAGTAAATAAAATTATTTAAATGGTGTTTTACAAGGTAACTTGAAAAATCTCCAGCTTTTCTAACCCAACCGTTAAAACCTATTTGACATATATTTTAAAATTTGGTTGTGTTGCAAAATGACCTGCTGCTCGCTGACATTAATATTACTAAACACATATTAATAATTTCTTCAAATATAGCCAGCCAAGGATCGAGTTACTGAAGAGATTACAAAGATTTCATAAGTTTTTCAAAGTGTTTGATAGTACAGAAATCTACAAGAAACGCCTCAAGCTCTATTTTGCCTTATTACCTTGGAGAAGTATGAATATTTGAATACATATATTATTCATAGGTCACTGCAGGTCAATTTTTATCAACACGCAATAAATATTATGGTATTTTTATGAACGCTTCAACAGGACTGTGAAGAAAGTTTATATATATATATATATATATATATATATATGTATATATATATATATATATATATATATATATATATATGTATATATACATATATACATACATACATATATATATATATATATGTATATATATATATATATATATATATATATATATATATATACATATATACATACATACATATATATATATATATATATATATATATATACATACATATAAATATATATATATATATATATATATATATATATATACATACATATATATATATATATATATATATATATATATATACATGTGTGTATTTTGATATAGTTGTCACAAGATACATTATGTGGTCAATCTTTTTTATTAATTTTTAAAACTTGTCTTCTACTTAGAATTTCATATTCAAATTCCAAAAATAGGAATGAAAATACGACTGCTAATAATTACTAAAAACTATACATAAACACCTATTCTATTATTCCAATAGAATAATGCTTAATGTTGAAGCATCTTGTTTTGGAATTAAAAAACCTTATTATTACTGAGTACCTTAGAATGACTATTTGCAAACATTTCGACTCATAAGACTGTGGCTGAGTTGCCCTATAGCCTTCAGAGCTAACATGCATTTGACTTAAGTTCCCAGTCTAACACTAGGAAAAACGCATGTTTATATAAAATTAATATATTATTTTTAAAATCTTATTGTAAAATCTTTTTACACTAATTTGAGTGGATAGCTTTCAAAATTATGGAGAAAATGTATCTACAAAAATGAAAGAATCATGTAAAACTAAATTTTATAGTGTTAATCGAGGCTTAGCGAATGTCCACCAGAACGGACATGCTTCTGTTAGTGACTAAATGAATAAAAATAAAATTGTGTTACGTTAAATTTCGGTTTAAGGTTTTTATATTCGATTAATGTGTATACGGACTTATAAGCGGTTATTATTTAAAGAGTTATTTGAAAGTTATTTTTGACAAGTCAATCTCACGAAATGTTGCTTGATGCTCCTAAAAGTATGCAGTTTTTGATGTGTTATAAATGACTCAATCTGATAAAATTTATCAATTACACTTGCAAAATTAAATTTTTTCAACTTCATTCATATGTTGGAGTTGAGCTTTTTATTTTCAATAAAAGCCGGTCTATTGCAGGTCTGTTTACAAATAAAATTTGACGTTTTAATTTGTAGCTAAAAATATTTTCAGTTTCGTAAATTTTTTCGTAATGATTAGAGCTTATATACTAACTCGTCATTTAAATTGTTATAAAAAAATATAACCAAAAGAACTTTTCAGTTCCATAGAATCATTGAAAGTACAAATAATGATTTTTACATCCAAGTAAAAATCAATTGAAATTCTCATTGTTTACTTCTTATGTTTTGTTTATTTTTATTTCAAAAAGTCAACTTATAAGAACTTGCAGTTTTTGCTCCTCTGTCTTATTTGGCATTTCTTGCTAGTTTTTGACAATTATAAATTTATATAGATGATACATGCTCACCCTCATTGTTTAAAATTTTACTACAATTCGTTTAGAGTCACGTCATTTCTCTGGTTATTTTTGTCATACTCTTCTACTGTTACTGCAGCTGCTTCCACTGCTCACTAATACCGTATAATTCGATGTCAAGTTGTTTCGTCCATCTGCCTGTCTATGTTCTTATTTAATGTTGTTGTTTTTTGCAAAGTTGACCCACTCATACGATTTGTATGAATTTTCTTTATATTTTCATTTATTATTACGGTTAAAAGTCGAACGCAATAGACTAAAAATAATAACCAAAAAAGCAAAAAACAAAAGAAAATATATACAAAAACAAAAAAGAATTCCAATTTTCTTTTTTGGTAGCTGCACACTCATACATGCATATATATGCACATTGATTGTATCTGCTGATGACATTTATTTTTGTTTTTCTTTAGAAGAGAAAATTTTAATTTAAATTATCATAACTTTCGCAAAAAAACAACAGATAAAACAATTAAACTAAACTTTGTGCAATTACAATATAGTGTCAATGATTAAAGTGCATTATTTATAAATAAAAAGTAAAAATTCGATTATCAGTGGGCGTTGCACTATTAATTATTTAAATAATTATAGTGTTCATTTTATTTGAATAATTTATAATAAAAGAAAATCTTAATATAGTCAACTTAAGTTACATGACTTCACGGAGTTAGAAAGGAAAATTTTTTCAATGTTCGATAATCTGTATTGACTTGTGACCCCATTCGAATGCTTCTTTTTTGCAGTTTGTATGTTGAATGTTCCTTAGAGTCTTCCTCAAAGTATTGCCGGTTTGTATTTATTACAATATTTATTACTTAATGCGTACTCGTGTATACTTAATAAAAACATGATTTCATTCAGCATATGCACATAAATATTCAACTTTTTTTCTGAAAAACAAGCCGATGTTGCTTCCAAATCAATAACGAACTACATTTGTTGCTTGATCTAAATTGTTAATAATTTTAGGAACACATACTCCTTCAGCATAATATTTATTACGCCGCAACATTTATTAAAACTTTATAAAATGTATCGCACGGTATATTTTAAAGCTTTTGAATTTGTTTGCATAAAAATAAGCGCATTGATTTTTAACTCCGTAATCATTGTTATTTAGTTTATACAATTTTATAAATAATTCATTAATATTTTTCACACTTTTTCAACTGTGACATTGACACCTTATTTTTACACTGAGTAACAGCTGTTTTATAGTATTAGTTATTTTTAAGTATCATCATATTATCAACAGTATCTATTTATTCTTTCATAAAATTTAAAAATACAAGATTTGCTAAAAATTTTTAAACTCGTTTGCAGAGAAGAGGTTTTTGTATGCAGCCTTTCGGACTATTCTTGTACCAGATTTTTCTACCACAAAATTTAATAATATTATATCAAAAAAGAAAATCTAAATTATCCGAAGAATTCGAATACAATGCTTAGAGTAAATTAATGATTTTCGCAGCAAACTGAGATGAGCAAATAAACATTTGCGATATATCTGAAAACTTTAAATAAAGAACTGTCAAAATTACAGAATTGTTGTGAAAAATAGGGTTGGGTTAGTATAAGCCACTATATAGAAATGTTGGCCCAGGACCAGGACCTCTAACCAAATTTTTAATGGTAGTTTTTTAAAAGTGGTTTTATTAAAACTCCAAAACTGTTTCAGACATATAAAGCGCTCCCTGTATTCATTTTATAACCATTTGTGCTATTTTTGGAGTAATTTAATATATGTATTCATATTTAATTATACATATTCAATTCAGATGACAGATATATAAAAACTGACGGCATGAAACACCGCCGATACTGAAATTAATCGTTATTTATATAATCTCTTATTCTTTAAATGTTTGTTGACATCATGTTGAGACAATATTACAATTAGGACATTCGCTTACTCTTTGTGAACATTAAATGGCACTCTGTGACTACTCTCTAAGGTCTTGAAAGAAGCAACAGGCTTTTAAAAATAGTCAGACGAGTGTTTATAAAGTTAGATAATGCAATAGACGTTTGAGCTATTTCTATATACAATATAAAGTTTTATATTATGTTTTAGTGCTGCAACAATAAAGACATGAGTGTATCAAACAAATTTCTTTCCGTGGAAAATGGCTTGCGCCATGATAAAGTTGCCATTCTAGATGCGGGATCTCAATACGGAAAGGTATTATTAATTTAGTAATTTAGGACATGTAATAGCTTCTATCTAACTGCCATATTGTCATTATATTCAGGTAATTGATCGTAAGGTGCGTGAACTATTAGTTGAATCCGATATCTTACCATTAGAGATTTCTGCTGCAACTTTACGTTCGTCTGGTTATCGTGGTATTATAATATCCGGCGGACCCAATTCTGTTTATGCCGAAGATGCTCCCAACTATGATCCTGACATTTTTAAATTGAAAATACCTGTCTTGGGAATATGTTATGGTATGCAAATGATTAACAAAGAATTTGGTGGTACTGTTGTAAGAAAAAGTGTACGAGAAGATGGCCAGACTACCATTGATGTTGAACCATCGTGCCCCTTATTTAAGTAAGTTCATATATATACACCAACTTACTACAATTTTAACGTGAAAATATTGCAGAATTCAAAATAAACTTAGTAAATATCAATACAAAATTAAAGATATAATTTAAAACATGAGAGCAAATAAAAGAAATAAGCACGAAGGAAAAGAAAGCGTTTATTTTATTAGCTTGAATGAGTGCTGATACAATCCTTCAATAATAAAAAATAAACTATGAACACTTCAATAATGTTAAGTTTATCAAATTGAACTACACGTAGTTTGACAGGAATTTTTTTAATCACATTAACGATAAATCATTTAAGAAATTATATCTAATAGTTTTCTTACATTTTTAGCCGATTGAATCGTTCTCAAACTGTACTGCTAACGCATGGTGATAGTTTGGAACGTATTGGTGACAAACTAAAAATTGGCGGTAGGTCTTCTAGCAATATAATAGCTGCCGTTTATAATGAGAGCTTAAGAATATACGGTGTACAATTTCATCCAGAGGTTGATTTAACTATATGCGGAAAACAGATGCTGCAAAATTTCCTATTCGATATTTGTGGCTTATCACCGAATTTCACTATGGGAAACCGTAAAGAGGAATGCATTAAATATATTAAGGATAAAGTTGGCAACAATAAAGTGTTGGTAAGATCAGCTGGGATAAGTGTTTCTAAAGTTTATTGTTAATTAATTGCTTATATATGCAGCTACTTGTGAGCGGTGGTGTTGATTCTACTGTATGTGCGGCTTTGTTGCGTCATGCCTTACTTCCCAGTCAAATTATAGCGGTACATATTGACAACGGTTTCATGCGTAAGGATGAAAGTGAAAAAGTCGAAAAATCTTTACGCGATATTGGAATTGATTTGATTGTACGCAAGGAAGCCTACACATTTCTTAAGGGTACAACGCAAATCAAAAGACCTGGTCAGTTCTCTATTGTAGAAACACCAATGCTTTGTCAGACCATAAATCCCGAAGAAAAGCGAAAAATTATTGGAGATATTTTTGTAAAGATAACGAATGATATTGTGTCAGAAATGAAACTGAAACCTGAAGATGTAATGTTGGCCCAAGGTACACTGAGGCCAGATTTGATTGAGTCCGCTTCAAGTTCAGCAAGCAAGAAAGCAGACACAATTAAAACACATCACAACGACACTGATTTGATAAGGTAAGCGACAACATGAGTCATATTCGTATTTTACGGGCTATCTATTTAGTGGTTTCAAAAGTAGTTAAATGAAACACACATTGAGATGTGACTTCGAATATTTGATTTCTTTACAATGGAATTAACCATTATGTACGAAATACAATCATCCTTATTGTGTTTGACGTTTTTCGCCTTTAAATTTGACATTGTAATAGACTAAAGCCAAACATTTCACTAAATAAGTGACACTTGAGATGACTGATATTGTATAACTGAATATCAAGAGAGCAACTAACTGTTTTGAATTTACTAAGTAGATAACTAATATTAAAATAATAAAATATTAATATTAAAATAATAAAATATTTTTCTAAAATGCTATGCTCTTTCAGAGAACTTCGTAATGCTGGCCGTGTTGTAGAACCTCTAAGCGATTTCCACAAGGATGAAGTTAGGGAATTAGGCAACGATTTAGGCTTACCAGCTGAATTGGTGGAAAGACAGCCATTCCCGGGCCCTGGGTTAGCCATACGTATATTATGTGCTGAAGAGCCATTTATAGAGAAAGATTACTCAGAAACACAAGTAATTTTATTCTTATGACCAACTTGCTATAACAAATCACATAACAGATAATCTATTGTTACGTTAACTTTTTCAGGTTATTGTCCGTGTTATAGTTGACTACAAAAATAAATTCGAAAAAAATCATGCTTTAATAAATCGTGTTACCGGCGCAACAACAGAAACTGAACAAAGAGAACTTATGCGAATTTCTTCTAATTCGCAAATTCAAGCCACTGTGCTGCCTGTACGTTCTGTAGGAGTTCAGGGTAAGTGTTCTCTCGTTAATCCCAATGCTATGCGCAGATTCAAGCGGTTTGCGTAATATTTTAATTATTTTATTTCGTTTTTTAGGTGATGCCCGTACTTATAGCTATGTAGTTGGACTCTCAAGTTCTCATGAGCCCAATTGGGATGATATGATATTTTTAGCTAAATTAATACCTCGTATTTTACATAACGTCAATCGTATTTGTTATGTCTTTGGTGAACCGGTTCAATATCAAATCACAGATATCACCCATACCACTCTTAATAATTATGTAATTAAGCAACTGAGGCAGGCGGATGCTATAGCTAACGACGTAAGTAATTGTAGTTTTTGTAGTTAATTTGCTTATGTTCGTTTAAAAATAAACATTTCAAATTTATTCAATTTTGTTTGTAAGAAAAATTAAATAATCTAATATTAATCATACCTTTGCTAAAAGTTTCATTATGGTTGACTATAAGTAAACAGCGAACATATTTGGCCCTCATGTCTGATGTCAGAAAGACGTTGAAACTTTAGCTTTCTGTTGTTTAGTCATTTAATAGATCACTAAATCGACGGAAAAGCTGTAATAAAGGCCCGCGGTCCGCTTAAAAGAGTCGAGTAGGGCTTGACGGCCAGTCTGAATGACTGTAAGTTCGGCTTCAGCTTCGGAGTTCGGGAAAAATAACTTTCGGCCAAAGTTCGGTGTGTACAAATTTCTTTGCAACTCCAGACTAAATTTTACTTCAGTAAAAGCCCTATCGTATGTTAAATATTTTTTTAAATAAATTAATTAAAAAAGACGATTGAAAAAATATTGTGGTCGGGATCGGCCGAACTTTCGAAAATTTATCGCGTGTGGTCTAGGTTGGAAAAGTACGATCGGACATTAGTTGTCTTAGATTAGTTAATTTGCAAGTATGCGATCAATGATATCAAAACGTCTTAATATATGTTTTATATTAAACATTAATAATAAAACTCAGTAATTTTCAAAACATGTGAATATAATTTCAGGCAATTATGCAAGCTGGACTTTATCGAAAAATTTCTCAAATGCCTGTTGTTTTGATACCCGTACATTTTGACAGAGATCCTACAAATCGTACGCCATCTTGCAGTCGCTCGATTGTTTTGAGACCATTTTTAACAAATGACTTTATGACTGGAGTGCCGGTTATTCCAGGATCTGAGCAGTTGCCGTTAAACGTAATAATTAAACACTAATTGAATGAACATTTGATCAAATCTGAGTTTTGATTCGTGTAATCTATTTTACCAATTAGGTGCTTCGCAATATGGTGCAACAAATCTCCAAATTAGATGGAATCTCGAGAGTTCTTTATGATCTGACATCAAAACCACCGGGTACTACAGAATGGGAATGATTAAATCAAATGCGTATGCTCTATACCCTCGCTGCAGCTACAGCCGTTGCCGCTTCCACCGCAACAACAATTTCAACAATACAACAACATCCACATCATATGTTGACAACATAAACCAACAATAATATATTTCAATCGAATATGATCTACTGTTGAAAAATGTTGTATAAAATAAACAATAATACCAAACAACATAAAAGGTTAAACCATTTTTTTTGTTTTAAATATTTGATGACAAACCAACATCAACAAAATAAGCAAACAGCCATTAATAATTATCGCTATATTTCTCAATTGCATATAAATACATTTTTTTTTTTTTACTATTTAGAAGATGTAATGAAAAATCATGAACACGAAACGATTATTATGAAACAATGTTAAATAATTACTGTATATTGCTTTATTTTTGTATTGGTCGGTATTATTGTTTGAGCAAATCGTTTGAAATTAATTGTTTTTTTAAATAACACGATTTATTATATAGTTGAAGTGATCAATTAGCATTAAATTTTAATTAACTAAAAACGGCTTATGAAAGAAGGTATAAAAACTAACAGACACAATACGTCATCTGTCTCTGTTTATTTTGTTTTAAAGCTTAATAATACTAAATAAAGTAAATGGATTTATTTTAGTTTTATTCGATTTCCAGAGACATGTTAATGTTGGTAAATTCAATAGATATAATAATAATACGTCCTTTCACAATTATTCGTTAAAATTTAAATATATATTTTTTTGTTTGTCTAACTGTAGTTATTTCCTTATTTTTCTGGCCATTAATTTTTCATATATAAAACATTTGTGTAAAATAAAATTTATTTATATATTTACTAAATAAAAAAAGTCTGCAAAAAATAATAATATTAAAGAATTTATATATAAAAATAAATTAAATTAAAAACTCATTCATACATATGGTACACACATACACACTCACACCACTATTTAATAAAATAAATTTAAAATCATGCAAATAAATGAATAAAAGAACTTAAAAACTATAATTTCAACATAATATTAACAAAATTCAATTGTTATAAAAAGTCATAAAGTTTATTATATAAATAAAAAGTAAATACATTAAAAAGATATTCTTATATATACATATGTATGTATATTAAAGATATATAGAATATAAAACATAAATAAACATACATCATAATATCTGAAATAACTATTGATAAATAAAAGAAAAATTATAAGTAAAACGGTAACAATGATCATGAGTTGAGGCATAAAAATGATTAAAAATTATTATAGATGTGCTGCATTTTTAAAAAAGTGAACATAATTATATATACATACATATATATTTAAAGCCTATAATAAAACATATTTTAAAAAATAATAAATGAGAAACTAATTAAACAAATTTCATAAAATTATAGTTTTCATGAACGATTCGATTGATAAGTGTGTATTTTCCACACTACACCATAATACGAAAATAATCCCATCGAATATTTAAAAATAATAATTCGATAATTTGTTGAAAAACGATTAAGTTTTAAAATTAAAAAAAAAACTAGTTTAGCGAATTTGTATACAAAATTTAGTTAATGGAACATTACGAGAAATAAACCAACGGTAACACGGGAGAAGCTCGACTGCTAACAAACGATGATTTTCCAAAGCAATATCAGTTTAAATTATATACAGCCGAATTATAAGTACTATCGGAGTAATGAGTTTCACAGGATTTTATTTTAGTAAAAATCGAATTTTTACTATCACCTGTTTTGCTTTTAGCTATATTGTTTTCACATAAAACTTGCAAAACACTTTTCTGAAACATAACCGCACGAAGTGAAAAAATAATAGCTTTAAATAAAACAAAATGTTTAGTGCTGAAGCACTGCAAAACTGAAAAAAGAAAGGAATTCCAGGACACAATTGTTTCAGTTACCGCACCCATTGTATATCTTGGAAATAAATTGAATTTATTTGAAAAGATATTGAGTGTATAAATAATGGACATATGCAAATTTGGGTTTTAAGCGTCTTAATTTTAATAAATATTATATTGTCTGCCTAAAGTTTTGTTACACAAATAGATATAAATATTTATAATATCTTATATATAAAATTTCCATGTCAAAATGTTAGTTAGCGTACTCCCCGAAACGGCTTTACCGACTTTTACCAAACCTTATATGCGTATTCAGTAGGTCCGAGAATCGGCTACTATCTATTTTTCATACCCCTAAGCGATAAGGTTTGTTCACCCTTAACATTTTTTTTTTTAATTTTTGGAATAACTTTTTTGTATTAATACATACAACCCTAAATTCTTACATTTTTATCACCAAGCCCTATTTTTTTATAGCCATTTTAGTAATTTGATCGTTATTCATCCCGCTCGATAACTGATCAATTATAGTGTTTTTAACTGTACTTCGATTAAAATTTCCCTTAGCTTAAGGCAAATCTAAAATTTTTTTTATGAAAATAAACATTAATTTTTATTACTAAAGTTTAATGCTGATATCGTTCATAGCGCTCTATGCGTACTTCACGCATGTACCACATACTTACACACTTATAATAAGTAAGTTAATTTTTGCCTACACTAGAATTTATCTAGAAACTAGAAATAATTTATAAGGCAAAACAACCTTTGGCGGGTCAGCCTAGTATATATATATATATATATATATATATATATATATATATAATGATTTATATTATAATTTAAATGATATAATGATTTACAGAACAGGTCCCATTCAAATAATATTTCTTTTGTTAAAATATATTAGGGGACAAAGGCCACCAATTAAGTATAAATATGTATAAAATTATATAAAAGCTTAAGTTGCATTGGCATTCGTTGGAAACATTTTATTTCGAAGACGAAGAAGGCACTCGTTAGAAAGATATCATGCATGCACACATGAATGATACGTATGCATGTACGTTCGTGTGCATACTTTTATTATTATTGCTCTTGCAAAAAGTGCAATATTTGATTATTATTAATATTAGTATGATAAGAGCTTTTGATTCTGTTGCACGTTAGAGTAACCAGCGTATTTCGCGTCAAATAAATGGTTAACAAATTAATAGAAATTCCCATTGATAAATGGGCAAAATTACGCGATATGTACATAAAACGTAAAGATCGTCCTTCTTGTTACAATTTATTACAAATTTTAATCAACTGGAAATGTAAAGAACCTAAATTTGATGTAAAAATGTATTCTCTTAACGGCGAATGGGAGACAAATGGAACCTTTATTGCAAAAGTAAAAATAATTTTCTACGGATAATTTCTAGCTCTCCAACTATATTTATAAATTTATTTAGTTTTTAAATCAAGTATTTTTTAATACATGCGAAGATAGTTTACAAAGTGTGTTGGACGCTCTAAACTGTTTGGATTCAACGGAGCCTTATTTCGTATCTGGATACCAAGAATTTATTGCACCAGCTGTTGAACAGCATTTTATTGACTCTGGTTTAGAAAGAGAGTTATATAAGCCTGATAGATGTGTGTGGTATCATTTACCAAAAGATAAGGCTAAAGCGTTTAATATTGAGTAAGTTATGAATATAATTTATGATTATATGTTCATTGATAAAATTTACAAATTATTTGCATTGTTGAATCTTACTCACTTTATACATCTGGTTTTTTATAAGATGCCATAAATGAATAATATGTGCATCATATATATATATATATATATATATATATATATGTATGTATATATATATATATATATATATATATATATAGTTTCAGAAAAATAAAATAAAATTAAAGAAGAGTGTTTTAGTTATAGGAAAACAATTAATAACATAATATATATATAATATATAATATATATAATAATAAAAAAAATATATATATATATATATATATATATATATATACATATATATGTATATATATATACATATATATATATATATATATATATATATATATATATATATATATGTATATATATATATATATATATATATATATATATATATATAGTTTCAGAAAAATAAAATAAAATTAAAGAATAGTGTTTTAGTTATAGGAAAATAATTAATAACAATTAAATGTGCAAAAATAATTTCCTATCTTGAGCAAATAATACATGCAAATATAATTTCCAGTCGTATTTTTGGTTGATATTCGATAAAAAAAAATCATTTTATGAGTTCCGCTAGTCTCGCTTTAAGTAGTCGACATTTTTTATGTATGTTATTTAAATATATGTAGTTATATAATATATACAATACAGATGTATGTATATATTTTAATATATAGACGAGTTGAAATGTATAAAATCGGCTTTCAGCCAATCTTAAAAAATTGCAGGTTCGCAATGAAAGCAAGTAAACAAACTTTTGAATCGAAATCAAGATAAAAACAGCATATTTTATATGTCGCAATCGGATTTGCGACTGCGAGAAATTGTAAGAGAATAAAGAAAACGATTAAAGTATTTATTTATACGTCATTAAGGACCTACATCTTGCCAACTCTTTAAAAGTTTTAAAGAATTAATGCAAGTTTTGCATAATTTTATTTCAATTAAATGTTTTTTCTTATATTTAAATCTTGTGTTAAAATTTTATTTTATTGCAAAATTTTTAAAATATTTCTCGTTAGTCGCGGTTATGAGGAAAGATTGCAAGCAGTTGCACAAACCATGCAAAAATGATCAGCGATTTTGCAGTGAGACTTTTGCGGATCACAAATGCAATAGAAACAGATCGCTAACATTAATCTCTGACATAGAGCCTCCCATAATCGCGATCACATATTTATGTAGTTTATTTAAAATTATATATATAACTTTTAATTACAGACCTCCTAAGAACATGCAATTTAAATCCCTCAATGAATGTCATGCAGAACATATAAATAGTGTTTGGCCCCACCGACACCCGACTTCAATTGAGTTAATAAAGCTCCTAATTCGTCAAAACGACTCTGTTGGTTTGTTCGAAGATAATCAATTGGTGGCATGGTGCTTAATGTAAATACATACCCAAATTACCCAAATTATTCTAGACATAACCATAAAAAATAAATACGCACCAAATAAGTTTCGGTTTATGTTATGGTGTTACAGATATGGCTAGAATAGTTGAATCTTTATATATAATATATAATTTGTTTTGACTACTAGTATAAGCCATAAAATTTATAAACATGCAAACATTTCTATTTTTCGCAGTCATGCGTTGGGATCTCTTGGAATTCTACAGGTTGAAGATAAACACAAACGTAAGGGCTATGGAAATTTGATGGTACGTTATATATCCAGACTTTTGGCCGAAAAAGATATTGAAGTCACATCTCCAGTAATCTTTGAAAATATAGCATCTCGATCCATGTTTGAAAGTCTAGGTTTCAAGGCTATCGATAACGTACTTTGGGCAGCTAAACCAGCAAAAACTTAACATCGATTATGAGTAAAATATGCCAGAGAATACTAATAGTTTTACTTAATAAACCTCTCTAATAGCCGATAGCCCAAGCAGCTAGTGCTACATTTTATATACTTAGTATATAATACGTATATATATTAGCCTTATATTTATATAAGGTTAATATGATTTAAATAAATAAATAAATGATAAACCTCTCTTGATTTATTAAAAAATTACACAAATTCTAAAATAAGTCTAACTATATTTATTTATATGCGTATATATGTACATATGTATGTGCATATTTGCAGAGCCAACAGTACATCAATAGATTATTCTTTTCTTTCATTTGCTTGGATCTAATCGTATGTATGATCTGCATGAATATCAGTTAATCACGCTTCTGCTACCACGATGTTTTAGCAACCGTTATTTTCTTTAAAATTGTAAAATAAACGGCCAGGATTAATTGCTACAGACTCAATTGCCTTCAAAGCAGAAATTCCGAAATACAATTTATTGTATCATATTAATTATTTTCAAAATAAGAGATGCAATTTAATTACCTTAACAGATGAAACATTGTTTTGTTCGATAGCGATACGATCTCCATTTTCGTTCTGGTTTCATTTCGGCGACATTTGTTAACTTTAATGAAAGAATTTGTTTACACATGAAAGTTTAAACTTCACTTTATGAAACACCACAGGCGGCAAAACAAGCCATAAAAAGAATGTCAAAATAATAACCTGCAGCTAACTTCGTCTTTAACAGAAATAATAACGGGAAATTCGTACAACTTAACGTTCCAACGTCTCTCGAATTTACCCAAATGCCTTCCATATAACGGTATTTGCACAATTTTCAAACCAAATGAGAGACTATTATATTTCATTTGTTGTAGAAATTCTAACGAATTTATTAATTGGATGAACTCGGACTTGAATTTTATTATTAGAGTCTTATTTATATTACAAAACTTGCAGTTTTTTTTTAAGTTGATTATATAATTATAATTGTAGATCAATTACATATTGAATAACTTTTGACAAGAATCATACTAAAAACGCTCAAGAACTACAACAAAAATACGTTTCATGGTAATACAACAAAGAGTAAAGGAATGGGACATGGGCATCTCAACGATTGTATCCGGTATGTGCCTGCTATCTGTGTCGAACTTTGTGCCCAAAAAAACAGCGGCCCGACTGCTATATATATCAAAGACCTCATACATATAACAGATGCAAGTTATTGCGATAAAAATACGAAGATATTACAATTAATATACCTTCAAAAGAAACGTGTGGACGTAAATAATTGCAAATACATCAGCAGTTTTGATATGGAACAAGAAATGTGTTGTTAAAGCAAGTACCATGTACCACAAAATTAATGTCAACTGGGTGGTATATTATTGCACCTTGTAAAATTTTCTGTCCCCATCTTCTAAGCATATGTCATAACAAATAATCATTACTAAACATACACACAATCCACTATGTTAAAATAATAACTCCGGCAACTTTTACTTATCATGTGAAAACAAAATAAGATAAATGTCAAATAAAGCAATGAATTTCAATTGTCACAATATATATTTCTTGGGAACAGATTCTCTCTTCATAGTCGTCAGTCAGAATTGATATCTTCCAGCTGAGAAGGCTGAAGATTCGTTGTGCACAGAGTTTGTTTATAATAAAAAGAAAATCTAGAATAATTTATTAAGTTTGTTTATCAAATATAATGGCCACCGTCAGATTACTGCAGTCACAGGTAAGCTGGTCTTCCCATAAATACATAATGGCCTAACACATCAGCAGAATATGTAAGGGAAATACATAATATTCGATGATTTCCAAACCAATACGTCTTCTGTATTAAAATAAGTTTCATTGGAGAAATATATCGGCTTCATGTTAATAATACGAACTAATTTTGCAACAAATTTTTAAAATATCGCTGGATTCAGGCCGATTGTGCAATGGCCAAAAGAAAATTTATACGTTTGCATAAATTTGGTTCTAACCTCAAATGACTGTTACCTAACCAGATATTCGGCAGGCCATTTTGCAAAGTCTAAACTTTCATTTCATGTCCATCATTTGAATATGGTTTTGGAATCGAAATTAAAGGAGCAGTATATTATATCAAAAGTTTTGCTTTTATTTACATTTAGTAGTGTGTAGATTAATAAATAAAATTTGTTATAAAACAAGTTGAAATGCTTGTATGCATCTAATTATCGAAATTATGATATATTCATACTCTTATGTATGTGTTGTATTGATATTGTATGTGCATACGTATGTTTGTTTTTAAATAGGACTACTTTGTTTGTATCAGCTTTATTGCCAAAATTTATTTTTGTATACAAATAAACGAAAGTGTTAGATTTCTGTTAGTAACTGAAATTGGCAATTTGAAAGATAAAATTCAATTTTTAAAACGTAAATAATATTGGAACGGTATTTTAATGTAAAGTTTGCTGATCATCGAATCTATCAACACGTTTATAAGATTTTTTAGTTTCAAATAAGATATACATATAACATAAATTGCTTGCTTAGGCAACGATACTGAAAAAATATCCTAAACTTTATATTCCTATTACAGATATAACTTAGGCCAGGCAAATGTATATATTCGTAGATCTGTACATATGTATGAATGTAAATTTCTATAGACCTAACCAATTTAAACAATTAAAACCCAGACACTGACAACTTTACATTTGCCTGCAGCGTGAAATTTTACACTCATAATTATGACTATAAAGAATTTCTATCTCATATAATTGAAACAATTTCTACAAAAATACATCATAATTGTATAGTATAAAGAAATTACAATTGAAAATCAATTTAAAAGCTATAATAAAGTTGAAAATAACTTTGTTCGGAAAATCTTCTGACGGAAACCAGCTTAACCCTTCTGCATGCCTTGAATTTGTGCCCTTTCTATGATGCTTTGAAACTATTCATGTTTTAAAATGTGGAGGTAGAAAAAAACTAGATTTTATTCTTTTCTTTTCAAAGTATAATTTTCATCCCTAAAATGGATAAACTCAAATTTAACGTTTATATCTCATTATGAAAGCGAAAAATTTTGATTCTAAAAACCAAAGTTGGGTCAAATTGACCCAAGGAGTGCAGGAGGGTTAAATATTCCTCTTACATCTACTCGGAACTTGACGTCACTTCACATTTAGTGCTTTCAAATTAATTAGAAGATTGTGCTAATTATCATTAGTTCTATAATTCATTAATATTATAAAGCGTAACCTTATTTCCATAAGTCTGTAAGGACATTATTCCATTGATGGTTATTAAAATGAATAAAAAGAAAACAAATTGTATAACAGAAAGGATAAAATAAACACGATTATACTTGGAGTAAATAAAATTACTGGAAAAATAATCGTAACAAATAAAGAATTTCGCAACATCCAAAATAATTGAAGGGAGATGATCTACTGGTTGTCGCAGTACATATTATTTTATAATTTACGTCAAATGCAATTTAACATGTAAACTAATGGGTTTATCAATAGTGTCATTTTGATCTGCACAGCGCAGCTAGTATTCCAACTTTTCGAATGTGTCAAAGTGTTCTGACATTCTTTTATTAATAGAAGTTGTGGTTGCGAGAAATTTGTTAAATTAAAAATTTTAAATTAAAACTGCGTAACATAAAATAAAAAATTGCAAATGTAGTTAGTTAATTCTTTAATATATTGTTATCTCACACAAAAAAATATAAAAAGTCTAAAACATTTAAAAAAATTTTTGTCATAATCGTAAGTAATACATATTATTAAGACGCGATAAGAGTAAGTGATAAGACTATTAAGATCCATTCATATATTTATAGAATTATTTGCGTAACTGCGATTTTTAAATGCAAAAAACAATTACCTGTTAATATTTTACCACAAAAAAAAAATATTAAAAAAAAAAAAAATATATATATATATATATATATATATATATCATAAAAATGCTGTCATTATAGTTTCTTCTAATTTATTTTATATCTTTTATATTATAATTATAAATTATATGATAAAAGAGGCAAAGCAAGAGTAATATCAACATAGGCTTTCAGACCCGAATTACTTTCAGAAAAAGTTTCCCGATTGAATAACAATATGCTCTAAAAGGTACGTTCACACTTATAAAATATTTGATAAAAAAATGCGTAACCATTGAATACTAATGAAAAATATCTTGGTTCAGATACGTGTTTACTAAGTGAAACAGTTCCATGTTTCCAATGTTTAACCCAATAAACAGTTGTTTGAATTAAAAGTTTTCTTTATTGTTATATAGTGGTTACGACTTTTGAATTAAATATTTCATAAGAGTGAAAGTATTTTAAAAATCTCAGAAATACCAAAAACATAAGAAACATTAAAAAAAACTCATTCCGAATCATTTTTAGAGAAGTTTGAAAGAGTAGTATGCAAACAAAGCGCATGTTTAATAAACTAATCGAGACAATTTCTCAAACATATACGTATAAAAATATTAATAAAATGTTTGAAAAAATTTTATTTAAAAAAAATACATATTGGTATAACAAATGATTTAAGAATTGCATTTCTTCTTAACTGATAAGAGATAAATGAGTCGCAAGTATTAATATTTGTTTTGATAAATAAAAAAACTCACATCGATTCGAAATTTTTACCAATTTATATATGCATATGTATGTACGTATATATGTATGTATATATGTTCGTACAAGAACATATACGAGACCACATTTTGAAGATAATTTGCCATGGGTTTAAACATTGCGATGCGACATTTGAGCATATTCTACACATATTTTAAGTAAATGGTTTTGTTTTTCTTTTTACAATTGACTCCATATAAAGTACATACTTTTAAATGTTTTGCAGGCTCGTAAAGCGGGTCAATACGGTTTTGATGTGCAAGCCCGCCAATTCCATGCATCATGCTATACCGCTTCCAAGGTCGCGTTGTCAAAATTCGATACCGATGTATATTTGCCTTATGAAAAATTGGCGAAAACATTGGATATCGTTAAGAGTCGTTTGAATCGGCCTTTGACGTTGTCTGAGAAGGTTTTGTACTCTCACTTGGATGATCCCAAAAATCAAGACATCGTTCGTGGCACCTCTTACTTACGCTTGCGCCCTGATCGTGTCGCTATGCAGGACGCTACCGCTCAAATGGCTTTATTGCAATTCATTTCTTCTGGTTTAAAGAAAGTTGCCGTACCATCCACCGTTCACTGTGATCATTTAATCGAGGCTCAGATTGGTGGAGAAAAGGATTTGGCACGTGCCAAAGACTTGAATAAGGAAGTTTATAAATTTTTAGCTAGTGCTTGTGCTAAATACGGTTTGGGTTTCTGGAAGCCAGGAAGTGGTATTATTCATCAAATTATTTTGGAAAATTACGCTTTCCCCGGTTTACTGATGATTGGTACTGATTCCCACACCCCTAACGGTGGTGGTCTTGGCGGTTTATGTATTGGTGTTGGTGGTGCCGATGCTGTCGATGTAATGGCCAATATTCCATGGGAATTGAAGTGTCCAAAGGTCACTGGTGTACATTTGACTGGTAAAATTAGTGGTTGGACTTCACCTAAGGATGTCATCTTGAAGGTGGCTGACATTTTGACTGTAAAGGGTGGCACTGGTGCCATCGTTGAATACCACGGCAAAGGTGTTGATTCAATTTCTTGTACTGGCATGGCTACCATTTGCAATATGGGTGCTGAAATTGGCGCCACTACTTCGGTATTCCCCTTCAATGATAGAATGGCTGCTTATTTGAAATCAACTGGCCGCTCTGCTATTGCGGATGAAGCCAAGAAATACCAGTCAAAGATCTTGTCTGCTGATAGCGGTTGTAAATACGATGAATTAATTGAAATTGATTTGAATACATTGGAACCTCATGTCAACGGACCCTTCACTCCAGATTTGGCCCATCCCATCAGCAAGTTGGGCGAAAACTCCAAGAAGAACGGATATCCTCTGGACATCAAAGTTGGCTTAATCGGTTCATGCACTAATTCTTCCTACGAGGACATGGGTCGTTGCGCCAGTATTGCTAAGAACGCCATGAAGCATGGCATCAAATCGAAGATACCATTCAATGTAACCCCCGGATCTGAGCAGATTCGTGCTACCATTGAACGTGACGGCATCGCCGAAGTTTTCCACAAATTTGGTGGCACTGTTTTAGCTAACGCTTGCGGTCCCTGCATTGGTCAGTGGGATCGTAAAGATATAAAGAAGGGCGACAAGAATACCATTGTCACTTCATACAACCGTAACTTCACTGGTCGTAATGACGCTAATCCTGCCACACATGCCTTTGTTACCAGGTAAGAAAACCTAATACATTGAATACTACAATAGATCTCATATTTCGAATGATATCCTTAAAACAAAATTTGTATAGCCCTGAATTGGTTACTGCCCTTTCAATTGCTGGTCGCTTAGATTTCAACCCTCTTACCGATGAGTTAACTGGTGCCGATGGCAAGAAATTCAAATTAGATGCTCCTTTTGGCGATGAGTTGCCTTCCAAAGGCTTCGACCCTGGCATGGATACCTATGATGCTCCACCAGCTGTAAGTTGTGAAACCTCATCAGTTTGTATGTGTAAAATGAGTTCTTCAATTAAATACTGATTTCTATACAGAATGGCGAAAATGTTAAGGTTGATGTTAGCCCCTCAAGTCAACGTTTACAATTGTTGTCTCCCTTTGACAAGTGGGATGGTAAAGATTACAAAGACTTGACCGTTCTTATTAAGGTTAAGGGCAAGTGTACCACTGATCATATCTCCGCCGCTGGTCCCTGGTTAAAATACCGTGGTCACTTAGACAACATATCCAATAATATGTTTATCGGTGCCACCAACTATGAAAATAACGAAATGAACAATATTAAGAACCAACGTACTGGCAGCTGGGGTGCTGTACCCGACGTTGCCCGTGACTATAAGGCCAATAACATCAGATGGGTAGCCGTTGGTGACGACAACTACGGTGAAGGTTCATCTCGTGAACATGCTGCATTGGAACCCCGTCACTTGGGTGGTCGTGCTATCATTGTCAAGTCGTTTGCCCGTATCCATGAAACTAACTTGAAAAAACAAGGACTTTTGCCTTTGACCTTCGCCAACCCAGCAGATTACGACAAAGTAAGTTTTTCAATAGAATTCGATCAAACATCCATACACACACCCCTAGTAAACAAAGTCAGCTAAAAATAATTTATATACATAATTTTTTGCATTCTATCTAAGCCGATACAAAATGCAGTAAATCAATTTCGTTGTACAATTGGTGTAAATTTTAAACTAATAATCCTATAGCGCTCAATATATAACATACCCCTAGGTTTTGACATACGCATTTTCGTTTGTCAGCATTTCGTTTGTCGTATAAATTTTTTTATTTCAAGGATCTTTTTATCCAAACAATTTTATTTCATAGATTTACTTTAGGCTAAATAAATTCTATGTATGCATTACTAATCATTACATTGAAATTGAGCAATTATTCTTAAAATTTTTAAATCCTAAAGACAATGAAATAAAGGTAATGAAAAAGTTTTATTTATAAAATGTGCTTTTGTGATTTCAGGTTCAACCTACTAGCAAAATCTCTTTGCTAGGTCTTGCCAATTTGGCACCTGGCAAACCAATCGATTGTGAAATTAAGAATGGCGACAAAGTCGAAAAAATCAAATTGAACCACACCATGAACGAACAACAAATCGAATGGTTCAGAGCTGGTAGTGCCCTTAACCGCATGAAGGAAATTTCTGGCAACTAAATGTAAAACAACCGCATGTCTTCGATTTTTTTTTTCGATCACATTTTATATATAAATATTATTTGTCTTGTTTTTTCCCGCCAATTTCAATATTCTATATATGTATGTATATTTTAATTTTTAGGTCTATAAATAATTTAGTTATTTTATTTTGCATTAAATTTTCTCAAACCAAGTCTGAATGTTTGAAACGATTTTGTAATATTGTAGTCTCAAGTTATGTTAAAAAATGCTATCGAAATTTGATTGCATAACTTATAACATATTTTATTTTAAATAATAAATTTTAAATTTAAAGCAATTATTATAAAATGCAACAATTAAGAGAAAATTCATAAACCGATTGCGAAAGATTCAATACACGATATACAATTATATATACTTAAATATTTTTATTAAAAAAAAAATAAAAAATTGAATTCAGCGAAATATTCAAAAACATGGTAGAAACAAATTTCAATTATTTATCCCTAAAAAATTCCCAAAAGTTGCCAAGACAATAAATCAGTGAAATTGCTGAGGGAAAAACGAATCCTTTTCAATTTGTTATTTAATTCTACGTTGACAAACACTTACAATATATATGATTAAATAGTTTAAATTAAATCGATAAAAAATAGAAATTCGCTTTTATCTCTTCTCATTGTTTAGTAAGTATTTTATGGGCTAAAAGGAATGCATACAATTCGCAGTGTACTCCTACTCGTGTTATCACACAATGAAATCGTAGCTTCTGCTCGATTATGCCTAGTTCTATCAGATTCCGTTTTCTAAGAAGCTTCTTATTCGTATATTTCTGAACTCGCAAGAGAGGTGTTCTGTAAATTGGCAATCGCCAAACTTTTGGCGAACTCAAATCGACAGACAACATTGACGAAACTGATGAGTTTGGACTAAACTGAATAAAAAGTGAAATACAAAATGGTCAATAAATTAAATATATTTTCTTTGTATTTGCATTAAAACTTGTAACACATTGTAACAATTTGTAATAAAAAAACATCCATTCTGCTAGTTCGCTGATTATAAAAAAAAATCCAAATATTATTCTTAATAAAAATTTTAACTTAAAACCAATTCTTAAAAGAAAGGTAATTTTCAGATTGAACTTAAACCTAAATAATAATTTTAAGTTAGCAATTTAGTCTATAAAGATCGAATAATAATACACATCATGAATGATGGAATCGAAAGAAATATGTGACATACTGAAAGTAATGAAGCGAGAGTACAAGGATTTAATACACATCAGAATTGGTGATTAAATTGTAGCGTCTTTCGAAAATAACGTTGTTCTGCTTCCGGCATATAGACCTTAAATTAATTTTGCTTTTTAAATTGTGTTGATTTCAGCCAATATGGCTAATAATTTGTTTTAATAATATTTACGAATTATCGAGATCGTTATATATGCTGCCACTAACTGAGCTCTATTATAAGTTCATTCAAGTTGTGTGGCAAAGTGGCAGTACTAGCAATAATAATTTATTAGCTGATATTAGAAATTGTAGTAGTGACAAATTAGCCATAAGTCTTTATTGATAGAACAGAACAATACATGTAAACACTAAACTAAATTTCCACACATTTTTTTTTTATAAATAAGGCCGTAGCAATTATAGTACATTTTAAAATATTAAATGAAAGTATCCAAGCTATTGTTGCTATTTAAAAACTTATACATCCATAATAGTTAATATCATTTAAAATTACAAAAATAAACTCAAATAATTTACTATAATTAAGATCCTCTTGTCTTATAAAATAAATAAATTAAAAAACATTGGACAAGCGAATAATGCGAAATATGAGTAAACACACAAAAAACTATTGTCCTATCATATCCTGAGTCAAATAAACTTATACGAAATTAATAATAGTTAAATTTAGTTAGTACTTATAATCAAAATATTTGTTATAATAGAATAAAGTTAAGGCCGGATCTGTGCGCAATATATCAGGTAGGGAAATTCGTTCTTGTAAATTAGTAACGATCATTTTTTCGCAAAGATTAGCCCATAGTGAACCGTACTTATGTAGTATATTGCTACAGTTTAGTTTTTGTCGTGTTAGAACTCTAATTAAATAAAATAGATCATCTACATTGTGGGCCTGTGAAAATGGACTATGACCCATACACATTTCATACAGTATGCAACCCAAAGACCAAATATCCGATTTGTAGTCGTATTTTCCACCGCGCAAAACTTCAGGCGCCGAATAAAATGCTGTACCAGCTACACCACCAATAGCTTTGTTTGGATTATGTATAAGAGATATTCCGAAATCAGCAATTTTTACATGATCATTAACATCGATTAATAAATTGGCCGGTTTAAGGTCGCGGTGAAATACATGGCGTACGTGCAAATATTCAAGACCCATTAGTATGTCAGAAAAATAACATAGAATAGTGTTGTTCGAAAAACCCTTTGCACGCACTCTATTGATCATATCCAAGAGCGTACCATTCGGAGCATATTCCATAATTATATTGACGGTACCGGCATGAATAAACGAATCAATGAACCGTATTATATTTGGATGACGGAGTTGTGATATTATATAAATCTAAATAGAAAATAATATGATTGTTGATGTGAAATAAAAATCATATTGCAAAATTAATTTTCTTGCCTCCTCCATTATCATTTTTATATCTTGTTTAGGATTCTGAACGGTTATACGTTTTACACAAACCATTTTTTGAGTCTTACGATGCTTGCAAAGATATACACGGCCAAATGTGCCGGCCCCCAAAACTTTTATTGGTTTAATAGAGGGATCGCCCAAATCCATTCCGTATCAAGCTTTCTTAACGCTATTGTAAATAAATATTAATAAAACCACCTTTCACAATATTTCAATTTTTACAAGTGTACACACATATTTATCCATACATATATGTATGTATGTACATATGTAGATTCATATACGATGCAGTTAATGCACGTGTGTATATGTACATGCATGCATTCATGTGTGTGAACTGCAAAATATATATGCATATGCACTAGTGTTCGTGTATTTGTAATCTATTAATAGCAAAATTTTAAAGTACATATGCACACATATTACAAAAGTAAGTTTGTAGAGAAAAAGTTTAAGTGGAATTAAAAAATTATTAATGTGTGTTTATCATTCTTATAATAAGGTTGTGGAAAATAGCTAGCAATAATGAGATTGAAGAAAAAATAAAGAGGAGTTTTCAAATAAATACAAAAACGGAATGGCAAAGCGATATACATAAGTACATATGTATGTATGGACATAATTAGCTCAAATTTTAACGGATGAATAAGCAATTTAGTACGGGTTTTTATACTGCCGTCTGACAGTAAGTATAACATTATTCTTCCAAGAGTATTATAGTAATATTGTTTTGATAATAAGAGAATATTTTTTATTTCAATTTGGACTTCTATACTGCAAAAAATATTTTTATTCCTTTTTAAATTCTTTTTAAAATTTGTATGTGATAGATGATATCATATGTAAGATGCCCTAGCTACTACGAACAAACGTAACACGTCAAAAGTTATAGCAACAAAGCTATAAACTGTCACCTGGCGTATTGATGCCACCTTCCATATATAGCTCCAATATGGTAGTAAGGCCACCCCACGTTTAATTTCACCATGTTACTGTGATTTTATGTATTGATATTCATACCACTATTTTTATTGTTTTTGTTTTAATAGACCGCCAAAAAAAAAAAAAAAAAAGAAATATGATAGAACTTTTTGAAATAAAAGACATAAACGAATTACAAAATCTACGGGATTTGTACCGTCGCCATTGGCCTGAATATTCCGTTGCCTATTATTGTCTGGATAATTTCTTAAAGTGGAAAAAGAAAATTTCTAACATTAAAAATTTGACAATATATTCAACCGCTGAGGAAGAAGGTCTCTATGTGATTATACATCGTTATCAGTTATTTTTGGGATCTTTGAATAAAGCCAACTGTGATAATTTGACTAAAGCTTTAAATATCCTTGATTGGTCGAAAGGCTTTAAAGTGAGCTCATTTTGGCAATACCACAGACTAGCTGTAATAAATACAGTGGAAAGTAAAAAACTCAATTTAGAATATGATAGTCTAACCGTAAGATATGTTTTGCCAAATGCCGAAGCCAGATTGTTAGAAACAAAGTGAGTAATACATAGAATTATTAATTAATTTGTTAAGCATTCATATTGCTTAGTAAAAGTCTAAAAAAATGGATTATTGGAAAATCTCAATATATGCTTGTTATTTGAACTTTTGATATCATTAACTTGGCATATTTCATTTCCAGTTGTCTCCAAGGATTTACTATCAAACCACTTTGCTCTTCCACTGATGCTGCTATAGTTGATTCCCTATGGCCCAATCAACATGAAGGCTCGTTATTCTTAATAAAATGTTTGATTGATTGGAATATAAGTATGGGCATTTATGTGGAAGCAACAAATGAGCTGGTAGCTTGGTGTTTACGGTAAACTGTTTTCTCGATTTTACCACTTGAATATGTAACTATATATTCTTTTTATTCAGGTTACAAGGTGGTTTCCTGGGCGCTTTACAAGTTAAGGAAGAATACAAACGATTGGGCTTAGGAAGTGCGGTAACACGAGCCACCTCACGTTGCATAGCTAATGAAGGAGATGATGTCATGGCTCTTGTTAACAAAGATAATGTACCATCAATGCGAACTTTTGAAAAATTAAATTTCAAAGTAGTAGATAATTGTTATTGGCTGAGATCATATCCAACAATATCATCTTTTAAATGGCCTGAAAATGAATAAAAACTTCATTGATGAAGTTATGCATGAATCTCTATACACAACTAAAGTAAATAGTTTAAAATATTTTCAAACAATTCGGCTTCAAAAAAAAAAAAAAACTTGTCTGAATCAAATGGTTGCGAAATGTCACCCTGCCTTAAATAATAATTTTCATAATACATTATAAATAAATTCCTCCAAGACCAAAATTAGTTACATATATAAATGAATATAAAAAAAATTGCATTAAAATTTTAATCCAAAATATATATTGAATAATTAATTATATGCACTCTGCAATACGACCAGGGGTGAGTTGGAATGATTGCAATGAATTAGGACATGTTCATCTTTTAATTGACTAAACTTAATTGTTTTGCAGATTTCTTTTTTGGAAATTTTTGCTCGCTCTTTTAAAAATACTGTTAAAACATGGGCACTTTTGTCTACTTCTCATAGAAAGCAGCCTTTGAGAACGACTCAAACTGCTTTGCATTTGAAAATTTAAGCCATTCATAAGTTGTTTCATGTGTGGTTATAATCTTTCTAATATTAATTTAAAATTAGCTTCCCTCTTTTAAATTTTAAGAATATTGAAAACATACAAATTTGCAATTTAAGAAAGTGGCTAAAGGCATATATAATTTAAACTATAACGCTGCTACTAAATTCTCTACAAAACCTAAACGAACAGGTGCTTGTCTTCGCTGAACAAGACTTCAAGCATATACTGGAGTTGCCGGATGAAATACATATGTTTGCCAGCGCCATCTACCTCTAAAAAGAAAATGAATTCGTATCTAGTGTAAGTTCTTGCTAAAACGCAATACTGCTGTTTCACACACATCTATTTATCAGCGTTATACGTTTCTTTTTATTCCAATTTTCCAAATCCACTAGCTTTTGTCATGGTAAAGAATAGTCTCTCCCTCTCCCTCTCTCTCTCTCTCTCATGTCTAACCAGCAGCTTCCAAAATTTAAAAATACCTAAAATATTTCGCTTTTTAATCGTCGTCACAACAATCAGACGATTTTTAATTAATTAATGTTGGCATAAAACATAAACTTCAAGCACTCTTGAGCGATATATACATAAATACAAAAATAAACCATAAGATTTAATATATTAATTTTAGATGCGTTTGATGCGTTTAAATAAAACAATGAAAATATTCGTTTGATTTTTTTTTATATACAAGGAAGGGTTGGTTTGTTATTCATTTCCACTCTTTTCTTTAATTTGTTTGTTTGATACTTCAACGCACTTATTTCCTTTAAACGTTTAGTAATTTCAATGATGAAGATTTAATTGTTAGTCCTTTGTGATGAATAATAATGCCTTGGAAGTGAGTTGAATAAAAAACATGAAATTTATATATAAATTTTGCAGAAATCATTTTTAGTTAAAGTTGCTTTTTATATATAAATAATTTCATTTAAATGGCTGCCGTTAGATTGCAGTAGTCGATCCGTTTGAGGTAGTTCTATTCGTGGAAATGTTGAGGAATAAAAAATTCAAAAATTTTAATCGACTTTATTATGTGAGACTATTATTTTACTATTAATATAAAAAAGAAACACAAAATGACCTTCACATTCATATGAAATTAATTATAACGGGTGATTTTTTAACTTGCATGAGAAGTATCGATACCGATAACTGCTGAGAATGTCAAATATTTCCTTAAAGAATTGTGTTACGTGGTGAAGCTTCTGTTCTACGTTCAGTCAGACTGAAAATGTATTATAAAAATTATTATTTAAGGCAGGGTGACATTTCGCAACCATTTGATTCAGACAAGTTTTTTTTTTTTTTAACCGAATTGTTAGAAAATATTTTAAATTATTTACTTTAGTTGTGTATGGAGATTCATCCATAACTTCATCAATGAAGTTTTTATTCATTTTCAGGCCATTTAAGAGATGATATTGTTGGACATGATCTCAGCCAGACTCGTTGGTAACTAATTTTTAAGTGCAGCCTCACCACCCATCGTTTAAATGACGTCGTGGCTGTTGCCGAAAACCCTATTTAAAACATAAGTCCCATGAAACACAACAACACTTCTGTCTTATATAAAGATTTTAAGTTCTTATACAGCAAAAAAAATCACCCTATACATTCTTATATTCCATATTAGTCAGTTGCGGTTAAATTAAATTGTACTTTTCATTTCTAAAGTTATTCTTATTTCTCCGCAACATTTTAGTTTCTAAATGATCGTCCTCTATTTTGCAATTCAGCATCATTAATAAAATATAATTTAATTTATACAACAATTAGATTTGAAAAATAATAATGAATAAATTAATTTTGTGCGTAATACTTTCGCTTTTCACTGATATACGAGTATTAGCAGGTAAGAATATATTCAACTGAAAAGGTGTTGGATTTTGTTAGAGCAAAAAAAAACTGATCAATACATTCCATGGCTAAGAGTGATCGTGAATGGCAGGTTAACCAAATTCACTTGACAATCACCCAAGAAATACTTTTTTTGTATATAAAATATTATTTTATTGAGGAGACATGTCCGATATTAAGTTCTAGGCAATTTCCAACATCTCAGATCACACCAAGACGAAGAGATATATTTCTTACAACGATCTAAATCAAAATATATATGATTTCCTTTTAGTCCAAAATACTCAGGAATGCTTTAACAGTTTATCTCTTGCAACAACATCACAAATGCGGAAAATCTATGAAATGTCCCTTAAAGAAACGGTACATACAACTGCAGCCAACGATATGTTCACTTGTTTCTTGAAAGCTTCACGTTACATTGACGATGAAAAATCGTTAAATGAAAAATATTTTGAAATCTATAAAAAATGTAACGAACTACAAAAAGCTACTCCTGAGTCGTTGGGAAAGAAGCAACTGAACGAATTAATACAACTGGGATTGCAACAAGATTTGGTTGGTTATCTACAAGACGGTATAAAATCGAATAATAGGGCGTATATCGAGGAGAGTATATCGTACATTAGCGATGTGATGGCACGATATGTCGAACAAAGTCAAGAGTATAAGAATTATAAGAAATCCATTTTGAGAAAAATCGAGGGAGAGACAAGACCGCAACCGCAACAATTTCCAGATCATGGCGAAACTTTGCTACGGGTGGCCACATTTAGCAAACGATCTGGGCAAAAATCAAATGTTTTAGAAACAACCATGTCTACACGGGCACGAATCTTAAGCTATATTATTATATTATCATTCTTCTTTTAATTTCCTATCGCGAAAAATTGGACTAAAATTGTACCTGTATGCCACTGGAGAGAGAAAAAAAAGAGATGCCACAAGTCTTCAACTTTAGCCAATTCCCAAATATTCGCAGTGCAACAACTTTGCGGTTTTAATAATTTATTGCAGATCATAAGAATTACTGTAAAATATATAGAAATTTTTTAACTGTAAAACAAAAATCTTAATAAATAGGATTTAGTCAAAATAATACAATCAATTTTTATATATAAATATGCAACACATTTTTTTGTGGTACACTTTAAGATATTTTATGGTTGATATATTTAGTAAAAGTATTTAAGTTTTGATAGGTATTTTTATGTACATCTGCAAAATATATATAAAGTTTTTTTCGAAGTTTTCAGAAAGTTAAAAAAACAACATTTTAAATTTGGTTGAAAAACAACAATGAAATCTTTCTATTTCCTTTTAATTTTGTACTTGAAACCCGACTTGTACAAACAATCATAAGCGGCCAAAATTCATAGTAACAACAAAATGGAATAAAAACTCAGAAATTTTAAACTTTGTTCCTACACTGAAAGTTAAAACTTTGTTTTAGAGTGTGATTTAACGTTCACACTGCAGATTTAATAAATTTTCGTTTTAATACCCGGATTGTCCAATAAATTCAATAACAATATACTAAATCTCTCATAGAAAGCGGGGCATTTGTTGTTGTGCTTTCTTTATTCTGTAATACTTAATGCACAAACTGTAGTGCATCTTTTTTTGTTTGTATAAAAAAATAAAAATATATTTCATTGCAGTTTCAAAGAGTAATTGTTTTTTATTTTCAAATTAATACTTTAAAGGTATGAAAACATTTATAAAAAGCGTTTAAATGCTTAAAAAATAAATTTGTTCATATAAAACCAGGCAAATTTTTAAAGAAAAATCGCAAATGAGATGGATTTTTCTGCATATTCTTCACACGTCATCAGATGTTGCCATTATATAACTTGGCAGCACTCAATTTAGTGCAGACAAAGAGAAGGTTGCATTTCATAACACCTGCTTAAAAGCAATTCAAAAATTATTTTAATCTGGTTTTAACAAAAAAATGTTGTATGTTTAAACCAGGTTTTAATAGTTGATTTTAACGTCAAAGCCAGGAAATTATTCAAACCATGTCAGTGTGAAAATACTATAAGAAAAAATAGAATTTTATTGCACAAAAGCTTATTCGGCTGCCCATAAGCTTTTTTGCAAATAAGTACACTTCGAAAAAGAGCTCTCAAAAAAACATTTTTACCTTTTTATAAAGTTTCCTTTTAGTATAGAGATGTGCAAGTATTCGTGTCCGTGACTGCCGGTTAGCGTGACGTAAAAGTGAAAAAGTGCGATCTTTCGTGTAGTTATACACGAGTAAAAAAAAAATAAATTGTTGGGAACCGGTCATGGATCCTGTTTGCTGGCTGTTTCTTTACTCTCTACACTTATTAGCGGCTCTTTAGCACTTTCGTTATGGATTCTAATAGATTCTTATGCACAAATTTCCCATAAAAACAACAACCACTACAACAAATGTTAACACGATTTAATGCATTAGACTGGAAACAGCCATCCGTCATCCCTTGAGGAGAGTCATAGTAAAAACAATTTGTACACCAACAAATTCTAAACTAAAAAATAAAAACAACAAACACTAGACGCCAATTCAGAACGGTTAGAGAAATTAACCCTTTTTTCAATATTGGAAACAGGGGGAAAAAGTGCATTTTTTCCAAACTGAGAAAAATAACTTGAACTCACACTTTTTATTGCTTCTAATTCTGTTAAATATGTTCTTGTGCGAGTATTTAAGCATTTCCTTACACACACATACACAAACGCTGTATTTATAACAACAATTTTAGCTGGAGGCATTCATTTGACTGCATTAGGGAATACTCTTTTCATTGGAAAAAAGAAGGAAAGAAAACTTGTCGATGTAAAATATTGCACAGGGATTGAAAATGTCTTAATATTTGGAAATAGTTTGTTTAATCGAGAAGCGCTCCAGATATGGTTCGTGTTTGAGTAACCAGTCTTGGCGCTACCTCCAATTTATGCCATGAACGCCGGCTCAGAAATAATTGATAAAAAACTCTTTAGTTTTCATAATTGACAAATTTGATCTACTCAATTGATTGAGAAGTTTAAGTAAAAGTCAACGATGGAACAGCAATTTAATGTTCAATCTTCTTCTTCTTCTTAATTATTTTAAAAAGAAATTAATATTTTATTCAAAACAAAAAAGGATTATCTGTCTTAAAATGAGCTTTTGGCGATTGTTACAAATATAAAAAATTAGCACCAGAGGTGACCAACTTCCGTTCCTCAATAGTTAAAAAACGTTATTCAAAATAACCGAATTATTTACAAAACAGTAATCTTTTGAACCACTGTGCTGCCATACAAGATTGACTATTTAAGAGACGAGCTGGACATATTCGCTATGCAAACAGTGTCTAACAAATAGTATTTATTCAAAATATAAAGAATATGCGGGACATTCTGTTTTGGAAGATCGAAGATTTTATCCTGTCGCTAGAATGAGAACTTGTTCATCAGCACTTTTCTTTTGGCTAACAGTTCATTATGCTTCTCCGGCCAAGTGCCACGAGAGTTCTCGATGACATTTGAGCCACCGCTTGAAGTTGAGAAGGATTTTTGTTTAGTCCAGTAATTTTATATTCGCAACAGTATTTTTTTACCATTTTTTGTTTGCATGCTTATCTATTTTTACATATACGAGAGGTGTTAAAAAAATTAAGAGAATTTTCGAAATATCTCAGGCTACGATTAGACCAGTTTTTTATGTTGTTACACTCGTCCCGAACATGTGCTGGGAGTTTAAGCTATTTCACATCGTTCTCTTATCCGCGAATATCATAAAAGTTGAAAAATTTCTGCTGTCGAAAAATATGGTCTAAAAAATTAAAAGAAATGGTATTCAGTGCTCCCAAGTATTTGAAATTTTATAAGTTTGACTGTGGTACACGGTGATGGCACTCTGAGACAGAAAAATCTTTACAAGCGCCATAAACTTTTTAAAGAAGTCCAAGAAGATGTGAATAACGAAGTTCGTCCTGGATGCACCAGCATACCCAGAACAGACGAAGATGTTTTAAAAGTGAAGAAGATCCGGAGAATGTCGAGCGGAGTTGTCAAGTCGCCCCTTTTTGATTTTGATTTTTCGATTTGATTTAGCTGTTTCTTTTTAAAATTAGTTTTGGTGCTTTTTTGGTCGTGGCATTAATCGTTATGATTCTTTTCTCATGCCTGCCTCTCTGATGACGGATGGCCGTTTCCAGTCTAATGCATTAAATCGTGTTAATATTTGTTGTTGTTGTTTTGTGTGGGAAATTTGTGCATAAGAATCTATTAGAAACCATAACGAAAGAGTTAAAGAGCCACACATAATTGTAGAGAGTAAAGAAACAGGCAGCAAACAGGATCCATGACCGGTTCCCAACAATATATTTTTTTTACTCGTGTATAACTACACGAAAGATCGCACTTTTTCACTTTTACGTCACGCTAACCGGCAGTCACGGACACGAACACTTGCACATCTCTATACTAAAAGGAAACTTTATAGAAATAATATCTCATTGGAAGGAGCCCTACTTTTTTTAAAATGTTAAAAAGGTAAAAGTACTTTTTAAAGAGCTTCTTTTTCAAAGCGTACTTACTTGCAAAAGTACTTTTGTACAGCCGAAAGGCGAAAAAACCCATGACTTAGGTCAACGACATGCCAAAAAGTGCATATTAGAACCGCTTTTAATTATACAGCAGATAAGAATGTTCATGCATTGAATCATTTTGCCCTCCACTGTACTGAAAGCAAACCAGTTCATATTTCGTGCATTTTTTCTTTTGCCATGGAATAGAAAGTAAAATCAAATTTTATGCCTAAATGAACAGCATTTAAACGCTTGAAACAACGCATACAACTGCAATGAGAAGTAAAATGCTCCTGCACCGAAAGGATTTTATTCCATTATATACACTTTCACAAGTATGCAGTTGACGTTAATACAGTTTGTCTGAGCAATTAAATCGTTCTTTTAGTGCAACATACGGCAGTCAGCGCTGTACACTTGGGTGCGTTAATTTGTTATCTCTCTGATGGATTAGAGCAGATAAGGAATTCATATGTTTATACTACTGACATGTCAAACCAGCCAGTGTCTAATAACGAGAGAAGCCCACGATCAAATTTTGCTTTACAATTCTTCGATTTTCAATGCAGTCAAACTTTTTAAATTGATAGTGGTCAGTCACGGTCACAGATGATTATATTTTTTCACTCATCATTTAAAAAGCTGACGAGCAAAAATATTTAAAAACCACGTCAAACATTTCAAATCGGGTCTAAGTTGCTAATCAGTTCGTGAAATATCGTAGACGGAAAACCTCAGAATATTTTATTTGTTTTTGAAGAACTCCGAAATTATATATCTGATCAGTTGATGTTCTCGATTCTGTAACAGTAATCGTAAGATGAGCTAAACTTAGCTTTTTTGCAAATTTGAACCGATTTGATCTGGTAGATTTCACGACATCTCAAAAAAACTTAGAAAAAAGCATTTTCCAAATTTTTTTAGAACAAGTTTTCAGCGGCGGCACCGATCGGTTCCACAAACTAATCAAATCATAACGTTTACATTTGAAAACCACGACATTCACCGCAAACCAGGTCGAAATCGGTTCAGCCGTTCAAAAAATTGGAAAAAGAATTTTGAAAAGTATTTTTTTAATAACTTTTCATTGATCAATTTCACAATCAAATAAATTCTTAACATTTGAAAGCCACGTCGATCACCCTAAGTCATGTTAATCTGATCGTGAGACATCGTGAACGAAAAAATTCGAAAAAAGTAAATGGTTTTTGAAAATCTCCGAAATTATATATCTGATCAGTTGTTGTTGCTTCCGATTCTTTTATAGTAATTGAAAACCACATCAATCACCTCTTATAACGGGGGATTCGGTTGATTTGGAAATCAAAATAATAGTGTTTCAGCCCAAAGAGCTTAAAAGCATAGAATAGCACAAGAACGAGATACAGTAACTTTGCGGCTAAACTAAGCAGGAAGTTACAGGGATAGATGTCCTTTAGGACGAAGCATTTTCCATATTTCTTTAAAGAACTAATACTAATTTATTTTGAAAACTCTTATCTTGATTTCAAATTCAATAGACGTATTAGTTTCGTTGTGATCATCAGTCTTGTAACGGCAACAAAAGGGATATCTATCGATGCTTCCCTGCCTGTTTCATTTCAAGGAGTTAATTTGGCTACCTTTTTCCTTAATTCGATAACTTTGGTAAATGAAATTACTTTTGCACATATTATTTCTATATGATTTCAAACTTTCTTTCCGACATTAAAAGACACGAATCAGACAACCACGCGATCTCAATTTCGCAGGATATTTTTGTTTCCCTTCCTTTTTAACTTGTCATACAAAAACCTCCAACAACAACAATTATCGAAGAGAAAACATCATCAATATGAAGCATTAATTTTTATTAGTTTCCGTTATATTTTGTTTCATTTCAAAAAAAAATAAAAATAAAATAAAATAACATGAAAATATAATTTTCGAAATGAAAATGTTGCTAAACGCAATATTACAATTGTATTGAAATGGGCCTAAAAAATACAGTCAATCCAATCCAATCCAGCGGCAAGCGAGTGTCATTAAACAGACGCTGGCGCCATAGAAAATATTATCAAATTTTGTTTTTGAAATGAGCAGCATACGAATAATGATGGTGGCATCCAGATAAAACTAAACCAAACTCGACAAAAAAAAAAAAAAAACACACACACACACACAGACGCACACAAGTAAGCAAATACAGGCAGAAATAACATCGAAACAACATGGAAATAGTGTAGTTGGCTTGGAGGGCTTTTTAATCGGTTACTTGTCTGACTAAATTGATAAATTGGAAAAACCTTAATTTATATGTAGTTAAATCAAGCCATTGTGTTGTCAAGTGTATTAAGTATGGAATATTTATTTCAGATTTTAAGCCAAAAGAGGCTGATATGCACTTTGAAATTCACGGTGTAGAGCAGAGAATATCAAGTATTCAATTTCATTTGGTGGATACTCGTTACTTTCAGAGTTGTATTTTAATTGCTGTACTAGAGCAAAGTTGCAGCGGCCTCTGTCCAGACCACTTCCATTGAGCATTAAGGAAACATTTGGAACATAATAATTCTCTTACCGAAGAGCACTGCCTACGAAATTAAACCCCGTTAATGATGCGTGTTACAATCTGTGCTTGATAAATATTGCATTCCTTGTGTGTATCGGACCATCTATTCGCCGCTGGGACTACAATTCTTCTAGGAGAATTAGCATAAAAGATTTCCCGCAGGTCTGCATCAGAACCAGTAAAAATGAGGAGTTTGATTTTTTAAATTATTATCTTAGAAACAATTGAATGAATATACAGCGTGTTTTTTTAGAGTGTCACAACTTTAAGTTGGCATTACTGCTTTATTTGAGCAGCCATTTAACAGCTGATGGTTGCTTTTCGTTTAGTTCTTTTTGAAATATCTTTATAAATCGACTTACACCAGAGCAGCGCGTGCAAATTGTTGGAATTTTTAATCAAAATAACTGTTCTATTCATCAAACTCATCCATTCAAAATTTAATTTTCCCATGAAGCCCATTTCTGGTTGAATGGGTACGAAAATACGGAGGATTGTCGCATTTGGAGTGAGAAGAATCCACGAGCTTTTGTCGCATCTACAGAAAATTACTATTTAGTGGTGCGCTTTATGGGTTGGCGGAGTCATTGGCCCATGTGTCTTCAAAACCGATGATTGTCAAAATGTTATTGCCACATCCCACACTGCGGGTACTACAATTGATTTACTCAAAGCAATTTTTGATGAGAAAATAATTTCATGTAACAGCCCAATCAATTGGCCACCAAGATCGTGTTGTTTAACTCCATCGGATTATTTTCGTTGGGGTTTCATTAAGTCACAAGCAATTGAGCACCTGGAACTTAACATTCGACGAGTTATCGGCGAAATAGGGCCGTAAATGCTGAGAAAAGTTGTTTAAAGTTGGTGTTAAAGATTGAGCCAGCAGTGGCGGCGACATGGGCATTTAATTTCATAAAATTTTCATTCAAGTAAAAGCCGTTTCATTGATATTTTTTCAATGACTTGTAAGGATTTTTTTCGTTATAGAAAACTTTTAAATTAACAGCTTGAAAATTATTAGTCAAGCTTAAATTTAAGGAATTTTCCCTTAATTCATATATTTGTTGTTGTCAGCAGTGGAGCATTTATGATATATTTTATAGTCATCAAACTAGCAGAATGGATCTGAGCTAAATTCGAGACCGCCACGTCATTGCAACAGCGTGGATTTAGTCAGATTTGAACTTAATTCTGACTAAAAACTCTCAACTTAGAAATTAAATCTATAAAGAGCGCATAATACAACTCAACATGATTGGAAATAAAATTATTGTTTTTTAAATTAAAAGACCCTTAAAAAGAGTATGACATTTCTTGCATGTAAACTTCCATCAGAAGTATTAAACAAATCGCTGAGCCGATTTATTTACATATTCAATCGAATAATTCAATGCACTAATCCGTACTACTCTCATGGATGATAATACGTGAAGTGGATTTCACAAAGAACGGATGCCAGAGAAATAACTTTAAAGCATTTGAAAGATGAATAGAAAATGCGAGCTTAGCAGAAAACAAAAAGAAAAACAAAAACAAAAACAACAAGAAAAACAAAAATATTGTACTCGTTTATATAAAATAGCTGAATAACCAGCATCATTATAAACAGGCACTTTAATCTCCATGGCAATGCAGAGCACTACAAAGTGAAAAGGATGAAGAAGAAGCAGAAGAAGAGGGAGCAAAAGAAGAGCAACCACCGGCACAAGCGGAGGATACACATATAGACAGACATACATACACATAGACAAATAGAAAAATAGGAAAAAAACGCACAATTTATGCGATTGTGGAATGAAATCTAAAACAACAACAAACAGCCTACATTTTCGAAGCTTTCCCTAGTGAAAGTTTTAATGTTTCCATTTGTGTGTTTGTAAGCAAGAAAGTGCCAAAAAGTATGCGTTAGTGGTTGTGTATAAAATCAACGAAAAGCCGCACGCACACATACACATACACACACACACACTTGCACACTTAGTACTAGTTTAGAATGAAAGGGTAATTTTTTAGAGGTATAAGACTTTAAGGGGACAACACCGCTAGATAAGAGTGCCATTTCGTCAGCTGTTTCCCGAATTTCAATGGCTGGCCTCAGTGATTTTCCACGCGTCATAAATGACTGACAATGGAACAACCGCTGCAAATTGTGCAGCTTTTTAGGACAAAAATAGCGCTCTTTTTCTATTTTACAGAGGCAACAATAGTTAATTAGAAAAATGTTAAAGAAAAATTAAATGTTATATTATGCGTCTTTTTATACTCTCATATACCCAGCGGTTATATACGAGGCTTTTGGATTCGACCGATTTGTAATGTCATCACTGACATGCGTCCCAGACTGCAGCAGAAAGTGATCTGATACGAGATGGAGTGGCCACCCAGCAGACATCACATTTTAAATAAATTCAGCACATAATTAATAATTATTTTTTTTAATTTCTCTAAATGCAAATCTCTCTGCTCTGAAAATTCTCAGCCTCTAAAAAATACACCCCTGCTAATACTACAGTGCATATAGTAGGGCTTTAAAATATTCGGCTACAAGTAAAATGTTTATGCGTTCTTCAACTAACGTTCGACTTCCTTCTCAACCCTATTGCTTTTCAAGGATTCGAGGCAAACTTGAAAACAAGAAAGCAAGCAAAAAAAAAACAAATAAAATTTCAGCCTAAAAAGCAGCAACGAAAAGGAAACATAAACATAAAATTGCGTACATTTAAAAACAAAACAAGTTAAACTTGTATGTCGTGTAGGCGCCATCGGCACATTTATTTTGCTGTTGTTGTTGCTGTTGTTTTGGGTTTTACTTACAACAAACAAAAAAAAAAAGAGCAAAATAATACAACATAAATTAAAGTGAGCAAATGAGTAGAGTGTTTTTGTTTGGGAGGTGGAGAACTCTAAAATAGAACACGTTTTCAGCACAAATTCATTGCAAGTAGAGGTGCAACCGATATCGGTTCTATTCTTTTTAGCGAGCCAGGTCCACTGTGTGGCATATTTTCCATCACTTTAGACTTTTCATAACATATCGGAATCGGGCCATATTAAATAGCATTTCTAAATGAATTCAAATATTTTAGTTTGGCACCAACATCAATATATACGGAATTGTCCCAAAGTAAATTTGTATGAGAAAGAAATAAAAAAAAGGAAAACAAATGAAGAGATTGTGGGTTAAAGAAAAGTTGCACACACACAACCACCAATCGACCGTAGTGATACACAGAATTGTGTCAGTTGTCGATATACGAGCATAACATTTCTGCAAAACTTCCAAGATAAACATCAAATTGGCGCCCAAATGCTCAGTCCCTAAAACATTTCATTTTATTCACTTCGGTAAAATTAATATAAACAATTTTATTCCAAGATTTTCAAATGTTTCTATTAAAGAGAGAAGAACATATTTCTGTCTTAATGTACAGCAGTAAATTGATTTTAATATCGTTAGAAGTTGTTAGAAACGCTTAAAGCAGATATTTTACAGATTTTAAAGATGCAGTTGATGGTAATTTTTTTTTTAAGTTTCCGCATGCAATCAGATTGGAAGAAGAAGAGGATTTAAATCAATAGGTTAGCTTATTGGTGTCGAAGCTAAATCATTGCTATGGAATCACTTTTTTTTAAGCTATTAAAATAAGTTGCTGGACTTCTTGTGCGTCCTGGAATTAACCTCAAAGTTGTTTAATATCTATAATTTTTCTTAAGTCAATTATTCGATATAAGCCACATTTGCAGAACGTTACGCAAGCTTTAGGTCACAAAAAGTGCCTTATTTAAAACCGTCCGTGTTGTCCAATTACGCGAATATTTTGTAAGCAAAAATGTAATCATTTTAAATGCACAAGGACTTAGAGAAGTATTTGCTAAATGGTTCAAGAGCGTACCATAAATACCGTGTAACCACGCCTAAGTAGACTAGTTCATAGCATATGAGAACTGTTGCTGGGAGTGTAGGTACATCCTAAAATAATGTTGATCTGTTGTGTTGGTTTAACATTTTTTCATATTAAAATATTTCATATCGATAAATGTTGTAATTAGGAAGTTTGTTTCTTTTGTTTGGGATTTTATATTTAAAACATAAATTAATTCGAATTTTTATTGTCGTTTCAATATAAATTTTTATATTATCTACTGCCAGTTTGCCGATGTCACCAACTATCGTTCGATCAAATAAATAACGATCAAAAGAAAAATAAATTATAGAAATTATTTTTAGTTTAAATATTATTTATTCGATCGAGCGATAGCAGGTACTTCGCTTTTTGCTGTTTATATTTTATGAGAAAGAAGGAGATGGTTACATGATTCTATTTCATTCGGACAGAAAGTTGCTGCACGAAGTTGGTTTATAAAACTTGAAGTGTGTAAGCCGGGATTTACGAAAACAGTCGCAAAAATGCTCTTGAGTCAGTCAATATAAAAACTTGTTGACAACAGTGCTTTTGATGCAGTCCGACCTCTGGTCGTTTACTTTTTTTCAAGAGTATTGTGTCTTCCTGCATCCCATCAATTACTACCCCTCAAAAAATGTAAAACGTTTTCTGTGGTTAAGTACGTTGTTACCACTGGGTCGTTTTTGTAACTGATGTGAGAATTTCTCGCATCGAAAAACATAATAATTATCTTTGTCATGCTCTTTATTAAAGGGTGATCCATAGAAAAATATGTTGGTTGTTATAAAAGCCTAAACAATTATAAATGCATTAAGAAATATATTCTGACTCATCCTGTGCTTCACAGAGTGACGATAATTTTTTCGATGCGAGAACTTATCACATCAGTTACATAAACGAGGCACAGACAACATCGCCGGCTCGCATCGGCTGAAACTATGAGCTGACTGTACCAGCTTAGCCGACTTCTTAAAGTTAAAAAATTTCAAATTTTCAAAAATAATACGAGAATAGTACCGACATGAGTCGATTTTAAGCCGCTGCCGTAACTATTCTGCTCAGCCGCCGCCATCGACAAAACAATTTTGGCTTCGTTGTCTGGTTGTGACTTCTCAAGTCCAGGCATTAGAAGTGTACAGTCAGCCACAGAAATGGATACAAATAAGGGTTAATAATATCGGCGAAATATACTCAAGTCAGCACTACGTACTTTTTTAATAAAATTTAAACATGTCAGTGTATCTGCTACAAAAATATTTAATTTTCCCGCTATTTTTTATGTCAATTTTAAATAAATTTAAATAGTTTGATTTCAAACTATTTTCTTGGTCTTATTTTTTATCTACCAACCATATTTTCTTTACATAATTTCTGGAAAAAAATATATCAAATGGTTGAGAATTGGAAGAACCTGAAATAGAAGCGTTCTAAATTACAAATACGGAATCAAAGCATTCCGTTCGCCATGTGTGTCATCTCTGATAAAAGGATAAGAAAAAATCGTTGGAATTTCCCAGTAGTCTTTTATTTAAGAAGAAGCAAATATTTTCTGCGCGCCTACAAAAGAAACTCTGCTTCTAATGCTTTTCATAAACTATTAGAAAGAGTGTTTACGTCACGTCCATTCCGGGACCATGAACATTGAAAATGAAAAATAACAACAACAAAAATAAAAAATGCCGTCGTTGCCCTCAAGACATTGAAATATATTTTTACAAATAAAAAAAAAACTTAACTTTCCCTTTCAATACTTTATTTATACTACAAGTATATAAAATGTATTTGATAATAACATATAGAAACTAACACTACTTCACTCAACACACACAAACGAAGCACAGAAGTGTATTAAATAAGTTGCATGTTTTCATGTTGTTGGCGTTTGAGGTTAAGAAGGGCAAAGACTTTGGCAGGGGACCGAGTAGTGCAACAACATATTAAATACCGTAAAGAAGCAACATCGGCAAAGACACAGCAGCGTCGTAAGTTTGTAAGTAAATCGTTAAGAAAACAACAAGAATATTTTCAAGTAGATGAACATACGCACACACACTTACCACAGAAATTTAAAGAAGCGAATAGAAAAATAAACAGAACAAAAATTCTGTGCACAAACGTATTCATACTAACACAGTTATAAAAGAAATAAACAAACAACAACAACAACAACAACGATAATAATAATACAAATGACATTTGCTGCGCAGCTGCATAACAAAATTAAATTGTATATCCTTCAGCTTGATGCTTTGCCAAGGACATTGAAGCCATTAAACTATAACAAAAAGCTCAACTATAATAAAAACAGCGGAATGTGAAAAGTGGGGAAAATTTAATATAAAAAATTACGCTCTTTGCTTACAGCCACAGCATTTACGTGTTGCAATTTCTTGCTCATAAAAGCTTTGCCAGAGAGATTACTTATCCCCATAACCTTAAGGAATTTGTAACAAAGAGAAACAGCATATCTGGCTGCCATGGAAGGTAAAGCAAGAGAGAGAGAAAGAGAGAGTTCTTAACGCATCGTGTTTGCTTAACCCTTCTTTGACATCTTGGCCCTGTAGTTACAATGCACTGTTTTCAATATGCCACTAACTTCGCGTGCTTTGCGCTTGTGTTGGAATCACTCAACTCTCCCTCTCTTTCCCTATCTCTCTCTCTCTCTCTCTCTCTCTCTCTATTTAATATCCTTTCGAAAGCTTTTCTTGCTACGTAGACATCACTTTCACTTTTCCTTATGACGCACTCTGTTTAACATCTCATTATCGTTGTAATTGAAACTGTTTAATGTTGTTGTTTATTACGCGCCAAGCCTTTGAAATGCTCAATGCTCCGATTTTTCTGTTTTTTCTGCTGCTTCTCTTCTTTTTATTCTGATATTATTTTGATTTTTCTGTGAGTTTCTATTTGCCGCTTTTCTATACACAAAAATTTTTTTCTTTTTGTACACGCAGTGGCTTTTCTTTTTATACAGACTTCCGCTTTTCAATTTTATATTTTGCTTTTCCTTTAGGCAAGCAATTTTCGCCAAATTGAGTGCAGGTTTGCCATGTGTATTATTGGGTTACAGAAATTTAGGAAATTCATATGGACTCCGTCCCTAAAAGAATATTTAAATTTATATCGAAATGAAAGAAAACTGTCCCAAATCGTATTTCTTCTCACAATTGATTCTAATAATGGTTGCTTTTTGTTTAGTTCGCTTTGAAATTTCATTATAAATCGACTTACACCAGAGCAACGCGTGCAAATTGTTGAAATTTTAATCAAAATAATTGTTCTATTCGTCAAACTCATCCATTCAAACTTTAATTTTTCGATGAAGCCCGTTTCTGGTTGGGAATGGTTCGTAAATAAGCAGAATTGACGTATTGAGAAGAATCCATAAGCTTCGATCCAAACACGATTAAGTCCATAGAAAATTACTGTTTGCTGAAGGAGTCATTGGCCCACATGATTCAAAATTTTTGCGTATCTCGATTACGTGGCACTTATCGTGCTGACTTATCGTCTCCGCAAGACGGCGCCACATGCCATACAGTGGGCGCTACAATTGATTTACTCAAAGAAACTTTTGATTAGAAAATAATGTCACGTAACAGCCCAATTAATTGGCCACCAAGATCGTGTGATTTAACCCCGTTGAATTATTTTCTTGGGGGTTTCGTTAAGTCAAAAACAGCTGGAACTGAACACCTGGAACTCAACATTCGAAGAGTTATCGGCGAAAAACGGCCCCAAATGTTGCGAAAAGTTGTTGAAATTCGGTGTTCCAGATCGCGTCACCCGTGGCGGCCACATGACAGAAATCATATTTAAACATTAATTTCATAAATTTTTCTTGTTTTATTATGACTTTAAATTGTGTCACTCCATAAAAAACTCCAATTTTTCTTGTATTGAAAGCTACAGTTTCTATCATGTTCGTACATTCTCCTAAGAAGTTACAATTATGTTAGTTAGAGGCCTTTTGTCTTGATCCAGCAGTCAGGGGATGTCCTGAATTTACGTGCTATGAAATAAACTTAAAGAAGTCCAAATAGCTTTATTTATCAACTTTATTATTTATCTTCAGTGACTTATTTTACATTATTATTATTATTATTATTATTATTATTATTATTATTATTATTATTATTATTATTAATATTATTATTATTATTTAGTTACAGAGAAGCGATTTTTTTATGTGGCAACCTCTGAAAAAAAATTAAATAACTAATAAAAAAATATATAATCAAAATGTTGGTTTAATTTCTCCAGGAATTATAAAGAGAAACATAATAATCTCATTGTTGTTGGTGCATACGCCGTTAACGTGTGCATGACTCACACACTAGCAGCCATACAACTACTTCCTTTCCATATAACATCCACTTCCGCTTTCATAACAGAGAGCTTTTCTTCTCTCCAAATACGCTCTTGCACTGCGGCTCGTAATTAATGAGCGAGCGCATTATGAAAGAGCTTCCTTCACACTGTGAGTAAGAATTTTCGGCTGAGTAGGGGGAGAGAATGTTTGTTTGTGTTGTGTTTTCCAACGCAACTGTAATGCAAGAATCAAGGACGTTTAAGAACGCACTTTCTTCGGCCATTGCCAGAAGTGTTTAGAAAGCTGAGACGTGGGAATGAAGCGTTTGGGTGGGTGGGTGATTGGCATGACGTGGGATGTGTTGATTCCAACGGACGGATGTTTAGGAAAATTCAAAGAATGAAATGCAAAACACATTATATTCGCTCTCATGTCAGGAGGGTTGTTAGATTGTAAATAATAAATACAATAACAACAACAGTTGAGTTCACTTTTAGCACAAAAAGGCAGACGAATTGACGAACAAACAGACTTGTTTTGAAAAGTTGCTTGCAAAGTTTTCCAAATATGATGGTGGGCGAAGAAGACATAGAGGGAGAGAGAGAAAGAGAGTTTTTCGATTTTAATGGGTCGGTTGCGTTTTTGGTGTGTATTGCGTGAGCCATTTGAAATAAAAAAAAAAAGAATTTCAATGTTAATGATGGCGCTGGCATTGTGAGGCTCAGCAGATGTTTGTACAACGAATAATGCAAGACTTTTACAAAAATTTCAACAACTGTGACTATGCAAGTGTGTATGTGTGTTGCATGTAGTCCTACAGACTTCTGCTGATATCATAAAAACTTTATGTAGGCGTTGTTGTTGAGGCTCGACAATCTGTTTTTGTATTTCTTATATTTTTATATCTTCCTGTTCCCTTTTTGGCTTAAAACGATTGCCATCAATTCCCTAGAAAACTTTTGCATGTTCTTTGAGATGAATGGATACGAATGTACTATAAATATGTTTTTTTGTTGTTTTTTTTTTTGTGCGTGCACTCTTCCATTTTATACAATTTATTTATTTATTTATGTTGTTGTTATTGCTGCTGCTAGAAAGCAGTGCTCTTGATGTTGCCCGCTGCTGGTGGTTCTTGCTGGTTTCACTTCATGTAGTTATTGTTGTAGTCGTTGTTTCTATTACGGCTGTTTCCTTTGCATCGTTTTTGTGTGCGTTAGATTTTGTTATTTTTGCAATACGTTTTGTACGAGTATGTCTTCTTGTTAAAAGTTGTTCTTGTGTTGTATGGCCAAAAGTGTGGGTGGCTGTTTGGTAGCAACGTTGGCATATCAGCAGCATTGAATGGCATCACAACAGCAGGCTGTTTTTGGACGGTTGACTGGTTGAAGCATTTTTTTTCGTTTTGCCTTTTACTTTGTTGAATGTTGCACAGCCATAAAACTTTCGTAGTTTTTCCAAACAAAAAAATTCAGTTCTGTTTTTGCGCATTGCGTAGTGCGTCTATTTGTACTTGGAAGTACATGGACACATACACAAAGACTAATACGAGTACATTTGAAAGGACCAGTTCTCTAAGGAATTCTTTCATGAAAAATCTACTTCTTGTTGATCTCTATCGATATATAAAAATACGTCAGTTACTAACTTTATTAATAATAAAAAAGTCCTTGAAGCCCAATCTACTGTTCAATACCTCACGACACCATTAAGGACGAGGAACCTCCGACGACCTCATCTATACACTCTTAATAACGTTCAAGAATTTCTGAATATGCAAAATTGTTGAGTCCCGGTTCACACTATTCAACATTTGCTGCTTAAATGGCGTTGATTCTGTGAGAAAGAAAGAAGTATTTATTGTTTTTGTTTCATTTCGATACGGAGCTACGGCACAGAGTTACTGGTGAAGGGAATTTTTAAAATTGAAATGAAAGATAATCTTCTGGCATTATAATTTATATATGACTACTGGAGGTCCGAATTTTCGATGACTTTTTCCAACATTTTTGGTCATATATCGGCGATTGCGGGGCAAATGTTGACCTCCAAGTGGCCAATCGTTTCGAGCTTGTCATCGTAGACAGGCCTTAAATCGCACGACCTTGAAGGAGTATTTACGGGTCCGAAATGTGAAACTATGCCTTTGCCAACCGATTCCTTTAATAAATCAATTGGGACATGAGCTGTGTGACATGCTGCGTCGCCTCGTTGAAACCAGCGCTCCGGCACATCGCTGATGTTCAATTCATGAGCGAAAAAATCAGTAATCATGGCTCTATAGCGGTCATAATTGACTGCAACGTTTTGAATAGCATCGTTTTTTAAGAACTACGGACCGATGATTCCACCAGCCCTTAAAGCTGTTGGCTGAAGTAGTAGAGCACAAGACTACGCGTCCCGATTTCGACTCCGCACTTAGTCATGAATATGGTGTCGAGTTTTTCTGATCTGTATTAGAGTAGGATTGTCTTAATTGTTATCGACTTGTTTCAATGACGGAGGCATAGCACTGGCCGCTGAACATGACCGACAGCGAACATTAAAACATTCCTTCGTCGGTACCTGCAGCAAAAATATTCATCGGCGAAGTGGAAAAGTAAAAGCAGCTACAGCAAATTTCTCTATACTCTTCATCTTCATCTGTCCTTTTAATACTATCTCCTTCTCTCCCAGTTCCAGCGCAATACACTGCGCTGTAACAGGGATCGTTCCCTGAATGCTGGTCCTGCTCATAAGAAAAAACCAGTCACTTTTCGTGGATGTCTCCACATACACTTCAGGATTATTATCAGTACAAAAATGGCAGTTTTTCTGCAAACAAAAGTTTATTTCATCGGTAAACGAAATCGCGCGATCCATATTTGGAGCAGAACCAACTCGGAAGTGCTGCTCCGGTATTAGTCTATTCATGTCGAACAAAATGACCGCTAGTTAAAAAGTAGTGTCAACTTAAGTCCCATGTCTCTATAAAAATACCTTTAACTTGCACAACGAAAATTAAAGTGTATGAACCGAGACCAAGGCTGGGTTTTTTAGATCACAGTTAATCTAAGTTTAGCCACCAACAAAATTTTTTCGGAATAGGTTAGTTTTGCTCAAAATGTTAATATTTAAAGAGATAATAAATCACACTTCATTGTAAAACTCTGAGTTAAACTAAGTTTAAAGTTAATCCACATACAGAAAAACAAGGCCTAGAGAATAATTTGTTGCCATAGAAAAGTATTTTAGTTCGTTAAAAAAATAAAATTAACTGCCTGTTCTTTATTATCTATTATATAAATAGGCAAAGAAAAATTTTTAGATCCCTTTTTCTTCTTTGTTTGCCAACCGATTTTCTTCATTCTTTTACCAAATCGTAAACATTGTTGAGCTTTAGTGACCCGACTATATATTATTTAAATCGGTTCAGTATTAAAGGAATAAAAGGCTCCTAAAGTTTACACCACTACAAATGCTAAAAACACACACGTACATTCACTTATGTAAGTGTTTGTTAGTAAAAATATAATCAAAGCTGAGAGTTTTTAAGAGTACCTACATATTACATATGTATATGTATGTGAGTAATAAGATTTTTTCTCTTCAAATGAGTGAAAGTTGAAAAAGAAAAGGAGATCAGAATGAAAGAGATGATAATTATATATGGATGTACATGGTCATTACAGTTTTGTTTTATTCGGAAAGAAATTTGAAAACAGTTATTATTTGTTTTGCATATACTTATATATGTACGTTTTTTATGTGTTTTGATTTTTAAGCTACAAACTTTAATTTGTTCCCGCACTTTGTTAAAAAGTCAGTGATTATTAAAGAGGTTAATATTAAAAAATTTAAATTTATATACATACATATTCATTAGTATTAATATTTATTTTTATTTTATAAAATTTTTTCATCAATACATACATATGTATGTGAATTTAGTTTTTGAATTAAAATGCCACGACCACGGACAGTATCTGGTCGAAGAGCATTGATACAAATTGTATTGAATTTAGTAATATAAGTACAATAAAAGGTCGTGTTTAATTTTTAAAATAATTTAAGCATAACATCTTTTTTAAATTTTCTTATAAAAGTTTTTAGAAGTAAGAATTAAAAATATGAATGAATATTATGTACATATATACTTATGCTTTATTTAACATACATGTAATTTTATGTTCTAGGTCTATAAATATAAAAATACATTTGTACATACATACATATGTATGTATATGAATTTCTTCAATTGCGATTGACTTTTTTTAATTAAATTAGTTCTTGAATATTAATTGCGGTACTAGACGTTCCTTTACGTCTTCACACACAAACTTTAGGAATATTTAGTAACATAAAACAAAAAGGTACCAATAAAATTGAAAATAATAAATTTGGTCGAATTTCGACCATGGGGCGAACACTAGTTAATATAAAAATGAGAAGTTTACATTAAAACAACAATAAAAAATTTAATTTGTTTTTTGTTTTCAATATAAAATTCCAAATGAAAACTTTCATTTCATTCACAAAAACAGTGGGCAAATTACAGCACTCGTTATGGAACGAAATTACGAAATATTTCAATAGAGTTTATATGGAAATATTTTAAAATTTCGAATCGTATCGAATTTTTTTTTGTAAAATTATTTTATTGCAATCTATCAATTAGTACATAATAAGATCATTAACAAATTAGATGAATTGTAAATATGAAAATCGTAAATCAGTGAGCAAAATTAGTTAATTAATATAAATAATAATTGAAAAATAAATACATTTTTGAACAGTAAGTTCGATGTCCTAAAATTTTACAATAACAATAAACTTTTCTCTGCATATAAAAACATAAAATATGAATTAATACGTTTAAATTGCACAATTCATTGTTTGCAACGTTTAAACTTTAAAGCCATTTTGATATCTGCACAAATGCTGCACACACTCCTGCTGCCATCAATCTAAATTTAACATGAGCGTTTCAGTTTTTTTTCTTGCTGTCCCAAAATTTTGCCAAAGTTCTTGTGTGCCTGATGGTGACACACACACACACACAAGCACAAACACACACATATTTTTATGTGTGCGTTTGTATGCGCTTATTTCCGTTTTGCATTGGTATGAGTTTATTTTTGAAAAAGGAATTTAATTTGTTTTATCAGTGGGGGGGCAGTGTAGTTTTATATTTTTTGTAGTTGTGTGCGTTTGCTTTGTTGTAGTTGTAGATTGAAGCATATTATCATTAGCAACGGCTACAACATGATTATTTCTATACGCAGTACATGCATACTCGTGCATACACACTCATGTATGTGTGCATGTATGTGTGTATGTAATATATACTAGTTGGTAAATAGGTTGATGTTTATAATTTTCTTTAAGTTTTCATTTCGTTTTCCTACAATTCGCTGTAGTTTTTTTCTTTCTTTTTGCAACGAAAATGGTTTTTTAGGTTTAAATGTCAAAAATGAAGAGCAAAATTTGAAAAATAGAAAATAAATATGTTATACATAATAGTCGTATGCATACTCAAACACACACACTCATATATACAATACATGCATATACGTATGTATATCTGCAAGCGATTGTGTGTGTATGCACACTCATAGCAAAACTGAAGATGAGGTAAATTGTTAAGAAAATGTTTTATTGGTTTTTAATATGATTGAAACTTCAGTTGCTGCGATGAGAGAACATTTTGTAACAATTTCAGAAGCAAAAGTTTTTTTGTACAATTAAAGTTTATTAAAGTAAAATATTTTATAAATGGAACAGAAAAGGAAAATGCGCTAGTCAACGCATTTTATTTGATTAAAAGTTAAGGAATAGCGAAATTAATGCATTTACGACTGAATTTGATAGTAAAATTTCAGCTCGTTTGTTATATTGAAATAATGAATCTTCCTTTTTTAAATTCTTTTATCAACGAAACAGAAACTGCTAAACTCTGAAAATAGCACATTCTGATGTTCTGACGGGCATGTTGGAATTAATTAACTTCTAAGACCAACCAGTTGTAGAATCAAACGTAAGAAAACAAAAAAAGGAAAAGTGATCAGTGAGTTCTTGTTGTGACTTTGATATTTGTTTTAAACAAGCTTGAAATAAATGTCTTCAGTTATTGTAAGAAATGTTGGGTAAAGGTTGCCTGATGATTTGTATTAGCCCCAGTGAAATGGGCACAGGAGCTGGCTAAAACCCCTCAATTGATCACGTTGAATTTTTTAGTAAAATTTTGGGAAAAAATAAACAGCACATAATTAAAATTGAAGAATTTAATTAAGTTCTTTTTATTACTTTAAAAAAAATTTTCTCATTCTTAAATGTTTCTTAGCAAAATTAAGAAATTCGGATTTATTATATAAGACTGCCGCGGTGGCCTAGTGGGTAGTGTGCTGGCCTCAAGAGTAGTGTGCTGGCCTATTAATCTGGCTGTCGCGAGTTCGATTTCCATCTCTTGCCATGTTCAGCTTCACTACAAAGAGAATAGGCCGTTGCCACCAGCAACCACCAGTAGTTTCGGTTCATTAAGTTGTTTGCTGTTATATTTTGTAGCATTTGACAAATTAATAAAATTGAAACAGGTTTATTTGACTCAATAATAACTTCCTGTAGGTCAGTGGACCGTTTGCGAATGTAGGTTTTCAGGTGTCTTAATATCAGTTTGCATTGACACCGTTGTCATATACTATTTCATGATAAAATTTGTATGAATAAAAAGTGGCCACATAAAAGTGCAGCGGATTTCGAAAACTGCAGTTCTGCTATGAAAATTGGATAATTGAACTGATTTGTTTTACATAATTTAAATTTAAATTAAGCACTAGTTGCAATTGAAAATCATGCATTTTTGCCAACAATTTTCCAAAAAATGGTTCGTGCGAAATTTACACTTTCTAATTGGTGTATTAATTAACTTCATCTAGAAGCATATTAAAAATCTGCTGTTGTTTTACAATATTAATTTATTCCTCAAACGAAAACTTACAAACTTAAAGATACAGTGCGTTAGTAATTAATTGAGGCAAAGGAATATACTGAATGAGATTTCAGATTTTCTCAAAATATCACAATCAACGTGATAAAGCAAGAGGTAAATGGGGAGGGTTGAGTTGGAAATTTTCATTGTTGTACTTGAAAAGCATATTAATTCTTCCATATATTCACGCACAGCACACATACACACACACACACAAACACTTTGCTAAAAGAGAGTCTAATTGTAGGCCTATTTAAATTGTATCGCTTCATTTACGTTGTCATACTTGAATATTTTTCTTGCAGCCATAGAAACAGTGTAAAATTATCCTTGTAATTCTGCCAGCAGGATGAAGCTTTCAGCTTTAATATGTATTGCAAATCTAATGGGTTGTTGTTAAGCCATTTCAAGACAGTTTCACTTTGCTTAATGCTTAAAGTATTTTCAAACTAAAATATGATTTAATTTAATTACAGATTCCTAAAAGAGACACACAAGCCTACAGTTTCAAGTAGAGTAAGAAAAATATTTATTTCTGGATGAAGAAATGAAAATACTTAGTAAATGAAAGAAGTTTTGCAATCAAAAGTTTTATTATGAAAGAGAAGATTCTGTAACGGATTTCATTTTGGTGGCCAATTAACAGGGCCATTGTGTAAAATGATTCGTTCATTAAATATACATTGAAAAAAATTAATGAGTTTATTTTGTTTAAATTGTACAATTAGGGAAAAATGTCTCCAAAATTATACGGCTGCAACGTCTTCAGTACAAAAATTAAGTAAGTTTCCGAAGGAGTTTAATTTTAGGGGGAATTGAAGCTTCCCCTGTTGTGAAAAATGTTATATAAACGTGGCAACCTCACGGTCAGTCCACACATATGATTCCTAGAACTTTTCTCAATGCAGAATAATTTTTAATTTCCTTTTATTTCTCCATTTACTCAATTAATTTTTTAACTTAAAAAATATTTGTTGTGAAAAACACAATTTGCAACTTAAGACGTTTTTGAAGAAATTATGCAATATATGGGTTTGCCCTGATGCTAAAGTACTTTACATTTTATTTGCGGTCTAGTTAAAATTTAAATATATTTAAATACGCAGCGTGTAGGTAAATAAAGATTCATCATTTTACTCCAACGTTTCATCAGATAAAAAACACTTTTTATAAAAAATAAACTGCAACATGAATAATAGTTTTACTTTATTTGCTTTCATCTTAATTATTAATTTTTTATATGGGTTAACAGGTAAAAATAATACAAGTGAATTTCAAATAAATTGTTTTACAAAAGGAAAAATTGTACAACTTTCAGCTCAAAATCCTCAGCAGTGTTTCGATGCCCTTGACAAATTGCCTCAGAATGAAATAGAAAATATTTATTTCATGCCTTTTGAGAAGGTTGCTGAAACGCAGCCCGCCAGCGATATCTTAAGTTGTTTTCTTCGAGCTTCCCATCCTGGTGATAAATCTCTGATCGAACAATATTTTGAGGTCTACAAGAAGTGTGAGGAGTACAAAAGGAACAATTTCAAACAATTTAGCAACCAACAACTAGAAGCACTAATTTTATTGGGTCTGCCCTACGATTTGGAAAACTATTTGCGGAATACGCTGGAAACGGGCAATAATAAGTTGGTGGAACAAGGCGTACATCACGTAGAAGATGTGTTGGGTAAAGAAATCGAATTGAGTCGAGACTATAAGGACTATAAAATATCTATAGCGAAGAAAATCCGCAGCTGTGAGCAAAATTGATTCACTGCGGCTGTTTCTGGAGCTGTTGAATAAAATAGTCTTTGCCTTTTAGACGGGCAGGTTTTAATTATGATCTCAATGGTTTTATAAAATGAAATTTACTACTTAATAAAATTACTCCTAATGGAATTTTCTTAAATTTTATTTTAAGCAACAATTCATTAGCCGACCCCAGTACTGAAATAATTTAGTACTACAACCGACATTTCTTTAGTTCACTTCATTTGTCTCCCAAAATTTATAAAACAAATGTTATTTAAGATGGTTATAAACTGTAATTCAAATACTTTAATTTGTCGTTCCTTTCATAATTGATTGTAAGTATGTTTTGGATCATAAATATCTCTCTCATTTTATTGTGGTACACCTTAAGGTGCCTTCAAATTTAACTATATAAATCAAAAGTAATTGAGCCGAAAGGTAGTTTTGCTTAGAACTGCGCAATATAAATATATTACCCGAGCTTTAAATATCGAAGGAGTAATAAGTGTTTCAAAATTGATTGAAATGCAACAACGAATAATTTGTAGTCCATTTTAGTTTTGTACTTGCAAACACACATAAATATAATCGCCTAAATGTTTTATATGATTTTTAACGGTTGTAGAGAGTGAACAAGTAGATGATGTTGTTCACTTTGATCCTTTTGGAAGGATCAAAAAGGGTTGGTGAAATAATTGCCCTTCCCAAATAGTACTCCAAATGTTAGCTGTGTTGTATACAAGCCAACCACTCTTCAGGAGTTGGAAAGCCAAAATTTAAAGTATCATAAACGCCGTGAAACCTGATTTATGGGAAACGTAGTAAAATATCTGACAAATCGATCGCAATCGATGGCGTGTATTATATATAGAAGATAAATGCTGTGAAAATATCTGAATTTCTATAACACCGACATCAGTTTTTTTTTTGTCGACTTTAATTCTTATTCCGTTGTCAAGAATTTATTGTGTGTGTGTGTGTGTGAGAATGCAGCCAAGGCCCGATAATTAATTGCTTTAGTTGTTGGAGAGATCTCCTGATTTTTAGAAATCACGAACAAAAATAATTAGTATTTCAGTCAGTCACATCAAAATATTTATGATTGTCTATAAATAGTCACGATTCAGATGCCAGCACACTTGCTGGCATATTTGGCAAATAATATTGTGGCTGGGATGAACCAGCAACATCCCTTTTTACTACATCTCGCTAAACTGGTCAAAACCTTGTGAAAACGCACAATTTATATTGAAGCGAAAGGATAAAAAGACACATTGACCTGATTTCGTTTGTCACTCAACACATTTAAATGATTTCAACAAATAATAGAAAATATCTAATTTAAGGACCATATTATATATGTTTGGGTGTGTATGTGTTTATTAGAGAATGTGTGTCATTATTGTAAAACATATAGAGCGGTAAAAATGATGAAAAACTGGGCCTTTGACGAAGGCTCATGTGATGAATGTAGTGGTTGGGACTTCGCTGGCAAAGTATTATAATAAATAAGTTATCTATTCTATTCTAAGATAACATGCCTGCTGCAACTTCTCTCTCTCTCTCTCTCTCTCTCTCTTCTTATCTTGATTCAACTATCTTTTTATCAATACAAGAAGATATTGTTGAAAAGTTCGTTTCCATTCAGGAATGAAGGCCATAGTGGAAGAAATTACTTTAAATGAATTTGCAATTAATTGGAATCTGTTCTTGTAGTGGAAAAAACTTCAAAATTCCTTTTCGAAGCCAAGTGTTGTTTTCCCAAGGACACCGAATATAGCAAAAACAAAAATATGACAAAATGGTACCCACTATTGCAGTAGACTTTTGTCTTAAATTTACACAAGCGCGATGGTAAGACTTGAATTGTCAAAATGCAGAAAACTGAGCTCCATATAAGCCCACAAGGCCGCAACAGCCTAAATAGAAGACAACAACATCTCTTGAGAAACACTAAAAAAATCAATCGAAGGCAAGTTTTTTCCCTTGTACTCTCTGATTATCACATTGACAACTTAGTCCTGATTTGAAGTCAAACAAGTTTTTAGACTTCTTAATTATATTTGAAAGTGTTGATCAAATTAAAAAAATATTTGTAATACGACTGCAAGGAATTTCCAGTTCTTGAAGACCTGCACTCCGGGGAAGATTTCCTAAAATATAGACATAAATCCCTCGACCCGGAGGATCGATTCCAACAATTAATTAACTTCATTAGCACCATTATCCATATTCACTCCAAATATTAACATGAAAAGAATGTTTCTTAAAAAGAAAAAATATTTCTCACGAATTTAAAAAAAAAAATAAATTAAAGAAAATATAATTTATTATATATAATTATTTAATATTATAATATTATTATATATAATTTATTATAATAATTTGTTATAATTATATATAATTATAATTATATATAAACTACCCATTTCCATCGAAAAAACTGTCTTTTCAAATCAGTTATTATTAGAGGCCCGTCTAATGAAACCCTGTTAATTTAAGAGCCTGCATTCGAACGCCTTTGCAGGATGAGTTAATGAATGAAAACTTTACGCACATTTAGAAGCACAAAATAAGGAAAAGTTTTACTTGCACACACACACATAGAAGTTGTTATAATGACTTTCTTCCGAATATTATTTTAAATTTGAATAACAAGACTAGAAATAAACATACACTTGCACAATGGCACTCGCAAGAAATCGTGCGCACTGCTCGCAAAAATTAATAAAGTGGAGCAGCAACTCCTTGAATTTTATCACATGCGATTGTGTTCTCGGAACTATTTAATACCTTTCCGAAGCGAAGCAAAAGTTATCATTGAAATAACTTTTTTGATATTATATATAGGGTGTTTCTTATAGAGTGATACAACTTTGAGTTGGCATCACTGCTTTGTTTGACCACCCATTTAACTGCTGATAGTTGCTTTTTGTTTAATTTGCTTTGGCATTTTATTATGAATCGACTTACACCAGAGCAACGAGTGCAAATTGTGTAAATTTTTAATCAAAATAATGGTTCTGTTCGTCAAACTTATCGTGCACTTCGTCCATTCAAAATTTTATTTTCCCATTTTTAGTTGAATGTGTACGTAAATATACAGAATTGTCGAATTTGGAGTGAGGAGAATACACAAGCTTTTGTCGAAACAGCATTACATCCACAGAAAATGACTGTTTGGTGCGCTTTATGGGCTGGCGGAGTCATGGGCCCACATGTCTTCAAAAGCGATGATGGTCTGAATGTTACTGTTTGTGAAAATTGGTGTTCCAGATTGCGCCTTGCACGCGCCAGACGTGGCGGCCAAATGGTCGAAATCATATTTAAAAATTAATGTCATGAAATTTTCTACCCAATAAGGACCGTTGCATCGATTTCAAAAATAAATTACTATGTTTGATTACGATTTAAACTTGTATCACACTATAAAAAACACACTTGAGTTTGGTTACAGGTGGGGAAGAGAATATTGATTTTGTGTTCGGTATTTGGCGACACGCGTTGTTGGCATTTAACTTATTCAAATTTACTTTGCTTTACTTTAATTCAAAAACGAATATAATTTGAATAAAATTATTGCTCCTATAGGATGTATAGAAAATATATATATAACTTTTTTGCTGAAAATTATTTCAAATCCAGCCCACTGTGCATTACTGCTCATACAATGTACTACTAATTTTCCGATATTGTTTTTGTGTTAAGTTTTTTGTTTTATTTCAGTTTAAAGCATCACTGTGACTCCGTTTTTCCAGTATTTTCCTTTTAGCCCATATTATTTTGCTTGTTATTGTTGTTGTTGTCGCCTGTTATCGCTGGCTTTGTGTCGCCATACTTGTTATGATTTTTGTATCCTTTGCGAAGTCTATTTAGATTTTTAAGGTTTTCCTTTAACAATTCACAGCGAAAAATAAAGTTTCTCTTTAACTTTTGCTGAAACAGATTCTGCATTTGCATTGTGTGTGGTTTTAATGCGAGTATGTTTTCGTTTATTTATTCCTTTACACGGAACAAAATTATTGGATGTCCTGGTGGTAATCATTTTTGTATATTTTTCATACTTGACTTTTCTGGGTGATAACTTTTAAATTTGTTCTTCGCACAAAATTGTTTGCATGTGTGTTGTGAATATTTTAGAAAATATTTTTCAAAATTTTATTACATTTATTAATTTTTTTTCCGGTGTATTTATATGCTTAAATATGCAAATAATCCAGACCTTTTTGATCCCCTCCTTTTTTATATTTTTGTTCCATTCGCATGTGGGTTATTAATACGATTCTTGGAATTTTTTTTTTATTTTTTGTCAAATATTTCTTAACTAATTGCTGACATCCTTTTTGAGCTTCCTTTTTACTCTGTTATCTCGAATAAAACTGTAGCTTGCAACACTTTAAATAATATTTAAATTTAAGTTTTAGTTATTTTAAATACATTTTTCATGGAGGTGTCCTCTTGTGCTCATAAATTGGCTTTTTACATGAGTGTACATGAGTTGAATGCTGGCAATACACACTTAATGTGTCCCAGAGGACCTCGATGCTAAGCTTTTAATATATAAATAATTTGTTTTGATAACATCAATTGAAAAATTTGTTAAAGTCAATCATAAAACTGATGGAACCATTTTTCAATATTTTATAAAAGATTCATGAAAAATATTTTTAGCAATTCAATAAAATTGAGCCAAATTGATTTGCCAGGTATTCTCTACAAGTATTAAGCCAGATGATGCTTGAAGTTTCCATGGTCTGCTGTCAGCCATGCTTAGGTTCTTCCCTTCTAGGCATTCCTTAAGCCACATATCAGCCTGGTTACAAACGACCATCTTCCTCCAACCTTGCAGGGACTCGGAGATGCTACTTTAATCACATTGAGGTTCTTTGATAGTAGAGGTTCCTTTTTAATTTTGCTGTTATTGGCTTAAGCAAATGCCCTTCACATGAGCGCAGTAACTGCTCCACACGTCATCCTAACCTAACCCTTCCTTTCCACCTCTTGGCAAGCACTATTCAAAAATTTCACTACTTCCATATTAATAAAGGAGCATCAGTACCGCCTTTGGAACCCTCCTGCCGTTTGCAATAAACAAAAAGGATATGCGCAAAGCTTTCAGTTTATATAACAACAATAAATGCTTTCAGAATTAGTTAATGGCGTGAAGGGACGAATAAATAATCTCTGGCCTGTTTTCATGTGACACGAAAATTTATAAATTTTTTCTTTGCTTTCAGCATAACAAAATCAATTCATCACATGAACGGCCGGCCATGGTAGCGAAACAGAAACAAACGAATTATTTTGTTGTGAATAATTCTAAATTTTTTTGAATTAGTCTAAACAGCTTTAACGTTATTAAATCAAATTTAATTAAGAAATCACTTCAGGACTTGCGTAGTGAATTATTTACATGCATTCATATTTAATAAATCTTATAGGCATTTAAAAAATTTTTTTTAAAATCAAAATATTACATGCGAACAACATTTGATGAGTAGCAAAATTGTTAAATGGCTGAGCAGAATGGGTGTGTGTGTGTGTGTGTAGCTTTCATGGCTATAACGATGAACACTTTTTGGGAAGGTACACATAAACATCTCCCTCTGCCCAAATACATACATACATTCATTCGTATATATCTACATGCGAGTGTATGTGTGCTTATGTGCGCGCCTGTTTTCGGAATTTGTAGGTGGGTAGTGAAATTTAGTGTTCGTTTCCATGGGAAATGACAAGTGTATAACGAATTTAAGTAATTGGGATGAAGAAAGGCGTGCATTAATGGGTGCTTCTGTTTGTGCACACAAACATGTTCTACATGTTTTAATTAATGTGTGCATGTGAGTGATGTTGTTAAACCAATACTAATTAGCAGAATTGGCACAAACATTTCAGAACTCATGCCTTGGAATATTTTCAAAAATATTTTAATTTTTTTATAATTATTTTTTTTTTGCTATTTCCCATTAACTATTTGTTGTTCTATATAAAAAAATATATGAAAACGATTCACTTGCATTCATATCAAAATAAGTTATTCGATTAAAAGTAAAGGCCGCCACGGCTGGCGCGTACAAGGCGCAATCTGGAACACCAATTTTCACAACCAGTAACATTCTGACCATCATCGTTTTTGAAGACATGAGGGCCAATGACTCCGCCAGCCCATAAAGCGCACCGAACAGTAATTTTCTGTGGATATTTCGGAAAAGGCTAGTGAATTTTCCCTTCTCTAAAATTTTCCCTTCTCCAAAAAGTATGACCATCATCATTCTTGAAGAGAACCAGTGACTCCGTCAGCCTATAAAGTGCACCAAACATTTTTTTGTCCGTGAATGTTTCGACAAAAGCTTGTGGATTCTCCTCCCTCCAAATGCGACAATTATGTTTATTTACGTACCCATTCCACCAAAACTGGGCTTCATTGGAAAATAAAAATTTGAATGGGCGAAGTGCACGATAAGTTTGACGAAAAGAATAATTATTTTGATAAAAAATTTGCACATTTTGCATGAGTTGCTCTAGTGTAAGTCGACCCATGCTAAAATGTCAAACCAAACTAAACAAAAAGCAGCCATCAGCTGTTAAATGGATGGTCAAATAAAGCAGTGATGCCAACTCAAAGTTATATCACTCTATAAGAAACACCCTATATCATTTTAATTTGATTGGGAGTTGTACCATATTTAATAAAACCGGCTAAAAGTTATAAATGTTTAACAGTTAAAAACTGTCGCTTAAATATAAAATCTATGGTTGGAAAAATATGTTATGGTTGTGGCAAACGTTGCGTGGTTACAGTAAAAAGGTTGACATTTAATAATATTCCATGCATAATTTTAGAATAAATCTCTTTTTGCTTGACTTTTAAAACTTAATTATTAATGACCATAATATAAATACGAGTAGCTGCTACCTGATAGGACTGCTATTAACATTTAATTAGCGGGCATATAACACTTGGACAAGTCCCGGAAATAATACACCAACTAGATAATTGTTTAAATTAATCCAACTATATAATTAAAAAGACTTAACAAAAAAATTATTTCGATGACGATTAAACACAATTTTATATTTTTAATTGAGCAAAAGCTTTTATTTGACATTTAACAAATTATGAAATCTTAAATTTATAAATTTTAGCCTGACTCAGGGAAATTGTTTTTTATTTTATGAATAGAAAGACATGTTTTTTTCAGGTGGCCAATAATTTTTCAGTAAATTTTTTCAGCACAAAGATAAATAAAATAAAAGTAAAATAAAATATAAATAAAAGATAAATAAATAAATAAAAAGTTAAACAAATCCTTTATATTAATTCCTGTAGCGTGCGTCACAATTTCAGTTCTCCCAAACCTTTAAAATCATTATTTATTTCCTTTATATTTTCGCTTCTCCACACTAGTCTTGGCCTCAAATCTTGTAAGAGTTGGACACAACCTCTTTCTATTTGGGTTGAAATTCTTTTAGAAGCTGCCTTTCATTCCACTTAGTACTCATCAAAATCTCATAATTTCTCTGAATTTTTGAAATGTATTCAGTTAATTTTTTTAATATCTCAAAAATCATCTCATAAAAGCAACGAAATTATTCGTATGACACATCGAAGGGAATAAATATTCGTCTTTAGGATAAATGAGACAACATATTTTTATTTTTTTGGAACAAAGTAACACCTGCGAGATTTCAAAATTTTAAAAATTAAAATATTCACAGAACGTGTATATTTTTTAATAATAGATATAATTTTTTTCTTGCAAAACCTTCAAAACAATAAAACAATTGGATACTTTAGAACAATCTCGCCAGCTTTCGCCGCATATGGGTGTTTCCCATAATCCAGGAACTTTTTTATTTCTATTGGCAGGTATGTTTTGCATTTTTCCTATCTTCCCGACTAACCCTGTCAACTTTAAAAAAAAAAGTGCATTGTGACCCAACTCATAAAGTTTGTATGGGGAATGGAAGTAACAACTGCAAAATAGAGATATCACAGACTCTCTTTGCCTTTAGTTCACATTAATCAGCTGCAAGGACTTGCTGAGACGAAGCACACGAAGGAAATATTTCGATGGCTGACTATAAAAAAGGCGTAACTCGATTTTTATTACTTTACAGGAGAAGGAAAAAACTTAGTAGAACTCGTAAAGCTTCTGACACAAGAAAATTGTTGATGCATTTATTAAAAAAAGATGCAACATATTTTATTAAAATCTACCTGAAAACTTTTTTGTATCAAATTTTATGGACTTAATTAAGTTTTTTCCTTCTCCTGTAAAGTAACAAGAAATCGAGTTACGCCTTTTTTATATTAAGCCATCGATTAGTTGTTTTGATTAATGAATTAGAGATAATGTAGCGTGCGTCACGTAACGAAGGTTTCACGGGCTTTTGATATAAAGAGATAATATTTTTCTTGTCTGCAAATGATATATTTTAGACGGATTTGTTCAGACGAGTTTTTTTCTAAGACTTGGATTTTGCATTTATTGCCAAATCACTAAATAGTCATTGAAGTCATTGACGTGTTTTGTAGCGAGCCTCACACAATTTTGTGATCAATTATTTCCTTTGAATTTTATGTTCTTTACACTTAAATTCCACTAAACATTTGTGAGAGAGAAAAAAACACGACAACACTTGAGAATGAAGCGTTCATCACTCAGGATTTGGAATTATAAAATTTCTTATGGAAATCGTTCTATTGACCACACATACACACTCACATATCTGAATCTTATATATATATATATATATATATATATATATATATATGAGTATCTAAGATTGTTGCGTTGTTATTTTTAACTCACGAATGGTCAAACCGAATTCGATTAAATATTTCGGATTTGTTCGTATGGTCGTGTAGATGGTAGACGTCTTCGTGAGTTAAGAATTTTTATGACAACATGTGAATTTCTCCATATAAAAATAGCAACACAAATACGTAGGCGGCTATGAGCGCTGGGAGGCGTAGCGAAGCACGCCGGGATCCGCTAGTAACATATAAAATAAATACGCCCGCTGTACAGCATAATTCTGCCTTTTGGTTCACACTAGAACATTCTGTATGATGAAAGAATAGAAGCAGTGGACTCGATATCGAAAAAGTATTCTATGTCCGATCAAAGTATTCTATATCCAGTGTATAAAAAATACAAAACAGTTTACAATTTTACTGAAAATATTTCCGTTGATAAATTCCACTCAATCTGCAAATGAAATATTGCCCAAAAATACTAAAATTTTTTAGTTATTTCTTATTAAAAAAGGCCTTGTGCACCAAAACTTTCGGATATAAATAACTACTAATTTTTTATACTGCCATACATAAAGACTCACATAGATTTTTCAATAAAAAAGTTTTAGGCTCTTTATTTTCAAGTACGCACTTTAAAACTACTCGTAATAAAAAGTCAGCAAAAACTACACGACATCGTTTACAGATAAACGAAATTTTGCCAGCACGATGTTGCGAGAAAGGGAAAAATTATTACACGCACTTCCAGAGCTCATTACTTGCAACCGTCCCCCCACCACACCCACACCCACAGATACCACATGTTCCACAGAGTTAACAACACGAGCAACTCAACCAGGCAGTTGTTAACTCACACTCGCAAGTTAAATTATTGTTTTGTTTTTATAACAGGGCCTAAACAGAAAATTGGAATTTTCTGCTACGTATAGTTGAAAAGTTGGGCAAGACATCTGCAGCATGCTACACAGCACAGCCGAACACACACACACACACACACACACACACATACAAACATTCAACTACTATTACTTAACTGTCAGGAGACGAACCATAGACGCACAACGGCAATACGCAACACGGCACAACAGAAAGTAGAAACGATGTAGAAAGAATAGAACAGAACAGAACAGAACAGAACAGAACAGAACAGAAGAGAAGAGAAGAGAAGAGAAGAGAAGAGCATTGAATAGAAAAAGCATTAAGAACTTGTACAACATAAATGGCAAGTGCAAGTGTACCATCATCATGATCAACATCATCATCATCAACATCATCATCATCGTTTTTGTTTAAGGATACTGGATAAAGCGCCAGGAACATAACACGCGCCAAAGTCAAGACTTCACAACCATTTCATTACACTTTCTTTCAGTTCACCACATTTTCGTAACTAAACAAAAGCGAAATATAACAACAATAGAGAGATAAGAGACACGCACACACACACACACACACACACACAAATTTATAGAACAGCATAAGCAGAACGCACTAACAGAAAAATATTATAAAACATTAAACTCCCAAAAGATGATTAGAAATTAGATTAATTTTAGAATTACATAAACACACAGAAGATTCATCGTCACAAGTTCCATTCGCAATTAATATTTTAATTGGTTCTATTACACCAGCAGACCTTTTTATATTTATTTCCCTGCTAAAGAAAGCCGGTCAAATTGGCTCTTCTTTTCTTAAACTGCAGCTCGGTTTTCAAGATGTATTATTGTAAAAAGAGTTAAGTAGCGACTAAAATTGTCCTTTGAAATTAAAGAAAAAAAGTTTTTTTTTTAAATTTTGTGTGCAATTTTTTTTTGCCTGGAGTTGGGAATATTTTTGGGGACAAAATTTGTGGAAGCCTTTTAATTTAGTATTACAATCTTCTCTTGAACGAGATTCGACTACTTATAATTTATTTTTAAAATAAATCTTAATTCTGCGCGTAGATAAATAATTCGTTCTTCAAGATACGGCTACCGAAATGAAGCTACCTACCATGTATTTGTTACGCTACAGCAAAAAGCGTACTCTCTCGAAATGAACTTGAAAAAATTCTACAGTCTTTTGAATGTTTATATATATACTTTTCACTAATAAAAAAAATTATATAATCAATGACTTTTTTTGTTTATAAAGATAATAACAATCTTATCTTAAGAATTTAAAAAATATGATTGTGCGTAACTACAAAAAAGTACCTTTGGAACCGTATACGTTTCATCAAAATTGAAGGACGATAAGTGCTTAAAAGGGTACTACAAAAAAGTGCAGAGTATTTATATATACGATTTCACTTTGCCAGCATTTGTACAATGAGGGGGCAGATTATGGCTCCCGATATCGATCGAAATTTCCATTTAAATTGTATTGAAGTTTCGATCGACATCGAATGCGGTGATCTGGCTCCAGACTAAATAGCAGTATTATCGCAGATTACAGGTAGTTTTGCTATAAATATATATGTCGTGCAACTCCCTTTATATTTCACAATGGCATTTCTCAAAAAAAAAGTCATAACTTTTAACTTCTCGCCAGGAAAGTTGGAAAAAAAATCGGGAGGTTCTTGGTTTCACTCTGTTTTGAAAAAGTAGAGTTCTTATCAGATCTTCACGTTTTGCAGTCGTAGGAAGCTGCCTTCTGAGAACTTGCTACAATTTCTAAGTGAATGTATGTGAGTGTGTGTGTGACCGTCTTAAGACTTTTGAAGGGCTGAACCGAATTAAACCAAACTAGTTGCGTTCCAAAGAGAATTCTAGAACTTAGATTCTAAAATTTCAAAATACCTAAGAAAATCAAAAGAGAGTATATTTTTTAATAACTTTTCAACTGCTTCCCCAAATGAAAAAATTCGAAAAAAGTGATGTTTTTGAAAAACTCCGATATTATATATCTCATCAGTCAGTGTTCTCGATAATTTTCTAGTAACCGAAAAATATATCGACCATCGCTTATCACGAGGCAATAATGGGTTGATTTGAAATCTAAAATAATAACGTTTTAGCCCGAAGAGTCCAAATGCTTTGCGTATAAAATTAGCGTGGACTTACAGGGATGGCCTTTAGGGTCAAACTTTTCTATATATATTTTTTTATGAAAAAAAAACTTGATAATGAAGTCTCGGACTCAGTGCTTCAGATAACTGAAGAGACCAGTTTGTTGTGTTTGTTTGTGGGTTTAGAAAAATACAAAAATTTTTTTTATTAAATCAAAAACATCATACATTTTTCTTTACATGGAGGGGTGGGGAATCAGGTTGCTCTATTGCCGTTGATGATATCAAATCCAAACTGCACGAAATCGGATTATCGGTTAAGAAGCTGCAGAATTTTTCTTAATTTGTTTTCAAGCGGGTTGGATCCACCTTTCAGATAATATAGCGAAGAGCAGAAGTGGATCAAAGGAAGGCTGGTATGTCTAAATGGACTTGCTGAGATATATAAAATATTTTCTTAGACATATCACCCGATTTCAGTTTTGAAGAAGTAAAATATTCGAGTGTATTGAAATAAAACTGAATCTTATTTATATCAAAAATGAAGGTGACAATTTGTTTGTGTTTGCGAATTACATTTTTTGTTGGTAGTCCTGATGCTGCTGCTGTTTTTGTTTCATTTGTTGTTGTTGCTGTTATTGTTGGCGCTGTTATTACGTGTGTTTGTGTGGTTGTATATTTTGTTACGAGTTGTACTCGCACTTCGTGTGTCAAGGTGGTAACGTCAGTTGTAATAGCGTTGGCATATAAATCAATAAAATGATTGTACGCACCTTTCCAAACTGTCGTACAAAAGTGTGGTTGTTGTTGTTGTTGTATGCGTAAATGTGTGTTTCATATTTGGAAAAGTGTGCACTGGAGTGCGTGTGGCATTTACTGAAGTGTATGTTTGAAAGTTTGTATATCAACCCTTCCAACATTTGGAAGTTTCTTTCATCGTCCATTTTCAAAGGCGTTACGTCTTACTCACTTCCAAATGTTAATTGGAAGATAGTGAGAATTTTACAATAACAATTTCCAATACAGTCGACTATTAATCATCCAGCCGAAAATGACATGTTCCGTTATAGATATAATAAACTTCTTGAAGTAACGCAGAAAAGACTTCGTGAAGTAACGCGAAAGTGACAGAAGTGACTTCTTGAAGTAACGCAGAAGAGACTTCTTGAAGTAACGCAGAAGTGACTGCTTGAAATAACTCAGAAGAGACCTTTTGAAGTAAGGCGGAAGTGACTGCTTAATATAACGCAGAAGAGACTTCTTGAAGTAACGCAGAAGTGACTTCTTGAAGAAACGCAGAAGAGATGCCTTGAAGTAACGCAGAGGTGACTTCTTGAAGCAACGTGGAATGGACTCCTTGAAGTAACGCAGAAGTGAATTCTTGAAGTAACGCAGAAGAGACTTCTTAAAGTAACGCAGAAGTGACGCGGAAGTGACATCTTGAAGTAACGCAGAAGAGACTGCTTGAAGTAACTCAGAAGAGACCTCTTGAAGTAACGCAGAAGTGACTTCTTGAAGTAACGCAGAAGTGATTCCTTGAAGTAACGCAGAAGAGACTTCTTGAAGCAACGCAGAAGTGACTTCTTGAAGTAACGCAGAAGTGACTTCGTGAAGTAACGCAGAAGTGACTTCGTGAAGTTACGCAGCAGAGACTTGTTGAAGTTACTTCCGGGGGGTACAACTTCTCAATACGGAAGACAATTCTACGATGAGAAAATGGTATCGCAGACGATGAGTTTCAACATCTCCTGAGTCACTTCGGCGATAGAAAATGTTGGCAGGGAATAAATATGTATGCGAGTGTGTTTGTGGGTGTATGTATTTCTCTAATACAACTTAAAATTCCCTTACAAATAATTTGGTCTTCTTCTTCTTCTTCTCATCATCTCTATTACTTGTTTGCTTTTTGTTTTCGGTTGCCTCAATTTCGCCTGTTTTGTTTTGCCGATGCTGCAGAAATATTTAAGTCGAAATCGAATCAAGTATAAAAGATATATTTTTTTAATGTTTAGTTGCGTGTACTTGTAAACACACCAATACACTCATATATATTTACCACATGTATGTATGTCAGTATGTTTTATTGTAGTTTTTTGCGTGAGTTTATTCTTTTCTCGATTTAAGGGTGGGTTTTTATTACGATAAAAATTTTTCGAATTTTGATTTATACGTGGTCAGAATCTGGTTTTATTGGAAATGCATCCTCTACGTTGTCATTTCTATTTATTTTTGTGTGTTGCTTTATCATTCTCCACTCATTTCCTTATTCACTTTATCTTTGAAATGTTTACCTTAACGGTGACTGGGCGGGCGTATGTGTGCGAGGGTTATTTTCTGTGAGTTAAGAAGGAGTGGGGCTGTGGAGGTTTCAATTAAATTGGAACAGGAACAATTGTTAGACACGTTATAACAGTTTTTTTTTTCTTTTTGTTTGTTTACTTTAATCTCTTGAAGTTGCTTTAAGACAACAGAGTGCAACAAACATGTTGCAAATTACTTTTCTCTTGTCATGTTCAGCCTTAAAGTTAAATTTAAGGGAAAAATATTCAGGCATCTGACGGAAATCAATTTTGTAAAGTTTTTGAAGGCGACAGTTTTGTGGATTTAATTTATCGATTTCATATTCCATTTAATTTCATTAAAATATAGTTTTTACTCTGTGATTGATTTCGTTTATGGCTGTTTAGATTCATTTTAAATCGGCTCATTTTACTTTAACGAAAAGAAAATATTATTAAAGTATATAGACTAATTCCTTGGGTTCCTGCAAATTCATTCCACTAATATTTTCTATTATTTCGGCAGCCATGTAGGACTAGGACGTCCCCGACTTCGCCTATTTTAAATGTTCCACTCAATAAAATGCCTTATCCCAATCCAATTTCCACGTTTGATTGCAATTTGTATGTCAGAATTAAAAATTATAGTTTTTATTAAATTTTTATTAAAATAATTATTTGCGAATTCGGGGATTTGAACTCGAGCCCAACCCATACTTTTTAAATTAATAATTAATCCTAAAGGGCCGAGTAATAAAATCTATATTAATTTTCATGAATAATAGTTTTTTATTTTAACTACTTCATGGTCCATATGTAGGCTACACCGACTTCGTCAAGGAACAACTTTTATTAATTTTATTTAAATTTATATTTTCGGGAATGAGGGTAAACACAGCATTCTGCTTTGCCAAAATATTTTGAGACTCAAAGTGATTAATAATTTTATTTTTTTTATTTATTTAAAACTATTATTTTCTTATTTATTCTAACAATCAAACGGTTATATAAACCGTCTGGGTGGATTTGCGCTCTTCCTTATGTTAGAAACTATTTCTATAGAATTGTTTGTACAGGTGGAATAATTTCGTATGCGTTATTATTAACAAAATCTAAAAATACGTCATGAGTATTAAAGAAATGCTAAAAAAAATTACTTCTATTGAATAGATCTCAAATCGGTCCGAATTTGAACAGACGTTTGAAGGCAGACAAATGGCAACGATGCGGTTCTGGTCTCTAAGAATTATAATTTCATTATTTTTAAATGTCGCATGTATTCCACACATCGATGCTCGATACTATACCGATAATACAACTCCGAAGGCAGTAGATATTTTGGAGACCCCAACATGGTAAGTGGTTTTCGGAAAAAAACAATCTACGGTGTTTATGAATGACACTATTTTTAATTAAATTTATTTGCGCATGTTCTCAGTAAAATTTACTGCCATGGAAAACTTTTGCATACCGTGCAAATGGCCCACATATTTAATGACTCAAAAACATTCGTTGACATGAAACTCAGGCTGACTCCAGAGCGAACTCTAACGGAATTCGAAAGTTTCATGAAGTCAAACAATAACCAACCATCCAGAGAAGAAATACAACGATTTGTCACTGTAAGTTTTATTCATCTTGTGGGATTTTATTTAAGAAAATATTTATTTGAGCCTTTTCAAAGTACAACATTTTTAAGAGTTAAAGAACAATGACCGTAGCAGATACCGGAAACCGGTCTATTTATAATCATAAATATGAAAGAAATTCTTGGTATTTGTCATGTATAAAAACTGGAAAAAAAATTTCATAAAACTAGTTTAATTAAAATTAACAATATAATATTAGTGGAAAAATTTAATTCGAACAATATTAATCGAAAAATTTTATTCGAATATTAATTGAAAAATTTTATTCGAATAATATTAATCGCAAAATTCTATTCGAATAATATTAATCAACAAATTTTATTTGAATAATATTAATCGAAAAATTTTATTCGAATAATGTTTGTCGATTAAAATGTTGTATATATTAATCGAATTTTTTAATGATTATTTTGAAAATTCTTTGCTAATTTATTCCAACAAAAGTTATTCTTAATAAATTGAACATTTCAATGGAATTATGCTATAAAAATTAATCGGTTGAATTTATTCAAATAAAAATAATTGAATTATTTTATTGTCATATATGCCTACGGATATAATAACTAAAAGAATAATTATATTCGATTAATACTATGCGACTAATATGTTGAAAATATTGTTTGAGCTTTTTAATGAATATTTTGAAGATTGAATTTATCCGAATAAGAAGCAATCGAATAAAAATTATTCGTAATTGAATTAATATTTCAGTGGAATTAAATTAAAATTTTAATTGCTGCGCTACGGATATAACCACTGAAGTAATAATAATATTATTCGAACAATTTGTAATCGAATAACTTTATTCGATTAAGTATAATTAAAATAACTTTTTTGAACCGAAATGTTTACTGAATTTTTTTTTGAAACTATCATCATGCAAATTATTCATCTAATCAATTATTCATTTAATCAATTATGCCGTCGTTGTTGTTTTTGAGCAAAATCTAGTAAATTTTTCGAATATTATTCGAATGATTTATAATCGAATAACTTTATTCGATTAAGTATTATAAAAATAAGTTTTTTGAGCCAATTTGCGTTTTCATTTCAGAACTATTTTGAAGACACTGGCAAAGAGTTCGCGCCTTGGATTCCCAGTGATTGGAAAGAGCATCCCTCCTTCATTGATAACATATACGATCCCAATTTAAAAGAATGGGCTGTAGATTTGAATGGCATATGGAAGCAACTGGGACGTAAAATGATCGACGATGTTTACAAAAATCCCAATTTATATTCTATTATACCGGTCGACAATCCAGTTATCGTACCTGGAGGACGTTTTAGAGAATTCTATTATTGGGACTCGTACTGGATTATCAGGGGCCTGTTGCTTTCCGAAATGGCCCAAACCGCTAAAGGCATGTTGGAAAACTTCATGTCCATGATACGTAGATTTGGATACATTCCCAACGGTGGTCGAGTTTATTATGCCGGACGATCTCAGCCTCCCCTGTTAGCAGCCATGATCGATTCTTATATAGAATTTACGAAAGATATAAGATTTGCTGTGCACGCTGTGGGTGCTTTGGAACAAGAGTTTGAGTATTGGATGAATAATCACACTGTTCAGGCTAAAGGCTACAATGTGTGTGTCTATAGCAATTCTGCTCCGGGACCCCGTCCCGAATCCTATCGCGAAGATGTCGAAACAGCTGAAGCATTGCGCGCTAAAAATAAGAGAGAAGAACTCTACAATGAATTGAAAGCAGCAGCTGAGTCTGGTATGGATTTTAGTTCACGCTGGTTCATCAACGATATGGGCGGACGTGTTGGCAATTTGACGAATCTGAAGACGCGCTCTATAGTTCCTGTGGAATTAAACGCCATATTGTACTGGTACGCAAAAATTATCGCAAAATATCACAAATTAGCTGGCAAACGGCACAAAGCGGCGATTTATGAAAGGAAGGCGGCGTATATGTTAGAGGTAAATATGTTCGTAGTTGTGGAAGTAGTTTTCTGTTTCAAATTTAGCATCGGGCTGTACCGTGCCTCAAACTCTGTTAGCCGACATGATATAACAGCTGATTGATTTTGTGGTATATGAAACAGTTGGAATAGAACCTGATATTCGTTTCGTGTAAAATAGTTTAAGGCGTTACTATGTTGCATTGTATTCTAGCAACAATTCTAGCCAATTTGTACATAAACAGAAATTGATCAGCTGTTTCGTCCCGTTACAGTTACATCACATTCCAGTGGGCTAATTGAGAACTCAGTGCCCTTTTTTCTAGCAGCAGCTGTAATTGCAACACTGCTCCCGTCAACTAATTTTTTGTTTGTTTTGAAATTGAAATCTTATGCCGGTTAAAATCATTTTCGGGAAAATTATAACAGCGTAGACAAACGCTTTCATACTTTAAAACTGGCGTACACATTTTTGGTCCCAAAAATCTTATCCATTTTATTTTCTTTTTATATATTTTTGTTGCAAAATGTCATTGAATATATAAACTCTTGAATTAAATCTTCTAACATTCTTTGCAGGCTATTGAAGCTGTTCACTGGAATGACGAGGCAGGTGTTTGGCTGGACTACGATCTCTTAAATAAGAAACCCCGAAACTATTTCACACCAACGAATTTGGCACCCTTGTGGGCGAGAGCATACAAACACAGAGATTCGCATAAAATTTCATTCTCTGTGTTGAGGTATCTTCGAAAATTACAACTGAACCAACATCCGGGTGGAGTTCCCCACACTCTTTACAACTCTGGCCAGCAGTGGGACTTGCCGAATGTTTGGCCACCCATGCAGTACATAATTGTCGAAGGTTTAGATAGTTTGGGCACAAAAGCTGCCCAAGATTTATCAAAAAAGTGGGGCTATCGCTGGGTCAAGTCAAACTTTAAGGCTTTTAGGGATCGGCAAGCCATGTTTGAAAAAGTAGGGCTATCAATATATGAATTTACTAATACTAACACATATACATATTTAATACCAAGACTAACACCTACACATGCTTATTTACAGTACAACTCGGAAACTTTCGGTGGCAGTGGAGGTGGTGGTGAATATGAGATACAAACCGGTTTTGGATGGTCAAATGGCATCATAATAGAGTTCCTTAATAAATATGGCCGCGATATTTCAATTGCTAAAAATAATCGTGGTCGAAGAGAGTGCAAGAGAAATGTTTGCTTCTGGCAGCAGTGAAAATTGTTGAAGGAGATGTTCATAATAATGTAGACGATTTAATTCGTTTGTAGTTTAGCGAATCAACAATGAAATTTTAAGTGGAATGTTGACAATAAGAAAGTGTTTTAGCTTTTACGTGAAGACCTAAAAGAAACGCAGTCTTTCGAAAAAGAGGAAACTACAAACAGTTACATATAGAAAAACTATACTTTGGAATTATCGGAAAAGATTTTTCCATTCCAATTTTAAAAAGATAATAAACTTTATATTTATATATTTATAATTATAAATAGTTAATAAATAGTTAATAACGAATTTAAATAAGATGTTAATAATGAATTTAAATAAGTTGTTGCTTGAGAGAAAAAAAATGGAAAATAATGCTTTACTGAAGCGAAAAGCTGAAAAACAAATTTGTGTTGAACAGAGCCCAAGTTAGCGCACTCGATATCGGTCAAAATTATAATACAATTTAACTGAAAATTCGATCGACACGAATGTTCATGTTCAAATGAAAATAAAAAAATTATTTATCTCTGTCGTGGTGTATTTCGGCGTATTGAAATCGTGTTATCAACCACTTTGAATCTGTTTAAAATAGATTTCAAAAAAATGTATAATAAAACGAAGCGAATTTCCCCCAATTTTTCAGAATAAATTGATCTGTTTTTAGCGAATTGATATAAAATCACAAAATTGTTGTGCAGTTTTGTGATTTCTAAGCGTTCATCGAAGTCAAAAATTTCTTCAAACATTTGGGCAATTTTTCCAACTTTTGTACTTTGAACGTGATACAATTTTATTTAAAAATCTAAAAAAATATGTATTAAAAATTTTTAAATACATTAAAAAGCATATAAAACAACGCCATAACTCGAAAACTGTAATTTTTGATTTAACACCGCAACATTAATCTCCATATCGTTATTCATATTGTACAAAAATTTTACACCAACAACCCCATTGTTAACCCAACTCTTGAGAGCAAATACATTAAATTACTTTATCCCATAAGTTTTGGGTAAATTGGAAAATTTAGTTTTTTCAGTTAAGACGTTGTGCTAGTAAGCCGGCGATATGCATAATATAGGGTGTTTCTTATAGAATGATACAACTTTGAGTTGGCATCACTGCCTCATTTAACCACCCATTTAACAGCTGATAGTTGCTTTTTGTTAAGTTTGCTTTGACATTTCATTATGGATCGACTTACACCAGAGCAACGCGTGCAAGTTGTGAAAATTTTTAATCAAAATAATGGTTCTGTCCGTCAAACTTATCGTACACTTCGTCCATTCAAAATTTTATTTTCCAATGAAGCCCAGTTTTGGTTGAATGGGTACGTAAATATATAGAACTGTCGCATTTGGAGTAAGGAGACTCCACAAGCTTTTGTCGAAACACCATTACATCCACAGAAAATTATGGGCTAGCAGAGTCATTGGCCCATATGTCTTCAGAAACGACCATGATCAGAAAGTTACTGTTTGTGAAAATCGGTGTTCCAGATTGAGCCTTGTACGCGCCAGCCGTGGCGGCCACAGGACCGAAATCATATTCAAACATTAATGTCATAAAATTTTGTATCCAATAAAGACCGTTTCATTAATATCAAAAATATATTACTATGTTTTATTATGATTTAAACTTGTATCACTCTATAAAAAACACCTTATATTGTCAGAAGCTAACGAATACATAGACACTTCGGCGATTTCTTCAAGTTATTTAGGTGAATATATTGAAATAAACATCTGGCATCCCTACGTACAATTTTAATGTCATGCTACAATTTTATTTATAACACATGAAGCCCTAAATTATACTTTAAGAAGATATATAAAATATATCCATACGCCCTTACATTTCACCCAGCACTCAAGAGTATAATGCGATCGATCACACAAAAGTGATCAGAGAAAAAGCACATTTTTGGTGAGCTTTTATTTAGCAGCCACAATGTGTTGTTATTGTTGTATGGTATTACCTCAAGAGGTTTTAATAACAATAATTTTCATTAATTACAACATCGTTCAACTCACTTTTACATGATTGGTAAAGTGGTACCATGTTCAATATACCTGGAGCGCGATCGGCCATTTCGATTTGAGAATGTTACGGGTGCTGCATGTTGAATAATTAACGCGACTCTAGAACATGTGCGCTGCCATACTGAGATTTTATTACGTCTAATGACAGTTTGCTGTTGAGTTTTTTTTAACTTTCGCTAAATATTTTTGAAGATTTAATAATTTTTTTTTCATAATTAATTAATGCTCACATACACTAACTCAAAATTTAATTAATTTAGGTTCCCGCCACTGCTAAATATTTTATGATGATGTTTTTGATAATATTTTCTTTTTCTTTTTGTTTGTTGCGGACCTGAAAATGCTTCATGTGTATTCGTGTATTTTGTTAGACCGATCAAGACAATTGCAGCGCTTAAATGGAATATCCATGAAACAGGAATGGGAATATTTATCACCGCAAACCCTGCAGAACATGATGGGAAATCTAAAATAACGGGCGGTGTGTATTAACATGGGAGGCTGGCACTAGATGGATAACATATTTTCTACTTAAAAAGAAAGTATTCAAAATATCCAAAAATTTCGTTTTTTCTTTGCAAAAATGTTAGTGAAAAACAAAATTAAATGACTGAATTTTTACAACGACTTGGACGTCTATAAAAGCAAATTCTTTTACGAAACTCTCGATATAGATTTTGTTGCAAATAATTCAAGATGTGCATTCGGAGAATATAAAAACGGAACCTTTTTTCAAGACTTTTCTGTAGTTGTAGTGGTTGTTATGTTGTATCCGTGTGTTGAAATCTTTCATCATCATTTTTTTTCATCAAAAATAAATTCCAGAAAATACACAAACCAAAAAAAAAAATTTTTAAACAAGGAAAACACCAACGAAAGGAAAAATGCTTTTCTAAAGAAAAACAAAAACAAAAAACATACACATCATGTGAAAAATGGAAAAGAAAGTGGAAAGCCGTAGAACCAGGAAATCCAAATCCATGTGCTTCATAAGCTTTTCCATTTCTGCTTTGAGGTAAGAAGTACTTAATTTACTGTTATGCATTCTTGTCTATTTCAAAGTGGAGCAAAATAATCTTTTTTCTTTTCTTTTTGCGAAAAGCAGTGAGATTGTATCTCAAGAATACTTTGCAACTCCCCAAACATACTTCGCATAGACGACAATGTACGAGATGCGCATCTGTTTGCTAGTGAATAAGACCAAACGAAATTGCTGTATCATATAGATTTTATAAGAACATACAAACACACACACACAAACACACATGGCACTCGCACAATGGCAGTTTAATTTTATGTCTTTACACACACACATTTTCAAGGGGCTCCGGTGCTTTTAACTTTTTCAATTTCAAAACAACTTTCCCATCTCTACTACAGAGTTAAAAAAAAGTTTGGCAGAACTTTAAGTTCGCAGGCTTTTAGTAAAAGTGTTTTATTCTTTTTTTTTTGCCAGTCAAACGGGACTAGAATTTTATAGAACAATAAGCGAATTCTATATGACTTTCACTGGATTATATATCGAAGTGGTCTTCCAACTTTTACTTTTTTATTTTATTATTAAAATGCGTGCGAAAAAATGTTTCCGGAGGCTGCCTAGAAAATAAATTTATTTAACTTCTTCCTGTTGCAAGAAAAAAAATTAAATTGCAATTGCAAATTAAAACAACTGGAATGAAAAGCTTATCAGTTGACCAACTTCTAGGGAAGCGTGTAAAAGGAAACGCTGATGTATTTAGTGAATTAAGGGAATGACAAATAAAAGAAAATATTATTTTTAGGCGCCCAGAAAACTGCGTGTGAATTGTTCAAATAAGTCTCTCTTAAAAGAATATGAAGTGAAAACAAGGCAGCAGCTAATAAACTATTCGATTAATTACTTGCGATTAAATACTTGCGGCTATTTTCTTCACTATGAAAAAGCTCAGTGGCAAGAGTTTTTGTCAAATTATCTTCAACTAAAATGACAAATATTGAGCTCTAAAATTAAACGTCTTATATCTGTGAAAAACATATACTCGTGTTCTATAGAACACGAACCCTGTTATATGAAGAAATCACTTGAATAATTTATGGAATTCAATTTTTGTACAAGAATTTAGTTGGTATTTATGAATTATAGAGAGAAATAATAATTATTTATTCCCCAGAAAGTAAAAGTTAATTCTTGACTCTATTTTTCGTTCAAAAAATTGTTTCTTGATTTTTATTTATTCTCCATGAAATAAAGGTAATTTCTTGACTTTTATTTTTCGATAAAAAAAATATTTCTTGATATTTATTTATTCCCCAGAAAGTAAAAGTTATTTGTTGAATTTTATTTATCGATCAGAAAAAAAAAAAATTCTTGATATTAATTTATTCATCGGAAAATAAAAATTATATCTTAAATTTAATCCATTCCTCAGAAAGTAAAAGTTAATTCTTGACTTTTATTTTTCGATAAAAAAAATTTGTCTTAATTTTTATTTATTTATCAGAAAGAAAAAGTTATTTTCGGACTTTTATTATTCTGTCAGAAAATCAATTATTTATTGATTTTTATTTGTTCATCAATAAATAAAAATTATTTCTTGATTTTTATTTTTCGACCTGACAAAAAAAAATATTTCTTGACTTTTATTTGCCTGTTAGAAAAAATAATATTCTATTATTTTTATATATTCTTCGTCAGAAAGGATAATTAATTTCTTGAGTTTTATTTTTCGGCAAAAAAAATAATATAACATTTGATTTCCTTGATTTTCATTTATTGATCAGAAAATAACAATTATTTCTTGATCCTTTTTTATTCCACAGAAATTAAAAGTTATTTCTTGATTTTTAAGTTTCAATCACAAATAAAATTATTTCTTTAATTTTGTTTATTCTTCAGAAAATAACAATTATTTCTTGATTTTTATATATTCATCCGAAATAAAAGTTATTTTTTAAGATATAAAATCAAATGTGTCAGCATATTTCGTGAAAAAAAAACTCTTATTTTATAGATCAAGTAAATCAAATAAATCTTTAAACTGCCCGCTGGGAAAATTCTAAATTTTCAAAGTCGAAAATCTGTTGATTTAAACCCGTTTTCCAAATATTGAGTTTTCATAAGAACCCGATGTTTTTAGTCATTAAGAATCGTTTCTGGCTAATTTTGGGAGGATGTTCTCTATATCTGTATAACTTTTGAATGACTGAAGCGAACAGCTTTCTTGGACTTCGCTTTCCTGTTAATTTGAACTTATTCGTAAAAGAGATTTCAAGATGTAACAAAAGAACTCAGAAAAGAAAATTTTTGAAGGTGTTTTTTTTTAAATAACTTTCGAAGGGCTTCACCAACCGATTCCATAAATTAATCAGCTCTTGACATTTAAAAACCACGTCCACCGTAAGCCCTGTCAAAATACTTAAACAGTTTGCGAGACATCATGAACGAAAAAATTAAAATAAAGTGGTTTGTTTTTGAAAAACTCCGAAATTATTTATCTGATCAGTTACTGCTCCCGAATATTTTATAGGAAATCAACGCTTATCACCAGGGAACGGGTTGATTTGAAAATTTAAAATAATAGTGTTTTGGCTGGAAGAGCTCGAAAGCATAGAATAGCACAAAAACCAGGTTACGATATTTTAGCGGTTAAAGTTATCGGAAAGTTGCGGAGAATCTGGCCTTTAGGGTCAACCGTTTTCCATATATTTTTTTATATTTTCGGTTTTCTTATTAAAAAAAATTAAATTATATAAAACACAAGTTTTATTTTGTGATTGAAAAATAAAAGTCAAAAACTAAACTTTTATTTTTTTGGAGGTCAAAGAATAAACCATGAAATTATTTTTATTTTCTCAGAAATAAATAAAATGTAATAAAAACATATTCAGGAAATAACAATTAAAAAGTGATTTTTAAAATTAAACTTATAATCGTTGCGGTCTCAGGACATAATTGAATTACTTTTTAACTTTTTAAAACAAATAATTACCTCCATTTAAATAATAAGTTTGGCCTTGTAGTTGGTCCATCTACTTTCAATTCATTACTGCACACATTTACTCACATTCTGCTTCGTAAGTGTAGTTGTATGTGCACAGTAGTGTGTGTGTGTATGAAAGCAAACAAATGGTGGCTAGAAGTAAAAGTAGTGTCCTTCCTTACATCCATACATATTCTTTTGTACATGTATGTGTATGTATGTGTGTGTGTGTGTGTGTGTATGTGTGTGGTGCGGATATTGTTTGCTGCGTTATCTTTACTGTCAGGCACAGACAGCATTTGCCATTTGGTGGCAAAATGTTGCTCATAGACGTTTTATGGAGAACAGGCTTCCAATAACGCCATTAAAATTTAAATATCATTCCCCTGTTAGATTTTAGTTTTGCGAATTTCTATGATTTTTTTTTTCTACTTTGACAAGGTTTGACCTCCAGTTATTTATATCTTTTCAGGTATTATTTTTATTTTTATCATAAATAGTTATCTTGGGCTGTTAAAGAATGCACACAAAATATGAGTTAAAATGTCCATCAATAATATTTAGAATATTGAAATATCAGTTTGTGTGACTAATAACGCGCGCACACACACACAAATTTAAATTGAATTTAAAGTAAATGACTGGCCCAGTGTGCTGATAGAAAATTTCGTACCTGCATTTCACACATACAACAAAAACAATTTTAAACATTTTTTTCTGGTTTAATATATTAATTAAACAGTGACAACTTTTCTTCTAAAAATGTTTCATTTTTTTTTTAAAGATTATTTTTAATTTTTAATTTATTTTGAATTTTTTCTTTTGAAAAGGATCTTCTATTTTTAGTATGACTTGAGACTTTTTGGTACAAAATTGTTGTTAGGAAAAATATAATTATTTTTAACTTTCTACTAGGAAAATTGAACATATTGAAAAGTGGAGAAGTTATTGGTCTTGCCCCGTTTTAATAAAATCGACCTCTCAGCAGATCTCCACGTCCTGAGATCCTGGGAAGCTTCCCTAACTAATTCTGAGAGACCGTCATGATGCCTGTAAGAATGTGTGTGTTTATAAATTTTCAACGGCTGAACTGAGTAAAGCCCAACGGTAGTGTTCTGAAAAACGTTCCTAAACTTAGATTTCCTGTGAATATGAACCGATTCGAATTGGTAAAATTAAAAATATCACAAAAAAAAAAATCAGGAAAAGGGCATTTTTCCAAGAGTTTTTTTTTAGAATAAATTTAAAATGACTTCACAGAACGAATACATATTTTTTTTTAAATTTATTTACTTATTTATTTTTATATTTTTTGTCATAGACCAGTACTCGAGGAAGGACCCCCACATATGCAGTGCATTGTGCCGGAACTAAAAAAGAAGAGATGATGTTGAGAGGAAAGATAAAGATAGATTGGAGTATTTGCTTATAACAAACGGGTGTTTTTTATAGGGTGACACAAGTTTAAATCACAACAAAACAAGGAAAGTTATTTTTAATATCAATAAAACGGTCTTTATTTGAAAGTAAATTTTATGAAATTAATATTTAAATAAGATTTCTGCCATGAGGCCGCCACGGCTGGCACGCAGGAGGTGCAATCGGGAACACCAAATTTCAACAACTTTTCGCAGCATTTGCGTCAGTTTTTCGCCAATAACTCTTCCAATGTTGAGTTCCAGGTGTTCAATTGTTTGTGACTTAATGAAACCCCAAAGAAAATAATCCGATGGAGTTAAACCACACGATCTTGGTTATTTTTTCATCAAAAGCTTCTTTGAGTAAATCAATTATAGCGCCCGCAGTGTGGCATATGGCTCCGTCCATGTGGATATGGCCACGTAATTGAGGTACGACAGTAACATTTTGACATCACCACGATAAGCACACGTTTGTCATGATCGAGATACAGAATTTTAAATTTATTAATATAGAATTTTTTTCTCAGAAATTTATTAAGAAATACTTACACTGCTGTACGATTATAAAGAAAGTTAAAATTTATAATTTTTAATATTTTTATTTTCAATATTTAAGCCTTCTTCCTGCATCTTAACGGAGTGCGCGGAAAAGGTTGAAAATTGCTAAAAGCCGTTCCCATTGCAAAGCCACTTTCAATAGCCCAACTATTGCAAAATCAAATGGGGGGGTAACCAAAAAAAAAGTAAACAGGGAAACCCCCGCAATCACTCAATAAATAAAAGAGATAAGCAGTGCCTCTTGCAAGTTCCCATATTTTATTGTTGTTTTTTATTTTTTCGAAATTTTTGCTTAAAAAAATAAATATTGTATTTGAGAAAGAAATACTTTAACGCACTTCGCTTTATTCGTGTGCTCAAAGTGTTGCACACAAATGTGGCAGCATGTATGAACGTGGCTGCTGCGCCCACACTCTTGACTGACTGACTGACTGTAGATTCCAAGTTAAGCGAAATCCACTGCGGAGTTGGAATGAGTCGATGATATGACGGCAAAAGACCAAAAGTTATATGACAAACATTGTAAAAGATCCATTTGCTGGGGAATGCTTTTGGCTTTTTGTTTTATTTTGTTTTATTTTCTTTTTTTTTCTTTCTTTTTTTGTTTGTTTCAGTTTAAAGTAAAACAACATTTATGCGTTTATAAACGGCCTGGAAGTGTGTTTTGTGAATGATGTGGATGGAACTGGTTTTTGTAAAGGAAATCCAACTGAACTCTCGGTATCAGCTCAGCTGAACGAACTGACTGCAATCCATTTAGCCAAAAGGGAAAATATTGTCATTTAATATTATTTTGTTGTTGCTGTTGTTTGTGCAAAAGTAAAAGAGAAGTAAAAAAAATTGATTTTCTTTTATTTTTTTTCCCCATCGCATATGAAGTTTGAATTATCGTGATTCGTGACACGGCATGTAAAATACAATACATTTTTCCCTCCCCCTTTTTACACGCAACGTTAAGTGCGCTACATGAGATTGGAAGTGCAATAAAATGTTAAATTTGTCAGGAGAAGTGGCGTTTTAGTTGGGAATATATATATTTTTTTTAATGTTCTTGGGTCTCAGCTGTGCGATCGCATCGAATTTTATAATCTGCTCTCTCGTAGGGCGCATGCTTAAATAAATATTGACTACTGGCGAGTTTTCCCTGCACTTGACATAAAATATTTCTGTTGATTTCATTCATCACTCATGACTATAATCAAGAGGTTATTTTTTATTAGGCCGTTAAGGCCCACTTGATTTTCATTACTTGTGGCAACATCATGACAAACTTCCATCCTGCCATTATGTCTCGAAAAGTATTTCAGTATGACAGCACTGATGCTGGAAACGTGCAGCTTTAAATTAAAGAAAAATTTATCAGAAACTGCAGACGAGACTTTTTTACTCCACAATGGAAACAACTGGATTTCGCTATCCACTTGTTAACAACCGATAAACAGTGAAATGGAATACAATTCTGGCAGACAATAGTGACGTGGATACAAACACCGCCAGAGGAATGGATAAAAAAATGGAAAGTAAAAATAATGAATGATTTTGACAATCGGTCCATAAATAGGACATTTAAAGCACAATCAATAAAATATATATTTTTTTGAAATCGGTCATGAATAGTGCCGTCATGCAAACATAAAGATCTGGCAACTTGCGATCAGTTCGAAATCGTTTAAGGCATTAAACACAATTACGACAGCAGACTAAAGACTACAGTTTGTCAAAAATATAATAAATGTGCGTATATACGAATAATTGTTTTTACTACTACAGACAACACGGCCACTGGTGGTTGTCCCTGCTGTTTTTGTGGTTGTAGCCACATTAAACTAATTTCTATTTTGATGAGCGACAATGAGTAAATGCAATGTTGCCAGTATAATATAAATGAGTTCAATTACTGTAAACTTGAAAATATATTTTTTATTATACAAAAATAAACAACAAACTATATTTTCAAGCTAATGAAATGATTTCTTGTCATATACTGTGGACTTTAAATATGTTTTTATGGAATAACATTATTTCAGAGTATTACATACATGAAAGCGGCTACACTGGCGTACGAAGAGAATTCTACTACAAACAACAACACATGGTTATTGATTTGGTGGTGTCGTCTTAAAAATAGTTAAGTAGCTGAATACGGGCCAACGATTCTAGCCAACGACTTTTGTAGTCTGTGTTCGTGTAGTCTGCTGTCGTTATTGTGTTTACTGCTTTAGGAAAAGTGAGTGTTTCTAATTCGACCAAACTGATGGAAAACATTTTTAAAATAATTTTATTTATATTTCCCACTCGCAATTTCATTTATGCCGTTTTGAAATGGTTACAATGGAAATTGTGTTTTTCTTTTCGGCCGCGTTGAAAACAACACAAAAAAACACATGAATGAAGCGTGTTTTTATATGCATTTCTCGGAACATTTATGACCCTCATCATAGTCACAGTCATCATCATTTTTATGAATTTGTATAACACAAGCGAATGTACACTGGGTAGCGGGTGTTGCAACAAGGGTGTACTAAAATTTCGTGTGTTTATTTTAAGGAAAAAAGATTTGGAAATGGTGAGTGAAGAATGATATCGAATAAAAACAGGACTCAATTCAAGCGCCTGCTGGTCTCACTTTCAAAGGCTTCAAAGCCAAATAAATTCCTAAACGAAATTCGTCAAGCGGCAACTATAGAAATACGCCAATGCGGATCCTCTTTAACAGGAGGGTGTCACGATTAAGAGATTTACTCTGAATTAATTCACCGCAGGATGCGTTGATGCTGGCACATTTCACAGCAACAAAAACAACAATTGTCATGATATTCTAATAAGCAGCTATTGGAAAACCCGTTAAATAAACATGCGACTAAAAGTACACATTCAAATTCGTCATTCGAATGTATGAGTGTGTGTATCGAGTGCGAGCATTTGAAACATGAAAATGTATGAGTCTTGTTGTGCAATTTGAAAATCGATAAATTGCAATTAATTTAATGGTCACAACACAACGACATCTAAGAAATTTCGAATCATAAATCACAGCCTCAATTGTGGTTAAAGGAAGAGGCGGCAGTTGCGCTTGTTTTGCAAGTGTCCTTCTTTGTTGTGTTTAAATTTATACTCGCATATTCCTTTCCAATTACAACAATTTAAAAAACTTTTTTTAACTCTTTTTTTTTTTTTTTTTTTTTTTTTGATGAAACTGATAACTTGAAGTCTTGCATTTGAATCATTTCTATGAGCACATCGTACGCATTTTGCAGAGTTTCGTTTAACTTAAAATATTCTTTATTCCAGTTAAAGGGTTTAAAGAAGGCAGAATAATAATAATAATAATAATAATAATAATAATAATAATAATAATAATAATAATAATAAAACAACAACAACAGTAAAATTTATTTTATTTTTATTTAGTGGTTACGCTTTTATTTTTTGTTTGGCAAATATGTGACAAGTGTGAACGTACCTTAACACAGTGTTTGTTGTTGAGCTGAATTGTACAATTGTGTCAGTCTTCCTACTATCGTTTTTTTTACAAAATATGTCTTTTAATCTGTGTTAATGTGAATATGTGGATTAGTATCTTTAAGTATTGTCGTGGTTGTTGTTGTTGTCGGAGTGTACTTAACATCAGTCACAAGTGACTCCAACGCATTATTTGTTTTGTTGAACTTCTATTTTGTAATGAGACGTCGCTTAAGCCCGCACACCGTTTATAAGCAGAATACTTTTTAATAATGAAGATCTTAAGCAGGGTAACCGAAAATAGGAAATAAAATAAAGAAATGATTTCATTGAAAGTAAAACATCAACATATTTCCAATTAAAATATTAATCGATGGCTTGTGATAACTATAAAGAAGGGTAGGAAGGCATGCTATTGGATGAAGTAACAGAACACAAGACTACGATGACCGAGTTCGACTCCGCTCTCAGTCATGAAAATTGTTGGAATTTTTCTGATCTGCACTACGCTGAACATTAACGACAGCGATTAACTCCGTCATGTACTAAAAGATCAGAATACAGCAGCATTCTTTCTCGGTACCTGCACCAAATATATTCAACAGCGAAGCAAAAAAATAAAAATAGCTACAACGACATTCTCTATCCTCTAACCTGTCTACATCCGTCCTCTTCACACTATCCCCTCCTTTTCCAGTTCCAGTTCAATACACTGCAGATATAGGAGTCGTACCCTGAGTGTTGGTCCCACTCATCAAAAAATATGGACTTGAGAAAATTCAAGCCAAAATAGTTTGGCTTAAGAAACTTGCAACAGTCTATTCAAAAAATTGGACATGGAGATAAATAATGAAATGGCAACGCAGGGACTTAACAAAAGGGTGTTAAAGTTCGCGTATCCTTTTCCATACCCAAATCGGTAGAAATAGAAACTGTTTTCACATTCAATTAAGCCACCTCACAAGTGGCAATAAGCCAAAATAAAAATTGGTAATAATAATAAAAGTTCTGAGTATGAAAGTGTAGCGGGTTTCGAAAACAACTGTTCTGCTCTACTTTGTAAGTTCAATATTTATAACTGATATTGATTTTCCCTTTTTCCTCGGCATATTTATCATGTTTCCCTCAATATAACAATAAATGGTTCGATGCAATAAACGTACTATTCATATTCAATTAATTTTTCAATGAAATCAAACAAAAAAATTAACGCATATTTAGTTTTTATGTCTACAGGTGTTTTTTATAGAGTGATACAACTTTGAGTTGGCATCAGTGCTTTGTTTGACCACCCTTTTAACAGCTGATAGTTGCTTTTTGTTTAATTTGCTTTGACATTTTATTATAGATTGACTTACACCAGAACAACGCGTGCAAACTGTGGAAATTTTTAATCAAAATAATGGTTCTGTTCGTCAAACTTATCGTGCACTTCGTCCATTCAAAATTTTATTTTCCGATGAAGCCCATTTTGGGTTGAATGGATACGTAAATAAACAGAATTGTCACATTTGGAGTGAGGAGAATCCACAAGCTTTTGTCGAAACACCATTACATCCACAGAAAATTGCTGTTTGGTGCGCTTTATGGGCTGGCGGAGTCATGGGCCCACATGTCTTCAAAAACGATAATGGTCTGAATGTTACTGTTTGTGAAAATTGGTGTTCCAGATTGCGCCTTGTACGCGCCAGCCGTGGCGACTACATGGCCGAAATCCTATTGAAACATTAATGTCATAAAATTTTCTATCCAATAAATGCCGTTTCATTGATATCAAAAATATACTACTATGTTTTATTATGATTTAAAGTTGTATCACTATAAAAAACACACGATATTTTTTATTTTTCGTTTCAAATTTAACTTTTTATATAGAAACTTTTCAATAGAAACTTTTTAGCAGATGCAAATTAGGTTCCACTATTTTGTTTATACATTTTGATTGTTGGCTGTTAATTTTTTTATATGCAGGAATTAACTATCAAAAATAAATAAAATGATTTGAAATTTTGTAAAATACCTGTTTGCCAATTTGAAGAGCATCGGCTTAAGCAGAGCTTTTCGTTTTATTACTTAACAAACAAAGAGCGCGGAACTAACAGATGAACCTAAATTAACGCGTTGAGTGTCGCGTTCTTGGCAGAGTACGTATTTGCGGAGCATTTTGGGACAAAAATTTGCTTTGCGAATGCACTGTAAATATGTGGCAGCTCTCGACGCTCTGAACTGGTTCGATCTGTAAATTAACATTTTCAATAACAGAAATATATATTTTTTTATTTAGCAGAAATGAATTTGTTGATCGTTTTCTATTTCTATTGCGAAAATTGTCAATAAATTTTGATTCCTGCCACAAAATATTTCATATAATTCGCATTCGGCATTAAAAGAGTTGACAGAAGCGTGAAAGCTTTGAAAATTTTATTGAAAAAAAAATTTCAAAATTAACGGCACCAAAAACGAATTGAACAATTCAGTGTATCTCCTGCACAGTAATTCAATAAATTCAGATCTACGTACAAAAATAGAAAAAAAACAAAAGCCAGAGCGAACTAATGAAATTAATTAAACTTATTAATGTTACAACAACAACAACAACAATTATAATAATATTAAAAGTTAGACTCATTTAAATGACTGCTTTTAGATTTATTTGCATAAACGACCACAAGAAAATTGTAGCAGAACACGAAATTACATGGCTGGTATGATAACAATCCAGGTAGTGTTTCTTTTATTTAGAACAAGTTTTCATTTGCGTAAACGCTTCACAAAATTAATGAACTTCAGGCTAAGAAGTTTTATTTTTAGAACACATTTTATAGCGTCTAATAAAATATCGGTAAAATATGTTTATTGATGTCTTTATAAATATTCTTATTCTTAATGGAGTCAGTTTTCTTAAACCGGAAAAAACACAAACATCTACATTTATTTGAATAAAAATAAGATCTTGGCACGGATACGGAACAGAAGGCATCAGATGAGCAGGTAAATGGACAACAAGTCATAAATAGAATAATTCTTTCCGAATCGCGTCATGCAAATCATAAAATATATTTTAATAGAAAAATTTAAAACATGCACAGTGGGGCATTGCAGAAAAATTAAAAACAAATGAGGGTGCAGCTGGCTAAGGCAGTGAACACAAGACTGCGATGCCTTAGATCACGAGTTCGATTCCGCATTCAGTCATGAATATGGTGGTCTAATTGTCATTGGCTTCTTTCAATGATGAAGGCATAGCACTGGTCGCTAAGCATAAGCGACAGCGGTTAACACCGTCATCAACTTTTAGTACATGCAGAATACAGCACCATCCTTCTTCTGAAGGAGCAAAAAAAAACCGCCGACGAATTAAAAATGACTACAACAAAATATTCTATATTCTAATTCGTATTAATCTGTTCGCTTGAACTATTCCTGCCTTTCTGGTCCGGGCACAATGGACTGCATATGTAGGGCTTATTGTCTGAGTGCTAGTCTAAAGCAAAAAAAAAAATAAATAAAAAATTATAATAATAATTCTGCAGCTACTAAACGGGCAGTTCTATTGTACTAAAATATCATACAGTATTTCGAAATTTCAATGTAATTGAAATAGAAATTTCGATGGATGTCGAATGTCGTAACTGGGTCCCAGAACTGCTTTGTGCCCGACAATTAATTTTTTTATTTCATTTATAAGACTTTAAAGCTGCTCTCAATTGTCATCAACATTTATTACATTCACCGTGTGTTCACAGCGGCGACAACGTTCCCATTAAATTGACAATAACAAATTTCACTTCCCTTAATGAATGAATATATCAAGGAAATAATCATTTTATATATTTTATTCACAATAGGGGTGAGTGTCTTGGCTAAAATGTGCTAAACAATATCCAGAGTAGTTGTACGTTCTTACTGCGGCGTATACGTAACTTGCAATTCTGTAAAATTCTAAATCAAGTATCCACAACGATGCGTGCAAGCGAATTTCATGTTTCAGCAGTGACCTCATGTTTTAGGCAAGAGGGCAGTTTTTCTTAATGCAAGCTGGAGTTTATAGAAGAGAAAGGAGAGAAAAGAGAAGAGGGGTACTTACGACTGCAATCTTCACAATGGAAAAGCTCAGAGGCAAAAGTGTTTGTCATATTATATTCAATTAAAATGTCAAACATTCAGCACTGATATTTAAAGTCTCCCATCTGCACTCGTGTTCTATAACTGCTAACTCAAGTAACACTGTTTCCCGTAGATAAACCTGGATTGGCCAAATTTTATTTGCATGAAATGGTGGGTGTAAAATATGTTATTTTCACTTTTATTTACTAAAGAGCAGGATAAAGCAGAATCCTTCGTTGGTACCTGGTTCGAAAGATTCACCGGCGGAGTAAAACGTAAAAATACAGCGTTTTTTTTTTAGAGGGCCACAACTATGAGTTGTCATCTCTTTTAGTTCCATCCATTTAACTGCTGATGGTTGTTGTTTGTTTAGTTTCCCTTGAGATTTTATTATGAATCGACTCACACCAGAGCAACGCGTGCAAATTGTTGAAGTTTTTAATCAAAATAATTGTTCTACTCGTCAAACTGGTCCATTCAAAATTTTATTTTCCCATGAAACCCGTTTCTCTCTGGGATGGGTACATGAATAAGCAGAATAGTCGCATTTGGAGTGTCGAAATACGATATGAGCCAGCGGAGTCATATGCGTGGCCACATTTAGAAGGACGGAGCCACATGCCACACAGCGGACGCTCCAACTGATTTACTCAAATCAACTTTTGATGATAAAATCATTTCAAATAATGGTCCAATTAGTTGGCCACCAAGACCGTGTGATTTAACCCCAGTGGATTATTTTGTTTGTGCTTCTCTACGTTGATAAACCACAAACAATTCAAAACGTGGAAGTCCACATTCGAAGAGTTGTCGGCGTAACGCGGACGCAAATGTTGCGAGAAGTTGGTGTTGCTATTGCCCCTTCTACGCGCCAGTCGTGGCAGCCACATGGCAGAAATCATATTGAAACATTAATTTCATAAGATTTTCTTTCAAATAAAAGCCATTTCATTGATATTAAAAATAAATTTCCTTGTTTTATTAGGATTTAAACTTGTGCCACCCTATAAAAAAAACACCCATATGCGATTTAGTTCCCTGTTACTTATTTTCATGTGCTAAAAATGCGATTTAATATACAGACATAAAAACATGAATAACATTTTCTGTTCGTAAATCTTTTAGAAGTAACGGCGGCAAACATGAGTTTCAATCTTTCGACTCTGAATTGTAGAGCTTTTTTTAGGACAAAACAAAAACAGGCCTGAAAGACTTCTATAATTTTATAACTTTTTTATATGCAACAGGACAACTTTTTTAAATTGGTTGAAAATATTATTACTTTATGACAATATGACTTTACACAACACAATGTTAATACCCCAGTTATTATACAATCTCTAGTCAGAGCATTATATGTTTAATTTCATATATAGAATTCATATTCGTTGGATATATATTTCGAGATCTATTATTGTTTTTATGTTAAGAAAATATTTTAAAAGAACTTACCCTTTTTATATATAAAGATGTATGGAAGTAGATCTGAAATTAAAAACAAAAAGTAAATGGATGTGAATTATTAAAAAATAAAAGATAAACAGCAAATTCTAATATAAAAACTTGTGGCAATTTTTATGAGCATCAAATCATCTTAAGTAAATAAAACTTTTGTTGTTGTCCCCAGGCAGTTTGATAAACCGATTTCAAGAAACAGTTTTGGAAATAATATTATGATGCCCAGAAGAGATTCCAAATATTCACGCATTCAAGAAATGGAAAAAACATGAGTAAAGAAATCTCGGTTCACTCTAAAGATAAGAATACAAATGCGGAGTAGTTTTATGTTGTCACTCTTTATTAATTTGCGATAATAACTTTCATGATGTGAACTGGGACTAACAGCGTGTTCTTGTCTAGAGGACATGTACAGGAGGTATAAACTCTTTTCTAAAGAGCGGCAGTTTGCAGAAGTTTTAAGACAGAAATAATTTAAACCTCTTTAATTTTAATTATGTGCTGATTCTTTTTTCCAAAATCTTAATAAAAAATTTAAAGTGATAAATTGAGCACTTCACTGGGGCTAATGCAGAACATCAGGGAACCTTTACCCAACATTTCTTAGAATAACTCAAGATATTTGTTTCAAACCTCCACTTTAATAAAAGAGAAGCTTAAAATCAAACAAAAGTCGCAACAAGAGCTCACGATCACTTTTCCTTTTTTATTTTCTTACGTTTTTATTCTACAATTGGTTGGCTTTTCTCCGACTGTAATTCGAGTTGTAAAAGAAATAAAGAGCAACAACAATTACTAATTGTTTTGATATAATTTTTCGTATGGGATGTTGGACTAATTTTTAATAAATTCTTTGTATTAAAATAAAGAATTTACTGCCATTTTGTATTAAAAAGTGCAAAAAATGTTGCATTCTTTTTCAGAAAAGAGAATGACATAAGAAAAGCTTTTATAACACTATTTCCAAAATAACATGTATTCCCCAAAAAGCCATATAATTGCGCAAAAGGGCGATGAATATGAACAAACTTGGCCCTGTTTGTATGTATTGTTAAAGCTTAAATTGCTTAAGAGATACCTAAATTGTTCGCTGGGTTGCAGTTTCTTAAATCAAAGTGTGTACTCGTATATTTTGTACACCAGCATTTGTAAAGTATTGCATCATCGTCGTAATGGTGAGTTTTTATTCAAGCGCTGCTGTTGCTGTTGTTGCTGTTGGTGCTGTCATTTTGAAAACAACAACAACAACAACAGCAACAACACTCCGTCCCACCAATATTGTAGTGCTTATGGGAGAGAATGTTGGAAATTTTTTTATTTTTATTTTTCTTTTTATTTTTAGTTCTTTGATGGCAGTTCTTTATTTGTTCGCTTGTTTGTTTGTGTTTCTGTTTTTGTTGCTGTTCCTATTTATATTTTTATTTTAGAGAATTCATTTTGAATGTTTTTATGCGTTCGCTGTTGTGCTGAAATTGTGCGTTAATTTCTTTGCACCCTACACATTGAACGATATGCAAATACAGGCAGACTACACGTATGTACACTGATATATGGTTTTAAAAAGGTATTTGTCAAGAGTATAGACTGTTTTTATTATTGTATAGACTGTTCTCGATATCTGTATTGAAAAATATATATGAAAGAAAATATATATGTATAATCTAAACAAGAACAGGGGCCATCGAGGTATATTAATGGAACTAATTTTCATACTCGTACAATTTTCATACGTACAAAAGTCACTTGGGCATATATCGGCAGTTTTCTAAATTTATGGCAGTTTTTGTGATACATCATAAAAACATTTCAAACTAAATTTTCTTTTTAAGAAAAAAAATTAGTTTATGAAGGAGAGTGTAAAATTATATATCGTCAATACCGATATATTGATAAGTATGATATCATTTTCACAAAAATATATATGCATTCTCGGACATTTTATTGAATTTTTAACTTCGCGTTAGGGAAATTGAATATTAAAAATATTAAAAATAACCGGGAAGTTAGTGGTTTTATCCCGTTTTGCAACGACCGGGGTCTCATCAGCTCTCAACGTTGTGAGATCTTAGGAAACTTCTCTGAGAGGAGAAGTGGGTGTGTATGTGCTTGACTGTGTGGGCATGTGACCCGCTTATAACTTTTCAATGGCTGCAAAGATTCACACGATGTTCTGAAGAGAGTTTCTAAGTTTAGGTTTCTTGTACCGTTTCAAGTTATTTCCCGATTTTAAGAAATCTCAAAAAAACTTAGAAAATAAAATATTTTTTAATATATTTTTTTCAACACTTTGCAAGTTTAAAGCAGGTATCGGCCCATAATCGTGTATTCCCTATTTGAGTGAGTTATCAAAATGGTTGATCCTCATCGACCATAATTTCTTGGTTGCTTGTTTTTTGTTGTTGTTTTCGCTCTGCAAAAGCTTAACTTGTTGTAGTAAATTTTGTGTTGTTTTTGCTGTTGTTGTCTTATTTCAGGTTGCTGCTGTAGTGCCCCATCAACGTTTTATTTTGTATTTATCTCTGCCATTCCACGGAATTTTTCCCTTTTGTTGTTGTTTGATGATTAATTTTCAAAAATACGAGTACATGCGGCCAGCATTTTGTGTGAATTTATTTTGAAGAAACATTTTTTTCTCTCTTTTTGGTTGTTTACTTCTTTCAACTTTTTCCCCTCTACTTGTGATTGCTGTTGTTTTTGTTGTTGCTCAATAGTTGCTCTATTGTTATTTTGGCAAAGAAAAAAAAATGAATGATTGTATAAGCCGGTGCAATAACCCAACAGAATTAGAATTAGAAAAAATATTATATGTATAAATAAATTGTATTTCATTTTTTTTTATTTTTGCGAATCAATTTTTCATGAAGCATTTTTTAAAAATAATTCTTTTTTTCTGGTTTTAAGCAAAATGTTTTATTAATATTTTAGTGATGTTATAATAAGTTCTTTAAAAAAATTTATTATAGAAATAATATGATGAGTTGCACTAATTACTAGACCACATTTCGATCGTTGGCTGCAATACAGTAATAAGTCGGAGGAGCACTAACTAAGGAAAACGCGTTTCGTGATATCCTTTTTCCTTTAACTCACTTTAGTTATTCTACAGAGATATATTTGTTTATAGAATGATTGACAAGCACAAAAATAAATAAACAATTTTATATTAGAAACTAGCCGTGCCTCTAAAGAACATCTCTTCATCTCTGTTTCAGCAAAGGCTCGTAGGAGAGTCTGTTTCAGCAAAGACTGTAGGAGCACATATACATGCACACATTCATATACACGACGCTAATTGTCTGCCTATTTCACGACGTCAAGGGAATTTTGAAATACATATATTTTTTCATATTATATGTGTTCAACAATTTTTTTTAAAGTTGTAATAAATTCCATACAACAGTTTTTTTTTTTAATAAATATATTTTATTGGAAAACATTATCTCTGGATATGCAAATTCCTTTTTAAAATAGTTATTCTACTTCATCATTTATAATATTTGTATTTATTTTGTTGCCTAGTGCAGCTATACTACCTCTACATGATAAGACTTTCAATGAAGTTAATGCTATAAAAATTATTTTATTTTCCAATAGAACAGTAAGATCAATATAAAAAATATTTTTACAATTTCGATTTCTTTTGTTGCCTGGTGTAGTTATATTCAACAATTCTTTTTCAAGATGTAATAAATTCCATAAAACAGTTTTTTAATAAATCTAATATATTATTAGAAATATTATCTCGCGTTTTTAAAATAGTTATTCAATTTCATCATTTATAATATTTCTATTTATTTTGTTGGTTGGTGTAGTTATACCACCTCTACACGATAAAGCTTTCAATGAAGTTAATTTCATAAAAACTATTTAAATTGCCAATAGAAAAAATAGAAGACTTGAAAAATGTTCATGGAAACTTTAAATGTTATTCTACTTGATTAAATATATTATTTCTTACAATTTCTATTTGTTGTGTTGCCTGGTGTAGTTATACAACCTCTACGCGATGAAACTTTTAATGAAATTAATGCGATGCAGGTTATTTTATTTGCCAATAGAAAAGGAAGTCTTGAAATTTGAGATGATCAAAATAAAATATTTTCATGGAAACTTCAATTGCATATGGATACATATAAGAGAGTGTGTGTGTTTGTGTATTTTTAGCACCAAAATATAGTAAAAATATTATAGAAAATATCTATAAATTTGCTGTACAGTTTTTGTTTCACACACACTGAAAGTGGTGACGCTGAGTTTTACAAACTAAAATTTTTTTAATTTTTTATTTTTGTTGTAATATTTTCAAAAATTACTAGATGATTTTCAAGTTCAGCTTCTACACTTCATATCATTCGTTGTTGTTTCTTTTGTTTGCATGGAATTATTTGTGAGAATGGAAAAGTGAATGTGTATTTGCTGGCAACGAGCAGCAAGTTTTTTTTTTTCAAGCAAAAATAGCAGCCTGTTGTTATTCGATTGTTGATGAATATATATATTTTTTTATTGCTGTTTATCTTCAGTTTCTTTCATATACAAGAAATGTTGTTATTATTCTTCCTCTTCTTGTCTATATATTATAATGGAATTGTTGTAGTTTGTCCTATTCTGAAGGCATGAGTAGTAGGAAATGTGTGTGTGCATACGGATGTGTGCATGTGTGTACATTAAATTTTTATGCATACAACTGTATATACCCATGGTTGTACTAAAATTCTATATTCGCATATACATTCATCTACACATAGTTATTATATACGTGTGTATGTGTGTGTGTGTGTAGTAAAGCTTTTGCGCTGCCTGTTTGTTTCCTATTGTTATTTTGTGTATTTCACCTTGAAAAGTTCATTCACGCCAAGTCATACTAAAAACGCATGTTCCCACAAAATCTAACAACAACAACAACAGCAATAACAATCCGAAAAGAAACAACATCCAAAAATTAGTCGACGCACAACAAGCTCCTCGTACATGTACCCCTGCAGCAGCGGCACACCCGTACAAACTTGCCGATATGACCACCATTGTGTTGTTATGCTTTTCGCTTGCCATAGAATAGAACTAGCAAAACGCACACGCACAACTACATCCACACCAAAAATAGCAATAACATTCAACAACAATGCTGGCAGCACTACCAACAACAAGAAAAACAACAGCACCAGCAGTAGCAGCGAAAAAAAGCGCCATCAATAGTAGCATGAAAATAACAAGAGACAAGTCATTCTCATTTTGTTGGCATTCGTTCTCATATTCTTGCACTGACACTAAGAACAATACCGTATGTGTGTCGTATGCGTGCTCGCATGTGTGCTGCTGTATGTGAGTGCTTAAATTACTGATGAGTGGGTATTTGAATTGATAAACTACTACACATTGAAACCTCGCACACACTCTTAAAAATATGCATGAAATAGTAGAATTAAGAGCACAACAAAAACAACAAAACAATACACACTCGCATTCACTGGTAGGTAAATAATTAAAAGATCAACTTGTTATTCTTATTATTAGAGAATTACACTCGCAAAATGCAAAAGAGCCAAAAACGCGTTCTGCCCGCCATCAACCCGCGGGTGAGGGTGAAATAATAAACCAACAACAGCTTGAAAGATTAGAAGAAAAATAAGAACAAAAAAAAGAAAACATGAACCATGAATTTCTTTTATTACCTTTTTAATTATAATAAACAATGCAAATAATTATGAACGTACATTCTAAACGAATTATTCCATTCCATACGAAAACAATAATTCCATGAACTTTAATTTCCTTGTCATGGATAAAAATAGTTATTATTCTAAAAACTCAATACATACAAATTCCCCTACACTGTTGTTTTGTTTTGCAGGCCAAAGCACATTTTAAGACTTTCAAAATGCAAAGCTGTTCTATCGAGATGACGCACAGTGCTCTGACAAAGGCCTGTTTATGCAAAAAGCCAATATGTGACGAAAGTGATCTACGGGTTTGTATATGGGAATTTTTATTTTGATTGTAATAAATTTAAAATTATGAGAAAAGGGTAAATAAAAAAAGGTGCACTGCAATATGGCGATGCTGCATTATATAATTTTAATTTTTATTTTCGTGCTAATTCCATTTTCCCAATTCAAAGTGATCAATTGGGAGGTTTTAAAATATTTTTATTCAATTTTTATTGCCATTGAGAGTGTAAAATAATAAAAAACTATATTGAAATCATATTAAATGAAAAAGTTTTCTTGAACTCCTTAATTTTAATTATGTGCTAGTTATTTTTTCCCAAAATCTTATTTAAAAATTGATCAGTTGAAGGGTTTTCGGCTAGTTCCCAACATTTCTTAGAATAACTAGAGATATTTATTTCAAACTTCCATCTTAATAAATCTGAAGCTTAAAAAAACATCAAAGTCATAACAAGAACTCACTGATCAATTTTACTTTTTTATTTTCTTACGTTTTATTCTACAACTGGTTGGTTTTTTGCCGACTCAAATTGTAGGTGTAAGAGAAATAAAGAACAACAACCAATAATTGTTTTAATATAAAAACTAAAGTTTTCATTATCAATCTCGTAACAGTCCCGATCTTCCACATCTGTTGTATCCGTCTCAGATGCTGAAGAACCGTCAATATATTTTTGATCTTGTTCTCTATAATTATTTACAAGTGTAGTTGTTATTAAATTAAGAAAGTCTTTAGGCAAAGATTTGAGTGGTTTAAGAGGTGATATTTGACCACTGGATATTTGAGGATCGTTTGTGTATGTGGGGAGGATATCAGCGACAATAAAAGTGAAGTTGATTGAAGAGGGTAACATTCAATACACAAAATTTTGCTTGATTCTTAACAATAAGAATTTATTGCACTTCAAAATACGATGCATGTTGAGAAATTTACAAGAAATAAAACGTCTATTTTTCATATTTCAAAAATATTAAATTTAAAAATGTGTCAGAGCAATCAAAGCGGCAATTGCAGTCTTAAATGCATGTACATGGCCCTGTATTTATGTATGTATGTGTGTGTGTGCGTCGAAAGTGTAACACAGGCCAGCGAAATATTTCTTGAAGGCGTATTAAAAGACACACTCGTTTTATGTAAAACACAACCGATTGGAAAATACTTTCTCAAAGAATTTCTTTCCGAAAGGTCTTGACAAGTGATTCTAAAGGAGATCTTAAACTGGACTCTAGTAAATGAATATATAATTAAGAATTTTCTATATTCTTGTACAACTCCAATAATTTCTAATGCGTAGCTGTGATTTGTTGTTGTTGCTTTTGCATATAATTCATGACACAATCAAATAAACATTTATTCTGCATTGAATGAATCAGTAAATTTATGCTGGTTCCTGCACGAGTGCGTAGGTTTGCTTGGCTCTGCACTCAACAATTTTTGTCAAGCGTTTGCAAAACTCTATACAAAAACAACCATTTTTAGAAATAAATAATGAAAAAAAAAATGATCTAACAACAACAACTATTAGAAAAAAAGCATACAATTCGCGGAATCTTTAAAACGTGCGCTTTTTTCGTATAATTTTTTTTTTCTTTTGGTATTTGACGATCAAAAGTCAATGAACTTTTTAGTGTTTAATATGAGCAAACAACAATAATAAAAGCAGCAACAAAATACAGATTAAATTCACATTCACAAACACAAATACAAAAAATACAAAAACAAAAACAGTCTATGCAAAGAGTGTGAGTGCAATGACTGACTGTTGGCGAGCATTTCGAAAGCCATTAGAAAAATGGCAACAACTATTTTCATATTCTACGCTCTGATGTTATAAATACACTTTTTTCCCCTCCGAAAAAAAATATATATATATATGAAACTTTTTTAATATTTTGGCAAATAATGCGAAGGTTGTTTTTCATTTATTTAGTTCAACAACAAGTTCCATCGTGGGACATGCAGGCAGACAGACAGACAGACAGACAGCAACACACATGGAAGTCTATCTTATCTTATTAGTTTTTATATATAAATTTTTTCCCCATTTTTAGAAAGAAAAACAAAATATGTCATTATGTTCTTGCAGTCTGTTATTTAATAGAAAAAGAGTGCAGCTCAGAGTTGTTGGCTTTAAAGACAACATACGAGCACGCAAAATATAGTAGGTTGGACATATTTGCAATTATACAATCAATTAATTTATAAGGTTTTATATATAAGATCGCCTGCAGCCCTTCATTTTAAGTTGTTTTTTGTCATTAAAATCTTTTCGATTTAATAAACTGAAAAATGTTATGAGTTAATGAATTGTTCTTATTGTAGCTGAGCATTAGAAATTGTTTAAGAGCATTAGAAATTGCATACATTTTCAAAACAAACTGTATTAAAGTCTATCAGATTCTCATGAAACTTTTTTCTCATGAGTTTGGAAAAAATTTAAAATTTAATTAATTCTTCCTGTAATACGTTGACTACCAGTTGGGAAAAATCGTTTTACTTAAAAGCGATTTGTAACGAAAAACGGTGTCACTACTAACGCACCTGGACGGACGCGTATTATTTATGACCGCCCATTAAAAATATATCATTCACGATCATTATAAATTATGCTCCAAATTTATATGTGACTTTAATTAAAAGGACCCCCGTAATTTAAAGAAAACTAAAATATTTCCAAAATATGTCACTTTTGCTTTTTAGCAAAAAAAAATTTATTCTATTTTTAAAATTGTATGTAGACCGCCCGCCAACAATTCTCAGGGCCAAATAATTTCCAAAAATTTTTGTAAATTGTATCTGTAAAAATTTATGTTTATGTTTTTTATTTATTTTTAATTTTATTTTCAGCCGCCACCTGGCAATCAAACTAATTCGTTTTGTAATTATCCCCGCATTTGTGCAAATGCCACCCTCTTCGATGTTGCTTTTTCTTCTAAATTTATTTTTATTGTGCGTATTTTCCTAATAGAAAATCTTATGTCAGTGACACTTTGACAGCTCAAGTTCAACATGAGGAAATCGTATAATTAATGATGTTCCGAAACTTGTAATAGTTTGCACAAATTTTCAGAAATTAATTATTTGTCCGTAACAGTTGAAATATTTTGTATTTTCAAATGCCAAAAACGCAAGATTTTCAAATTTTAAATAAAAGAGAATAGAACACAATTAGCTGTCATATTTTAATTACAATTTTATTTTTGTCTGTTGCAAAAAGCAAAACAAAAGAAAATGGAAAACAAGACATTTTTTTTTCTAAATGGCGTGAAGCGGACATGAATTTTAATGATAAACATTTTTCATACCGATTAAGAGCTTTTCCACAGATGAACTAAAAGATAAATGAATTTTCCTTCGGATCGGTTGTAACAGCCAGAAATGCTACATTCGACCAAGTCGAATAGTAAATGCCCTGCATGGGTGCATAAAATTAATAAGTTATTAATATGTGGACGACTTAAAGTATAAACTCTGGCTAAAGTTAATCCCACGCATGATATTGCCAGCATGGAATTGGTTTGATAGCAACTCTAGAGTTCAATATAACGGTAAAAATATAGTCAAGATTTATATAGAAACAGTGTCTTCAAGTTCGAGAAGAGTGTTGGACAGCTGAATATAGTCGACTAAAGTTCCAAGTGATTTACAAAAAGAACTAGACATGATCAGTAGCCACAGCAACAAGGCAAGATATGTCACATATATATAAAAATTATTTTTATATATTGAAATTAATCATGAAGGGGTTTCAGTTAGTTTCTATGCGTGTTACAGATCATGAGGGAACCTTTGCCCAACGTATTTTAGAATAACATAAAGATATTTTATGCTTATAAGCTGTTTATAAGACACATTTCGTACAAAAAATGTTGTCTTAAAAGCAGCTTAAATATATAAATTATTTATATGTATATCTTTTGAAATTGATCATGGCGGGGTCTTAGTTGGTTCCGTTGCTCGTGGCAGATCATTTATGCTTATAAGCAGTTTATAAGACACATTTCGTATAGAAAAATGTTGTCTTATAAGCAACTCATAAGCATGAAATATATTTTGTGAATATGGCGTATAGTGTTAAGCTTCCAATTAAGTGAATAAGAAGTTTAAAAATGTAAAAGTCATAACGAAAACTCATTAAATGATTTATATTCTTATTTAATAATTCTACATTTCCTGGCTTTTTTTCAAAATACAAATGTAAAGCAAAGGAAATCAAAAATTGCTAACAATAATTCAGATTATTGACCGATTTAAGAAAACTATTTAATGTATTCTCTTAAAATATTCACTATTCAACATGTTGGTTGTTAATCAAGTTATAATTGTTATCGGATGGATGTTTAATTGCAAAAAAGTTTAGAAAAATGTCTTGCGTGAACCCAATAAAAGGGGCAAAACGTTCAAATGAATTAAAGAAAATTTTAACCAAACCAAGTTTGGCTTAAAAAGTGTGGAACAAAGAAGAATTAAAAAAAAAATAGGCCATGAAGAGAAAAATAATGAAACGACAACTCGAGAACTTAATAACAGGGTGTAACCATCGTTTTTGGTGCAGTTCTCGTATACTTTTTCATAATAAACTCCTACAAATAGAAACTGTTAACACATTCAACTAAACCACATTTAAAGTGGTAGCAAATGAAATGAGTGCTGGGAATAAAAAAGTAGCGGCTTTTGAAAACAGCTGTTTATGCTATTCAAAACTGATGTTGACTTCCTCCAGTGCTTTGGAAAATTTATTATGTTTTTCTGATGGCGTTTTCTTTCCTAGAAAACATGTAACATTTTTTCACTTATTTTTTTAAAAGTGGCGGTTTGGAAAAATTATAAATTTAGAAATTATTTTTTCGTGAGAAATGTTGGATTCATTTCTAATAAATTCCTTATTTTGAAATGGCAAAATGTTGCCATCTTCTGTTAAAAAGTGAGAAAAATGTTGCATTATTTTGTAGAAAAGAAATCGACATAAAATAGATTCATATTGAATAAAAATTGTTTGTTGGGTTTTGTTTTGTATGTGTTCCATAGCCTACCCCAAAGAAATTATTTTAAAATTCTTATATCTGTTATGAAAGTCTTTTCATAACATGAGAGGTTTGAAACTTATCCAAATTGTGGTTTCAAATCTACTGATGATTTGGTAGAGCGTTAATGTTACAAATAAATTTTATTTATATTAAGTCAGTTGGTTTAGATTAATAGGTTGCTGGCAAAGATAAATGATCGCATTGTAATAACTGTAACATAAGATTAAGTGACAGGGAGGGAGAGGGTAACAGGAAGGTTTGGGCACAAACTGAAATGAATGCCTACCAAAAGGTTTGCAAACTTGCTAAATAACTTAACACACATTTTGCAGTAGAGATAAAATACCTTTGACATTTTCAAAGTATAATTTAACACCAGAAGTGTCGCTGTACCATTTGGGTCTCGGAAGTAAATTTCACGGCCTAAAACATCTTGGGATTTTTATCAGGTTTCGGCGAACTTTTTTATTTCTATTAGTTTTGCGTATTTATAAACCTCTTATTATATTTTATAATGCCCAGATTTTATATCAAAAAGTTTCATATATCTAAAACTGCCGCTGGGTCATATTTGTCCCATTAGTTTTAAGACAATAAAGGAGGTCATAACAACAAGGTTTGATAGCAATTAAGCAAAATTTTTGTCATATTCTAAAAAGAATATTTCACAGGGATAATATTGTAACGGTGGCAGTTTTAGGAGGGATTGGAATCATCGCTTCTAGTGTTAAGAATTAAAAAATAGTTTTTTATGAATATGTTTTGTTGTAGACCTTTTTAAATTTTTTTTCGGTTTGAGGTCTTTTTTAATAATAAAACTCAGAGTTGGTCGAAATATTCGAATAAAAATATATTAAAAGAAACGTTTTAATATTATTTTATTATTGAAAGAGACCTCAAGCCGAAAATCGAATTACGAACAAGCAAAAAAATATTTTTTTTCGCATTGAGGAGTCTCAAATTGATATGAAAATATTTATATAAGTGGACTTAGCAGGTTTACACTTTCGTTTGGGTGCAACAATTTAACATTTTATGACCAAAATATGTGTGACTAATGACCGCATTTGATTTTCTATAAATTTAGTTATACAAATTTCAAAAACAACATGCTGTTAATCCAATTTACTATTCTATAAATCAAGCTTTAGTCATATTTAAAGTCTTGTCAACTTTTATTTTTCATTTATCAATTGATTAAAAAACCAAACGGCAAAACAATGACTTCAATATCTGCCACCACATGCAAAAGCTGTTTACTTCTACAAAAAAAAAAAAAAAAAAAAAAAAAATTACTACGAGAACTTAAAAATATAAACATCATTTTTTGGGGAAATAGAAAAAAAAGAACTACTGTGAAGTTCAAGGTGTATGATCAACTAAATTTATAAGTATTTTTGCTTTTGACAAGAAAAAATTATAAATAAATAAAAGAAATAGAACAAAAAATATGAAATCAAAAAAACTATTCACAGCGTGTCGAGACGACACATCGCAACTGCAAAGAACTAAAGAACTACATGTACGCTCTTACACACACACACACACATCTATATAAACTTATGCATAACATCAAGCAATCACATACATACACTTGCACACTTCTGCTTATATTCACAACTTTCATGAAACACCAACACACTCTGAGCGCGTTTGAAAACAACAATTAAATTCATCGTTTTCTGATGTACGTACGCACGTACATTCTCTACTCTTTTTCTCTCTAACAAAATAAAATAAAATAGAATATAAAAGAATAGAATAGAGTGGAATACAGAAATAAATATTAAAAATAAAAGCTCATTCCAATGATCGTCAGTAGAAGAGTTACAGAAATAAACAAAAACAAACGCATAGAAGATTCAAAAGCCAGCAAACACAAGCCCACAACTAATTCCAGTTGTATGAATATGCGGATGTGTGTGTGTGTGTGTGTGTGTGTGTGTGGTAGTTTGTACTTCCAACCTGCCAATAAATTCATAAATGAGTGCCAGTTATCAGCGCATTGCTGTTAGATTAGCAGCCATAACAAAAGCTTTCTTTACAACTGACGTTAGCAGCGTTACCACAAAAAAACTAACGTTGGTATCAAAATTCACCAGAACTTGTCATTAACAGACAGACGACTGTTTTCGTGCGCAAAACTATCGTTTTATTACCTCCATTCATGTGTTATCTTTACAATACGTTACGATGTGATATGGCAATAGCCTAATAATTCCTTGGCAATGGTCGGATGATATAAATTATGGTGTAGGGCATCACAAGTTCATGGCATAAAGATATTTCTTGAACAAATTATTTCCTGTTGAAAATAGATAATTATTTTTCAAGAAGAAGACGGTGTAATTATTTTATTATTCTCTTTTTCAATTAAAGCGGCTGTTTGATTTGTTGTCGAATTATTAATTGAGTCAAATATTTTTTTTTTTTTAATTTTAAAATAAATTGTTTTGAAACAACTTTTTAATTGAACTTTATTACATATTCAATTAATATATTAATTGTTGTATTCAATTGTAATCAAATCAAATTTATTACACGCAATTTTTAAGATGCTCTATTCATGTTAAAGAGGTGGTTGTCCTGGCTAATTCTGAGTGAGATTGAGATGAAAATGGAGATCTTATCCATTCCCAGTTATATTGTAAAATGCTGCGTTCGTATCGATATGAAAAATATAAGAAAACTAAATATATCTTATCAAAGATAAAGTATAGATCAGGCGAAATTCTTAGTTTGGACTTTGTGGCGGGGTTTCACTGCAAAGAGCCTATTTGCATCGGGTGTTTTTTATAGAGTGATACAAGTTTAAATCATAACAAAACATAGTAATATATTTTTGAAATCAACAAAATTATTAGATAGAAAATTTCATGACTTTAATGTTTAAATATGATTTCGGCCATGTGGTTGCCACGGCTGGCGCGTACAAGGCGCAATCTTGAACACGAATTTTCACAAACTTTTCGCAGCATTTGCGGCGCAACTCTTCGAATGTTGCTCCTATAAAGCAGTGATGCGAACTCAAATTTGTCTCACTCTATAAAAAACACCCGATAAAACGTATCGAACGAAATTCTTATCAGGATCGTGTAGGGACAGCTCGTGATATTTTGGTTTGATTAATTCTTTTTATGATTCTTACAGCTCGTTTCGAAATGATCATTCGATAATGATTTGATTTATAATTTTAAACGAAATTATTTAAAATTTTTATTATTATCACTCGTCCCACAATTATCTGTAGATTCTTTTCAGTGTTGCACAATAAACTCAGCCATCAAACAGCTGATGGCAGCTGGGAAGAGTACGCGTCTTTTAGAGTAGAGCGGTCGGCGCAAAAATAATGAACTGGAGTTTCTAAACACTAACGTCATGTTACTTTCAGTTATTTATGAATATATTCCTAATCTGTGCCTCGTTTCTGTAACTGAAGTGAGAAGTTCTCACATCGAAAAACTAAATAGTTTTGGTTGTCATGCTTTTTATTGCAGGGTTATCCATAGAATAATATATTTATTATTATAAAAAAAACAACAAAATTTTAAATGTATTAAGAAATATATTCTGACTCATCCTGCGTTTCGCAGAGTGACGACAATTTTTTCGGTGCGAGAAGTTCTCACTTCAGTTGCAGAAACGAGGCACTGATTGAAAACATTTGGGAGAAAATTAAATTTTCAATGCGGAAATTCTTTGATTTAACAAAAATTTAAATAAATAGGGAAAATTTTCAAAGGACGGGTTTCATTTGGCTCGCCAGTTGGTAAATTTATTGGAATAACTTTATTTATAAAAAAAAAACTCACGCCCCCGGGTGGGCTCGAACCACCAACCTTTCGGTTAACAGCCGAACGCGCTAGCCAATTGCGCCACGGAGGCCACGTGCGCTTCAAATATTATTACGCTACACAACAGATGAAAACGGAAATACAAAAAAGAAAATTATAAATAAGAACTTTTAGCACATTCGACTAGAGAAATTAATGTGTACTAATTTTCCCTGCTCCCCGGAGTTGGCCATGTCTAGTTGTTTGTTTATGCCGCCATACAAGCCCCAGTGTTATAACAACTTTTGATTAAGATGGAATCGCATATAGAAACTTATATTTACTCTTGGGAAGGTGGTTGCAATTATGAAGCATTTGTAGTTGATGTTGTTGTACTATATAAGATGAAAAATAACTGGCGAGTGATCAGAGTTGTCCCTAACTGATCTGCGAGATCAAACCGATCAATAAAGATTTATTGGAATTGTATGTGTTAGTCAAGTTGTGGAATTTTATATAAAAATGTTTGTGGCTGCTGCGAAATGTTTTGTTTTGTTTGCAACTGTAGAAGAGAAGTGATAATATATTTTTTCTTGAACCACAAGTGAGGTTATGAAACCTACTGATGCAATACAAAGAGCCGGAACTATGAAAGGAGGCGATAGTGTTGAGAGCAGCGATGAAGAAAGGGGAGCAGTTAAAGAATTTCTCATGGCCACTTCATTCATTATTTGCCTTCATCTGTGTTGAAGCACATGCGCCTGATTTTTAGTAAATAATTAATTGGCAATTATTTTCATTGAGTTGCAGCAGTGGAGTGCGAAAAGTAGCATAAAAGTATAACAAGAAACTCATTTTTTCTTCTCATCTGTATTAAAGCGCATGCGCCTGATTTTTAGTAAATGATCGTGACAATCGCACCAAGAAACTCTTGTAGCATTTCTTTTTGATAACTGATTCGTTGACTGTACGCAGTTTCTTATTTGTATCCATATCCATAAAGCCTAAATGGCTTCATGTTACAAAATATATTTCTTTTTATTTTTGTTAAAATGTTCTAACACGCAATTATTGTAATAAAAGTTTGTTTTTGTACTTCCTAATATTCAAGATATTGTGGAAAAATTCTGTTTTGTTAAGAACAAAAAACTTGTAATTTAATATTAATTTAACCGTTTCAATGGCAGTCGTAAATTTATCTCTCTCTTTATTTTTGTTTGTTTGTTTGAAAGTTGAACAAACGAATTCATTAACTCTCACGAATCTGTGTGTCTGTGTGTGTGTGAGTATGTGTGTTGTGCTTTGAAGTTGTTTGAAACAAAACATTAACTACAAACTATCAAAGATTCTAATCTTCTATTTATTACATTCTACTGTAACTCAGCCGCTTGTAATGTTTGAAGGCCACAGCACAGTGGCACCGACTGGTGTAGCATGTGAAGAAATATTTTTGTTTTTACAACAGCAAAGCAATTAAGTGAAACAATGAAAACAGTTTGTGAGTTAATTTTTAATACTTTCTTTTATCAATATTTTAAAAAAAGGGCTCATATATGCGAGAAATTTTGAGCTAAAATATGTCCAATCTTTATCTCTTCTGTGCTGGAATTCACAATAATTTGATGGCATAAAAATAGAGCAACAGCAAAATTTTTAGATATCTGTTTTCCACCCCACTGTACTGTTTAGCCAAAAACATTTACTGCTGTTTCATACAACTCAAGCGAATAAATTAACACCCATTGTGTTGTGCTGTAAGTCTCGCTTCTGATCGCTGTAACAAGCAGAACAACTAATTTCAAACAAAAATACTACACTCGGCTACACCGAATGCTAAAGGCACTTCACCAAACGATAACAAATTAATTTTTCTATATATTCTTATATTTTGCGCTTGTATAGCGTGTTTTTTTTTAGAGTAACACAACTTTGAGTTGGCATCACTGCTTTATTTGTGCAACCATTTAACAGCTGATGGTTGCTTTTCATTTTAATTAAATAAGTTAATGAAATTTTTAGTCAAAATAATTGATCTATTCTTCGAACTTATTCACTCAAAATTTTATTTTCCCATGATGTCCATTTCGGGACTCAAGGATGTGTAAGGTGTTTTTTATAGAGTGATTCAATTTTGAGTTGGCATCACTGCTTCATTTGACCACCCATTTAATAGCTGATAGTTGCTTTTTATTTAGTTTACTTTGACATTTCATTGTGGAGTGACTTAAATCAGAGCAACGCGTGCAAATTGTGGAAATTTTTAATCAAAATAATGGTTCTGTTCATCAAACTCCGTCCATTCAAAATTTTATTTTCCGATGAAGTCCATTTTTGGTTGATTGCGTAAGTAAATAATTAGAATTGTCGCATTTGGAGTGAGGAGAATCCACAAGCTTTTGTCGAAACCCGATTGCATCCACAAAGAATCACTGTTTAGTGGTGCGCTTTATGAGATGGCGGGGTCATTGGCCCATAAGTCTTCAAAAACGATGATGGTCAGAATGTTACTGTTTGTGAAAATTGGTGTTCCAGATTGCGCCTTGTATGTGCCAGCCGTGGCGGCCACATGGCCGAAATCATATTTAAACATTAATGTCATAAAATTTTCTATCCAATAAAGATAGTTTCATTGATATAAAAAATATATTACTATGTTTTATTATAATTTAAACTTTTATCACTCTAGAAAAAACACCCTTTACTATAGGAAAAGAAACATGAAAAATGTATGTTGGCTTATAGCACTACGAAGTCTTAAAAATCTTTTTGCAAAAACAATTTTACACCCATAATTTTAAATTAGCCCAAATTGCCTCCCATCACACTATAATTGCTCGGATGTTGGCCTCGTCATTAACTAGTTTTCTAAGCAACCCTGTCTAATGAGCGAATATACTCCTATTTTATATATTACAAATGCAACAACAAGTCTTCTTGTACATAAACTTTTTCAAATGTCGACTTGTGTAGAACAAACAAATAATTTTGTAATAATTCTTACAACATTTTATTAATTCTTTTCCTATTTCGTTGGTTCATTTTCTCTATCTCGCTCTCTCTCTATTTCTCAAGGTTAACAAAACTTTGAATTTCGTGTTTTTGTTGCTGTTTCGCCTGGCTGCGTTACCTTAAACTTGTAACATACAAACAACTACGAAAAATAAAAAAAATATTAATAAAAATAAAATAAATTAGCAGCCGAAAATATGTAACTCGTAATGCTGGAGCGTTTAAGGACTGCAGCAACGCGGAAATGTTAAAACATTTCTCTTTACAAAATTTCAATATGTATATGAAATGCTTGCTGGGTGGTTTATTAGTTGTTCTATGCGAAAAAAAAGATGTGTATGTGTGCGTATTTGCTTCCAAGTATTCATGAACGCATTGCGTTGATAATATTTCTTTTTTTTATATTCATTTTATATTGTTTTGAGATCTTTTGCCTTATTCTAGTATCAACGACTCTTAAACAGCCAATTTTTTTTCGAAAGGCTTTAAAACACCAACACTTCGGCTGTTAGTTTTTCTGGTTAGATTTTTTTTTGAATGAAGGTCACCTTTTTGGGACTATAACATGATATTTAATTACTATTGTATATATTAGAAACATACACACACATGCACACCAACAGACTATTTAAAATTTATACTCAAATTTTCTATGTAATTTATTGTATTTATTTTTAATAGCTCAACAATACAAACAACAGTGACATTTCAAACAGATTTTTGGCGAAGAAATGTAAATATTTAAAAATAAATCCACCAGCCGATTTCTGTTGACGACTGATTTAGTTTTATAAAATCGTTTAAAAATTTTTGATTTTTTTTTTAAATCTATGACTCGTTGCTGACGTTAACGTCATAATTGTCTTCGTAACTGATCGAAGAATTCCAGAGCAAAAATTTCGATACGATCGAAATTTGTATCCAAGTTGTAGGGAAATTTTGCTTGCTGGCACCAGAGCTGCTTAAGCGAAAAGTCCATTTTATTAGTCTTAAGGCATGGTCACATTTGGGCAAATATTTGACCAAAAAAGCGTAACCACTCAATACAAATGAAAATCGGTTTAATAAGAACAAGTGTTTATTGAGTCAAACAGTTTCCCATTAAATTGGATTCTACGTCACTGACTATTATTTACGAATGAAGATGTTTTACTTAAAAATTCTGCTTTTAAATCAAAATATTGCCCCCTACTGTTTAGTGGTTACGTTTCTTTGGGAAAATATATGCCAAGTGTGACCGTACCTTTACAAAGATGAAAAATTGTATTCATTAAAAATCGTTTATCTACAACCTGAAAGATCACAAGATAATTATTTTGAAATAAAAAAAAAACCCCCTTTAGAGCATTTATTAATTTTAACAATCGTTTATGAATAAAAGCATAAGACTAATAGGCTGTGAAAATTGCCAGAAGGTGTTGTTGGCTGACGTAGTGAACACAAGCCTACGATGCTTTAGATCTTGACTTCGACTCCGCACTTGGTCTTGAATTAGGGGAGCGAAATTTTCTGATGGTTTTGTTAATTTCGGTCAGATGGTCACACTGACGAAGGCATAGCCCTGGCTTTGTACTTAAAGAGCAGAGTGTAGCACCCGGGAGACATCTGTTGCTTTGTGACGGAACTACGGAAAAAGCAATAGTGCAGAGAGATAATTTTTAGCAGCCATTTTTTTTTTAATTTATTCCAGTAATAATTTTATTTACTTGAGATCTTTTTTTATATAAAGAATTTTTATTACATCTTATTTGTTTTCATTTATTTCGCCCAGACTTTGGTTGAGTACTTGAGGAATGTGAGAACAAATCATGCCTCTGGGAACTTCATTTAACGAATCTGAATCTTAGTTCACTTTAAAATCGAGCAAAAACAAAATAATCAAAATAAAAATACTATTTGCTTTCAGATAAGATAAATATTTCTTTCATATATTTCGAAGAAATGTTAGCCAAAGGCATGGCAAAATATGAAAGATATAAAATTGTATAAAGAATTTTATATGAAAAATATATTTGAAACTCAAAAAACTTTTTATTGAAATAAAATTAAGAGGTCAAGTTTCAAATTCATCTTTTAATATTCGCTATAGTAGCAACGATTTCAGAGTCCAGTGCGAAATACTTTTATTGTTAAACCTCTTTAATTTTAATTATGTGCTGATTCTTTTTTCCCAAAATCTTACTAAAAAATTCAAAGTGATCAAATGAGGGGTTTTAGCAAGATCTTATGCCCATTTCACTGAGGCTAATGCAGATCATCCGGGAACATTTCTTATTTCTAGTTGCTTAGTCTGTGTTCATACGAGTCATGTTTTATTGACATGATTGCTAGTTTATAGACGAGAGGGACGAGAGGAAAAGTAACGAGTACTCATTCGCATGTACTGTCAGTACGTTTTGCATTCTCATTCGTAATTTTTAATTGGAAATAAATTTTGACACGTTCCTTTATTTTATTTTGTTTCGTCAAAAAATTTCAAAGAATTTATTTTAAAAAAATTTCAAAAACGTACACAACTATATGTACAGGGTGTTTTTTATAGAGTGATACAACTTTGAGTTGGCATCACTGCTTTATTTGACCACCCATTTAACAGCTGATAGTTGCTTTTTGTTTAGTTTGCTTTGACATTTTACTATGGAACGACTTACACCAGAGCAACGCGTGCAAATTGTGGAAATTTTTAATCAAAATAATTGTTCTGTCCGTCAAACTTATCGTGCACTTCGTCCATTCAAAATTTTATTTTCCGGTGAAGTCCACTTTTGGTTGAATGGGTACTTAATAAAAAGAAATGTCGCATTTGGAGTGGGGAAACTCAACAAGCTTTTGTCGAAACATCATTACATCCACGGAAAATTACTGTTTGGTGCGCTTTATGGGCTGGCGGAGTCATTGGTCCATGTGCCTTCAAAAACGATAATGGTCAGCATGTTACTGTTTGTGAAAATTGGTGTTCCAAATGGCCGAAATCATATTTAAGCATTAATGTCATACAGTTTTCTATCCAATAAAGACCGTTGCATTGATATCAAATATATATTACTATGTTTTATTATGATTTAAACTTGTATCACTCTAAAAAAAACACTCTACATATCGTCAACAAGACATGAAGAAAATATTAGAATCTTGTCAACAAGACATGAATTGTGTGAACACAGACTTATTTCATATTTTCTTTCAATACAATGATTTGATAATTAGGAAGCCAGTGTTGGTAAAACTTGATGAAAATGCCAGGATTAGTGAATGAATCAATAACAATTTATTTTTTATTAAAATACTTTCATGCTTCAGTCACAAAATATTCCGAAAATCTGCCTCATTTCCAGCCCTTCTCTTCGGCACTTTAGGAAAATAATAAAAGATCTGATAGCACGGGCGTAAAGCTAAATTAACCCATTTGCTTCGTGCGAGTTCTGACGTCTCTTTTTCATTGTCTCACTCTAAAACAGAAGCAGAACTTAGCACAAATGGGTGACTCAAGCTCGGAAATGATCATGTACTTATGCGACATCAATAAGCTGAAATATAACAAACAGAATGCTAAAGCCAAGCATTCCAAGTTGTTCTTAAACAACAAAAAAAATTGTATATATTTAATGTCTCATTCTACTTCATATTTTCCTTGTGTACAACCATTTAAAAAGTTAAAATGAAAAAAAAACATCAAACGAAAGAGAAATCAGCTAATTTAAAAATTTAGTTATTCAATTGTCTTTAAACTTTATAAATGCTTCCACGTGTATGCAAATAATGAAGCCATAATAATTATATTATTTGTTTGCCTTTTTTCCATTATCAAAAACAGTTGCACAAACAATGCGTAACGCAAGATTTCAAGCGAGTATGTGTGTGTGTGAGTGTGTTTTGTCTTCCTTAATTCGCAGCAAAACAACAAAATATAAAATGATATCAAATGAAATGAAATAAAAATGAGTTGTACGAAATAAATACGTTTTAATTTTTAATAGTTGTTAACAAACTAACGAACGCTTTTAGGTAAATTGTTAGTACAGAAACCCAAATAAATTACATATAAACGTATTTTGGTATATGATTTATGACTGCAAAAAAAAAACCTGCCTAAAATGATGACTTTAAAGTAGAAATTAGAAACTCAAACAAAAACTCGTACAGTTAAAAGTTTACAACAAAGAAACGCACTCGAAAAGCTCATATCAACGAAAACGATAATAAAAAAAAATAAAAATAAAAATAAGAGAAAAAAATAAACACCGAAATTCGCCTCATAAAAAATCAACGACAACGCACTGATTAATTACGATGCGTATGGCCGTGAACATAACCTTGAATATGCCTTTTCCCATGTGCCTCTGGCTTTTATTGAGAGTTTTGTAAAAATAAATTGGTTTTTTTTCAATATATTTCCATGGCACCCTACAGTTGGTGTATTTAAGTTGCTGGTGTTGTGTTGGTGTTTCTTTTGGACAGGAATTTGAGAACAGCAAAATGAAAGAGAAAATTCTCAAAAATTTATTTTAAATAGTCGCATAGAAACATGCATGAGTTTGATTATTAATTATTATATTTAACCCTGGAGGGCTACTTTTCATTTTTATACATTAAAGTTGCCCTTTGTTGAATCGACAAACAATTTTCAAAGATAATTCCAGGGAAACAAGTTAAAAATAAAAAAAAAATATTTAACATCAAGAATTTTGTTCAAAAAACATATAAAAATATAATATTTTATCTGTCTTAAAACTTTAAACGAATTTCAGCAAAATCAAAAGGGTTATATGAGATCTATTGATTCGACGGACAGTAACCATCCAGGGTTAATTTACATTTTCATTTATTTATTATCGTATTTTAAATAAAAATAATAAAATTTTTAATCTATTTAATCAATTTTCAATAGTGCCGACTTTGTTTTTTTCCAAATTTTCACTTTTTCTTATGCCCATTTCATGACTGAGAACTAAATGAGAGTTGCAAACAATAAAAGTTGTCGTACATTTTGCGAATAAAGTTGAATACGCACAAACTTGCTATCAGGCATTTATGAATGCCAACTTTTATTTAAAAGCCTAATCTGTCTTCTTCTGCCCTCTTAACACTATCCCCCCCTCCTTTCCCGGTTCTAGTGAAATGCACTGCAGGTGTAGGGGTTTTCCCCTCGTAAAAAGAAATAAGTGTTTCATAACTGTTTTGCGTTTAGAACCCTTGCCTAGACTTCTTATGAATGCGGCTGTAAATTTTTAATATATCAGCGAAATGATGGTACAGAGTGTCACAACTTTGAGTTGGCATCACTGTTTTATTTGAGCACCCATTTAACAGCTGATGGTTGCTTTTTGTTTAATTTCCTTCGAAATTTTTTTATGAGTCGTCTTACACCAGAGCAACGCGTGCAAATTGCGGAAATTTGTAATGAAAATAATGGTTCTGTTCCTCAAACTCATTCAATCAAAATTTTATTTCCCGATGAAGCCCTTTTCTGTTAGGAATGGGCTAGTGAATAAGCAGAATTGTCGCATTTGGAGTGAGAAGAATCCACAAGTTTTTGTCGAAACCCCATCACGTCCACAGAAAATTACTCTTTGATGCACTTTAAGGGCTGGCAGAGTCATGGGAACACATGTCTTCAAAAACCCTGGTGGTCAGAATGTTACAGTCAATAGTGAACTGAATAGGAACATGATTTGAAATTGTTTCGTACCTCGATGACGTGACCACATTTAAATGGACGGAACCACATGCCACACCGCAGCCGCTACACTTGATTTACTCAAATAAACTTTTGATGCAGAAATAATTTCACGTAGTGACCCTATTAGTTGGCCACCAAGATCGTGTGATTTAATCCTGTGGGATAATCTTCTTAAATATATAACGTCTAGTCTATGATGGTATACGGTGCCAGTGTGTTCGTCAATGATCAACACCATCCGATCACCCAACTTATTTGTTTCAAATGTACCGGTATAAACACATAAATTGTTTTTTTATTTTCCATACATTCAAACTATTTGCATGTAATGCGTGTATGACACTTACACACACACAAACACACGAGTGTTTGTTAAATTTCTATCGAAATTTGTGACACTCGAGTGATAAACACAAATAAAAATGCGTTAAATAAAATGCTTTTTGAGCTTCAACAGTGTGCAGCGAATTATTTGTTCATTTAAGTTTCAAATAATTTATTTCAGGTAGAGATAACAACTATTTTTTTGTTTTACTTCGATGTGTGCGTGCGTGTGCGTGCGTGTGTGTGTGTGTTTATGGCCATGTTGAATAATACGTTTTAAGTTTTGCCAAAAATTTTATTGCTTGTCTCCAGCAACTACAAACTTTTTACTTTGCAATTTAACGCATAATTGTGCGTTTTAATGGTCGTATGCGAAGGCAAGTAGGTGGCTTTAAGGCTAACCAACCATTAACTTTATAGACGCGTTGGCTAGAAAAGGAAAGAAAACCTTTTAGAGTAAAAAAATAAATAAACTATTTTCAACTTGAGATCGTTGTTGCTATGAGATCAGCAGTTTATTAACAGCTTTTTTTTATTATATCCAACATACGCTGTTGGTCTATTTTGATCAGACATAAATATGAAATTACAACAATTCTTAACTCTAAAACAAAGTGAATACTGGTTTATATGCATAAAGATAACGATAACAATAAAAATGATAATACACACGATCACTTCAGTATGCGTGGATTAACCCATAATTAATTATCTCTCTCATGCAAGCACAATTTGCTGTATGTGCATGTGTATGTGTACGAATATGTGTTTTGTATTCTTCAAATATCTTAAATTTCTGAATAAAAAGTTTCCGTGTTTTTATTTTTGATTGATGTTAGTTAAATTCAATGAAATATTTTTTAAAGGGAAAACTGTTAACAAATTCTTTTACACCTGACAAACTGCATGACTCTTCGTGTAATAATTTTTTATAAAATATTGATTTAACTTACAGATTCTTTTTAAATGCTGGCACATATTGTTGCTGCTACAGAATTCTTACAAACACTGAACGAAACTCTTGTGTCTTGACTCAACGAACGTTTGTTTTGCAGAGCTTTCTTGTGCATGTTGAAACAATATAAACACACACACACACCCAAACTCATGTTTCACTGAATTATCACGATCTTGCATGAATGTGCATTTATTCTTCTTTTCGTTAAATTCTACATGCCGGGTGTGTGTCTAATATTGGGAAATAAGTTTTTATTCAACACTGCAGAAGTGTTTTGATTCATTGAAATGGTATTATTTTTTCTTTCCCCAGGCAGAAAATTACCCCACACGATATCGTTTAAAATTTATTGTATTGAAACTTCCATCCATATTGAATGCGGTAATTTGGCCTCTGGTCACAAGAAAAGGGAGTCGAAGATGGTTGCAGCGAAAGACCGAAATCTATAGAATATGACAGAATCGATATGGAGGATCATATTAAAAGTTTTGCATTTGAAATTTTAATCCGAGATATAGAGTTATTGATTTTGCCCTTTTTTGCACTTTTTTGCATCATTTTTCTATTAATAAGAACAAAATAATTAACAAAAAGGGGACTTTGAATTTTTTTTTTAAATACCACATCATATTGGAAATTATTTTCATACGAATTAAACGTGCTAAAAATATTTTCACTATGAACTTCGGTTCAATTAACTAGTAGTTAACTAGTAATTAACTAGTTCCAGGTACCAAACTTAACTTTTACCTTTTAAAAAAGTACCAAACACGTGTCCAACTATTTTTGTGTTTTATTTGTATGGTTTGGAAATTTTGGGTCTGTTTATCATGGTTTGCGAAAAGTAAAGCTACTAATTCCACCCTATTTTGCCCCATTTTGCTCTATTTTGCCCCATTTTACCCTCTTTGCAATAGAATTTCCGAAAATTCCAAATTAATACTACTGAGCGGTGGAGTAGAAATTATTTCTTGATGTATGTGCATATCTACGTTATTATAAACAAAATAAGTACCGAAATATTTCAAAAAGTACCAAAACATATTTGAGATTATTTTAAGAAGAGTTTATTTTAAGAAACGTAATAAAAAGATTTCTGCTAAGTGCTACAGGTTGGAAGATGTATGAATTGCAAGAAAAGTACCAAAATGAATTTTTACCTCTTTTTACCCTCCCAAAACTGAATATATCAAAAGGGTACCAATAACATGTCGAATTTGTTCTTTAGTTTTGTTTATATGCTTTTGAAATTTTGAGTCCATCTGTCGTAGTCTGTGATAATAAAAGTACTTATTTTACCCTTTTTTACACCATTTGCAATTTTTTTAAATTTTCTTGCGACCGGAGTAACTTTGCAAGAGAATTTCTAAAAGTTCAGCTTCAGTGCTACAGAGAGGTGGGCAGTCAAAATAATTTTAAGATGTGTATGCGTGTGTACTTTATGTTCAGAAGGGGTAAAATTTTACACCCTATGACACCAAATTTTCAAAAGTTACTTAACATGTTTGAGAGTTAAATTTTTCAAATAAGTAAACGTAGTTTAACAAAAAAGAAAAATAATAATAATAATAGAGGGGCACACTTTTACCCCTTACAGCTGGGTACTTTAAGAAGGTGCTAAAACGTGTTCGACATTTTTTAGAAATAAAAGCAGGTGCTAAAAAGCTTTCTGCTAAGTGTTACGGTATGGAAAATGTATCAATTGCAAAAATAAGTACCAAATTTAATCATTTACCACTTTTTACCCTCTAAAAGTACCTGCCGTCAGAAAGTGCCTACAGCAAAGAGGTACTTGCAGCAAAAAAGTACCTGCAACAAATAAGTGCCAAACAAGTGTCCACCAAGTTTTTGCTATTATTTGCATGCCTTTGAAATGTGGAGTCTGTCGTAATTCCCATGATATAAAATACCGAATTTCAACTCTTTTGCCCCCCTTTTCTCCACCCTCTTCACATTTGAATTTCCAAAATTCCCTTCTTACAGGAGCACTTCTTAGATAAATTTTCAGTTTTAGCCTGGGCCGTCACTCTTTTCTATGTAACGATTAACAGAGTAAAAGTGAATTTGCTAGACTCTGCATCTTAATCGAACCCACGATTTTTGGACCAATAAAAAAGCATTTTCACGAATCAGTCAGTGCAAAAAAAAAATTATATTTACTTTTTCATTTCTTAATACACGACCAGCCAAAGCGCTGACATTTTTGTATTAATATTTTTAATATTTTTTCATTAAACTTGACTGATAAAATGTCGGCTGAGGTCTATTTATTTGACTGGAAGCTCCATGAAACATATTATTTGTAGTTCGTATGTGTGTGTAATTAATTTATACATCAATTAATTTATATACACGACTGTATGTACACGTTACATAATGCATTTAACATGGACACAACAACACATTCTGTATGTGTTGTTGGAAAAATTGTACAACAACAATTCATGGCAATTAAACGCAGTCACAGGCAGGCACAAATACAACGAAATTTCTTTTTTTTTTCTTTTCAATCAGCCAAGAATACAATCAAATACGCACTTACACTCACACAAAAAATATGCGCTGTCAACATATTTTTTTTACAAGTTATTTTATATTCCGTTCACAAGCGTTAGAAACAAATAATAATTATTATGGAAAAAAAGAAGGAAAATAAATGATAAAAGAATTATTCACTCTACACAATTGTGCGTGAGTTTAATTTAGAAACTCGACTAAATTTATTGTCAAAATACAAGTGAGACTTGTCTCAGCGACAGACAGCAAATAAAAAAAAACGTTCTTAATTATGCGTTCAATAAATAGAAAACAAAAACTATTTAACAGAAAATTATTAATTATTTTATTATGGGAACAACAAGTCAATTAAAATAAACGGAAAATAGTTTTAAAAAATGAAAGTGACGCTCCCCCCGCCCCGATTACACTGTCCAACATTAAAATGCAACATAATAAAATTCTAACGATTGATTTTTGAGCAGGAGAACAAACAACAGGGACATTTTACGGAGTGTTGAAAGTTTCTACAGGATTATTTCACAAACCCTCAAGTTTTCGGGCACATTTTTATAGTATCATGCCACACGGAGCGACATTTTGCGAGAAGACCGATTTTATATATAATTTCTCTATATAAAATATAGCAAATCTGTAGAAATAAAAGCTCCCAATTTTTTATTTTTGCTTTTTAATTTCCTTTTAGAAAGATATAAAAAATATAAAATATATAGAAATTTATTGAAAAAATCGACTTTTCATCACATCTCCACGTTTTGAGGTCCCAAAAAGCTTCTCTGTTTAATTCTTGAGAGCCCGTCACCATGTCAGTATGTATGTATGGATACGTGTGTTTGCGTGTGTGTGTTTGTGTGTGTGTTTGTGTGTGAGTAGGTGACCCTCTTATAACTTTTTAACGGCTGAGCCAAATCACACTAAACTGCTGTCATTTTAAAGAGCGTGAACTTAAATTTCTTGTGAATTTGGACCGATTCGGAATAGTAGATCTTAAGACACTCCAAAATAAAATCTTTAAGGCGACTTCTTCGATAGATTTCACCAAAAAATTAGATGTTGAAATTTGAAAACCACCTCGATCACTATAAACCGGGTGAAAATCGGTCAATATGTTAATGAAATATTGTGAACGAAAAAATTCGTAAGAAGTAACTTTTCTTAAAGTTAATTTTATTTATTTATTTTTTTTTTTTTTTTGAAGCGCCGATCTGATTAGTAATCAATCCCCCGTCACGTGGGTTGATTTAAACATGAAAATAATTCGACCAGAAATGAATGAGCTTTCGAAGAAGAAAGTTTTATGCGTAAAAAAGAATGGAGCTTCTCTGATTGCATCCAATCAAAGTAGCGATAGAACGACGAAAGGCTCCCCACTTTGCGACGGTGCTCGAGTGAGTCAATAAAGTTGCCATCATATTTTGTCCGATTCATTTTTTTCCTCCTCTCCTGTACACTATCGAACAATCGCAAACTAGTGCTGGCCCTACATGAGAGTTGCATTCCATTTGGAAGCCAAAAAAATCAAATATCCATTTCAATTCTTTCCCTATAAACTGGGTCACATAAAATACAATTTTTTCTTGGTCACCTGAAATGCCAGAGTCACCTGCTTTCTGAATTATTATTCAGTTTATTAAAGAATGCCAGTGGGGAGGCTGTTAACATGCTAAAAGATTTCTTAAAGTTGCTTTGATTTTATCTAAATTTTATAGAACAATTAAATAATTTGTTAAAGGCCCGTTCGTAAGAAAAATCGTAGTAATTTACATATTCAACTCTAAAATAATAAAAATTTACATAAATAATTGATATGCAGATATTCTAGAGATTACCAAATTAATGACACTGAAATACAATAGAACACAGCAAAAGGGCAGAATGCCGATTGAATTCACAATTTGCATGATTGGAACGGAAATATTGGAACTTGAGCGGAATAAAATATTTCATACGCCGACTGCAGAACCATTTCAAGCTACAGACGCTCAACTCGATTATGAATAATCTAAACTGATTGTGGAAAAAAAGTGTGATGGAATATAAATTACAAAAACAATTTCTTAATTTTTTTATATATTTTTAAAATTTTTCAAAACTCCCCTCTTCCATCACATGAGACATAAAAACTTGCATATATTCTAAAGCATTAAAAATTGTTTAATTAAAACACGCATTTAAAACAGCAAAATTTACATTCGAACATAAAAATTGAAAAGACCAACGGCAACAACAACAACAACTTATCATTGGCAACATAAAAATTGTTGGTGACATTTTTATATACCCACCGACGACGAGTTGTGTGGTTTATTTCGACAGCGTTGTTATCTTCTCAAATTTAATCATGATATTCATGAAAATATTTCCCCAACAGCGATCTGCTTGACAGATAAAGCGTGAGTCTTGTTAAACTTTCGCTGTAGTCGCAGCGTCTACAATTTCATTATGAAGCGACACGTGCTTTTATAACATCTCACAATTATTTATCTGCTTGAAAAAATCTTTAACTATTTTTCGTTTGACTAAAATAGAAATAGTTTCCAGATGGTAACAACTGGATGGAGCTCCCGAACTTTACTACATGTAAGAGAGAGCGGTAAATTTTTCTTGGAGTTGTCATTGAAGGGGGCCAATTGACATGGTTATAGATTTTAGACTAAATGCTTTGTGCAGTGGTGGTGGTCTTTTCTATAACGGCAGGTAAATAAAATGCTGCCACAATATGTACTTGAAAAAATTTCAAAAGTATTAAACACAATAACGACAGCAGGCTACACGAACACCGGTTACAAAAGTTGTTGGTTACAATCGTCTCCTCATAGTCAGCTACTTAATTGTTTTTAAAACGACACCACCAAATCAATAACCATGAGTTGTTGTTTGTAGTAGAATTCTCTTCATACGCCAGTGTAGCCGCTTTCATGTATGTTATACTCTGAAATAGTGTTATTCTAATAAAATATATTTAAAGTCAACAATATATGACAAGATATCATTTGATTAGCTTGGAAATATAGTTTGTTGTTTTGTTATGTATAATAAAACAGTATATTTTCAAGTTTACAATAATTGAATTTATTTATATTATACTGGCAACATTGTCGCTCATCACAATAGAAATTAGTTTAATTTGGCTACAACCACAAAAACAGCAGGGACAACAGCCCGTAGCCGTGTTGCCTGTAGTGGTAAAAATAATCATTCGTATATACGCACATGGATTCTATTTTTGACAAGTTGTAGTCTGCAGTCTGCTGTCGTTATTGTGTTTAATGCTTTAAGACAAACCTGCTACGAATTATCCCGATTTGACAATAACTGACATTCATGTTTTATTTGCTGGTGCCATTTTATACAATTTTATTTAGTCCATTTTATGAAAATAAGTCAAATAGTAAATTTCGTAAGAGTATTTTAGTTCCGGTTCACACACATCTTTCGCTGTGCGGAGTTGCTTGCACTCGGGCAGCAAATATTTAAGTGTGGAAGCAGAGTCTAAATAATTATTTATTTATTGATTTTTATACATAATTTTATTTGATTTATTTGAAATTATTTCCTGCCTAATCCGACAATTTCATTTCCCGCTTTTGCTTTTTGTGTTTCTGCACTTCAGGTCGTATGATTTACAATTTTCACAAAACGTGTCCCTATAACTCATACGCCCCCATGCAAAGGAATAAAAATTAACTCTCACATGATAAAATAATAAAAAATATATTATTTCTATGATAATCCAGCAATCGCAACAACAATAAAACAAAACAAACTTTCGCCAATTTAAATCAATTCATGAGAATTTGTCAAACGACGAAAATCCATAAGCGGAGATAAACAATCAACTGCACAGTTAAACGACGTTTCTTGTATTTTCAATAAGACAATTCGGCAAACGCATACACACACACACACACACACACACTCACTCACTCACACATATAACACGTACGAATAAACAGTCAAATAAAAATGTATGACAACTAGAAAAACATAAAACAGCAATAACAACAGAAAGCGAAAAGAAGTAGGGGATATTTATGGATTTCTATGCTGCTTAACTTGGCCCGATGGTTAAATAAATTGTTTCCGCAAGAATACATTCACCACAAAATAGCTGGAGCAGCAGCAGTAGTACCAGCAGCAGCCACATTGCACTGCTTAATGTCGTTGTAGGGAGAAAGTGAGTATCTGGCAACAGCAACAGCAACAACAACAAGAACAACAACAAAAACACTGTCACTTAAAGGATAATAAAACGAAAATGAAATAAATAAGATGCGAAATGAACGGAACTCAATAGAAGAAGAAAAATGTGTGTCAACTTGACTTTGAAAACAGGGACAATAAAAAACAAACACACACACACACATACACAAAAAACAAGCAACAAGAAAACGCAAGGCAGCCACTACGTCAGTTACAGCTACTGCATACACACACACACACAAATATAACAAGATATACAGTGGAAAGAAGCCCAAATAAGAACTAAAAGCGGTTATTTTTTTAAAAAATGAAATGCAAAAGTTGTGGGCTTCTGGAGTCATACACGAAAACAAACAATTTTTTATACACACAAACACACGCACATTTACCAATTTCATTTACAACTTTTTCTTGTTCTTTTGTTCAACATAATTTTTTATGTGTGTTATTTTTGTTTATTTATGGCCTTACAACTCGGACTACAAATATAGCAGCCTTGATTATACGTATGCAACCTTCAGTTATAGTGCAGGAACTACATACGATGTCTGGTCAATATGCAGAGCAGACAAATTCATGATCACCTTCATCACTGAGGGCGGAGTAGGAGCCGCGATCGATGTTCTGGAATATTTATCATGTCCTTCTGAACTATAAACTATTTTCGAACAATTTTTTTAAATTAAATTAAATTTAATTTAAAAAAAAAAAATGTGTCAGCACCCGGCAGCTGATCCCAAACGCACATAATTTTCATACTGTCATAACGTGCATGAACAAACATGTTCTTGAGTCCTAAAACGTTCGCTGGAATATCGAACTTCAATTGTGAGTTATAGAGATTCCAGTGCTTATTTATGCCTTCTTTGTTTAAATCTCATACATGTGATATTATTTTGCTCACATCTGTAGAATATTTACGTTAGTTTGAACTTGTAATTTCCTTTTATCTCTTTTAGGTGACTACTTTTCGTTGCCGCTATTATTTTCCACAAAGAAAATAAAAATAAAAATAAAAAAAACCAGAAAACACTTTGCAACTTGTGCAAAATGTATTGGATGAAAATAAAAATTTGAAAGTAAAAGTCGTGTTTTGAAAGACTTTCGGCGCCAGTCAAACAAATCTTAAAGTCAATAAAATATCTGTCATTTGCCTCGTGCGGAGCAAACCAAATGAATAAATAAGTTAACAAGCAATTTCATATCGATGCCGGTTGGTTAATCCATGGCAGGATTAACCAACTTTTTTTGCTTTTCCAATGGCAGAGGCAAAACTAAACGCAAGTAAATGAATTAATCTCAAGACAACCAAAAATGGTTTCAGTTTTCCTTTATTTTAGTTTCACGATTGAAACGTATTTAAAGTCGGGGAACATGAGCTGTTGCAGCGAAAAGTTGTTTAATTATTAAATTGTTCAACGCCAAGTTTAAAGGACTAATTCTGGGTATTGAACGTTACACTTTGTTCCAAGTGGTCTTCGTTGTTGTTAACAACTTTATGCTTCTGGTCTATTTGCAGGTAAGTAATTCACTTCTTTTCAATCGCATTCTTTATTTGCAAATGCCGCGCTTTGCATCTCTCAAGACATCAATTCTTAAGCAGAAGAAGATCGGAGTTTTGGTCAATCTTATGTCTGCTTTTCTGCACCAACTGCAGCGCTTAATTATTACAAAATACTTAAGAAAATTTGGTTACTCTCACACACACTTACGCGACTACTAAAAAACACTTATACACACACACACAAAAAGTGGTTGGCAAGAAATTTGAACACTTACACAAGCAAACGTCCCAACCAGTAAACATGTCAATAACTTTTGATTTCATTTTGTTAATGTAGTGCAATAAAAGGAGGTACGAAGGCGGTATGAAAAGTATTTTAAATATGTACACAAATTTGTAGGTTGCTTTAGCGTCCCACAATATCTAATTGTTTGTTTCATTTTTATTTATAATCTGTTTTAATTATTCTGTAGGGAGATTAGAAAAATAGTTTGTACTAAAAACTTTTAATTCGTCATCAATTTTGGCGTGATTTAAAATCTTATAAAAGAATAGAGATATAAAATTTTGCTTCAGCCCTGAGGTTGACAGATTTTTTTCTCGCGAAAATTGTTTTTCTCTTACCAAACTTTTCTTTAATCTTAAAATGTTTTCTAATTTATTAAATTTAAATTTGTGATGGCTCATGCGATGCTGCCAGTTGTGGTGTTATACACAAAGCTAATTTTGTGTTCCTTTCTAAAAAAAGAGTGCTACATTTCTTACACTTTTTAAAAGAAAATGTCACCATTCTATCATTGAAAAACAAAGAATTTATTAAAATCAATCCAACATCTCTGAAAAAATATTATATCTGTTTTAAAACTCCTTCAAATTGCACCTTTTTAACGAAGAAGTGAAAAAATGTTACCCGCTTTTTAGAAAAGAAAATGCTTTAAATGAACAAATTCAATGTGAAATTTACGGAAAATGTATTTGACTTTTTACAAAAAATGTTTAGGTTATTTTCTTTTTATAATAATTTGTAAAATTTATCCTTTTGTTTTGGAATCCCCCATATGTAGGGGATGGGCCAGAGCTAGAAAGGAATGGATGACGTTAGGTTAGGTTGAAGAGAGGGGCATAAGCTATCCCAATCCGTTCAGGATTACACTTAAGCCTCATAGGCCTGTTGTGCGCTCTATTATAAGGAGTTCCCATTCTTCTATAGGGTGTCTCCACTGATACCATGGAAACCTTGGAACTTGATTACGTTAAGTATCTTCAATGTTTCTTCTCAAGTCCCTCCAATTGGAGCCCCTAAGAAATTCCATCCCCTGTATAATCTCCTGATTAAATGTTTGTCTTCTGACTTGGCTAAAAGCTGGACAGTAGCACAAGTAGTGCTCCAGTGCTTAGCTATCTTCCTGACAGTTATATCGTCGACTACACCCATTCGTGCCAGGTGATTCCTCAACTCTGTGCGTCCTGTTATTAAATAAACCAGTCTCCGTTGTGCTGGGCTACTCAATGTTAAGATTTCCTTTGTCCTGTTACCATCTGGGTCCGCCCATAGACTTCTAGTCATCCTACCTACGGTGGGTTAAGAGGACAGATGAAGACCGAAAACTTTTTGTTGTTGCTATTTTTTTATTTTGCTTCGCCAGTAAATGTTTTCCTACAGGTACCGACGAGGGATGAGTGTGGATTGTGCTCTTAAAGGCAGACGGTGTTGATCGTTGTCCTTAATGCTCAGCGATGAACGAATATGTGTTATTTTTGTTTATAATTATATGGCCATACAACTGGGACTACAAATATAGCAGCCTTGATTATTCGTATGCAACCCTCAGCTATAATGCAGGAACTACACACGATGTCTGTTCAAAATGCAGGACAAATGCATATAGTTTGAGAATTTAATTCCGTTTTCTAAAATGAGCAACTCAGTTTCTGGTGCTCAAGGCAAAGCAAAGCCTACTGCCTGGCCTTAAAGTGCACTTTATTTATGACTCTGAATACGGTCTATAATTTTTTTAAATATTTTTTTAACATTTTAAAAAGAACTTTCAAGTCGTCTAACTGGATTTGTTTGCTCATATATTTCAGTTATTTACTTGCTTTTATTTGTGTTCGGCTTCCTTCTTTCCCTCATAAATATATTTTGAAAGAAATGTGTTTGTGTGTGTGTATCTTCCGCCTTCTCCTAAGATAGCAAGCATTTGCATGGGTGAGTGAGTGTGTAGTGGCTGAGCCGTCCGTCCGTCTTCGTGTGTTTTTGTCACATTTTATAAGAATTGTTGTTTGTGTTGTTTTGGTTTCCTTTGATTTTCGTTTATTTAATTTCTTAAACGTCATCAAAAGACGCCACTTGGCCATTAAACTGATAAGTTTTGTTTGTTGCCTCGTTGTTTTATATCGGCTTTATTTTTTCGCATCATCTCTTTAATAAAATATTAATGCTAAAAAGACGCCACCACTTTGAAGTTTCGTAGTTATTGCCAGCGTTCCTATTTTCAAAATCAATTTTTCTAATAAAAAAATAAAAAATAAGAGACTGGCAGATATAACGAAATGGGAACAAACTCCCTGCTGCTCGCACTCGCAGATGACATGCAATTTAATTTCACTTTTTAGGGAATTACATGAAGCACAACCAGGCAGCAGATTGACTCATGGATGAGTCGGCATTCCCAGTATTTTTATCAACTTTATTTTGCCAGTAACGAACGAATGGAATAATTTATTTATCTCACCAGTAACGAGAATGTGCTGTTCTTAAGGTTCGGTCACATTTGGCCATAAATATGACCAGAAGAGCGTTGCCACTAATTCAGAAATTTCGAGTTAAGACAAGTTTTTCTTGAGCAAAACAAATTTCAAAACTATTTGATTTCGCACCACTGACTATTATGTTGCTTTCTTTTCTTTAAAAAATGTTACATTTCTTCCACTTCTTAATAGAAAATGGCAACATTAATTATGTCATTTGAAAGTAAAGAGTTGTTTACACCTCTAACCAAAGATTTCACTAACACCAGAAGGTTTTCAGAATTAAGGCCTTAATGTGTAACCCATAATTGAAAGTCGATATTCCAGCGAACTGCTCTACGCTTTGCAAGGAGAATATTTTGACCGACCAGTCCGTATGTGGAAGGAACTACCTGCAGACGTTTTCCTTATCACTTTCAATCTGAGAAGATTTAAATCGAATCTCCACAGGCACCATTTCCTTTCCCTCCCTTCCCAAAACTTATACAACCAATTCAAGCTGAAGGCAATAAATATGTCGAAGTCGTCCCCTGACTGCTGGTCCTACACATCAAAAAGAAAATATATCATAATTGAAGGAACCGATTACTTTTACAAAAATTGACACTCGTTAGAAAAAAGTGAAAAAATTTTACATGTTTCACAGAAAAAGAAACGCCATTAATTAACGTCGATCTCTTTTCTACAAAATAGTGCAATATTTTTCACACTTTTTAACAGAAAATGGCAACATTTTGCCATATAAAACTAAGGAATTTATTAGAAATGACTGCAACATTTCTCACGAAAAATAATTTGCGTTTTAAAACTTTTCCAAACCTCAACATTGTGGAAAATAAGTAAAAAAAATGCTACATGTTTTCTAGAAAAGAAAACGCCATTAAACTGTTGCGCTTAATAAAACACGTATCGAAAACAAACTATTTGTCTTGAGTATTTAGTGGTTACACTTTTATGGGCACATGTTTGCCTCGTGTGACCGCAACTTTTATTAAATGACTTGGGAAGTTTTTCCCACACTTAAATGTTGTATTTCAAATTGAACATGATTGAAAATATTTCGTTTGCATTATGAAACCATCAATTATTAAGCCGTTTAAGCCAACACCATTTTCTTTTCGCCATTTTTTTATTTCTTATTTATTTATTTTATCTTCTTTTTTTTGCATTTCAAGTCTGCTGAATGAAACTAAAAAGCACACGCCTTCATGCAAACACAATCGGCAACAAGAACTACACACATTCACGCATGCATACATCCATCTATATATGCAATTTGCCATTCACATGCATGGCTGCTGCACACACATTCATGCACATGCACACACATTCCTGTTCGGTTTTGTTTTTGCACACAATAACCAACAACAAAGTGAGTGACTTAACTGAGTCAGCAAAAGCAAAGCCAAATTTCTCTTAATTTTGTTTCCAAAATGGCAGACAACAACACAAACTTGTTTGACTTGTAATAAATTAATCAAAAAAGTTATAAACGATCTTGGCGATTTTTGTTCCCATGATCCAAGACATTTTGGTTTGAAACTAAATGGACGCAACCTTATGAAAAGAATTGGGGAAAATGTTATAACAAGAAAAATAAAAATAATTCACTACAGCAGCTGAAGCGAAAACTAAAAATATTCGTACATTCATACACACATACACAAACACACACATTCTGTACATACATATATAGGGTGTTTATTGTAGAGTGATACAAGTTTAAACCATAGTAAAACATAGTAATATGTTTTTGATATCAATTAAACGGCTTTTATTGGATAGAAAATTTTATGACATTAATGTTTAAAAATGATGTCGACTATATGGCTGCCACAGCTGGCGCGTACAAGGTGCAATCTGGAACACCAATTTTCACAAAAAGTAACATTCTGACCATCATCGTTTCTGAAGACATGTGGGCCAATGACTCCGCCAGCCCATAAAGCGCACCACTAAACAGTGATTCTCTGTGGATGCAATCGTATTTCGACAAAAGCTTGTGGATTCTCCTCTCTCCAAATGCGACGATTCTGTTTATTTACGTACCCATTCAAGCAAAAATGGGCTTCATCGGAAAATAAAATTTTGAATGAATGAAGTGCACGATAATTTTGACGAACCGAACCATTATTTTGATTAAAAATTTTCACAACTTGCACGCGTTGCTCTGGTATAAGTCCATCCATAATAAAATGTCAGAACAAATTAAACAAAAAGCAACTATCAGCTGTTAAATGGGTGGTCAAAGAAAGCAGTAATGCCAACTCAAAGTTGTATCACTCTATAAAAAACACCCTATATAAAGATCTGCAATGAACTTAAAGCAGAGATGTAAAATATTATGATAAAGTTTCGAAAATCCCACAATTCCCAAGAAAAAATATGGATTCCCAAAGTGGGAATGTTTCCCTGTATTTATCATTCGCACTTAAAATTTGGTGAAACATGTTGTGCGTCTTAATTAAACGTTTCTTTTAAAAAAAATTTTTATATATTTTTTTATATTGAAAAGATCATTCCATCGAGCTCTGGATTTTCTGGGTCCGTAGCAGGCTTTCCTGGCTCCTTTAAGACCATTCCCAAATCAGGAAATATTTGCTGCTCATCTTTTGAGTTTGTGAGAGATTTGGGAGAGGAGAATAGTGTTTGGTGCGGAGCTGCTTGTACTCGGGAAGTTTATTTTGTTTTGCCATTCGTAATTTCTATTATTTGAAATTTTTTTTGCAATCTGTGCTTCGCTGCGAAGAAATATTTTAATAAATGGAAAACTTTATTGTAACGAAACTCTTTTTAAATAAACTTAATACTATAAATTAATATTTTATATTTTACGCATCAAGCCAGTAAAAAATTGTTTTAAGAAAAACTAAATAAAATGAGTTCTGAGAATTGTAAGAGTTTGGAAGTAAAATAGAACGAAACTTCAGACGATTTTGCTGCTTTAAAAGTAAATTGAAAGTGGTTGGAGCAGCAAAAACTTACTCGTGTAAACCTGGACTAAGAGGCTGTATATCGGTATGCATGCGTGTGCATGTTTGAGCATGCAAGTATATGAAGCGCCTAAAGCTTTTGAACGGCTTGACCGAATTGAACCAAATTTGTGAACTGGATTCGATTCCAAAAATCTCAAAAATTATTAAATTCATTGAAAATTAAGAAACAAATTTTATATATATTTTTTTTTAAATTTCTTATAAACTAATCAGTTCTTGATGTTGAAGAACCAGAATCAGCTGATTCGTTCATAAGATGTCGTGTACGAATTTATTCAGAAAAAGAGATTTTGAACAAAAACTTTTTTTTCTTTTGCGAGGATCTGATGATTCATTCAAAAGTTAGAGCAGTTTAGAAGTCCAAATAACAGCGTTTTATCCAGCTCTCATTAGAGAGCTGTTGAGAGTTAAAAGCATGGAACAGCACAACAAACAACGCTGCGATAGCGTAGATAATTTAAGGGATTGCATTTTCAACAGATTTCGTAAAAATTCGTCCAATAAAATTATCAATTAATTAATGATATACGATCCAGTAGTTATAAGTTTCTTTAATATTTTTATGTGCATATAAAATCATGAGTACCGAACGCAAATTGGCATGATAACTAAAAAGGACGTGGCTTAAAAGGATATGGCTTAAATACGCATTATTAATATGCCCATACGGTTCACGCACTTTTATGATAAAAACAACTACGCCTAAAAAACTCTACCACAAACACATTTCATAAATTAAAACGCTAAAATAAATACATGATATTTTGCAATAAAAAATTTTGATTATTTAATTACATTAAAAAGCATGAACCACATTAACGTAATCAAATATAATTAACATTTAATTACCAATAAAATTAATACAACAACGGCAAATACACTCCCGTTGCATACAATTTTCGACTGTAAAAGTGAAATTAACTGAAATGGAAGAATCGCTGGCTCACCTTAAATAACTTTTTATGAATACAAATCTGACCGAAATATGTGGCACAAGTAGTTGAAGTATAAATTTAATATTAAATGGAAACAAAAATAAAACACTTTTTACATAAAAATCACATTTAACGCCCGCTGTGGTCTTGACCTGCCAGCCGAAGTCGTTCTGAGCAGCAGTTCAAGATGATGATGACGTAAATGCGGGGAAAATTAAATTTATGCACACGTCGTAAATTAACATTAAACTGCAATAAAACGTATTATTTAATTTCTATTTTCATTTTCGTTTTCCATCTCCACTTCCCTTTCCTTAGAATTCAGGCAGAAATACCAAAAAAACGTTTTGGTAGTGACCTGAATAACGAGGGGAAGGAGGCGAAATGTTACTTGTAAATTGAAATGAGTGTGTTTTAAAACACACATACTATTGCACACACAAACACACATATTCAGCTGCATTACACTTGTGCTTTATGTGTTAATGTGGCCACTGTCTAGAGCATTTCGGCGGTTCGATCTTGTTCCCCCCTCCCTTCACTAAATAGTCCCATTACAACAACGTAAACAGGCCACATACTTTTTTTGACTTGACGTGTATGCTTCTTTTTGCATGTTTGATTTATATGTATTTAAATACAGACACACACATACACACACAGAAATGATTAGCTGGAGTCCTTCAAAATTACAGTGGGCATATTTTAATTTGCTCTCATTCTTTTCGCATTTAATTACTGAGACTTTTCCTATGCTTTTTTAAATATTTCAAGAAAAATACCTTTCAGGAAAAGTACTTTTTCAGAACAAGCACTTGTAGAAACAGCCTCTTGTTATGAAGTAGTTGTAGAAAATAAGGACTTTCAGAAAAAAGTACTTTTAGAATAAAAGTGCTTTTAGAAAACAAATTCATTTAGATAAAGTAATTTAAGATATATAGTACTTTTAGAAAAAGAAGTACCTAAAATAATTTATTTAGATAAAGTACTTTTTTATATAATTACTATTGAAAAGGTACTTTTAGGGAAAAAAGTACTTTAGAAAATAAAATTTTTTTAGAAAACAAATACTTTTAAAGCAAATTACTTTGAGATGAAAAGTACTTTTAGAAAAAGTGTCTTTAGAAAAAGTACTTTAAGAAAAACAGTACTTACCATAAGGTACTTTTAGAAAGGAGAGTACTTAAAAAAAAGTACTTCTAGAAGAAAACTAATTTTAGAAAAATATTGCCTTTGGTAAAAGTACTTTAAAAAATAGTAATTTAAGAAAATACACTTTTAGAAAAAGGAATACTTTTAGAAAAAGTGTCTTTAGAAGAAGTACTTTAAGAAAAACAGTACTTAAGATATGGTACTTTAAAAAAAAGTACTAAAAAAAGAACCTTTAAAAAAGGACTTTATTAAATAAGTGCTTTTAGAAAACACTAACTTAAAAAAAGTACTCCTAGAAGAAAATTAATTTTAGAAAAAAAAATCCCTTTAGAAAAAGTTCTTTAAGAAAAACAGTAATTTAAGAAAATCGACTCTTAGAAAGTGGGGTACTTTTAGAAAAAAGTACTCAAAAAACAAACTTTTGAAAAAAGTACTTTATTAAATAACTACTCTTAGGAAACAAGTACTTTTGGGAAAAACAGTACTTTTACAAAATTAGTTCTTCTAGAAAATAAATACTTTTGAAAAAACATTTACTTTTAGAAAAAAAAGTACTTCTAGAAGAAAATTAATTTTGAAAAAAATTTCCTTTAGAAAAAGTACTTAAAAAACAGTAACTTAAGAATGTGTACTTTTACTAAGGGGAGTACTTTTAGAAAAAGAAAAGTGCCTTTAAAAAAAGGACGTTAAGGAAATCAGTACTCAAGCTAAGGTACTTTTAGAAAGAAGAGTACTTTTAGAAAAAAACACTCTAAAACAATTTTTTTTAAAATTACTTTGTTGTATAAGTACTTTTAGAAAACAAGTACGTTTAAGAAAAAGTACTTTTAGAATATAAGTTCTTTTAGAAAACAAGTACTTTTGAAAAAACAGTTACTTTTACAAAAAAAAGTACTTGTAGAAGAAAAGTACTTTTAGAAAAAAAAGCGTTTAGAAAAAATACTTTAAGAAAAACAGTAACTTAAGAAAATGTACTCTTAGAAAGAGCAGTGCTTTTACAAAGAAAAATACTTTTAGAAAAGCAGGACTTTTAGAAAAAGTGCGTTAAGAAAAATAGTACTTTAAGGGAAAAGTGTTCTTTTGTTAAAATACATCTTTTGCACAACAAATAATGATATTCTGAGGGAAAGTGCTTTTTGGTTAACAGTTCTTTTTTAGAAAAAGTACCATTCAGTAGTGTTTTTACACTGAAAGTAAAAACCTGCTTTTAGCATTGAAACCATAAACTTGAGAGTTCTTGCTCGCACATGCAGATTTAATAACTGCAGGTTTTAATAAAAAGTTTATCCAATAAATTAATTTTCTCATAGAAATAGATCTTTTATTGTTGTTACTTTCTTCTATTTTTGCAACACTTAATTCACAAACTGTACTGCAGCTGTTTTTGATTGTAAAATATATATAAAAAATGTTCTTCAGTTTTATATTTAGCAAATTGATATTTTGAAAGTACGGAAATACTTGAAGAAGTACCTTTTTTCCTTAACTCTAACTCTTTTATATCGTTCTACAATTGCCCACTGTGCGTTCTTAAGAAATTAAAAGGCGCGTTATTGAATGTTATGCCACGTGTTGAGTCGAAATTTTTCTGTTGTAATTTTCTGCCCAAAACTTGTCTCTGTTTTTTGATTTATTATTTAAATAGTTTTCATTTCAGAAACTAAATTTGTTTTGTTTTTGTATTAAATAGACGAACACAAACGGGCATTTGAAACACATTCAAATATATTAGGAGAATAATTAACAAAATATTTCAAATGTGTGGATATGACGAATAGTTGTGCGTGCGGAAAGAATTATTTAATAACGAAATGCAAATTACAACAATATTTTGATTTGAAAAAAAAAAAATTGTTAAAACCTAAAACGCAAATACTCGCAGTTACACACCTCAAATAATTTATATTAACTAATTTGGTTTGTATTTATTAACAACAAACACAACAAGTTTCCACTGATTTTATTTTCCAGTTCTTTTTTTTTTGTTTGTTTGTTTTGAAACTAATTAATTACAAAAGAATGTGTTCATAAAAATTGTTAATAAAAAAGATTTTTTATTAATGGAAAATATTAAGCGAATTTAAAGAACACTTTGACATAATTTTTTCTTTCATTTTAAAGATTTTTAATAGTTTGAGGGCGGCTGTTGTAAACAAAATAATTTAAATACGTTTGCCGTAACGAAAATTTAAAGTTTCAAAAAAATAAGAAATTTATTGATTTCACCCCATTTTGGAAAAATCGAGTTCCCATCAGGTCTCAATGCTTTAAGGTCGTAGGCAGCTTTCCTCACATCCCGTCACTATGTCTGTATGAATGTGTATGTGTTTTGTGTGTGTGTGTGTAAGAAGATGACCCATTTAAGACTTTGAAATGGCTTGACCGATTTCAACCAAACGGATGGCGTTGTAAAGCAAATTAAATTTCTAGTAAATTTGAACCGATTCGAACCATAATACTTCAAAATCATAATACTTCAAAATCTTAGAATAATATATATTAATGTTTTTATAACTTTTAAATGGCTTTACCGATAGTCGATCTGAAACTAATCAGCTCTCAAGATTGAAAAACCACGTTGACCACTGCGAATCGGGTCAAAATCGGTTAATCCGTTCGTGAAATATCATGAACGAAAAAAATTCGATGAAAGTGATTTGTTTTTAAAAACTCCGATATTATATATCTGATCAGCTCTCGATCCTTTTACGGGACTGGAAAAACTACATCAATCTGCACTAATGAAAATCGGTTGATTTGAAAATTAAAATAATAGCTTTTTAGCTCGAAGAATTGCATCGAATGGTCTGTGTGAAAGCTCCCACAAGTGGACAACCACTATTTGCTTGATTGCTTGTATCGTCTGATGGGAGTTTGAGTGAAATTCAAAACGCATGCGCGTTAGTTAAAATATTTTCAAAAATCGGGAAGTTACCCTATTTCGATTTCTTATCAGGTCTCAACTTTTTGAGCTCGTAGGAAGCTTCCCTAACTAATTCTGACATCCCTTCACTATTCTGTAAGTATGTGCGTGTGTGTGTGTGTGCATGTGTAAGTGTTAGAGTGTTTGCATCGTCTGATGGGAGTTTGAGTGAAATTCAAAACGCATGCGCGTTAGTTAAAATATTTTCAAAAATCGGGAAGTTACCCTATTTCGATTTCTTATCAGGTCTCAACTTTTTGAGGTCGTAGGAAGCTTCCCTGACTAATTCTGACATCCCTTCACTATTCTGTAAGTATGTGCGTGTGTGTGTGTGCATGTGTAAGTGTTAGAGTGTTTGCATCGTCTGATGGGGGTTTGAGTGAAAAACACATGAGCGTTACTTAAAATATGCCTACAAAAAAATGAGGTGGACACGTGGTCAATTGAGGAGAAAATCGGCAGTTTCAAAGCTCGGAAGAAACAAATTAACGAAACGGCCATCCATCGGCCACGTGGAGTTCGCATGCGCTTTAACAATTCTTGCGATGTCATGAGCAGCAGCATTAAAACGTTTTTTACTTGCGTACAAATTAACGTGGATGAGCAAATACGAAATCGGCTTTGGCCACAGTTGCGACATTATTGTCGTGATACATTCTTCGGAACACGTGTGTCTCTGACTATTTTTCTTTTGAAATTTCGAACACTTGAAACATGTTCGAAACTGTAGCAGACGACCGTCTATTTATCATTCGCCTGCCAACGAAAAATGTTTCTACATTCTGGCCTTGAATCGATGTTTTTTCCCTTCGTTTAATTAGATTTTTTTTCTTCTGTTACACCGTGTAACTAGTTTTACCACACCAAATCCAAATCCAAATGATTTGAATTGTTGGTTATAGAACATAATTAACATAAAAATAAAAATACTTTTTAATACAACGTGGCCTTGTTCTCAGCTGGCGAGATCAGCCGAAAAACTAGTTAGATTTTCATTTCCTTTTTCATATTTAATTTTTAAATTTTTTTAAGTTTTTTTTTCAAATAACACTTTTGTTCTTTGTTTAATTCGAGTTACAACATAAAAAATTAAGTTCTAAGTCACGGCGAGGGAAAGACTCATAATCTGGATTTGAAAAAAGTTTAAAACAAAAAAAAACTCGTTTGATTTGTATGAAAATTTTAGGTTGTTGTTGTTTTAGCAAACAAAATTTACCATAAAAATTATTGTAACCGATTTTAATTTATGCCAGTATAATCTTACAAACACTTCGCGTTCTAACTGATTCTGCCGGTGGTCCGTCGACTTAGACGAACACTCGCAGTTGAGTCGCTGTTTTGTTTGCGGAAAAGAAAACTGATTGTGTTGGTAATAATTTTTTGTAATCGTTTATAATGAACAACAACAACAACAACAATTTTAAAAACCTTTAAGCGTAAATTATTCACGTCGTGCAACCTTGAATTGCTCCATTTGTTACCACGATTGTCGTTCACTTTGTTTTTAACTGAAAGCAAAGTTGGTCAGCCGAAAAAGGGTCACTGAGATTTAGGAACAGAAATAGTATCATGTAAAGGCACTCGTGGCGCTCTTGTTCGAATAAATATTATTCGAATATTCGAGCAACTGTTTTTTGTTTTTGCTAAAACGAACAAAACTTTTTTGTTTAAAAAAAAAATAGTTCCAACAGTCTTTTGCGAATATTCGAATAATTTTTTCTGCGGCACTTTTTATAAGATTATAAGTGTGGGGTACCAGCAATTCTTCGAATAAATATTTTTCGAATATCCGAATATCTTTGTTCAAAAGAACAAAATTTCTTTATTTAATAGAAAAATAATTCCATCAGTTTTTGACGAATATTCGAATAATTTTTTCTACGGCACTTTTTATAAAATTATAAATGCTGGGGCACCAGCAGTGCCATCATTCGAATAAATATTATTAGAATATTAGAACTGTTTTTTTATTTTTGTTCAACCGAACAAACTTATTTTATTTGAAATAAAATATAACTCGAGCAGTTTTTGATGAGTATTCGGATAATTTTTATCAACATTTTTGATGAGATTATAAACGCTGAGGTACCAGCAGTCCTTAGAATAAATATTTATCGAATATTCGAACAACTTTTTTAATTTTTCTTTTTCAAATGAACACAATTCAAATTTGTTTATTTGGAAGAAACAACTATTCGAACAGATTTTTTCGAATATTCGAATAATTCAACACTTTTTATTAGATTATAAATGCTGGGGCGCCAGCAGTGTTATAATTCGAATGAAAGTTATTCGAGTATTGGACCATCTTTTTTGTTTTGTTCAAACAAAAATGTATGAATCGACCAGTTTTTGATGAATATTCGAATAGTTTTTTCAGCACTATTTATACCATGATAGGAATCGAATAATTGACAACACTAGTCACTAGTTTCCAATGCTACGCTATTTTATATAACGAGTTTGATTAACTCCATCAACTGTTGTCATGACATATATTTTTCGTCCTTTTTTTCAAATGCTGACTTTTTACAAACTACTTTCCTAACACTGCACTTTTTTTTGTAAGAAACATTTGCCAAAAAAATTATATACAATTTTACAAAAGTAAACTCTTATATGAGATAGAGAGACCAGAGAGTACCATTTTATTAAAATTCCCTTTCCAAAATATTACATTTTCTGCAAAACTCTGTCTGCAAAAAGTACTTTCAACAATACGCGTCTTTTGAAGAAAGTATTATCTCAGAATGTAACTTTTTGTATAGGAATTTTCATAAGAGCGCATTTTAGAAAAATACGGTTGCATTTAAGAACTGCTTTTTCGCAAAAGATTATTTTTTGAAACTTCTTTTTCAAAAAATAAGGCAAGAACAACATTTTGAAATTTGTTTTCGTTTTATATATAAATTTTGCCACATTTTCTATCGATTAAGTGGATCAGGCAATTAATGTTTCGTTCTTGAAAACTGTTCGGCAGGTAAAGGAAAAAAATTTGTATTCAAAAAGACGTGCCATGTCCTTTTGATCGGTCCTCAAAACAATACTAAAAAAATTATTATTAATATACTACTTTTTTTATTAAGGGTTTACTTCTTTTACTATTTATTTCAAATTCAAGACAATTTGCTAACAACTCCGTTGGTCACACTGTGACACTTTTGTTGCAGCAATTATATGTGGTTGTCGTTGTAGAATGATAAAATATAAATAAAACCAACGATTTCTTTTGTCCCTGCTCTTTTTACACAAACAAAATCAAGAATTGCTGCAATAAAAGTTGCAAGTGTAGATGGAGACTAAGTTAAAGGCGTTTGTCTCTAAATCTATGTAAAGAAAAATGGCAAAATATATTGAAACATTAAAGAAACCTCAACATGATTATTGAACAAACCAAGATAATAAAAAATAAAAAAAAAAACACGCATGTCTTGAAACTACCACATTGAAAAATAGAATAAAATTAAGAAAAAAAACTATTCGAAATGACTTCATGCGTTTGTATGCGTACAAATAAATGTTACTGCTGCTGCTGTATTTTTTTTAATATTTTATTTTTTCTAAAATCAAAAAAAAACTGCGTGCGCTGATTACCTCATCGCCAGAATAAATTGTTGTTTTTTTTTCTATTTCCAGCAGAAAAAAAAATACTAACAAACAGCATTTTATATTAACCATAATAATAATCATGATAATCATCATCTAGCGTTAATTCAATTCAAGTATTTGCTGTTCTAAAGCACACACACACACACGCACACACACTTAAAACAGATACAGATAGAAACGTATACTAACGAAGAACAACAACCAGGGATCGATTCAAAGAAACGCACTGTTAAAAGCACGAAAACGCACAACACAAACTGCGTATACGCGGAAAGAGCAGCATAAATTTTGCCGATCACCACTAGCAACAACATCAACAGCAACAACAACAACGAGAAGCATTATGATTATCGCCATCAGTCAATCGACTGAAACAAAAACAAGAATAATGTTTTTGCTGCTTTTTAAACATTTTTTTCTTGTCTATTCGAAAGCTTATTTTCTTGGGAATTGTAAAGAAACAGAACAACAACAACAACACTGGCAAGTTTGTTTAATTTTTTTCTAATAAAAATTAAAAATTTATTATTATATGATGCATTTGCCTGTGTATGTGTGTAATTCATGAGATTGTTTTTGTTCTTTTTTGCCCCTTCATTCCGTCCCTCTTTTCTAATGTTTGTTTCTAATGACTGACTGACTGACTGGCATACGCATGTTTTTGGTTGTTGTCTTTTCTTCTTCTTCTTTTTAATATTTTATTAAACATCATTAGCGGCGATGTGCTCTGCTAAAGCGTTCTCGTAGAGGAGTGAAGTGGAGGTAGTGCGGCGGAACTGGTATGACAACATTTTAATTAATATTCGCTGTAAGAAGAACATAGAAAACTGGCGAACAACAACATCTGAAGATATTAAGGGAACACATGCTTACATGTGTAAGTATGTACATGTGTTTGTGTGTGTGTGTGTGTGTGTGTAAATGTGTATTGTAATTTGCTTAAAGCCAATCGCATGTAAAATTGTGTATCGTAGGTCATACGCACCATACAAAAGCAATCAATGAGCTTTTAATAGACGGCGATCTTAAAATGTTTGAAAATAGACTCACTCACTCGTCGTATTGCGCAGATTAAATCATATTCAGTTTATTTTTAATATTACATGCCAGAGTTGTTGGAATGGTGATTAATAATTGGTCATGATCGAGCATGCATGATCCAGAGCACTTTATTTACGTAGATAAACAATAACTCTTCCGTGTAATTTTTATGTGTTGGCATGGACTAACGATCACCGTGATCTAGTGATCATCCAATACATACACAATGGAAATCAATGAAAGCGTGTGTTTATTTATAACCTCAAAATTTATGATAAAACGTTTTTAATGACTTGACAGAATTATGAAATTATTCCAAATAACATCCGGATTCACTTGTCCCTTTAATCAATTGATAAATTCTTAGGCCCTTGTCATATATTGACCAATAAATTGGAGGACATGAAACATGCATTACGTAGCGTGCGTCACAAATAGCTTTTGCTTAACTTATTTTAGAATTCTTTTGTATTAAATCTAAATAAATTCATTTTAAATCTTACCAAACGCTGTAGATGAGATAAAATGTATATAATATACCTCAATATATATATTTTGATTATTTTTAAATATAAATATGCGTGTGACTGAAGCGTGCGTCACACAGAATTCGTCAATTATATCATATCACGAGTGAACTCATTAAAACTAAGCGTCACCGAATAGAATAATTATATTCCGAATATGTACAGCAACAACAACAATATAAAATAAGTTTCAATTATAAGCCCATAATTCGGTGGTCAACACGTTTGCGTGCGTGGCTTATCGAATACTAGATATTTTTACTAGATTTCTAATACATAAATAAAAGTTGTGCTAATTTTTAAATTCCATTTCTTGCCCTATTTCATTCCCAAAGTGCGTGCATTTTCATTCAATAGAAATTTCATCCAGTTAATAAAATTTCCCTTCACATTTTTTTCTTTTCTCTTCTATTTCATCAAACGAAATTTACCGGAAAATGTCAACAATAAATAAAAAAATATATAAAAATAAATAGATTTCTCTGCTTAAGAAGTTACGCCAAGAAATACATGGGCGATAACGGGTTCAAGGACACTTGGAAAAGGAGCCAAATAATCATAATAAAAATAATAATAAAAGGAATTGTTGTTACCTTGCAAAAATACCTCAAAAGCATGAAGAGAACAATAAAAAATATGAGCAAAATAACAAGCAAAAACAATGAAAGGGTTTTATATGCTACAGGAACTTACACACACACACACACACGCACGCACATGACATGAAAAGCTTTTACATAGAAACGTAATAAATAGTCCAACGTTGTCGTCTATTCGTGTTTCACATATAAAAATTCCTTTACAAATTCTTAAGACGGCAAAGATTGAAATGAACAACAACAACAACAACAGCAACAAACGTAAAACGCTAAAAAGAAATCGAAGTTGTACTGCTTTCTAAACAACAACAGCAACAACAGCAACAACAACAACAATAAGTTTAACACAACAATTTCAACGAAAAATATATAAAACAAGCGACTGAATACATTCACTCGTGCTGGAGAATGAGCAGACGGACGGACAAGTAGAAAACAAAGGACGAGATTCCTTGTTTGTAAGAAATAACAGGACATAGAGAATGGAAAAGCAACAATAACAACAACAACTAAAGAAGATAAATAACACGTGGATGAACAAAATACATCATCTTATTTCCATTTTTATTGTTGGAAATAGGAACTTTCAGAAACGCCAAAAAAAAAATTATAAATCAAATGGATTTTTTTTTTTGCAGGATATCCATGTTGTTGCTGTTGTTCTTGTTGTACTTAAAGGAGCAAATAAATATTAATTGTGTCACTAGAAAAATTATAGGTTAAGCAAACTAATTTTGAGCGAAACTTTTTGCGCTGTTTGGAATGATCTTAATCAACACTGTGAAAATAAATTGACATGCGATTTTCTAGGATTCAATGTATAACTTTCATAACTTCAGGATTGTATATTTGATATTTGATAGGCGTTGCGGGCTTACCCTTCCTCCAAATATTTAGCCAATAAAATTTAATTGTTTGAATTTTCCAGTTGCAAAGAGAAGAGTTTTCAACTAATAAAATGATTGGTGATATCGTTTGACTTCTTATCAGGAATTCACAGGAAACAAAAATTTCATTAAATATTTGGCAAGTTTTGTAGAGCTCATGTCAAGAATTAATTTCATCGACTTTCTTAATTGTTTTGCCGATATTTATTTTCTTTGTTGGAATCATATTATATTTCACAGCTTCAGCTTTAATTAATTTTGGTGATAGATTCCGATTGCAGATTAAGTCAAAGGCTGGGGGACTATCCCAATTCAAATTTTTCTATAAAAAACCATATTTTTTTAAGTTTTTAGATCGCAGGGCGCTTAATGAAAAGTTCAACAATTGCCCTTTTCTATGCTTTTTACCCAAAGCTCAGATATTATTTATAGATTTTTTTTTAAACGAAAATCGATATAAAATTAAAAAAAAATTATTTGGCAATTTTGTTCTCTGTTGGCCGTGGTGGTATTTTTATGCAGATCATTATGAACTTAAGCACACGCACATTCTTTTACTAAATTGATTTAATGATTCCAATAGATTTCATGCCACAGATTTCGCTACAAAAATTGTGTAAAATATTATTTAAAAAAACGATTTTACATGCAGCTCATAATTATCTATTATTATATCTATAATATATATATATATATATATATATATATATATATTTAACTTTAATATAGGTCAGTATGTTCACCTGGATCTAACCACCGCATGGGAATACCAAACTGCATTGAATTTCGTTGACCTTCAGCGAGAGTTCAAAAATAAAACTATAGTTTTAGAACAAAAAAAAAAATTATTACCTTTGGGCCACAAAACTTAACTCTTACACTTCAAGTTTAATTGTCTACTTTAATTTTCTGTTATTTTTTAGGTACAACACTGAAATCACAAAACACATTATGTGACACGTTTTCAGTACAATTAGAAATACAGCTCTTGACTTTTTTTGATTTTGCTTTTCATTGTTTTTGTTGCAATGTAACGGATAATATATTTGCGAAACATTTTAACCCCTTAAAACCCTGATTTAATGGTGTTTTTGCTTTTTTTTTAAGAAGGACAAAAAAGACCCATATCTTGAGGAGTTAGAGGGTTAAAAGATTCTACAAAAATTTTCTGCGTAACATTTTACACAAATTTGCTGAACACATTTTATACCTAAAATGTAAGGATCACATGGATTCTTATGCCGACTAACAATAAGAATGTGCCAGAGCTGGGAAACTTTAATGCCCTCTCAAATGAAATTCAGATGTAAACTTTCAAAACGCCGATACATGTGTCTTATTTTTTTGTCACCTCTATCAAAATTTATAGATCGGACCTTGTAATATTTTTTTTAATGTTGTACAGTGTAAATTGAGTTTCTGTTTAGTTTTTAACTTCTCTTGTTATCTTACAATTAATAGTTTTTAGCTCCTTCTGTGGAATTCTACTTGAAGCAAACGGCAGTCTATTTTACAGAAGTTTGAAATAAAGTTCTACTCTCTCGTAAAAGATCCAATCTTGCATTGAATATTTTAAAATTAATGTTTTTGTTGTTTTTTTTTCGGTACTACGGGAAAAACACAGATCCCAGAGAAGAAGACCTTATACTGAAATTCATAATTTAGAATATAAATTTTCTTTACTTTCCAAACAGGGGCCAGACCAGCGCATTCCAAAACGATCAAAATTTCCGTAAAATTTAAATAGAGATTTCGATTGATATCGAATGCCGTAATTTGCCCTCCAAAAAAATGGAGTATCTAAAATTATATCATTTGAAATAAATGAATTTTTTTAAAATAAAGCCCTGCGCAAACACCAAAGAGAGTGTGAGAGAATAAACTCTCGCATTAAAAGCATTTCACACTGACATGGTTTTTATAAAATAGACGGTTGAAACCTGGTTTTACTATTAACTAAAAATATTTTTTAAACAAAATTAAAACTATTTTTGAATTTTTTAAAACAGGTTTTATAAATTGCAACCCTGTTTTTGTCTGCGCATAGTTGAGTGCTGCCAAGTTGTTTAATGGAAAAATCTGAAAATGAGTGAAGAATGCACGGGAGAATCCCCCTCATCCGGGGACATATTACGGAACTCACACATATTACGGAACTAGCACATACATTTTATTGAAATTTCGATTGGCTCCTGCAGTTTTTCCTTCAAAATTTGCAAGAATTTTATATTAAATAATAGGATTTCCAGGCATTTATAAACTTTTTATAATTTTGAATTATTCAAATGAAAAATATAACGGAATTTCTATTTTAGAGAGCAGCGGTAAATTTCGTATGTTTGTATACAAACAGAAACAGCTGCAGTACAGTTTGTGAATGAAGTGTTGCAAAAAGAGAAGAAAAGAACAGAAAAAAATCCTTCTATTTCTTTGAGAAATTTAATTTATTGTGATTAAATTTATTGGAAACTGTGGGTGTTAAAACCTGAATTTATTTCACCTTTAGTGTAAATGAAAAATCTCATGTTAATGGTTTTAATGCTACAACCAAGTTTTAACTTTTACAGTGAAAATACTATCAGGATCAGTGTTGAAGAAAACTAAAATGAATAGAGATGAAAAAGAACAGCGAAACTGTTTCAAAACATTCAAAACATGTTAGACTGTTTTGATTGTAAAAAAAGTTAATAAAGTTCTTCGTTTTCGATCGTCAACGTGGTATGACGTCGTTCGTATGAAAAAAGTGCGAAACCACAACTAAAATTATTATGAATACATTTAAGAATACTTCCTGCTTTTACTAGGATTTGCTGTTTCTCTACTTTATCGTCGGATTTTGTATTGAGACTCAGTTCGTTTTGCGCTAACAATACTGTAGAAAAAGAAGCATCGAAAGATTTTTAATATGTTCTGGTGGGAGTCAGGTTTTGTTCACACTGAAGTTATTGTAGTTGAAAGTCGATGCAGTGGAACACAAAACTTTCAAAGTATTTGGCGCAGCTCTTTAATATGTACTGAATGTACATATAAATTGTACATGAGTGTATGTGCGTGTGTGTGTGTGTGTTTAGCATCTATTCATTTGCCATTTGGATTCGTGTTTATCTACTCTACGCATTATGATTTCATTGTTTGTCTATTGACTTTGGATTGAATTTGAACGCACAAACGGACATAAAGAAATTGTGGCCCAAAAGCAAATGCGTTTATGTACATTTTCATGTGTGTTTTGTGGTTGTTGCTGTTGCTGTTCTTGTTGTTATAAAAACTTTTGTCGCTGCCACTGTTGTCTGCTGCGTGACCTAATTTTTGAACCCCCAACTTGAATTGCTCCAGTTCACTTTAATTTTGTGGAAAAATGTGAACGCGAGTGTATGTGTTTTATATGTGTGTGTGTGCGTTTGATTGTGTGCGCTTATGGCAATTGCATATATTAAAAATAATTTGTCAGTAACAAACAGTAGAATGGATTGACTGCAATCCAAATTATTTAACTATAAAGTATTATGCGTGTGTGTGTGTTTTCATGTGTGTGAAATGGGGGAGGGTGTTCATTTTGTTGCCTGCATGTTGTTTGAAATGTAACATGTTTTTCTATTCTGGGATTGTGCAGTTCTATAATTCCCTCAGTCACCTGTGGGCTGTTACTAATTTCTATAACTGGACCGTTATAAAATGATTTGGAGGCATAAATAAACGTTGACTTGATATTAAAAATTAAAGAAAATATTCAATTGAAATAAAATATCTGAATTTACATACACACACAACTAAATTCTTTTTTAAATTGATTTAAATCAGCCCGATGTCTTGTAATTTATCGACTGATCCGGGTCAAGTCTGGAATTTATTTCTGAATAAAAGTTTTGAATAAAAATTTGAGAAAACAAGAATCAGCATGATTCAAATTGAAATCGAAGATCTTAAAACGACAATTCCCAAAATGTGCCAGTTCACATATTAACGACGGTTCAAACAGATCGTTGACAAGCTTCTCAAAAAAAAAAAGATATAAAAAAATAAAAACACGGCCTCGATATCATGCAAGACTGCATAAGTCACAAATTGCTGCAGCTTGTCGATAGCGACTCTATATATTTTTCAAATTGAGATACAATTAATAAACTGGCGTTCGGAAGACTTGATAAATAATCGAAGGGTTAATGGAGAAATCGACATAAATGAAATTTTTCAATTCACACAGCAGAGTGCAACAACGATGTTTTCGAAAGCCGCTGCACTTTCTCATCTGCTTTTGCCACTGATTGGCTGGCACAGTTGAAAGTGAAAATAGTTTCCATTTTTAGAAATTTTCACACAAAAATTGCACAAGCGAACCGATTTAATACTAAATTGAGACCCCGAATCAACTACACGAAGCGACAGGGGTTATTTTTATTTTGCTGTCATATATTTTTCTTCGTCTAATTTTCATAAATATTTTAGATTTTTGGAAGAAATTTTTCGCTTTCATACGATGTCGTTGTTGTTTGGAAACTGTTGGTGGCAGTGAACGCTTGAAAGCTTAACTCTATTTGATCAGCTGTTCAGGCTTTGCGCAACATGTTGACTACAGGTAGCGAATAATTTTATAATAAAAAAAAATGGTCGTTAACACTCCACTGTTGAGCTGAGCGAAACCACTCAACTCTACGTTTCTAAGACAACATCCTGCCGCCCTGTTAATATTTTCAATATTCAATTTCCGTTGCCTTTTCACATGAGTTTCGCATGAACGTTCTGCTGACTTTGTCGCTTATCTTTCAACTACAGTTGGGTGACTAGATTAAATACTCGTATATTGTCGCCCACTACCTGACTTACACATGTCATCAGAAAACAAAAGAAGATCAATCCTGCATACGAGCCACGCCGTTTAGGGCAATTTCGTCAATTGGGTGTGTAAGTGTGCATGTGTACGTGTGTGTGTGTGTGTGTGTACATATTTCTTTAAACTAATTCCCCAAAATAAAAGTTTTATATACCCCCAGCAAATAACCTTAAACTAACAACAACCAAAAAAAATATGTATCCATGCACAAAAGTATGTATGCATGTGGGAGTGTGTGTGTGTGTGTGTGTGTGTTACACATTTTCTAATGCGTTACTATGAACTCATACATGTTCGCCTATAAAAACACACACACATGCCTGCATGTCTATTCCGTTTGTGTTTAACATGCACACGGATATATTTTTTGTATATCTTATGTAGACATACTGTACGGCGGTTAGAGACCAGCGTTGCCAGAATTCTAATTTTGGTATTCACATAATTATATGCTGATGTTATTAACCGCGATGGCAGAGCATTTTCATAACATTATTTTTCTCTGCCGAGTTGTTTTCACAGTTAAATTTTATATTTCATGAGAATGCTTTTTATTCAAAGAACTACTTTGAATATTTTAAAAGAAATATTTTCAGAACAAAATCAAACGATTTTTAACACCCATTTCGAGATCCACAGATTACTATTAGGGTTTTTTTCTTGATGTACAATCATCACGCAACTATCTATCAATTTCCAACTATTTTAGGTTATTTATATTATATATAACATTTTATATATTAAGCATTAAACACAATAACGACAGCAGGCTACACGAACACCGACTACAAAAGCCGTTGGCTACAATCGTTGCCTTGTAGTCAGCTACTTAATTATTTTTAAGACGACAACACCAAATCAATAACCATGAGTTGTTATTTGTAGTAGAACTGTCTTCCAATGCCAGTATAGCCGCTTTCATGTATGTAATACCCTGAAATAGTGTTATTCTAATAAAATATATTTAAAGTCCACAGTATATCACAAGAAATCATTTCATTAACATGGATATATAGTTTGTTGTTTCTTTTTGTATAATAAAATAATATATATTTTCAAGTTTACAATAATTGAATTTATTTATATTATACTGGCAACATTGCATTTACTCATTGTCGCTCATCAAAATAGAAATTAGTTTAATGTGGCTACAACAACAAAAACAGCAGGCACAACAACCCGTAGCGGTGTTGTCTCTGTAGTAGTAAAAATAATCATTCTTATATTCGCACATGTATTCTATTTTTGACAAGTTGTAGTCTGTAGTCTGCTGTCGTAATTGTGTTTAATGCCTTAGAGACGATTTAATATGACAAATTTCTGAAAACATTTAATCATTATCGGATAAGAGCAGGTGTGATTTATGCTAATTTCCGAAGTTCCCTTAAACAATTTTAATCTTTCGAAATTAATTGTATTCAAAAGTTGTAAATATTTTATTTGTCCATAAAGTATATCCATAAAGTAGGATATGCTTTATGAAAAAATTTCATGTATTCAGAACTGAGAGGAAGAAAATGCCAGACTTTTAAATTCTGTTTTTTATAACACCATGATATGGGATCTCACCTGCTTAGTCATAACATAGATATTAAAGGTTCTGGCGGTAAGACACTATATGTTTTTATTCATGTAGTTTTTGCTAAACAGTTGCTTAAGGCTGCAACGATTCAAGATGAGAAAATGTATCCATTTCCAACGGCCATAATATATTTAATCAACGCTTATAAATTATTAAAGCAGCTGCGAATTGCATCAATTTGAATCAACCAACTGATTAAACATAAAATATCAAAAAACGGCTACGAACATGTAGATATTAAAATTGTTAAAGTAAAGAGCGATCAAAAATCTTCGCCTGAATGCAAATAATTTTTGTTAGCAACGGCAAAATGTTATTACGAACAAAAAGAAACGTCTTAAAAAACTAACATCTATAATTAGAGTTTATTTCCCTAACTGGCAACGCTGGCTGTGATGAATGTGCAATTTAATATTAAAGAATATATTTCCACAATAAAATGGGTAGAAATAAAACCAGCAAAAATTGCTGCGAACAAAGCAAAAATAAAATGCCAACGAAATCATACGCAACATGAAGCAAAAGCATTTAAAAGAAAAAACTGCAGGCACAAACAAACAATTTTCTAACAACAAACTGCCGTAAAGAACAAGTCAAAGTATGCGAGTAGAAGCAGCAAAATAAAAAAACCCAACCCAAATGAAGTAACGCACTTGAAAAAGAAAAATGAGGCACACAAATACAATAACATTAAGGCTCCACAACACAAGATACAAACACATTTAAACATGCAGCCATTCATAGTACAGCTACACTAAATAACAACACTGGTACACTACCATACACACACACACGCACACACACACAACCATAACTAAATAGTACGCTACATGTTTGCTATGGGGAAAGCAACAACAAAATATTTACGCAAAACACAACATGGAGCCGGAGTAGAACGATAACACGAGCAAGAGGAATGCAAAAGGGGAGACCGTAACAAACACATACACACAAGCAAATACGCATCAGCAAAGTCAAGTTTATGTGGCAGTGAGTGTGTGTGTGTGTGTGTGTGTGTGTGTGTGTGTGTGTGTGTGTGTGTGTGTGTGCATGTATCTTACTCAGTGTGTGTTTGGTAGTGTGCGAAAGTGCGTTTGCACGCATTGAAAATTACACTCAGCATAATAGAATACACTCGGCATGATAGAAACGCAAAAAGATACAAGAAACTATCACACACACACACACACACACGCAAACTAACTTCCATGCAAAGAACGCAAAAAGTGAAGCAGAAATAAATTCGCTTCTTTATCTATTTATTTGCGTTATAAAATGAACGAGAAATGAAAGATAATGAAAAGAGTAGCCGATGAAGAGGGTACGGAGAGGGGCATGAAAAGTGGAGCATATCATTCAACATCATTCGATAAGATCAAACAACAGGCCAACGAGTGTACACTTCAGAGCGAGTAAAAGAAGCAGGAAGCAGCACACTCCTGTTCTACCTGAGAGGTACACACTGCACATACACATAAACATGCACGCATACATGCATATTTCCCTATTGATGTTCGTATATGTTCTGGATTTGAGTAGAAGGAACTCATTCAATTGATCGTTTTGGGAAAGCGTATGGAAAACGGTTGACCCCAGAGGCCGCGCTTGTAACCTGCACTTCGAGCTAAATCGTTATGAAATTAATTTTGAAATTCCCACGTGACAAGCTATAGTTGATGCAGTTTTCGATGACTATAAAATAAAATAGAACACTAACAGATATATAGATTTGGAAGGTTCTTAAATAAATAATTTTTTTCGGTTTAGATACGGTTTGAGTTGTTGTTTAGTCTTGAAATCGGATTATTTGCTACAATCTATAACCAAACCCGTTCAAAAAGTATTCAAATATTAAATCAAATTTCGCCACCTTTTGTAATTACATGTATTTATATGTATGCAGGCATGTATGTACTCACACACACCCAACTACACACTTGTAAACTCATTATTTGTAAAATTATCTACGCTGATAATGGCCTTTTACACACGATGAGTTGAAGGAACTTTATTTTTTTACAGCAAATTTACTGATAATCACTTGAAGGCTTGTAAAATCAACACGATTTAACAAACTGAATTAAAGAAAATACGATTTAAAAGGCAGCAAAAAGAAATCTGCAATAACAAATTCATCTATTTCTTTATGTTGAAATACGCAGTACACGCAGTTCAAAAGAAGAAGAAGAAGAAGAAGAAGAAGAAGCATCACACCACACCGAATTCTTGCACAAGAGCAACAACAACAACAACAACAATAACATGGGGAAAAGCTTAAACGAAGAAGTATAAAATTAAATGCGTAGCCAAACACACTTGAATAGAAGTAGAAAAGGTAGCACACACACACACACACGCACCCAAATATATCATGTAAACACTTCCAGGCGTGCATAGAAGTGTTTGCTTTGCAAATACCCTGCAGTTTTTTTAGTGGCGATAGAATTTATATTCTTTTGAAGTTATTAAAGTTCATTGAAACTGTGTATCATCGATGGAGCTTTTTCTTAGTGATATTGAAATGTGTTACTCAGTCCTGTATCACACATATCAAATTACTGCATTTCATATCTATCGAAATTTGTATATAAGCTGCATTGAGATTTCGGTCCATATCTTATGCGATTGCTCGACTCCTGATGAACTGTTATCCAGTTTTCTTTTGGTCCTGCATATGCGTTCATACACCGAACAGTTTGTTACATTTATTTTCGTCTTCTAGATTTGAGGATTATTGTTTCAATTTGCTCGCGGTTGCATTTTTTTAATTTTAATTAATATTTTAATTTAAAATACTCTTCAATTTTAATTATATACTGTTTCTTTTTTCCCAAAATTTTACTATAAATTCTAAATGATCAATTGAGAGGTTTTAGCTTTTTCCTATGCCCATTTCACTGCGGCTATAAAATAATAATAAATGAGAAGCCTAAAATAACTATCAAAGTCATAACAAGATATTTGAGATATTCAGTGATTTCACAAAATCCGATTTCGTTCGGAAAAGAAATGGATTCCATATGATGATACATCACCAGACAGGAAAGAAATAAATTTAGTTTACTAAACATTTGCTTTGTTTGTGTGTGGTGGAAAAAATTACATGCCCGATTTGCTTTGTTTATTGGATCAATTCATTAGTAGACCCCAACCTGATTCCTATAAACCGCAAAACCTCTTAATTTATGCAAGAAATACCAAATAAGTACATGTTTTTGGAATTGTTGTTTTATACCTCTTTAAATTTTATTTTCTGGCTGATAATTAACAAATTAACTGAGACAATAAGTAACATAAGCAGGCAAGTGATAGCCAGCCCTCGAACTGCAGGGTAACCAGTCACAACACATGCCTCCATTTCTATACTCAATACAAAGATTGCACACCAACAATAAGAAAATACATAAGAAATAGAACAGATGGAAGCCGACTTTTAATTATAAGTAACCAACAGGCGGACCGAAGAAGCGAAGAACACTCTTCCATACATACACGCACACACACAAGTCCATCGGTTATATGAATAAAGTAAACATGCAATTCTATTTGTGTGTGTGTGTGGGTGTGTGTGTGTGTGTGTGCAGTATTTGCTGAAAGCTTTTCTGCGCCACACATTCCTCTAGGATATGAAGGCTGTGAACTGCTGCGTTTACAGCGAACTGCAGAAATTTGTTTTATTGCCATTTCACCCATCCTCTGCAAACGTATTAATTACACTGTTACCCATAAGAAGAAGAAGAAGATGCATTAGAAAGGAAACACAAACTGGTAAATATAATTATTTGGAAACACAAACAAAATAATTTCTATTAATTATCTATTTAAATCATGTTCATAATTAAATGCAAACGAGTATTTTCGTATGTTTTTTTTTCACCAAAAAATTTATCATAATTTGATCTGCAAATAAATTTAAATAACAAAAGCAATGCAAAGAGCAAACAGTGAGTCGTTCATCGTTAAAAATTAAAACTCAATAGATGTGCGTCTGCTAATGAGGTAACACCGAAGTGTCTCAAGGAGGCACATAACCATAAGGGGAAAGGAGGCAGCAGCTGATCTCGCTAAATCCAAGATCACACCGGGCTTTTAACAAGGCCTAACTTCAGAAGGCGTTCTGAGTTATCCGAAGGCCTTCTGCGTGGGTAACTCCGTGCCGAATCATCATATTGTAAAAGTCATATGTATGGATCCAGTTGAATTTTTTATATTTTCTATGGCGACATTGACGCGAAGCCAACACGACAGCAAAAAATTACAACAACAATTAATTATTAATAATATTTTGGTATTCTCTAAGGCGTATAATATTAATAGAGCAGTCAAATATTGTCGACAGAGACTAGATAAATGACAATTTTTTGCAATCTTGTTGATGTGACATCGACGTCGTCATTCATAATATGGGAGATTAATTTTAGAAATTGAGACATTCGTAGCTTCTGATTAAATTAGCGCAACCTTCTTTTGTCTTGTGCTGATTTCTTTTCTCGAAAAGAGTGCTACATTTTTTACACTATTTAACAAAAAACTACAACATTTCGATATATGAAACTAAGAAATTTATTAGAAATTTATCCAACATCTCTTACGAAAAGTAATTTCTCTTTTTAAAACTCCTCCAAACTGCGCTTTTAAGAGAAGAAGTGAAAACATTTTACATGTTTTCTAGACAAGAAGAAAACGCCATTGATTTTTGAGTGCAGTTTTGGACCTAAAAAATTTATCATAATTTCTTTAAAAAAAATTTTTTTTGACGACCGATAATTTTACTTTTCTTGAAAATCTATAAAAATATTCTCAACTTAAAAAATATTCATATCAGCGGGGTTTTATAAAATTAAAAAAAAAAATTTAGGTCTCGGCTTCTTTTGACAAGCACAAAAAAAATTTCATAAAAATTCAACTGGATCAAAATACATTTATATCGCTTAAAATTCGATTATTTGGCATGGAATGACCCATTTCCGTATGCATATATGTAAATCTATCAGCATGAGGCGAGAAATAATCAAGTGAAATGTGCCTATCAAACAAATTTTTTTTTTAGGTTAAGTCTGCCAAAATTAATGCAACTAAATAACACATTCAAGTAGGTAAATAATTTTCCACCGCACATGTGAATATCGACATACTCAAAGTGTGTATGGAGGTGTGCATGTGGATATTTATGTTGCTCTGCAAACGAAATAACTTCATTATTTACCTAGAATTTTTGTCATTTCATTTTAAGGATGTGCACAGCATGTTTCGGTCATAATTAGTTGACAACGCTGGTTCTCAAGCACTTGCTGCTGCCGCTTACGTTCTATTCGTTATACCCTTTTCGCTCTTACTCGCTGCACCGTTCTATATAAACACATAAGTACATACATATATAATATGTACATACATATTCCATTTCGTTTTGTTTTGATTTTCTTTTATTTCTTCTTTCTTTTTTGGCTACACGTGTTTACAAAATTGCGTAAAAATTTTTAATGGCTACTGAGAATTATTACTCAATTGTAGTGCCTGCTCATTTCTTTTTTTAATGTCGACTGCGTTTGCGGCGTTGTGTGTGTGTTGGTTGTTATTATTATTTCACACACTTTTATGCAACGAAATACAGCATTATTTGAATGCCCTTAAATGTGTGTGCAAAGTTTGTACGTGAGAGAGCAGAGAGCAACTACACGTTTTCAATTCTCTCGTAAGCAACTGAAATTGGGTTTTGATTTCCATTATGTTTCCCCTGTGAGCGCAAGCTTTTTCATTGCAAATGCAAAAGCTTTATTATTTCTCTTTTTTCTTTCTATGCTTGTGTAGTGTTTACTCCAAATCTCGCAGCAGCAGATGAGTTTTTAGGTAAAAAAATATTGTATTTGCAATAACTGAAACTTTTTGCAGCGGCATGGAAGCAGCATTACAGAGGCAATTTAGCAGAAGTACATGCATAGATGAAGACGACTTGTATATGCTGAATAATGTTATAGAGAAATATACGTACGTAGATAAGTATGCATGTTTTTAGGTATATGGCTACGAATGTAGTACATGGCATGCAACATCAACACAAGTAGTTGCTGTATGGATGGAGTGTTTTTTTTTTTGAGTTTTATGCTATACAGTTTTTCTGTAGGGTATTAAACATTTTAGTTCTCATATGCAAATAGATATTAAAAACCTAGTTAATTGCAACAAAATGCTGGATATCAATTTGTGCAGACAACTAGAATAACAAGAGATCAGAGAAGAAGTTCAAACTATGGAGATTTGAAATTAACAGGAATTCGAACATATAGAATATTTTAATATTAACAAGGATTTAGTGTGGGTGGCTCTAATCTTTATTAGTCCACTATATTTTCAATTGTTAGTAGAGCTGAAGAGAACGATACTTATATGTGACGTGCCTTAAGTAGTGAAGCAAGCCCTTGTTTCACCATATAAGAATTGATTCAGAGTTTAAATTTTAGAGCGTTCAAAAGCCGAACTAGTCGAGTCAGATCGGAGAGAGATCAGTAAAGCAAATATCTATATTTTGCCAGCACGTTATATAATTCAAGTTATGGAGCATGGAACCGATAAAAACTCGTCACATATTGGCTAAATATATTTTTGTTTGTATTTAACTTTAAAAACTATTCCGCTAGAATTAATTTTAAAGATTGCTCGTCCATTCCATTCAACGTAGAGTTACGTTAATGTACACAACTGAAGAGTAACCACCCAGGGTTAATCTTAGCTGGCTCCTAGTTGTTTTGAAGAGAGTAGACTAAATATGTCGAAGAAAATAACACAGAAAAGATGGTCATTAAAGGAAGAAAGAGCATAATTTTTCCAATTCACAATAGAAAAAAAATTTGTGTCGCTTCTGAAACACTTTCATGAAGTAATTTTATTTAAAAAACTTAATTTAGTAGTCATAAATGCATTGATCTTAAGGGAAAATAATTTTTTGCCGTTTTATGGTCTTTTAAGTACCTACTAATTGTTTTTATAAATCAACTCAAATTATTTATTTCGAAATTTATACCTGATTAAAGTAAAGCCCCTATATTTTTTTCCATTTTAAGCTCAATATATTAAAAACTCACTATTTCAAAAACTCCTCTAAAGCGTTAATAGCAGTCGGTCCTTCCTATCACGAATTATCGGGTCTCTACTGTGTTTGGAAATCGTTAGTGGTATAAGGAAAGACGCGGTTCAGTAATAGATCTCCATTCATTCAATTTCAGAAGTATTTTCTTAAAACAATAGTTATATAGACAAGACTTGTTGACAATAACTTTGCACATTAATTTGTAGCTTCTTTTAATTATTTTGTCAAAATTTGTTTAAACAAACACTATGAGAGTGTTTAACGAACATTTCTTCTAACCACTTCCACTCGAAAATAATATTAATTTATCAACATATTTTGAATAAAACTAATTTCCATTGTCACTAAACAATAGTTTTTTCCAAGAACTCAATAATAAAAACCAAAATCCCAAATGCATATATTTTCTACAGCACAAAAATTCATTTATTCAACATAGAAATCCGGTAATTTGCATACGAGTAACTGGTAATAGAAGAACAAAAAGCATTTACATACACACATTCCGCCTAGATAAACTCACCCCAAATGCAGGGGTTTTGTTTGATATACTTGCAAACAGGCCTAAGGATAATGAATGCACTACAGGACAAATGACAGGGAAAACATGCAATTTAACCCTTTAAAGAATTAAATGAAACAAATCAAAAATAAAAAAATCTCACAAATTGGAAAAACTAATAATGTGTACCTACATAATCAAATTGTATGTTTACAAATACAGGCACACATACTCTGCTAAGAAACAGGACATAAAATGAAATGTAAGAAAAATCCAATTGAAAAAGGGATACATACAGCAAAAATGCTGCATATTGCAAATGCGTTAAAAGAACGAATTAAAATCCAATAACACATAAAAGAAACACATCCACCCATGCACTCGACCACTAAATTCCAATCGTTTTTATTAAGAGAACTTTTGAGCTTCACTTAATTTAATAGAGTCTACAGCAGAGAGAGAGAGAGAGAGAGTGTTGAAGAGCAAACTATGAGAAGAGTGAAGAGAGTGGGAAATGCAAATATGTTCACACACATGCAATAATGAAGTTGTGGACAAAATTTGCATTTGCATGACAATCTCTGGCACAAGCACTCAACGAACTTTTAGCAAAAAAAAAGAAGCAACTGGGAAAAACAAAACAAACCACCAAAATGCTTTGAGCTCACGTACACATAAGAATTGGATTGACACAAACGTTTTTGTATTGCAGTGTAGCCAGACAGCAGCTTTTGTGCCCGCTTTTGGGTATTTGTTTTCTAACATGTCGAATTGTATGGGAGAGGGTAGGGTTTTTATTAGTTTTTGCTTTGGATTACTTAATATTTCTATTAAGTACACAGATGAAAGTTGTTGAAGTATATGTTTAAGCAAATATTTTCTTTACATAAAAGATTTCATACCATTAATATTGATCTTCATTATCTATGGATTTCTGTACAACTTATTTAGCATAGAAACAGTTTTATTTAATATTAATATTTCAAATACCTACGATCTTTCTGCAGATCTCATCTTACAAGTGTTAATAAAATTTGAGACTATAATTCAACATATTTGACAAACTCAAAATCGTGGCATGTATGGTGGCCTTAAATTTAATGCCTTTAAGCCATCAGATATTTTCAATGTTGTTGTGCAAAATGTGATGGCGTACAATAAAATTATATTAATATTTGAATATTGTCCATTATATTGCGTAGTACGAAGGCAAACGACCATAACAATAGCACAAAATTGCTCAGTAAGATTGAATGGTCTATGGATAGCAATAATATGTTCATTTTATAATAATATGTTTTCACTTTCGCTGCTTATTGGATACTATTTTTACCACATTTTTATTCGCATTACAATATTATGGCACTGCGATGTGAATTGAAGTAGAAGCTGTAACTGTTGAAAACTTGAATAGTTATTTGCTTCATTCCATTAATGTATTCCAACACAACACAGATAAGATAAAACATCATTATGGCAACGCTAGAATACATATTAATAGAGAGTTCGGGAGAATAACAGTTTGTTGTTGCTGCCTATATTTGCTTTTGCAAATGCGTTCCATACACTGGACTTTTTTTTTATTATGAAAAGATTTGCACTTTATAAATTTTTCTTGTATGGTGGTGGTGGTAGTTAATGCCTCTGTGTGGTGTGTGCTGACTGGTTAGAAATGAATAAAGAATTGCGCCTACTGCGCTCTCACGACTCTGCAGGCGCTTTTAATTTGAATTTTACTTCTTTTATTGTTGTTGCTGCTATTGAATTTTTATTCATACAAACATTAAGAAGAAATCCAACTTTTTTCCACAGCAGTAGTGGATGTTGTAAAAATAATAAGCTTCCTACAGCATTTCGATAAGAATTCTCCACATTGTATGTGTACAATAGAATGTATGTGTGTACACAAGAATGAATGTGTGTGCCAGAGTGTGCGTTTGCGAGTGTATGAAATGAATTGTGTTTGTTTGAGCAAGCAATGCTTTTTTACGTGTCTCAAATGCGCTGCTTGAATGCTCCGTTGGCGCTGCTACTGCGGTTTGCGATAGTTGTTTTTGTATTTGCTGAAACAAGCAGTGGTTTTTGGTGGTTGGTGGGCCAGAAACGCAATTCACAAATTTCATGTTCGTCTATTCGGATCTAGGTTTCGGAGGTGCTCGCTCGATTGTCGCAGTGTGTGCACTAAATGTCTCGTAACGTTTTTTCTTAAGTTTTTTATTAAAATTACAAGCAAAATTAAATTTCTTATAAAAAACATTAAAATTCAGTAAATTGAAAAGAAACAAAATTAAGACGGCATTTTCATAAAGTTTTTGAAAAAAACACAATCAACAAAAAACGAAAATTTATAAGTTGCTGTATAAAAAAGTGCATTGAGAAAAGCATCAACTTCAAAACTACTGTTTAAGGCAACAACAAATCGGTAATGAAGGAAATAATATAATAATTAAAATTTATAAATACCTTTGAATATACCAGTGAAGTGTTTAAAAGTTAAATAAATTGCTACGAACCTGAAAATAAAAAAAAACGAAAAGCACATTGAAAAATAAATAATTTTTAAGGCTAAAATTAAAAAAAAATTTATAAATAAATTATTACAGCGATTGCTTATTTGACAGGAACTAAATGTTCCAAGTAACTAAAATGGATTATTTAACGTCATCATCACTTTGTTTTTACGGATTACAATTCAAAAGGGATAAAGAATTTTTTTTAAACTCTCACATTTTTAATTGGCGGCTAAGTATTCTTCACTTCTTTCTTCTACATTTTTAATTTACCTACACAGGCAGAGGCACATGTACTCGTAGTTTACAACAACTCTCAAATACACATGCATCTGAAGTTCCGGGACTTGAAAAAGTTTTCACTTTGCACAAGAAAAGAAAAGGGTGAAAAGCATTAACGCGGCAGTTTAAGTACAACAAATGTGAAAAAAATTAATGGAAAATTAGCGCAATTTCTAGAAAAAAATAACAATAAAAGCTTAAAAGCAAATACAGCTTACAGATGAGTTGTTATTGGCGGCATTGCTGAAGTAGAAGAAATATGTCTGATACACCTGAAAAAATTTACCTGTTAAAATGCATTTGTTAAATTGTGAAAGTAACTAAAAACGGATTCAAGTATCAAAACTTCAAAATATATAATCGGAAATGATAAAATAACAAAATGTGTTGCTTCCTTTTTTTTTGATATTTTAAAATAGTTTTTGTAATTTTATTCGAGATATTCTTCAAACTACATAATATTTGTTTGGACATTAGCGCAGCTCATTGTTCTTAAAGCAGATTTTAAAATGATTATGTGATTTAAATTAAATAAAATTGTATCCTCGTCAAAAATTTTCTCGTCGCATTTTAGAAAACAAATTTCGAAAATCCATAATTACGGTTTTCAACTAATTGTAAAGAAAATCGAATTTAGTAAATAAGTATTGTTTTTTATTGTCCTAAGAACCCTGGAGTGTAAAATATAAATTTTCGAAGTCTGTTTCTAAATGACTAAAAGCGTTATCAACAAAAAATATTTTTTGCTTATAAGGCAGATTTAGCCAAGAAAATGTCCACTATAAGAAACTGATAAGCATAAATTATTTCTTGTGAATAAAGTTTTTAAAGCGACGAAAAACCATATTGAGTAAATTTTTTAACCCTCCTGCACTCCTTGGGTCAATTTGACCCTACTTTGGTTATTAGACGCAAAGTTTTTCGCTTTTATTATAACATATAAACGTTAAATTTTAATTTATCCATTTTAGGCACGAAAATTATGTTTTTAAAAAAGAATAAAATTTAGTTTTTTCTTTCTCCTTCCACATTTCAACACATGAAAAGTTTCAAAAGATCATAGAAAAGGGCACATATTCAAGGGAAGCAGAAGAGTTAAATTTAAATTAAAGAATAGTGCTTGAAACCTGTTCCGTGAAAAGTGTATAAAATAGTTTTTCAATATCGGGTCTTACTGCCCTTGACGTTTTTTAGTTAAAATGCAACGAATGCATAATCAAACATCTAGCAACGCGATAACTATAATAATTTGGCAGTTTATATCAAACTGAGTTGCTCTCTTACACAGATTTGTTTTGTTTATAACCTTAAATACACACATATATACATTTTTAATTGTAAAAATTTGTAATATATTTTCAATAATTGAAAATTCTTAGCGCATTAAAGTTATAAAAATTAATAAATATTCGCAGTGTGCTCTATACTCTTAAAAAACGTATTACAAATGGATTGTAAGGAATCATAATATATTTTGTATATAATACTGTAAAGTATTAATTACGAGAGCTTTACGATAACTCCGGAACTTTTTAAATCTTGTTTACTGTTTCATTAGTTAATAAAGAAATTAAGAAATACACCGCTAACGAAGCATTTGTTATAAATTTGCCATTATAGGCATGCAATTGTTCAATGTTGTCATAAAATAAAGAATTAAACTTCTTAAACAAAATTAATGTATAGCCAGATATGAAAAAATCGTGGAGCAGCTTTATTTTAATGGCGACTTGTTATTCAGTCAAATAGAGGACATGTAATTAAATACAAGTATCTCAAACAGTTTTGGTCTATCAGAGGTATAAAGTCTTTTTTAAATTGCTAAACCGTCTCAAAGCAAAAGAACAGAAAAAACATCACTATTTTCTATAACTACTGTCTGCTAACATTTTTATTCGAGTGTATTTTTCCAACCAAACCTATCAACAAACTACTCACTCATTCTCTTCTACTTGTTTCCTTTATAAAACAAACTGATTTTCATAAGCTTGCCGAAGCATTATAATTTTTTGTTGTAGTTTCCACTACATGCTGCTTTATTTCTTTTGACTCATGCAATCCTGTTTCAAACTCTTCTTCGTTGAACTCAAACTACAAGTTTTTGCAATTGTGCACAAGAAGAATAAAAGAGAAAAATATTAACAACTGCACTAAATAACTTTTAATAAAGCAAACAAACTGTAACGACAAGAGCAACAATAAATATTAATCAAATAAAAAAATAAGAGTAAAAAAATTTAGTTTCATATTCAGCAAACAACACCATCTTAAATGTACTACACAAACAATCAACAACCAAAATCTAAAAAGCAACCCCCTTCTCTCTTGCTACAGAAACATAAAAAACATTTTTCTCTTTATAACAATAATAATAACATTGCCGCATGCAAAGTGTACGAATGTACCGTTATTGTAGAGAATAAACGAATAACAATCATGATGATAATAATGACGATTATTACTCAATCCTTATAAACGACAAAAGAAAAAAAGGGAAAAAAGAAAACAGCAGTTATATTTTTGTGTTGCATTTGTTGTGATTTTAGTTTATTTTACTTCTCCATATGGATGTATGCACGTAAATACATGTAAATGTATGCGTGCGAAGTCATGATGAATTCTAGCCCAAATAATATACAGTGCGTAGGCATAAGTACATGCATGTGTACATAGTTGTTGGGTGGTAAAACTGCAATATCGCATGCATTCGTTTTTATTACAAGCAATTAAATGCATATAGTCTCATGTGTATGCATGAACATACATAAGTATGTGTGCATGCAAACATTTAAGGGCTTTTCAAACATTTTCAGCCACCAACAACAAAGCAAGCAGCTCTTTGCAAGAAACTGTTGTAGTAAATGTGGAATGTAAAATGTGAACATGCTGCTGCAGGTTTTCGTACTCTTATTTGAATTTATACAACTTGACTTATTACTTTTAGGAAAAATTAAGTACACAGAGAGAAGTAACAAAGAACTCAAATTAATAAATAAAAAGTAAATTAAGTAAAAAATTAAATGCATGGGATTCATGATGATAGAAGAAGTAAAAGAATATAAATTATGAAAGTGTAAGATTTTTGTTACTCCCTGTTTAAAATATTTAAATGTTTTGTTTACTATTAAAACCCGAGTTTATAAATAAATTTTATTGATCTGCTATTGGTAAAAAGAAAATATTTTTTTTTACTAAACAGAAGAGACTCCCGTTGTGTTGTTTTAAGTTTACTTTATTAATTATTATTATAATTTTTTCATGTGGTTCTCTACCCAAGAAACTTGTCCCCGTCTACACTTGCAATATTTATTGCAGCAATTATGAGTGTATGGTGAAAAAGAGCGAAAAAGAAACTGACTTGCTTCAGCAAAAATTGCCCTGTCTGTAATAAGACCATAGAATTATTTGGTTCAAAATTTGGAAAACTTATTTCCTAGTTTAAAAGCTCTTTTTCTTCCTGTTAGTTTTTTAAATAATATACTATTTAATCGTTTATGTACTTTTGTGTCCACTTTCAGATAAATTGTTTATTTAATTAAATGCCACTTTAACTACTGAATGTCAAATTCTTATTTTGGAACAAAAATGTCAACGAAGAAAAGGCATCATCGTCAAGTATTAGCTACAGCAAACCCTACATCAAGCATCACCAAACAATATAATGCAACACCTTCCAATGGGCAGCAAAATAAATTCCAGCTCAAAGAAAACCCCCTAAAAGTAGTGATGTGAAAATCAAATAAATTGAAAACATGAAACATTTTTGGCAAAAAAATTAAACAAAATTCATAACAAAAGTTTCAAAAAATTTAAAAAAAATTATATATTCAAAAATAATAATAATTGGCTTAACTGAAAAATTCAAAATACATCTTAAACAAAGTTTGGCTAAACAAAAAAAAAAAATTCTTAAAATCAAACATTTTTCGGCGAAATAAAAAAAATCTTTTTTAGAAAAAGTGTAAAAATATCTTGAAAAAAAAACAATCTCGGCATAATATCTTTTATATTAAAATTCATAAATCTATAAATAAAAATTTATATACAAATAATTATGTAAAAAGTAAAACATAAATATTTTAAAATAACCCGTAAATATATTTAAAATATTAATTACTTATACATAAATACGTACATATAAAACATATAAAATAATCACCCCATATAAAATATTATTAAAACATTTCTTTTTAAAATAAATCTAAAAAGAAATTCAATGTAACTTTTCACCTCAAGCGCATTTAGCGAAAAACTCGGGTGAAAATCGTTCATCATTAAAATTTAAAAAAGAAAAATCTAAAGAAAAGAAAATATAAAAACAACAACAACTTTCCACAAAATTCGGACCTATTTTCAAAATTATTGGTTTGGACACACTCAAGCAAACTCTTCCAGCTCAAAGTTAGAAAGTTTGCACAAAAATTTCGTTTCGATCTTAACAAAAATAAAACAAATAAAAAAATAATAATAAAAATTTTAAATAAAAAAAAAATTGAATTGAACAAATAAAAACTTTTATAAAAAAAAACAATTAAAAGTGTTTAAAACAATCAAATTCACTACTGCGTGAGGACATCGTCAAACATCTTATAATTAAAAGGATTTTTGAAATATCCAACGTAACACTCAACAGTAAAATTTTGCATTTAATGAAAAGGTGAGTTTTCAAAATATCTATTATTTTCAATATAGAATTTAATTTTGAAATTAATTAATTTATTTAATGTTAAACTTTATAAAAAGTGTTATTTTTTAATAATAAATTTTGAGCACTGATTTAAAAATCAGTAACAAAAAATAACTCCGAAAATTTATGGCACGCCTTAGGAAATGCAACAAAAGTTTTTCTTAACACTGAAAAAAAAATAATTCAAGAAACTCTGAAATTCCCGGAAAACCAAAAACTTTTCCCAGTTCGAAAGTTTAACTGAAAGTTCGAATTTATTTATGTGGCCTTTTGTAAAAAACTGAGAGCTGCACATTTCTCTGAGTTTATTGTTCGTATTATGGAATTTTTAACATTTTCTAAAATTGAGGTTATGGTGAAAATATCATTTATTTGGAAAATTTGATGGTGGATTTTTCTTCCGAAGGGACTTATTTCAATTGGTAACGATTTTCCGTTATTCGTTTGTAAGGGAATCGGTTCCAGTAACATGTCATCCTCACTATTTTATATTGGAATAGTGCAGCTGACACGGGGCCCGAAACTACTCTTCTTGTAAAGCATGTAATTTCTGTTTGAAACATTATTTTGGAAAGTTATTATCAATAAATTTAAATAAATTTCCTTACATATTCAATTTGCGTTATGATTTAAAAAAATAACATTGAAGATTTCAACTGCTTGGCTTTTTGTTTGCTGGGAGATTGTGTTTGTTCTCTATGCAGGCGTTTGTACGAAATTTTTGCTCATAAATTTCTTCATTTTGTTTTTAACTGTTTAATTTTTACATTAACACACGCTACGCAATTTTTTTCGTAAACTTTTTTCACACACATGTAAATGCGTCCATTGGAATACTCTCACACCAGCAGGCCCTCATATTGGGTGTGGTTTTTTTATCTGCTTGTTTTAATGCCATGAGATAATTTTTGTTTTGTTTTGTTTTTTTTGTTGCTGCATTTGATTAAAAATGCAAATATTTAACACTTTCATTAATATAAGAAAATAAACAATAGAAAAAATACAATATTTTCCCTTTAACTGAAACTATAAAAAACAATCTCTAGAAAAAAATGATTAACAACAAGTCGTGTATTTAAAAGTGAAAAGTTTTATCTGTGAGTTTGGGCATGGAAACATGGGATGTTACAGATTAAATGCGTTTTTTGAAACCATTGTTGTTTGCCTTTTTGGGCAATTTAAAGGAAATGCGTAATTTTTCTTGCGTCTTTCGAAAAAAGATACTTTCGAGCATAGAAAACTAAAGCTTTTCTGAAATAAAATTTTGTTATTAATAGATTTTTCTTTCGAGTTACGCACACCACCGTCATACTCTGGGACAGATACACGGACAGACATAATTACAGACTTACAACAACATTGTTAACGTGTTTGTTGTTTCCGTTTTTAACTATTTCTGCAGACACTCAATTTTCTGTCTCTTCAACTTCATGTCATTTCTTTTCTATCTGGTTAAAGTTGTTGCTGGTTTTATTTTCACGTCTTTGTGATTCATGGAAAAAATGGTTCAAACTTACAAATACCGCGTGATTTCATTACATGAATTACTTTGAATTTAATTTTTTTTTTCTTTTTTATTAAAGATGAGCAGTAAAATAACTTGTAGTACAGCCATAATTAAATCTAGAAACTCACTTAAAATGGAATTGAAGAAAGAAGAGCTGGCAACCAGTCAGAGGCCTACAATTGCTTCTGCTCTTCCGCTATCTCGTGTTCAGTAGACTTATAAAGTATTTTGAATTTGATAAGTCACAATTTTTATTGACTCAGGTCGCCGATGGAGCAGGGCACCAAAATCTACTTTTAGTACGTGCCTGTTTTGTTAAAAAAATTCTTTAAAGATTTTATGTTGATTTTTAAGGTACTTTAAAAAATTTTCCCAAAAAATCGTAACCACTAAATAAATACCTTTTAACCCTGGATGGGTACAGTTCGGCGAAGCTCATTTACTCTTTATCATATCGAATTGTAACAGTGAAAAAAAGTTTTTGTTTCTTTTTTGGTTTTGGGATAAAATAAACTAAATGTTTTGGTTTATCTCTAACATTAAAATTTATGTAAAATGTAAAAAAATTAAGAGTAAACATCCAGGGTGAAATCAGGCAAGTGTTTATGTAAACTTACAGGGTTCCAATAATATTGGATTTCATAGACCCGTTTATTAGTGAATTATAAACGGTTTTTTTTGTATCAAAAATAGGACAATATGATCCATTATTGTGCTCAAGTTCGAAACATGATATTCTGAAATTTTTAGAAATGGAAAACATTTCAAGAATGAACGCAAAATTTTATATCAATTTAATTTTGTAAATTACACGGCAGAGCAGTATTTGTGCTTTTCGGAAACTGAAAACTGCTCTGCCGTCTAATCCTGACATTTTTTTGAATTCCCGCTAGGAAAATTTTAAATTTAAATTTTTTATATTTTTTTAAATTGAGCTCTCATCAGATCTCTTAGGAAGCTTCTCTGACTAATTCTGACAACCTGTCATTATGTGAACGAAAATATTTTTAATAAAGTGAGTATTTTGAAAACCTCCTAAATTATATGTCCGATCAGTTCTCGGTTCTTTTACAGTAACGGAAAACTACATGAAACACCGCTTATCAGGTGGGAATCGGTTGGTTTGAAAACTCGAAGAGTTCAAAAGCATAGAACAGCACGAAAACCAATTCACGATAGATTTGCGGTTAAACTCACATATAAAAATGGAATTGAATACACAAAATTAATCTGTTTATACCTGGATTAGACTACTCAAAAAATAAACAAACAAAAAAAATGAAAATAATTATATTCGTTAATGCTGGCAAGCACAAAAATACTAATTCCATTATTTGGCATAGAAACACAAAAAAAAAAAAAGATACAAAAAACTTTTGAAGAGGGGGCAGCACATGATAGTCGGTTTTCCAAATATGCATACAACAAACAACAGACAGACCGACACAAAACATGCGTTCATGTAGCATAAACTTGTACTCAACGTATTTACCGCTGGCTGCATTTGATAAAGTGCGCATTTTGCTAGAAACCTAAAATAACTAAAAAGAAAACTACAATTACAGAGTTAATGGTATATGTGTGTGGATTCAATCTAAAAAATGGGAATAAAAGTAGGTCAACTCAACGCAATGAGCTCATTTACAATAAAACATAAAATGCTATTCATATAATAACGTCATTCATATGAAATTACCAACAGCATAAATACTCTCGCTTCGTACAGATAGAGAAAAGATTAGTTGAGAATTGTTTTGGGCCAACTTTGAAGCGAAGAAGTTAAGCTGAATCATATTTTACAAAGAGAAAAAACATATTCAATTTAAATCATTTATTTATTATTATTTTTTTTTGTAGTGCAAAAAAAATGAATTTTTGGCGATTTCAAATCGCAATCGCCAATTTTAAGCGAGCGCTTTTCAGCCTTTTTTCAATTATTTAAAAGTGATAGTTTTTGATAGAAAACTGACTACGAAAATGTTCTAAATTCATCGATGCGCTATTATCGCACGGCCAATGTATTTGATTAGCACGTTATAAAAATTTGTCCCTGTTAGTTAAGCCATTCGTAAGACTCTGTTTAAAGCAAAAACATTTTTGGGAAAATTACGAAATGATTTCATTAAAATCAACTTAAAACCATTTTTGAATTGGTTTTGAGTAGGTTTTATGAAATGAAAATTCGTTTCTCTCCGTTCTTGTCTGTGCTAAGTTAAGTACTGCCAAGTTATATATATTTGGAAACAGCTGATAATATATAAAGAATGCACTGGAAAGTCCACCACATTTTTTCTTTCAGAATTTTCATGATTTTATATGAAATAATCAGATTCTGAAGTATTCGCTCTGTATAAATATTTGTGTACTTTTCGAATAGTAATTTGCGATTTAAAAAAATCCCTATTTTAGACTGCAATTTAATATTAAAAATGTTTTTTAACAAAAGTAGTTACAGTACAGTTTGTGCATTAAGTATTACAAAATGTGGAGGATTCTTTTTTTTTAACAAAAGCTGCTAGAGTTTGTGAATTAAGTATTATAAAATGCGGAGGAAAATACAACAACATATGATCTCCTTTCTTTGAGTGACTTAATTTATTTGACAAACTGTTTGTTAACGGAAAATGACATGTTGGTGGTTTTGATGCTTAAAACAGGTTTAAACTGTCAGTGTGAAAACATTATAACAGAGTCTGGCGTGTTTCAAAGCATTTAAAAAAAGTTCCTTATAGAAAACTTGGATTATTATTCGTTGGAATACCAACAATTTCTATTACATTTATAGTTTAGCACCCAGCTCTTCAGTATATCTGTCTATAGGAACTGTGAATATATATTTTTTCCGAAACTTGTGACATAATAAGCAAAACATGTTTGAGGAGTATTTGTTTTTCTCTGTGTACCAATTTAGTGTTTGAATATAAATTAATGCACACAAATCATTTACATGGATAATCCATGTGCTGCGTACTGGCAGAAATACATAAGGAAATAATACGCATGTAATAATTACATACAACTTGTACCGACTGCATGAGGCAATCACGCAATGCCAGAGAAAAAAAGCACTACAAAAACTATTTAAATAAAAGTGGATGTACCAGTGTGTACATAACTAAATACATACACATACATACATATGTAAGTATGTCTCTGTGTGTATGTGTACTTATTTATGTCTGTGGCAAAAAAAGAAGGCATTATTCATTCATTCAGACGCAGTTTATGAACACAAAAATGCGCAACTTTAATGTCAATTTTTTTTCTCCATAATTTTTTTTAACATATATTTTTTCACTCGTAATAATTTAGAAATCTAACAAAAAAGCTGTTGTTAATGGGTATTTTTTTAGTGCTTCATGCACTTCTTCAACTGCGTCTCTAAATTACTTGCGCATTGCGAGACTTATTCATTTGAAATGAATAAGATTTTTTTATGGTTGTGCGTAATTTGACTAAATGTCTGCTTGACTGACGTTTTATAATTCATCTTTGTTAGTGTATGAAACTAAATGCATTTTAATTTCCAGCCATAAAATATTTCTTTTATTTGAATTATCAAGCAGTTTGAGTTTTAATATTTTTTAAATAAATACTTTGTCATACTTGAAATTAGTTAAGGAAGTTATTAACGTTTAATGGATTTATTAAAACTAACACCAGGCTACAAAATGATATATTCTAATTTTAATATATTATAATTTGTTTTAAATAAAATTTTAATTTGTTTTACTTACAGTTTTTAGTTGTGATAAATTTAAATTATGAAAAAAATCGGCTGTGCCGTATCTTGTATATACTTCGCCGACTTACGTTTGTTCCAAAAAAAATTTTTATTGTCCAACCCTGATATATTTTTTTTTTATTAGCTTAGATTTTAATATAAATTTAATTCTTCCTGGTGCATACAATATATCCAATTAAGAAGCAGAAACAAAAATTTATTTTCTCCGGTCCCTTTTATATGCCAAAAACAAGTTTCAGTCTTCCAGCTCTGGAACCATAGTTTATTTTTTAATGTAATAAGAAAATAAATAATAACATACTTTTGATATTGAGTGCTTGCAAAATAAAATCAACTTTCATGCTGGACTATGATTATAGGCCGATGTTTGAAATATGACTTTCGAGGAGAATGTTTGCAATTTAAAAATTCGTACGAGAAAATGAAAAAATAATCAAATGGCTACACTGGGATTTGAAATGTATTACCATTGATTCGTTACAATTCTCGGATTCTATTTCATAATAAAATCTGTGTTTATAAGAAATGTTACCACATTTAACTAGTCCATCTAATAAGTGGTGATAAGCAAAAACATATAGGAGTTCTGATGGCAAAAGTGCAGCAGCCTTCGAAAACAGCTGTTCTATTCGTTTGTGTATGTTGCATCTATAAATTGATGACGACTTTCATCTTGTGCAATCTCAATGAGGCAATATAATGAATTCTGTAGAACAGTTAGTATGAGAATTAGTAAAAAAGGGCTTTCACAAGATTTTTTTTTTTCAAATTCGATCGTTGGATGAGTAGCTGTTTGATCACTACTGAGTAGTTTCATGACTATTTTTTTATACCGCAGCATGACGTGCCTTCATAAATTCATGGCATGGATGAAACAATAAGTAGCCACCAATATTTGGAATAGAATTCTTTAAATAAATTATATAATTTCATCAAAAGATTAGTGTTAGTGAAATATGACACCTTTAACTACAACTAAATTAAATATATTACACTGATCACTTATTATTTGTTAAATAAAAATTGTTACAGACAAATTCATTATTTATGCAGTGCCTAAGTTCATTATCGATGACGTATGAGGAAGTAAGAAACATGTTTCTTTTTATTCAAAAATCAAATTAAATTTCAAACCAAAATTCAAGCCTACAACAAACCGTATTTTATTAAACAGCGAACGGTTTTGTGTTTGTTGTTAATGTTTTTTGTTGTTGTAACAAATTACAGAAACGGCCCTCAGGCCCCTATCTCGTTGTAATATACAACAACAGCCCATACATATTCAGCATTAAAATTTAATAAACTTTGTTTGTATGTACAGAAAAACAAAAATATTCAAACAATACAAAGATTCATGTATTTGATGGTTGCGTTGAATACGTATTCAAAAAGCTGCTTTTTTACACAGCATTCAACTAACCAATTTTAATGATCACAAGTTCAAAAAACAAAAAAACAACAACAAAAAGTTTAATAAATAAAGAAACGAATCACCACAAAAATAGTTCGTATGGCAACACGAGTATATTATTTAAAAAGAATTAAAATAATAGGAAAAAAGAAGTGTTGAATATTGAGCAACATCATCATCATCACCATCATCACCATCATGATCAGCACAAAGAAAAAATATAAAGCCCAAATAGTAGCCAACATCAGCAAAATCCATTCCCAACAACAACTATTACACACATTCAAAGTGCAAAAGAATACGCAAGCAAAACGCACTGAGAAAAAAAAGCTTTTTTTCTTGAGTTTCTGCCTGAGAAACAGCCTACACACAAGAAAACAATAACTCGTACGCATAATATTTTTTATATTCTCACTGAATGAAGCTGTTGTTGTTGTTGTTGTTGTGGTTTGATTATCTATTAAAAAAGTTTCGTTATCTGCTAACATGTGTCAATAATATATTTTTTTTAGATAATTATTAGTTGGTTAGTTTGTCTCTATGCGTCTATTTATGTATGTGTGTGTGTGTGTGTGTATGTCTGGTTATACCTATTAATTTCTTCTATCTCCAGTTGAACTAATTTTTGCAAATGATTACTTTAAAGCTTGTGTGCATACATACACACATGCATACGTACATATATGTATGCACATGTGTGTGTGCATGTATATGGACTGGCAAATGTATGTACTTCTGCACGTATGATTGCTAGTTACTTAACAATATATGAGCAACACTGTAATGCGCAGTACTATTCTAGTGCGCATTACAGTGTTGCTCATAACATCCGTGGCTTTTAATGAAATAAAAAATGCAAAACTAATTAAAGCATCACATGTGGTCATATTTGGTTAAGTATTTGCACAAAAAGTCGTAACCACTAAATAAATAAGAGTAAAAAACATATTAATAAAGAAGAAATTATTGGATTCTATGTCACTGATTACTGGGCTTGTATTAAACTGTTTTGCTTAAGAAACTCATATCAAAATATAATTCGTTACAAATTTTTAAACTTCGATTGTGATGTAACGTAAAAAAAACAACAAACAATAGGACAGGCAATTTTGTCATTTACAACATTAACCCTAAATGGCAATAGAACGGTTTTATGTTCTGTCCATTCTGTTAAAGTTAATCAGCTTCTCATGGGTCTTAAGTCTAAGTCCTCTTTCACACACATCAGGTTTTCTTGATCAGTTCATTTTGTTTCATTGTCTCTGTTTTCAACTTTATATACTTTTTGATGTTCTGCAGCCAACTTCAAGTGTGAAGTTTACTTAAACTTGATGGTACAGTCAGGTTTGTAACTCATTCCATTCTCTTCTCTCCTTTCTCCTATAAATTCAAGACTTGATGATTCAAACTTGATGGGTGTGAAATGGAACATAGTTCAGTCCAAAACGGGGGAGTCCCGACTGTAACATACGCCAACATCAACAATCTGGCAACACCTGGGCACATTTATTTTTTTTGAATTTGTTTTTTAAGACAGCAAACGCAAGAGAATGAATTGGTATCAAGTAAGTTTTCGTACGGTATTGGATTCTGTGACGTGGCTGTAGGTATAACTGTCGTATGGAACCAACATCCATTTGAAATAAGAGAACTCATAGAAAAATACATAAAATAAAATAATTTCTTTAGTAATTCTTCTCTTCTAGAAGAGTTACGTTAATACTTTTTCATTTGGAAATAACCATAAAAAGAAAAATTTAATAAAATCGAAAATAGTTTCTAAAATATTTGACTCTTCCCCCTTCCAGAACTTCACTGTGGAGATTTCATTCTGTTGTAAAATTTAATTTGAAATAAAATAAAATTTTTTCGAATTCGGCTTAGTTTTCTGAGTATTTGTGTCACAGAATGAATCCAGTGGCATCGGGCTGGAGTCAGTTAGTTTTGATAAACGTTGACAAGGCATTCTCCAAATTAATTATTTGACATAAATTAATAACTGCCTATTTTGACACGTAGCAGCACGTTGTGACAGCTTTAAATTCATATTTTATTAATTTTAAATAATATGCATGGAAAATTTAGGGGCATGAATTTCGTATTTAGACTCGTGCAAATCATATTGTGTTAAAGCTTTGCAGCTTGTGTTTCTGGTAAAAAAAAAATAATAATAAAAATAATAATAAGAAAAAAAAAATTAACTGTGGTGAGTACCTGAAGCCGCGTACGCAGGTATTAAAAAATTTAGTCTATTCGAATCTGGAGATTTCACGTTGTTCCACATCCTGGTAAAAATCATAAAAGTTTTGAATTTTAAAAATATGGCCTCAAAAAGTTCAAATAGTTATTTAAAAATAATAATATATGTATGGACGTTTGTGTTACATACATGTGGCTTATTTTCTTATACATACACACACACATACATGCATATGTGCATTTGTATGCAGGCACGCATGTATATTATTCCTGTTTAATAAATAATTCAAGTGTGAACAACATGGAGCGCAACAACACTTACAACTTTGCAGTTATTTTATTGTTTTATTTTTGCTGAATATTAAAAAAAAAGAAAAAAAAAAGAATGAAAGAGGCATAAAATTGTGGAAAAAGCTCTTTTTTTTCCTCAAATGACGACTGACTGATTGCGTTGGTGCCTATACGCACACTGCTGCTGAAGAAGAAGTGCGTGCTGTGTGTGTGTGTGTGTGTGTGAGCAGTTTAAAATGAGCTTTATTTAAAATTTTCGCTATTTTATTTTAATTTCCTCATTCTTCGCTACTTAAAAGAGTACAACACATTTTTAATTATGTTGTGCGAGCTCAAGGTTTTTTCATTCTATTTATTGTTATTTCATTTAAATAAAATGCCAACTTTTTTGTTTAAATTTGTTGTTGTAATTGCTGCCATAATCTATTGTTGTTGGTAGTGGCTGCTATTTAAACTTGTGTTGTGAATTTAGTGATACGAGTAGGTATATGTGCGCATACATACATCCATGCATACTTACATGGGTATGGGTGTGTGTGTGTGTTCATATGTAAATGTTTATGTATGCATGTGCTTATATAGTTGGCTTTTTGTTGCTATTTACGCAGTTTTTCGGTTCCGCATATATGGCTGCCAAAGCTGCGCGTGCAAGAGTATGTAATTTTTTTTTGTTCTCTTACGAGCAGCGAGCGGCATAATACAAGTTTGCTTTTGCTCAACTCTCTCCCCTCCAACTCTTGCGTTCCAATTAGTTTTCCATTTGTGCTTTGCTTTGGCCTCCACTTACAAACAAACGTGTATAAGTAAGTAGACAATGTCCCGCCGCGAGCCCTCATTTTTTTCTCTATTTATTCCTATTTCTCCAATTTATGTTGTTGTTGTTGTTGTTGTTGTTGTTGTAGACCTTGGAACTGCTTTTTATTTTGTTGTTTGTTTGTTTGTTTGCTTGTTTGTTATATGCGTTAAAGTGCGTTGTGTCCCAATCGTAAACGTTTGCGAGTGTTTCTTTATTCTTTTAGATTAAAAGTTTTATTTTATTTGGGGTCTTTCTTCTAGTATTTTGGAGCCGACAAAAGCTAATTTTGCTTTTTTATTTGCCATAAATTGTGCGTTAAGATTATTTATTTTATTTTTATTTGTCAAATTACAGTAGCTAATTTCTGAGGTGGTAAATTTTAGATATATTTATAAATTAATGGAAAATTATGTTTGATTAATGATTAAAATTTTAGTTTTTTTTTCTTTTGTGGGAACACCTTGTGATTTGGCTGGATATAATTTTTTTTCTAATATATTGGAACCTATTCCAGTTTGTAAATAGTTTGTTATTCTCTGTTTCTTAATTGCCCATTATATGTATATAATATTTTCAGCTTAAAAACTATTAAAAGATATTAAAACACTCGATGATCTAAATATTTTTAAATTAAATTACACATAAAATTTTCGCCAAAAATTCAAACTTGGCTATATATATTGATTTTATTTACAAATTTGCTTGAAGTTTTCTTGAAGTACACGCACACTGTTTTTATGACTACAGCAGTAATTAATTACCCATCCGAATATTCAAGTTGCAAGTTGTTGGGTTTAATATAGTTGTAATACGGCATTTCTTCGCCAAAAATGCTAAAAATTTTGAGTTCTTACGCTGTGGAAGTATATAAACGAATACGGGAGTAATTAAATGAGCAAGAGAAAAATTTTGTTAAATCAAAAAAGCGGGGAGGAATTTGCCACAGCAAAAGTGAAAGTAGTTAAGAAACTGAAACCATAAACAATTCCATTATTTACAGTGTAAACAAATAATATTGAGGCAATTAAATTATAATAGAATTAGGGAATATTTTGTTCTGAGAGCAAAAATGCGAAGCAGTTATCCGAATTGGGTGTCGCAACAATATCACAATTATTACTTTTCTTTGCATTCTTTCTTTAGTTGCTTAAGTCCCGCTTCAAACACTTCAGGTTTTGCTGCAAAAATACAAGCAACTCCGTACCGTAACTCTATTTTAGTATGAAATAGAAACCTATAACTTTCTGCTTCTCTCCCAAAGAAATAATAAAAAAAAGTTAAGCAGCAAAATAAGAAGTGTGTGAAGGGGCATAATTTTATTTCTAACTTTTAGAAAATATTTAAAATAAAACTTAAATCGTTTCTGTAATACTTTTTTGATTATTTCGTCAAGAGCAAAGGGACCACTGCATTTGGTGAATTAAAAGTGCATTCAAAATAATTATAAAATAATTAACCGTTTCCGCTGCTCATAAAGTGCTGCTGTTGCCACAACGAAAAAAAAAGAGAATAAAAGAAAAACAAACTTTTGAAAGCACGGAAGTGAAAAGAAAACAATATTAACATTGAGAAGGAGGGCATCTTGACATCTAATTAGCCCTCTTCTTGTTCCTCTTCTTCTTCTAATAACTCTTCTACGTTTAACAAAACATGCATTTAAAATGGAATTACAACAGCTCGTTTTTTAATGCGGCTTTTCAAGTTTAATTTTTCAAAATTATGGCTCTTTGTCGTTGGAAATCTGTGACAATATGTGAACCAGACCTAACAGAGCTACAAAACATTAGAAGAAGAAGAAAAACAAAAAAAAAGCATAAAATATATTTGTAATGAACATTAAACTGTGAAATCATTAGAAACAATGCAGTTTGAAAAGCAGCCAAAATACAAGAAAGTCAAGCAGGCAGGCAGGCAGGCAGGCAAGCAGTCTAACCAACCAGCCAGCACTTCATTACAAGTCAAATCATTTCAAGTGCACTCGAAAGAAACAAAAACAAAGCAAAACTCAATGATAGAAAAACAAAAAGAAAAAGTTACAACACATTTAAAAGCCATGAAAAGCGAAAAGAAGGGCTAAAACAATATTTTAACAAGCGGCAACAAACGTTGCAGCAATGCAGCATGTTTTTGAAAAAATAAAAAAAATAAAAATGTTAGGCACTTACAGCCACACACACACACACTCACATGCGCTGCACACAGTAACTTACATTTGCGTATCTATGCAACAAAGACGACTTGACGCCGACACGCATGATGGCAAATAGACTCGAAATAATTTCACTGGTTTTTTCTTTCTTTTCCTCGTTTGTTAATTCCAGCGAAAGAAAACAAAATTGCCGCTAAAATATCTGAAAGCTTGTTTTCAAGCACTTCATAGATGTGTAGATACATTAATGAATTTTTGTTTTTTTAAGACTTTCATTTGTTTTTATAATTTTTTTCCCCGAACTTGCAACAGATTTCAACCTGAGTTCACTTAATGAAGTACCCCCTCCAAAGAACTGCTGCTGCCTGTGCCCGGCTCCTCATGATGCATTCGAAATTAAAGTGTTTGTGTGTGTGTGTGTGTGTGTGTGTGTGTGTGCAGTGAGCAAATAAATAAAACGTGTGAGTGGCAGTTGTGTGGTGATTTTGTTTCCAACTCCAAAATGTCGTCTAAAAGGTTGCAAGAAGAGCTTTTCGTTTTTGTAGTTGTTTTTTTCCAGCAGGATTTTACAGCAGTTGAGTGCACTTCAAAGTAACAATTCAATTTCATGGTTTAAAAATGGTTTTGGTTAATGTTTTTTTTTTTTTGGTTGTTGTTGCCTTCTATGCTCCCACTGGTTTCTGCGATAACACATTTTACCGCTGGTTTTTCCCCCCTCTGCTTTCAATAATTGTTGAAAGAACTGAAGAAATTAAAATTTTGTTAAATTTAAAATTTTTTTTACTTTCAATATTTTTCTCACCCTTCTATTTTAAACACATGCGTGCATGTGTGTGTGTGTGTGTGTGTGTGTGTGCGTAAGTTTTAAATATACTTACATTTAATATTTGGGTTACAAACTCGGGCTGCATTCGCGCACTTGTTTTAATTTGGTCAACGATGCATGTTAATTTTGCCGTTACACTGTGCCATTATCTTTCTTATTGTAATTTTTTTTTATTTTATTTATTTTTTTCCCTTTAACTAAAGAAATATAATTACTATGATTTTTCATTTTAATTAGTCTTCATGTTCTTAACTTTCATTTAAACTATGAATTTTCCTAATTCTTTAAATGTTGTATCATATTGTTTGTTTGTTTCTTTTCAGGTAATTAACGTTTCTCATACCAAAATGACTTTTAACTGGCGTAAGTAGCCGTCTGAAATGAAACATTTAATCGCTTAACAAAGAATATTTTTAATTTCTTAGGGAAAGGGTGTACTCGTTTTAGTAAAATAGAAGTTCCATTTCTCACCCTCCTATTGTTGGAACTGCAGCTTTTTAAGTTGAGTTGGGAAAAATGAATTGTTGTTGAGAAAATACAAATACAACAATAAGAAATGCAAATTGATTTTTAGAAAATTAAATTTGAAATTGGGAAAATATAATTTAATATTATGAAAACAAAAATTGTAAGAATTATTCGTTATGAAACATATTAAAATATTGTTGCAACATAATATTTTGATACAATTTTTTCTTCTGTAATTTCGATGATAATTAAAAGCGCACCGGAGTACTGATGATGGAAGCGTAGGGGTTTTCGAAAGTAGAGCTGCTATTCTGATAAAAGTCAAACTGCTGTTGCTTGTTATTCCACCATATTTGAAATATTTATCATGGAATTCTGAATTTATTATTACGAATATATATGATATAAAATTAAAAAAAAAAAAAATCGTTCATAAGACTTGAGAAGCTATTTTACAATTTAATAACAAAAACAATTAATTCGAAGTTTCTAGAAAATATTTTATAAATTTTGAGAATGTCTGCCAATTTCCTCGTTTAAAATTATTTCAAATATATGATTTATTTAAATAAGTTCAAGAAATCTCATTCGCTGAGTCCTTAATGCCTTGAATTATATATCCTTTATCTCCAAATTATTTTTACTCCTTCATAAACCATGTGGGAAAGACATCAGCAAATATTTTCAATTATGTTCAGGTGGGGGAATATGGGGACTAATAAAAAAGGCCAATATTTTGCTTTGAAATAAATCCAACCATTACCGAAGGGGGGATAGAGACATTCCCTAACCACCAGCAAATAAGTTTCATTTATAAAAATGCATTAAATGAAACAAATTTTTTTTTATGAAGACTGTCGAACCAGTGCCTCGTTTCTGTAACTGATGTGAGAAGTTCTCACATCGAAAAACTAAATAATTTTGGTTGTCATGCTTTTTATTGTAGGGTTATCCAAACAAAATTCCATCATCCTGTGTTTCACAGAGTGGCGACAATTTTTTCGATGCGAGAAGTTCTAACTTCAGTTACAGAAACGAGGCACTGGTTCGACAGTCTTCTCAAAAAAATTTGTCTGAAAATTTCCCATTGAATTTAAAACAATTTTTCTTGTTTCGAAATCTGTGGAATTTTTTGAAGATGTCAAAATAAAAATAAATTAAAGAAAAATTTTCAGAAATACATTAAGGCTTTATTCATAAAAAATATTTTATGGCTGTTAATTAACTGTTTAAGCAACAAATTTTTATGAAAAAAACTATTTCTTATGAATAATACCATCGATTTACAAACAAATTTTATTTCCAAATTTATTTTATGTTGCTCGAACGAAACTATTTTCTTATTAAATTTTAATTTCACTGCAGACATTTTCCATAAAATTCTTTTTTTTTTTTTTTTTGTTTATATATTTTTATGTCGATACGAAAATTGCAATTAATTGTTTTATTTCCTTTTGGAGCTGCAGAACGTCTGATGTATGCATTTGGATAGGCGAGCATTTCTATTGCTCCAACGCTAAAAAATAAAAAAACATTTTCTATATTTTAAAACAAACCATTTTTCTTCTTCTTCATTTCGTTGTAATATTTTCCATGTATTTTATTGCATTTTTGTACAGAAACATATTCTCATACGAGCATATAGAAACGCCTTCAAAAAAGCTTTAATTTTCATATACAAATTCTATTCTAATATTTTGCCATCTACACTCAATGACAAACGAAGCGTAGAGAAAGAAATTAAAGCAAAACAAAAACAGCATGTAAAACAAAAAAAACAAAAAAAAATAATTTTGTTAAAAAACTATGCAGCAGTATTTTCAACAATTTCCAACATTTTGCCAACCCACTCACAGATACTCACTCGTACACCAGTTTGTGTGCTACACTGAAATATATTTTTGTAGTTTAACTATAAAATACTTGAGTTTATGCTGCAAAAACAAAAACAGACAAAAAGACAAATAGACAAAAATAAATAAAATACAGGAGAACTAAACGATAGTTTTTGCATGGGAAAAGCTTTACAAGTGGTCATCGTGTGTGCTGCTGCCACCAGCAGCAACACAACAACAACAGCTAGAAACAACAAATACTGAAATTCAAAGAAATAAAAATCTTCAACTATAACTCTGATGAATTTTATGCATTTTAGTTTTTTATGCATTTCCATTTAGCAAAAGGAAGAAAAAAGGAAAAAAAAAAACTCTCATAGTTAGGAAAAATAAATGAGAAATAGGGAAAAATCCTTTTAACATTTCATAGAAATGTGTTGGTAAATACGAGGGAAGTTGTAACAAAACACTGCAATAATATTGTTGTTGCTGTGACAGCATATATTTCCATCAACTCGTTGCCCAACTTAAATATCGCAACTGTGTGTTCTTGCCCCATATCAATTCCAGTAACTTCTAGAACCACTCTCGCATGTTAGTGTATGTTAATTGCACAAACTACATGTATGTGGAGAATGTACCGTTATATTGGCTTAATGTTTTTCTTGCTCTTCCCCCCACACACCCGCACCCACTACTGTTAGTTCTTCTTTTCTATATGAATTTTTGTGATTTCCTGTTTAACAAAAGTCAACTTCCGTTCTATAGAAGTTTGACCAGCAGGACTGCAGTTTTTAGTCTGATAGTTGCTGTTAAGATGCTTTTTTGTTCCGAGTGGTTGCAAAAGTGTAGTTGTGTGCACTTTTTTTCTTATTGTTTATTCTTCTTAATTTTTTTTTTGTAGCAGAAAAAGGCTTTAATTTGCATTCGGAAAATAAGAAAGATCAGGCAAAATATGCAGAAATAAATTGTCTTTCGCAGTAGAATTCTGGCCAAAGTCAAGTTGTTGGCATTAACGAAATAGAAGAAGGCAAATAATTGGAAATCCTATTCTTAACTAATAATAAAGAATAGTTGGAAACAAAAATAAAAACAAATCTTTTGTTGTTAGCACGAATTAAATTACGCTGGAGGTTTCATATGAATCGGTTACGTAGCAGTTATAATGCATTTAACCTCCCGTATTATGAATGACGACATGGACGTCACACAAATCGCCCATATTATGAATGACGACGTCGACGTCACATCAACACGGCAGCAAAAAATTTTAACTTGTCATTTAATTGTGGACAATAATTAGTTATTATTAGCAGCCGTTTGGTATTCTCTAAGGCGTATAATATTAATAGAACATTAATAGAAATTGACGTCTGTCTGCTGACACGCTCTATCAATATCTTATTTCTTAGAGAATACTAAAAGATTGTTAAAAATAACACTGTACAACAATATAAAATTTTTTTCCAAAATTACAAGATCCGACCTATAAATTTTGATGGAGGAGACAAAACAAAAAGACACGTGTATCGGCGTTTTGAAAGTTTACATCTGAATTTCGTTTGAGGGGGCATTAAAGTTTCCCAGCTCTGGCACATTCTTATTGTTAATCGGCATAAGAATCCATGTGATCCTTACATTTTAGGTATAAAATGTGTTCAGCAAATTTGTGTAAAATGTTACGCAGAACATTTTTGTAGAATCTGTTAACCCTCTAACTCCTCAAGGTATGGATCTTTTTTGTCCTTCTTTTAAAAAAGATCAAATTTAACTAAAAAATCACTATTATCTCCAAATTTGGATAGGAAGTATTCACTAATTACAATTTTTTTAGCTCTGGGCAATTCCACTTGGTTGTCATTTAATGTCCAGCTTATTTCAGCTCTCAATATCCATTGTTTTTTGGAATATTGGTTGCCCTTCCATCTGCTATCCCAAGTCTATAAAAAGCATCCGTACTTAACGTATATTATAATTAATTATTGTTGACAATTAGATGAAAAGTTGCAATTTTGTGCTGTCGTGTTTATTCGATATCGCCATTCATAATAAGGGATTGCTTTGTCAGCGTGGCCATCCACCTTTCGAAAGAAAGAAATATCGAAAATGCTGCCAACTTGCAAACCTCCTTAAATACCAAATTTTAATGGATTTATTGGTGATTCGTTAGCGCAATTATATCATAGAAGTGCTCATCTTTAGACAGTTTCAAATGAGCCCAATAAACAAAAATACGATGGTCGTTTGGTTTCAATTCTTGATCGAGTTAAATTTTACAGGCACGCGTGCCACCTAAAATTTTAATCTTAATCGAATAACAGCGACAGAGAAACGATATTTCAAAGTCTTCTTCCATGTTTCAAGGTACAGGGTAAATTTTCTCAATAATCTGTTTGATAGTTTTGCATCAAGAAGAGCAAAATTAGTGCGTTCAATAGCTACATGAATTGAATTGTCCGTCAGGCCGAAGTGCTTTATGAATTAAGCGAACAGGTTTTTTTCTAACTTATCGCTAAGAAAATTTAAAATTTTCAAAAATCGGAAAGTTATTGTTTTCACTCCGTTTTCAAAAAAATAGAGTTTCATCAGATCTCCACGGATTGAGGTCCTAGACAGCTTCCCTGACTAATTGTGAGAGCCCGTCACTATGCCTGTGTGGGTGTCAGTGAGTGTGAGTATACGTGTGTGTGAGTCTGAGTGTGTGTTTGTGTATCTGTGAACAAAACCAAAATGTTCTGAAGAGCATTCCCGAATTAAAATTTCCTGAGAATTTTAACCGCTTCGAACCTGTAAATGTCAAAATATCCCAAAGAATCTTGGAAAAAAAGTTATTTTTCATCGTGGTTTTTCTACAAAAAAATGTTCAACGAATTCACGGATCGATTCCACAAACTAATCGGATCTTAACATTTCTAAACTAGATCAAAACGGCTCTAAATCTAAATTTAAATCGGTTGGTAAGATGTCGTGAGCGAAAAGATTCGAAAAAAGTGAATGTTTTAGGAAACTCCGAAATTATATAACGATCTTTTATAGTAACCGAGAACTAAATCAATCACCGTTTATAGCGTGGGTTGATTTGAAAATGAAATTATTAGTGTTTTAGTTCGGCAAGCGTCTATGCTCTGGGGCACGAAAACCAGTGCCTCGTTTCTGTAACTGATGTGAGAAGATCTCACATCGAAAAACTAAATAATTTTGGTTGTCATGCTTTTTATTGTAGGGTTATCCATAGAATAATATATTTATTATTATAAAAAAAACCAACAAAATTTTAAATGCATTAAGAAATATATTCTGACTCATCCTGTGTTTCGCAGAGTGACGACAATTTTTTCGGTGCGAGAAGTTCTCTCACTTCAGTTGCAGAAACGGAGCAAAGGTTACGATAGATTTGAGGTTAAAATTAGCGAGAAGTTATAGGGACGGCTTTTAGGGTTAATCGTATTCCATATATTTTTTGAAGTGGGTTTTCAGACGAATGAAGCTTCGCCTGTGGCACACTGATTCAGACATTTTCAGACATAAACATGTTTGTTAAGTGTCTCGACCTCTTTAACGTAGACTAGACTTAATATTTCTTGATTTTTTTTACAATAATAAATTATTTATTATATTTTCGTTCACTCCACCTTTTATTTGAATATGCAACTCTATCGCTCTCTAATTAATTGAATTTTGATTTATATTAAATGTTAAATTTTCAAATTTGCATTAAAAAATCGTTGTACAAAATATCAGACCGTTTATTGTGCATTTCATTTTCCGTCGCATACGAATAGACATTCAAGTTGGCATATAGAAACAGGGGACCACAATGCAAAAATCCGTTCCCCAACTTTTGCCTGCAGTATTTGTTTTGCACTACACACACACACACACACACACACACACACACACACACACACACACACATGTGTATGCACAAGAAATTAAATAAAAAATTAATTCTTTTTTTCTATCAAATTTTGGATTGTAGAATTGCTGGGTTTTTGCAAAAAAAAGTAGAGACAGCAACAACAGTTTATGCTGCAGTACGTTTTGGCCATTTTATTTGCTCTGAAATAGTTTAAATTTGATATTTCTATGAGCCGTACTACAGACACAAATGCATAAAGGACACTAACACACACACACACACACACACACACACACACATACACACACATACCCACTACATACACCTAAATAAACAGTTACAGTTTTATACAAACATAAATGCATATTCCATGTACATGCACATGCATGCCCACATGCATGCACACATCCATCCATTTCCATGTATGTAAATGCTTGAGCTCATGTATGCCTGCCTGCCTGCCTGTGCTGTGTGATTAGTTATCCCTGTATGTATGCTATACTATTTGTTATTATATTATATATGTTTTTGTTGTAGTCCTTTTAGTTGTTGCTGTTGGCCAAAGTTGCTTTTTACTGCAATATATTGGGCGTGTTTGCAGTTTTGTTTAAATTGCAGTTAGTTGCAGGAATCATTTGTTGCTGTTGTCGTAGTTGTTGTTGTTGTTGTTTCTTTTTTTCAGTGTCTATATTTTGAAATCTTTTTTTGAGAGTTTTTGCCCAGATAATATGATAAATTCTATTTTATTTTTTCGGTTAATACCTTCCCTGTCCATCTATCCTTTTCTCTTCCTTTCTAGCTGCTAATAAAAGTTGTGTAAATGCATGTTTTAAATGGTTTCGAGAAAGGAAATGAAAAAATATATATATTTTTACATATATTTGATATACGTTGCTGATGAATCGCAGTACTTCAGATAAAAAGTTTGGCTTGAAATGCAAAAATAACAAAATTGAAATGCACTTTTAGTTGGTCATAATAAATTGTATAAAAAATTTTAATTGGAATATGTTTTCGCTCAACTGTACCCGGTCATAATTCCATTAGAAAAAATGTTAGAGAAAAAAATTGAAATTTGTTGGAAATGCATGGAAAAAAGTGTGCACTGAAATTACGTTAGTTTTAATGATGGAGAAAAAGTACAATTCAAATTGTTGATGAAGGAAAATTCGCTTTTTGAAATTGTAGAAATGATACCAGAATTAAAAAAAATATATATAATTTATTTTAGCGTGAATAAACTTTGATCTTCTTAAAGATCTGGGAATTTATCTGGTATAACTCACTCCACGGAACACGTGACCAATTGAAAAAAATATGTGAATCGTTGGTTACACAAATTTTTAGACAATTTCATTCTCAACAACTTTTTTTAAAACACCTGCGTCTTGTTGACAGATTTGCTAAATATCCGTGTTTATTCGACTGATATTTGACTTAAATAAAAAATATTAGCTCTTATTATGTAATTTTTTGTCGACATCAACGCCACGACAGTAACGAAAACGGTACCCTTGCGTACCCGTTGTTTACAACAATTGACTCCTGCGGATAGTCGCTGACTATCCTTTAAAGCCTAGAAAATAAGAAGCGGCTGTTTAAAGTAGACAATTGATGAAGAAGAAGTGTACGTAATTGTCTTAGTTTTAATATTGTCTTGACATTGATGTCGACAAATAGTTACAGAATAAGGAGGATTATGTTATTTCCATAAATACTAAAATACTTTTTCCACAAAGTACTCTTTTCAAAAATTTATTTTATGTCCTTTTCCAAAAAAGTACCTGTCGAAATGGTACCTTTCTTAGAAAGCATCTCCACATACTAAATCTTCGGTTAAAAAAAACGAGTTCTGTTTCGTGATACGTTGTGGCGGTTCACTAGAATCTCAACCACAAGTGGGTGTGCTCTGAGTAAAGAGAATATAACTCGCAAGAGAGATCATTTTTAATTCTGTTCTATTTTGTAATCAATTCTACTTCTGTATTGTGCTTCAATGCGTATACTTAATGCCATTAATAATATAACTCACACGTCACACTGTACTTGTACGAAGTTGTTGGTGTGCTTCATGTTCTTATCTTAGAATGTGGATGTTTTTTTACACTCTTTCGAAGCACATTAAATTAAAAAAACTCGGTCTTAGGAAAATCGAACTAAAAACTTCGAAAAATGAAACATTTTAGAAATGCAGCGAAAAAATATTTGAAAATGGCAACACTGTTACCCAGCCTGTGCTAGAATAAATATATTTAAGATAATTGAACTAAAAAGCTTAAAATAAATTTTAAAATTCATTGCAGTTTTAAAATTTATTTTTAGCTTTTTAGTTCAATTATCTTAAATATGTTTATTCTAGCACAAGTTGACTAACAATGTTGCTATTTTTAAATATATTTTCGCTTCTTTTATTAAACTGAATTGGGAAATTGCATATAGACTATTTTTTGCAATATAATTCGTTAAACAAAAACTGATTTTTCGACACGAAATATTTAATGTTTAGAAAACCAGCTATTTTTTTAAAATAATATTTTCAAAACAAACTCAACATTTTCATATTCCTATTGTTGCTACTTATTCGTTTGTTGTATAATTCATCTGATTTTTGCTCAGTGTAAAATATGTAAAATACTGTTCCTGGTTTCTGTGACATGTGAGACGTTTTTTAAGTTAATTTTAATTAAAAAAAATTTTAAAGTTCATCTGTTTATTTTTCATAAAATACATATCGTTAGCTAAAATGTAAAATAACATATCATTTTCAAAAAGTTTATAGAAAAATCCAAAAAAAGTTGTAAAATGGAAATCAATTGGAATTGGGAAACTGAAACCGTTTGGTTTTAATCTAGACTTGAAAATTTTGTTACATCACTTTGCATTTTAGATGACGATATACTGCAATTCCATGTTATTTGACAGTGAATTCAATATAAAAAAAATTGTTTCTCAGCAGTGACTTGAATAAAACAGCGAAACGTATATCATGATATGGTCGGCAGAATAGTTGACGAATGATCATATTTATTAATATTTTTTTTAATTCATATATTTTTTAATTAATAGTCTTATATCCTCAAATTCAAAATAGTTTTGCATCTCCAAAAAAGAGCTTTTTGGTCCGATTTATGTAGCGAATTATTTTTAAATACAAAAAAGTCAACAAATTTTTCAATCATGAACCACCCTAATATTAGATGAAAACATTAAGTAGAATAAATATTAAAAACATGGAACGAAAAAAGTTTCCAAAAAAGCGAATACAAAGTAAAAAACAAAAATATAAATGCATTTTTAGATCACACATGCAAAAAGCATCATCCGAAAATCGGGCAAAGAAAATTAAAAATTGCAACAACAAAAAAAACTTTCTTTTGCCTCCACTCGGTTACAATATCCTGTATGAATAATATGGACATGTTCTCGTTGCTGTAGTTGTTGCAATGCAGTAAAAAACTTACTTTTTATTGCAACAGCGATTTCCATAGTGCCGTCCGTCGTTGTTGCCTTCATACATCGACTTTATGCTTTCCATTTTAAAAACTTGTTATTTTATTTTGATTTCTCTTGTTTGTTTGAGTTTAAACAAAATAAAGAATTGTTCTTTTTTATTATTTATATTTGCTATTGTTTTTGTTACAAAAATACAAACAAAGTTGCATTATTTTTTATTTATTTATTTTATTTTATTTTATTTTTGAGGAAATACAAACCGAGTCACACTTAAATACTCGAGTATTGCTGCTTGATTCTATTTTAATTCTTTAGTGGCAGTATTTCTTTCCTATTTTTTAGGGAAACAATTTTATTTGAAAAAAAGGTTAACTTTGGCGCATTGCATACTTTTTGTTGTTGTTGTTGTTGTCGCTTTTTATTTTGTAGTTGTAGCAGAGTCTGCCATAAGTCATTTCAAACACACACACACAAACACAATCTCAAATACTTTCTATTTGTTATTGCAAGAGGTACCGCATTTTGTAGTAAAAGCCGTAGTATGTTGTAATAACGTGTTGTGATGTTTTTTTCTTGTTGTATTTTTATATAAATTTTTTTTCAATTCTATTTTTCTCTGTGTGTATGCCACTCATGCACAACCCCCATTATGCAATCGAGTAGTCGTAAACTTTGTACTCATTCTAAATGGTTGCGACGTGTCTGTGTAAAAAGTTTGCTTATATGCGATCCTTGCAGCCAGTTGGTATGTTTTCACGGCCACACATTTAAAGGAATTAAATAATGAATATAATTTCTACATATTTTTATTATTAAATTTCCTTGCACTTTCAAACTCAATTGTTTTTGGTTGTGGAAATAAATTCTTGTAAAGCACAAACAAAAAGGTAGACTTATAGAGGGGAAAATCTTAACTACGGCATTAATCTCCCAGCAAACACTTTGATACAAAGTAAAAAACAATTCAGAAAATGCCCAACATCACTTGTAATTCAATAAAAATATTTCGTCGTATTTGAAAATTTTTAATAGAACTTTTAAGTTTGATTTGAAAGAAGCACAATAAATAATAAAATGAAACTCATGAAAAAGCACAGCAAAACTGTTGTTTTCACCGATCCTCGAATTAGTGCGTATACGATAGTTAAATTATTACTGAATTCATCACAGTGTTGTGACCACAATTTGGCTTTAGACTTCAAAATAAATTTATTAAAATTTGTTCGCTGAACGCTCGATATTGAAATCGGTAATAAGGAGAAGCGATTCATGATTTAATACTTTTACATCTTCTTTTATCATTTGTAAATACGTTGCTTTACTTTTACCAGCTATTGTACGAATAGTAAAACAGAAAAGTAGCCTGCTTGTGTGTCTGTCTGGCAAACAAGCCTGCCTTTCGTCCTGCCCTGTCCTTCCCTCTTCTCAGTGTATTTGTGTGCTTGTTGAATTGTTTACTTGCCTGAATGGCTGTTATCCTGTTAAAATAAACTGCCAGTGTAACTACTGCCTGCGACATTGTGGACGCCTGGCAGTGTTTTGGCAAGGAAAAGTGAAAGTTTTGTTCGTGCTCATGCTGTTGCTGTTGCCGCTGCTGCAGCAACGATTGCCTGCCATTGTTGAACGGAATTTTTGTTGCGCTTCCTGGTTGTTTAGTTGGATTTCTAGACTCGCAATATTGTCATCGGCATCTGGTGGTGGTGGTGATGATAACATGATGATCATGATGATGATGATAATGACGATGATGATGATGGTTGTTTGGCGCATTTTGTAAGTCTGCAGTTTTCTCGCACACACTCACACAAACTGTCTGGATTGCCAAGCGTTTTGAATTGTTTTTTTTTCTTTTTTTTTCTCTTAAAACAGACAAACTTTGTTTTTGTAGCAAATTTGCTGCATATTTTAAGGTGCATAAACAAGTCCTTAACATTTCGTATGGCAGTGAGTATGACAACTACAACACCGCCACCCCCGTCCCCTTTTTCCAATTTTATTTGATTGTAAAATTCACGTGCTTCAAGAGCCTTTCGTATATGAGTGAGAGAGAGTCTTTCTCTGCTCTATAGAACATCAACGTCGATGATGATGATGGCAATAGTGACGTTGTGTTGTTGTATTATTTTGCTAACAAGACTGCATACATCATGAGTTTTGCTTCAAGTTGGTTTGGATGCGCTTCCCCCATTCACTTGCCTTTTTTGACTGTGTCATGTTGTACTCCATTATCTCGCGTTATAACAAACTACTTGCCATTTGCAGTGTATCTTTATATGGGGAAGATGGGGAAAAGAGAGAGAAAGAGTGAGAGAGAGAGAGAGAGAGCGAGCTGTTGTTTATTTTCCCTATACCCTTTTATGTTGTACAGTATCACAATGATAGTAAAATCCTACCATTGATTTTTGCTTTTTTCAATTGTTTTCATGAATTCAGCTTTTAACCCGTTTCCTACTCTTTTCTTGTCTATTTTCTTTTCAAGAAATGACAGTTTGTGTTGTTTTCCAGGTCTTATCTCTTCATACAAGTGGTTTTTATGCATTGAAATTCATTAATCAATGCTGCAGAGTTTTTCTAAAATTGGCTTGAAAAATGTCGCTCGTAGTAATTTGAATTAAAAATGTTATTATTATTTTTTTTAGAAAAGAACACAAAAGTAATAGAGTGCAACATCTTTTTCGAAAGATACGACTTGAAATCATAATATTAGTTGCAATTCACTTGTGATCTCTGACCGGCAGGTTACGCGTTCAAGTTTTGCTCACAAGTTTTATTTCAAGTTTCAATACACTCGGATTTTGCTTACTGACACTCCTCTCACACTTTTAGTAATTTAATACTACGAACTTGATTTCAATTTTTCTTTCAAGTAAACAGCTGTTGTAAATAATAATTTTTATGTTTCCTTGTAAAATATATTCGCAAACCAGCTCTGAGTCGAATTGAGTCGGGAGGCAACTAGTTTTCCGGTGAAAACAGATCACTGATCACTCTCTCTCTTTCGGGAGTATTGCTTTTCACTCGCACTAGTTAAGTTCTACACCCACGATAACTGTATTGATTTACGGTTCTTCTGAATAACTACGTTGCCTTTCATATGTGACGGCATAAGTCGTGTACAGTCAATTACAGGAACGTATAAAATTAAAGGTTAAAAATACAGCCGACGTATAGTGACCTCATCGGTATCTGTACACCGATATTTTGTGAATATATTTCCAAAGTATTTTTAATACAAATAAAAATATTATGCTACAATAAAAAAAATTTATAAAAATAGTGATGGGTTGCGCTTTATAAAACAGAGAGGTGAGCGTTTGAAATTGTTTATTATACCACCCCTCAGGAGGATGCATACTATTCCTTCAATACATTGTTCGGGATTTGTGAGAAGAGGAGATAGTGTTGAGAGGACATGTGGAGAAGGATGAGAACTTAGAGACCTACGCTGACAAACTTTTCGCTGCACTAACAACAAAGCAGGCAACTTTATTGCGCTTTTTTAGCTCGACAATGTCCACTGACACTGAAAAACTAAAATGGACTTAACTAAATCGACTTATAGCACACGAGTTAAAATATTCGTCTTCAGCTTTATTAAATTAAGTCTACAGCTGTGGACAATGTCCAGTGAAACAGAAGAACTTAAATGGATTTATAAAACACGACTTAAAAAATTAGTTCGCTTCAGCTTTATAAATTAAGTCAAGAGCTGTCGACAATATCCAATGATACTGAAAAACAAAATCACCTTAGGGAACACGACTTAAAAGATTATTCCACCTGTTTTATTAATTAATGGCGTTTTCTTTTCTCGTAAAAATGTTGCCTTTTTTTTAATTGTTTTATAAAAAGTAACAGTTTGGAGGAATTTTAAAATAGAAATTGTTTTTCGTAAGAGATGTTGAATAAATTTCGAATAAATTCGTTATTTTCAAATGACAGAGTGTGGCCATTATCTACTAAAAAGTGTAAAAAATGTTGCACTTACTTGTAGAAAAGAAATCAACTTAAGTTTCATTATGTAAATATTGAAAGGAAAAAAAATTGTTTTACAAAATAATTTTATTTTCTGCAGCTTTTGCTGCAACACATCGTTTGCATGCTGCTGTACACGGGACTATATAAAAGCCTGTATTTTATACAAGAAATAAATTCGAATTTAGAATGTCTGTGAGTGAGTGTAACATAAAAACAGGGTGTAAAAAAACTCAGACTAAAAGGAAATGAGGAAAATTTTGTATGTATTAAGTTTTCCAAGATAAAATAAAAACGTTCCTAACAAAGTTAACAAAAAATATGTATGAAAAAACATTTCGTAGAAAAGTTGCAACGTAGTTGTCATCTGTTGTTGTATACATTCTATATCGTTTGAGTATGTGTGCATGAGATTGCTGCTGCTGCCGCCTAATATATTATCATACAGTTTGCAGTCTTTTGCTAACAACAAGCAACCACCATCGATGGTTGGCCCTTCACAACCCCTGGAATAAAATGCATACAAAACATGCCGCACTAGCTGAACTCTCTTTCTCTGTGTGCCACTACCGCAGGCACAGTGATGTCAATAAATTTAATGAAAAAAGTATAAGATCTTCAATACAGAAAGTTGGCAACACAATCCTTCCTGTTCGAAGGACCATTGACTAACTGCTCTGTATAATTGCATTTCTTGTAACTGTTCAGCGTCTTAAGTATCTGATAGACAGCGAAATACTTCGTCATATTTCTTGATGTTGCAAGGCGATAAAGAGCCGTTAGAAAAGCACTGAATTGGCATCACTTACTGAAACTCTCACAGCCTTTGAATTTTTTTTTTAAATAAATATTTTCATTCTGTTGCTGCTGCATTCAAATGTGATTGTGTAGCCCATCGTTTCTCGTTCGTATCACTTGTTGGGTGGCAGCCTGCTTGCTGCCAGTTAGTTAAGGATTTTCGGCATGTATGCATTGAATGGTGGCTGAGTGTGTGCGTGTGTTGCTGTTAGTGGTAGTAGTGTTGGCTGGTAATTTGCTTGCATTTTCTATTTAACTTTGCAGTTTTTTTTGCTTTTATTTTGTATATCCAAGTTTTATAATATTTTTTTTGCTCATCTGTTTGTGATTTTTTTCTCTACTCAATTTTTGTTGTTGTTTATTTTGGCAAAAAGGTATTTGATTTTATTTTTTTATTTATTTTTTTCTGTTAATAAATATTATTTGTATATTTTGTTTATTTCGTTTTGTGTAGTATTTCGCATTTTTGTTTTTATTTGCATGTTTTTTTTTTCATTTTTTGTTAGAGAAACAAGTTAGCAGCAGCTAACTTGTATTGTATGCACTTGAATTATTGTTGTGCTTTATCCTAGATATTGCAATTAAAAAGTTCGTTCAACATTTTTATATTTCATTCTCCTTTTAAAATATTTTCATGCTCGAAAGGAGCGATTTCGCAAAAAAAATGCCTGCAAGAGATTAAATAAAATCTAACAATGAGACTTAAAAGATTTAAAAATGGTCGTGTTGTTGGAAATTAATTGTATTAAAGAAAATATTGAATTAAATTTAATTGTATTTTATTTAATAGAGGTTCTACATCGTTGTCCACAAGGATTTTCTAAAAACTGACAGTTGTTGCACCATGTAACTCTAGGCCCAAGTCCATAAAACACGGTAAAAAATTGTCTCATAGAAGTTACGAATTCTCGTTTCACACATTCTCGTTTCCCAGAAGTTCAACCTTTAGAGAGTCTTTTCCTTTCTTCCGCGATACTTCCAAAAGTCACTTCCGCGATACTTCCAGAAGTCATATTCCCATTTTTTTTAAAATTCATCCTTTAGAGACTTTACTAGAGTCCAAATTTTATTAAAAACGCAAATGTTAAGGGTTTCGACTTTTGGACGTTATAGTGGACCACAAGAGCTTCAAAATAAAACAAAATTTAGTCGCCCACATGTTCCCGTTTTCCCAGGATCCTGGCTCTAGAATCTTAAAATCTTTGTAACAGGTTAACAGAGATCTGTTAACGTGCCTGGTTTGTGTCTAGGGTTATAAATTTCGAAATTTAACTTCACACACCTATTAAAATGATGTATATAAATGCGATGGATATTTTTGTGGTACACTTTTCTATCGCATCGTTTACCGTTATTGCTGGAACTTATATAGTTTCACAGATACTTTTATGCAGATATGCTCAGTATAAATATTTTTTTATAAATTGGTAGAATAAAATTTGCAAAACAAGTTTTAAATTAGTTTGAAAGGGAACAGTTTTCCATTTTCTTTTTATTTTAACAAGTTTTCAGGGGTCTCCGCAAACTATTTTTGGCTGGCTGGCAGAAAAAGAACATCCACAATTTTTTCACTCAAAATGCATCGTTTTACGAAATATTTATTTATGCTGGAAATAATCGAAATGCTAGAATTTGAATCTGCATTTTCAGGGAAATCTTTTTTTCCAATTTTAATAGCTTTTTAGCGCAAGCGAAATTAAAAATTATTCATACCATTTCGAAAAAAATTTTTATATATCGTTTTATCAAAATACGTAATTAATTTCGTTTCGGAACGGAATTAATTTTTATAAAAAGGCGATATATTCGATTTCGGAAATTATAAATGAAAAGTAAAAGTTTAATTCTTTAATTGGAAGCCATTAAATATAGCTTGAGTTTCTTAAATCAGTTTATTAATACAAATAATTTTTGTTTGTTTTTTTTTTGCAAAGTTACATAATATAACAGCAAAGATGTACCCTTTAATTCACAAAGGATTGTTAAAGTTAATAAATGTTTTAAGAGATCCATACTTTGAAGCCACATTAATTTTAATAATCGTTTATGAATTAGGTGGCTAATGTTACACAGTTTTTGAAGACCACTGTACCCTCTTTAGGTGTGTTAGTTGTTGGGATTATCAACAATTCAATAGGAATTGTGTAATAAAAAAATCTTTATATGCAATAAAGAACCCTTTAAGCCGACATCTGTAAGTACCTTTTATTTACACAAGACAGTGTTTTAATTTGTTGTTTTTCTTTGGAATTCGATTAAAAAAATTGCAATCCTTCTGTAAAGTTAGTGTAGATACTTAACAAATAATGTTTTTATTATTTATTTAATCCCAATTATTTTAATTGTCAAACCCGGCAATTCAAACAGTTTGAAGTCTTTTATTATTTATTCATGCAGTCTAACACGAAAACGACAAAAATGTGCTCAATTCACAAATAAGACCTTGAGTTTTTCAACTGAATGTCGTCCGCCGTTTGTACATACAAATAATTTTAATTTAATGTAAATTAGATTTCGTTTTCGTGGTTTTTTTTTCATTTAATTTCACTTAAAACTCACATGCAGTTCAAACCCAAATGCAGTACATACATATTTAATAAGAAGAAGAAATATTAAAATACATAAACCGTCCGACAATAAAATAACTGACTACAAAATATTGTGTGTATTGACAGAAAAACGTTGAGTTGAAAATATGTAAAAAAAAAATGTTACACACATGTTCGTTTGAATTTGTATCTACAAGTCAGTGTCTTTTTACGAATATATTTTGTTGTATTTATTATAATATAAAAAAAGAATATGTATCTTGAACTTGAACTTGAGTAATAAATAAAATAAAGTTGCCACACAAACGTTTGCGGACACATTCCCGTACACATCCCAACCTTAAACAACAACAACAACAACAAACATAACAAAATACATAATAATGATAATAAAAGAAAAGAAAATTACAAACGAAAAAAGTGAAAAGGAGAAGCATTTAGATAATTTTTACTTTTATTATATTTTTCAACTTGAACGTCTTCCAATTTTAATCAACATCATTCCCCATTGTCTTGATAATGATTCGCATTCACCAGCTTCATCATTATCATCATCACGTTAGAAGTAGGAATGAACCATTCGAATTGTGAAAGATACAATTTTGGTGGGGAATAGTTTCAGTGGAATAAATATCGTGTTTGCTTTTGTGCACGATACACACACACACATACACATTTAACTTTCATTTTCAAAAATCTTTAAAACGTATCTTAAAGTTGGTATATGAGATTTTTAAATTGTTCGCAGTTGGCTGATTTTTAGCTTCCCGCTACGAAAATTGAAAATTTTAAAAAATTCTTGTTATTGTCAGCAATCATCTGCTAATAACGAGAAATGGATTTTGCAAATTGAATTTATTAAAGAATGTGACAGAAATACTTCATGCCAGCTGGTAATTCAAGCGTTATATTATTGCCATCCACATTTTAAGTGGCGTTTACTAACACCCTATAAATTTGAGAGAAGAGCAGGACGGACTTATGTTTCCAGCTCTGAAGCAGATTTTTTGGTTTTTCTAATATCTAGCTCTAACTAATTTCCTTCTATTAAATCAAATATGTTTGATTTATAAACGAGACGAAACAACTAGTTTATTACTTTTATATATAAAATATGTTTATATTTCAACTGTCCAACCCTGGATTCGAATTCTTGATTTTGTCTGATTTCCTGTACTAATAAAATTTTTGTGCAATAAAAAATAGGTTTGATTAGAAAAAGATGGCAAATAGACCAGCAATAGTCAATATATATAATAACGGATTTTTTTTTTTTTAAGTTTTGCGAATGTCATGTCATGTCAAAAATCAAAATTGATCAGTTCATTTTTATATATCTCAACAACGCCAAGGCGAATGAATACCAAGTAGCCTTATTGGCCTACTATAAAGTCAGCTGTTTTAAAATGAATTTAGCTGTTCAGACCCCAATCGTCAAAAATTATTGACGCTGAAGATTAAATAAAAAAAAATTAAACTATATTATTTAAAAAAAATTAAAATCGTATATTTGTTTGCAACAAACTCTCCTATTGTATTGTGCTTCCTCGAGCATACTTAATATTATTACTAATATTACTCATACGTCACATTGCACTTGTACAAGGTTGTCGGTGTGTTGTATGTTCTTTTCTTCTCAGAAGGTGTAAGTATTTTGACACGTTTTCGAAGCACATTAAACCAAATAATAGAAATAAAATGCAGTTTAAAAAACTAAAAACATGTTTTTTAAGAAAATCAAACTAAAAAGTTGAAAATAAATTTTAAAATGAACTTGAATTAATAATAAACCAAAATATAAGTATTACTATGAAAAGAGTCGGCCTCTCGATATATGAAAATAGGGTACAAACCACGCTTTTTGTTCACAATAACCCTGATATTTTGGTTTAATATTGTTTTAAGTTTATTCTAAAAATTATTTTCAAGTTCTTATTACGATTTTCTTAAAAACCATGTGTTTTCGTTTTTAATTATATATACATATTTAAAATGTTTTAGTTTTATAACTCCTTTTATTCATTAATAAAATCATTTATTAACGGATGTCGAACTGTCATTTCATACATTTTTTGATTTTTCAAAAATAAGTGATAGTTATTTCTAATAAATCCTATTATTAAAAAAAAAGAAAATAACGTCAAACTTTAAGTTCTAGACTCACCAATTTCCTTGTAGAATGTCACAGGTTCAATAGTTTATAAACAATTATTAACCGCCCGTACCGATAACCGTTTTTATTTTTTGCACCCGCACTCACACACTCTTAATTAAACACTTTACAATTATTAACTCTACTTTTGTATGTAGGTATTTTCCATCAGATTAATTTTAATTCACATACAAACAAACATAAGAATGTATGTATGTATGTAACATCAACTCTAAACTAAACACTACAATAACATATTCTGATGCTCGCATTGAAACAACTACAAAACAATAACAAAAACTACCGCTATCTGTACCAACAAATCAATGGAATATTTGCTTGAAACTTAACTTTTAGAAGACTTTATGTTTTGCATTTTATAAACACTTCTCCGACATATCTAATAATACGCTTTATTAATAAATTTATATCCTTTTTTAAATAAAATTGCACAAATACTTAATGACACATTCTTTTTTATATCACATAAGCATGGCACATACATATGTGCATATGTACGTACATGTGCACTTACATACATACATATGTATGCACATATGTACATGTACATATATGTATGTTCATACTTCTTTTATATCTTTGCATTTTAGCTTTCTTAATAATTTAATACATTTTTAATAAAATTATAAAACTGATCTTATGAATTTTTATATTATCAAACACTTTTACTAATTATGATACGCACTTTAAGAAAGACAACGACTCGCAACGACTGATTTTATGAGTGACTACGAAACAACTGATATTTTTAGCAGGAGAGCGTTGCCAGATTTTATCCAAACGAAAGGTTTTCTTTTATATGCAAGCAGGTATAAATGTATGAGTATATATATATGCACATATACATACATATCTATGTACATATATACACACTTAGTTATGTATATCCTGTTTACACACACATACATAAATATACGTCCTGTTTACACACACATACATAAATATACATACATATATCATTTATAGAAATAATTTCTTATATATCGTTGGCATCATAATTGATTAACACTTTAAAAATTAGCAAGTTTTTGATATTTTATATCGGAAAAAAGCTACCCCTGATTTATAATACTTAGTAGTTTCTGTAGTTTACTTAAGACGAAAACATATTATGACATGGGTCATCGCAAGCATACAGAATATTGTGTACAGGTGGCAACGTCTATCATATTCGTTTATATTGTTATGTCACGGTCCACGTGGTGGTTCTTTTGTTTCAGCTGTTTTATATTTTTTCAGAGTTATGATATATATATATATATATATATATATATATATGTATATGTATATATATATATATATATATATATATATATATATATGTATATATATGTATATGTATATATATATATATATATATATATATATATATATATATATGTATATATATGTATATGTATATATATATATATATATATATATATATATATGTATATATATGTATATGTATATATATATATATATATATATATATATATATGTATATATATGTATATGTATATATATATATATATATATATATATATGTATATATATGTATATGTATATATATATATATATATATATATATATATATATATATATGTATATATATGTATATGTATATATATATATATATATATATATATATATATATATGTATATATATGTATATGTATATATATATATATATATATATATATATATATATGTATATATATATATATATATATATATATATATATATGTATATATATATATATATGTATATATATATATATATATAGATATATATATATATATACATATATATATATATATATATATATATATAGATATATATATATATATACATATATATATATATATACATATATATATATATATATATATATATATATATATACGTATACATATATATACATATATATATATATATATATATATATATATATACGTATACATATATATACATATATATATATATATATATATATATATATATACATATATATACATATATATATATATATATATATATACATATATATATATATACATATATATACATATATATATATATATATATATATATATACATATATATATATATACATATATATATATATATATATATATATATATACATATACATATATATACATATATATATATATATATATATATATATATACATATACATATATATACATATATATATATATATATATATATATATATATATATATATATACATATACATATATATACATATATATATATATATATATATATATATATGTATATATATATATATATATATATATATATATATATCCACAGCTTCACTGTGCGGACGGGGTCTACTTAAAAATTGTAGAAGAAACTCATTGTCACATCACGGGGTGTGTCAAGTTCATTAAGAAACGTTCACCGTCTCATGATATAAATATAAGGTGGCATCGCTACGACTATAAATTCAACATTACAACAAACGGACTTGTGTAAAGTCATGGTCCACGTAAAAAATTATAGCAACAACACACATTGAAACGCACAAATGCAATCACACTTTAAAACAACTAGGACTTGTTTTACATGAGATAATTTAGCCAAATAATGGTTAAGGAAAAGCAATCGTCTGGCGTAGCGATGCCACCTTGTATTTGTTTCATCATCTTTGTTACATGTCTCTCACAATGTCGAAGGAGTTCTTTCTTTCGTAGACACGGAAGCAAGATTTTATAAATTGTTTTTATTTTAAACTTAATTCTACGGAACAAAGAATTTCTTCAACTTCGTGAAATAAATAGTCAATCTTTTCAGTAACAATCGGTGAAGACCGATTTCTTCCTTCACATAACTCTGCTTCCCATTACTATAAAATTTTTAATGCAACCTAAACTTATATGAGGGATGTAAAACCACCATTTAAAATATACACCATCGGATTACCTCTATCCGCCACTGCAACCTTGCTGAGAATTTGGCCGATACTATGACTCGTACGCAATCGTCATTGATCACTCTAAAATAACAATAGAAATTTAGGAAAATTCCTTGAAAAACTTGAAATATAAGTTTATAAGTTTAGCAAGGTTATGAGGGGACGGACATTTGCCTGAATTGCTGTCAACTTCCAAATTATTGCAAAAAAGGTGAACAAATTATGAGGCCACAGTTGTTGTATTTCAAGAACGCTCTTGGATGGAGTAGTTGACATGCAGACTACACCCCGGTTATGAATATGGTATCAGCAACAAATTATCTGTATTCACATCTCTCTACATCTTTCCTATCCATAATATGGCACTCGATATTCATCGAAATTTGTATATAAATTTTATTTAAATTTCGATCAATATCGAGTGCGATAATTGGGGCTCTGATTTTTTTTAAACTTCATTCAATTAGGCAGCAGAACAAACTACGTTTTGATAGCTCTGCGGATGAAATTAGCGGGAAGTTGCTGGGATGACCTCTATTTAGGGTCAACCGTTCTCATTTTTCTTTTGCTATAGAATTATTGTTGCTCTCACTTGTGGTACATTAAGATCAACCCAAACTTGTGCAAAAGCTTGGCGGATTTATTGGGATTACATGTTCCAGGATAACGGTAAAGATTTCCGGCTTCTCGTGTAGAAATGAATTTCGTATCAGAGTTTAAAACAACAATTATCGTTATTGCATTTGCTTTGATGAATAATATTCATGAAAAAATTATTACGCTTTTGAGTTACAGGAATTATAAATAAAAATAAAAATTAAATTTGTACACCCTGCCAATAAATCTATTGCAAAAAAAAAAAAAAATTATAATAATAATAATGAAAAAGTTTAGAGTTTCCATCCCTGATTTATGTTTGTGCTGAATGCATTTACTCCCTTTCTAGCTTCCGCAGTATAAACTTCTTGCAACTCCTGCTTCTTTCCCCTGCTTTTATTCTAGTCCTCCTCCCCCAGGAATTTCGTTAGTTGTGTGTCGCATTGTGCAAATGGATTTTATGCTTGCGGTAAAATGTATTTATTTATTTATTCTTTCCCTCGTATTACTTTTCTATAAAAATATTTATTTGCTTTTTTATTTTGGCGCAAAACTTTTACCGGGGTGTTTTGCTACGTCTTGTGTTCTATTTTCTTTTTCGTTGTATTTCAATGGGTATTATTGGAGTTGGACGCATCTAACATGCTGCAACTTTTTTCTTCAAAATATACGAATTTTCATTATTCTATAACTTGCGTTTTTGTATGTGAAAAAGAACTTTTACTTTTTTCCAGAAAACCGAAAGTTGTGTTGTTTGTTGTGCAGAGGGAATATATTATAAAGGAGCATTACGAATGTGTGACAACTTTGTTTGAGTGAATGGGGGAAGAAACTAGAAGAGTGCGCCAAATGAAGTTTTTTTAGTTGATAGCTGAAGATATAACAATCAGTAGAAAATGCCCCCGAGGGAAAGAACATGTCACAAGTTTGGCAACGTAAACAGTTGCCAAATTCTTAGCGAAGAAACCTGTCACATTTACATGGCACCATGAGCTTGTTCACTTTCGCCAATTTTAGTTTTCTTTTTGTTAAGAGAACAGTAATAAGCCGTTTTTCTCGTGATTAGTGTGATTAGAGTGTAGTTTTTCGAGGATTGAGAATTCTTAACTGATTGAATATATAACTTCGGAGTTTTTTTCGTTCATGATACTTCACGAACGGATCAACCGATTTTATCAGATTTTTTAAACATTTTGAAATCTATGGTTCTAATCGGTTCGAAGTCACGGGATATCTAAGTTCAGTAGACGCCTTTAGAACGCCATCGGTCAAGCCGATAGTGTTCGATAGTGTCAGGGAAGAATTCTAGAACCTCAAAATGTTGAGATCTGATTAGGATTGGTTTTTTTTCAAAACGAGGTTCCAGATTTTTTATAAATTTTCAATTTTCGCAGCAGGAAGTTAAAAACTATGATAATTTAAAGAACATTGTCGAAAAATATATTTCCCACTTAATTTTGTGAATGAAATTGAAATAGAAGTCTTTGAAATGTGCCAAAATTATAGGATACAATTTTTTGTTAGGCGTCAGCATACAAATTTATCAAAATTAATTTTAATTAACCCCGCGAACAAAATATTTAACACATTCTCAGACTGCAATATCCATCCCTGTGCATGACATAACATTTGCTTTCGCTTTCTTGTTCTCACCTTGTTTCTATAGAATTCCAAGAATTTTATACATTCTTTTTCTCTGCTCTTCATACTTCATATTAAGCAAAATAAATTCCTTTCTTGATAAACCACAAACAATGCAAAGGAGACCAAAAAAGAAGGATTAACAAAGAGAATATTTTAGAAAATAAAAGATAGTGCGGCAGGAAGAATAAGCCACAGAAAGAATTATAGCTGTCAACAATGAAGCAGTGATGCCAAGAACATTTTTAAAAGCTTAAAATCTTTAAAGCTTTAATACATCACAAATGCCAGATGCAGGATAGTTGATTGTGAGAAGTTCATCACTTCAAATATTAAAATTTATTCCAAAATCAAAAATGCATTTTAAAAATGTAGCAGTTTGAAGTGGCTGCTGTACTAATTTTTCCAGATAAATCTTCTAGATAAAGGAAAATAAAATGACTCCTTTAGCAGCAATTCTGAAGACTGAATGGAAATATCCGTATTTGAAAACTAAATTTCAAGTATTTCTAATTTCACTAGTTTCAAAAAAAGCTTTAGTTTTGAAATTTTGAAATTCATTTTGCCCTTCTTTACCAAAAATTCAATTAAAGTCATGTTCATTGACTTGCGTTGGTATCCTGGGAAGTTAAAGTTGATGTTAACAACTAAAAAAGACCTGAGTAAGTGTGATAGTGAGTGACCGAATGAGAGAGGAAGGAAGGAGGGAGGGAAGGAAACACGAAGAGAATGGAAATGATCGTAAATATTTGTTGAAAGAGCACATGGAAACTGCAAACACCAAAACTTGGTCAGTATATCATAAACAACATCCCGGTAGTTCTGATGATATATTATTGTTGTGGTTTTTTTTATATCTTTTTCAATTGACGCCAATTTTATTCAGCAGGAAACGAAGTTGATTTATCTTGGAATTTAAACCGGCTTTAATGTCCTTAAATTAATTAGCTAATGAAATTATAAAATTATGATTGATATCTTTCGCTTTCCGAAGAACCAAAAGCAATGGAATTTTGCCTCTGAACCGAATTGAACTCTGTGACATGGGTGATCTTATATATTTTTCATTAACTAAATAAAAATAGATTTTACTTTTAATTTTAAATTATAATTCAAGCAAATTTGGAACCTCTATCCATAACTAAATATTTTGAGTTGCAATTATCCATTTGAAACACTAAAACTACTGGGATTTAATGTTGCCCCTCTAATAAGAACCAAATATGATGGCGTTAGTGTTCCAGTGAAAAAAAAACACACACAAAGAAGATAAACCAAATATTCAAAACAATTCAATAAAAAAAAAGAACAAAAAATTATAGCAGCAGCAGTTAAAGCTACAACAACAAAAACCACTATTTGAAAATAATAACAAAACAAATAATAATACAATAAATAAAACAATAGCAACAACAAATAACTGCATTTGACCTTGTTTCGTTTTCAAAAATTCGAGCAAGAAAATCAATAAAAAAAAGTATTAAAGTAAAAAACAAAACAACAACAAAGAAGCACGATCGAAGTAAAAACATTAAATGCGTCATTATGTGAGTGAAAACTAATAATAAAGACTATTGAATTAGAAAGACAGACAGAGAAAGATAGATACAAAACTAAAGCAATTGAGATACTATTTTAATAAGATTGCAGGCGATCCACATGATCAGTTAGATCTTGTGGTAAACTAAACCAAATGTTTCAAGAGCGTTAAATGTTTAATAAAAATAATAAAGAAAAAACTGATGTAACTGATGGCGGGAGTGCTGTGCAGCAGCATCTTGTAACAGGTTTAGCTTGAGGTGGAACAGACGGAGAAAGAAGACTGTGGAGTACCACTAGACTGGAAAGATTTTTTAATGGTTTTTAGTAGAAAGGGAACGTCATGTGGATTATTTTTAAAGTCGGATATTCTCTTTCAAAGTTGTTATGAAAAACAATGCTATTTTTCTGTCCTCAGGTGTATTTTTGCATTCAGGGTTATGCGGTTTTAATTTGCGATACATTTTGGAAAATAAAAATGAAAAACATTTTTTTTCCAAGTAATCAAATTAAACGTGTAAGTTGAAATTTTATTAAAAGAAATTTTAAAAAGTTAATTTGTGTAGTCGGTTAAGTACAAATACGTATGCATATGCGTGTGTCTATGTATGTATGTGTGACTGCTTATCATTGGCGCTTATATCAAATCACAATGAAAGTACGTTAAAGCAATAAAATTAAAAACTGACCAAGAACAACGTTGTTGATTAATAAAAAAGAAAACAAACAACAAACAACAAACAACAACAAGAAGAAATCCTGCTTCTCACACAGCAGCTCGTTAGAAGAGGCTTTTAAATACTTAAAACAATAAAACAAAAACGATCTTTGCGAACAAATTAATCAGAATTGAAGTTGTTTGTTGGCGACGTGCATTTCCCGCTTACGTTATGGGATCTTTTTAAATAAATAAATAAGAACCAGAAATATATTTCAAAATGCGATTCACGGATGTTTTTGTTTTCGTTTGTTTTTGTTTGTTCTTTTTGCATCGGTGTGTGACAAAAAAAAACCTTGAAGAAAAAAATAACTAAAAATAAACGAGAAAACAATTTAAAACAATCAGTTAGAGTAGCAAAAGTAGACAAAAAAAAAACGTTTTACTGTTTATTTGTTTGGAAGACCACTTGTGCTGCGCAAGATTTTATAAAAAATAACGTCATCATGATCAAGATCCTTAGGAACTACGGGAGACCTCTTATACCACCGGTAGAGTCGATTGGTCAAAATTGTTTACTATTCCACAATATTAAAATTCTTGAAAATTCATGTTGGAAAAAGTTTTCAAGAAAATTTACTTTCATAATTATTTAATAACTTCCGGTTTGATCTCTGTTAATAGTCTATCAGTTAATAGTCTCACAGTCAATAGTCTATCAGGGCTCTTCATCCTCTATCATATTCATTTATTAATGGCCATATTCATATAAATATTAATATAAAGTTAAAGCGCGTTTTAGTTAACAAATACTTGAAGTCTTTGTTGAAAAGCCTTATTCATAAATAGTACACTAACTAGTAACCACTTAATCAATTGAAATAATAATCTTAGGGCATACTTTTAGGAGCGAACAATTGATATCGTCATCAAAAACAGGCTTGATGTGTTAAATTATACGAAATAAGCCATGAACGCTGGCCTATTGCCACTCACTAAAAAATTGTATTCCATCTAAAATAATAATTATTTTTAATCCAATCCTAAATTTTCAGAAATGATTAGTGAAGATCGAAAGTAGACTTTTTTTTATTTTAGACCCAACAGGTCTTAGTGCAAGAAATGGACTGAAAATGAAAAGAAATTATATATCGAATTAAAATTTTTATATTTTTGTAAAAATATTTTTAACTTCCCGCTATGAAAATTGAAAATTTTAAAAAATCCGGAAGTTATTGGTTTTACTCCGTTTTGAAAAGATCGAGTTCTCATCAGATCTTGACGTTTTGAGGTGCTAGGAAACTTCCCCGACTAATTCTGAGAACCCTTCACTATGTTTGTCTGTCTGTCTGTATTTGTGTGTGTACGTGTGTTTGTGTGCGCGTGTGTGTGTGTGTGTAAAAGTATGTGACCCACTTATAACTTTGAAACGGTTTGACCGATTTCGCCTAAACTGATGGCGTTCTAAATGGTTCTTGGCTTTCCTGTGAATTTGAAACGATTCGCACCCTGGTAGATTTAAAGAAATTTAAAAAAAAGCTTAAAAAACTTTTTTTAATGTGTGTTTTTTAAATAACTTTTAAACGGTTTTATCAATCGATTCCAGAAACCAGCTCTCTAAATCAAAAAACCGACGTGGTTTTGACACGTGGCCACTGACAATCGGGTCAAAATCTCTTAATCCGTTCATGAGGCATCGTGAACGAAAAAAAAAAAAAAATTCGAAAAAAGTGATATTTTTAAGACACTTCGAAGTTATATATTCAATCAGTTAAGAGTTATTGATCCTTTTATAGCACTCATCTCGTAACAATCCGTTTATTAATTCAAAAGTTATAACATTTTCAAAATTAAATGAGCATTAAAAATTAAACAAAATCGAAAATTCGATACCGGCCATTAAAATTTTTTTGCCCGAAAAGGCTAAACAACTAAAAAAAGTTTCGTGTTTACAAATTAAACATATTTGATATATTTCAATGAAATTTCAAATAATTGTTCATTAAACTCTCCGTTTTCCATATTTTATATTTCCAATATCTGACTTGAATATATCGCACCTATTTTTCTTAACACGTCTGTTCCAAAGATATTGTTGTTGAAGATGTTTTTTTTTTCTACTTTATCAAAATTTACATAGAATGACAGACTTGTGGAATTGGGACACTTGTGTGCAGTCGAATTTGCTCAAACAAAAAACAAATTTTTAAATAAAAAAAAGTTCAGAATAGCAGCGAATGTTGTATAAATATATCGTGAACAATGAATGCTGTTGATTTTAGCTACACTCAGATACAATTTCGAAGATACACAAGATACACATTCGAAACAACACACATGCATTTGAAATAATAAATACTTAGAAATGAATTTGATGGTTGGTTGCGCCGTTGTTGTTGTTGCTGTTGCCGTTTTTTATGCTTAAATTTTACGCCATGCGTCACAAGTATTACTCGCATTCGAAATTGCCAAACAAAAGCAACAAAAAGCATGAAAAATAAATACATAAATTTTGAAATAAAAATAAGAAGCAAAAAAGTATTTGTATGTTTTAACTGTTGGCCCATCTATTTATGCATCCGTTCGTCCGTCCGTCCGTCCGTCCGCTTGTCTAACTATTAGCTAATTGCAAAAGCCAGCCCAACTGCTTTGCACTCTCGCATCCAGGCAAACAAACACTTATTTTGTTGAAGTATTTATACAAAATATTTTGTCTAAATAATAATTAAAATATATATTTTGCTGTGCACGAGTATTTTGCTTTAAAAAAAAAAATTTAAAATGAAAAATAAAAAACAGCAACCAGACACACGTTGTGTTTGTGCATTATTTTTTATTATTATCTTTTGCATTTCAATGCCATTTTTATTTATATTTGTTTTTAGCGGTTTATTTTATTAATCAAATACTATTTTAGTTTGAACAATAAGTCGGTTTGTTTTTTAAATGAAATGAAATAGAAAGTTACATAAATTGTCATAAAGTGGCTAATGAGGTAATAAATATTTACTTTGAGCTGCAAACGCAATTTACGAGTGGCCGTAACGACTGTTTAATTGCTGGTGTTTTTTTTAATAAAACAATTAATTGATAATAAATAATTCAATCAATCAAAATAGTTATTATTTTGTATTCAAATTTAATATGAAATTTTTTGAAAGTTGAGAATAAAAAAACAAACAAATTGATTGACGTGTATGCAAAGTTTCATATCGATTGTTTCAGCAGATTTTAGCTCAAAATAATATTCGTATTCTATTAGCCAATTTTCGAAGAATAAAATTGTGCTGCCAAAAATACTTGAATGAGTGTAAAGTTTCATAATTATTTTGTACGAAAAAAAAGGTGACAAAAATAATTAATAACTGGATTGTTTTGTTGGGTAAACATAAAATGAAATTGATGTTTGTTTTTTGTTGTTGCTTCAAATTCTGTGTGAATATATTTTTACAAAGTAAAGGGATCTGGAACATGATCCAAATGATTGACAAACATGTCCATAGTGTTAGTGAATGTTTCATAAAATGCCACTAAATTCAATTTATTATGGAGAATGAAATCAATTTAAAGAGAATTGCTTACGTCTGACATGAAGCCCAGTTACACGAGCTTGACAGAAAGCAGTTTGATGGTGTGTAGAATGCTTGACAAACGTGTCCATAGTGTTAGTGAATGTTTGTTAAAATGTCACTAAATTCAATTTAATATAGAAAATAAAATCAATTTCAAGAGAATTTCTTACGTTTGACGTGAAGCCCAGTTACACGAGCTTGACAGAAACCAGTTTGGTGGTGTGGAGAATGCTTGACAAACGTCTCCATAGTGTTAGTGAATGGTTGTTAAAATGCCACTAAATTCAATTTATTATGGAGAATGAAATCAATTTAAAGAGAATTTCTTACGTCTGACATGAAGCCCAGATACACGAGCTTGACAGAAAGCAGTTTGATGGTGTGTAGAATGCTTGACAAACGTGTCCATAGTGTTAGTGAATGGTTGTTAAAATGCCACTAAATTCAATTTATATATTTAATATAGAAAATGAAATCAATTTAAAGATACACGAGCTTGATAGCAAGCATTTTGATAGTGTGTAGACTACTTGAGGTTAAAAAATAACCAGGCAACAATTTAAAAATTCCACATGCAAATAATTATTTCGCGACACTGTGCAACGCCATTTTTCAAAAAAGAAAAAAGAAACCCACTGAATGCATTATTTATTAGCGCAGACACACTGAAACTGCATATAAACTACTAAATTCGCACACACTTGCAGTGTAATTGCAGCAGAGCTTTTTCTGTCATGCTTCGATTTGCCAGTGCATGTTGTTGTTCTTGTCTCACTTAAAGCTGTAAGCAAATTTCCAATTAATCACACACTAATAGAATACAAATTTTTACCAATGACGTGCTTTCTTGAGGTTCGTTCAAAAGGAACCGAACTGGTTTTTATTAAAAAAGTCTTACCGATTGCATGCAGTTCTTTTTTTTTTTGCAAGCTTCGTTAAATTGAACAACGATTTTGATCGTGATGTTTTAGCGAATCATCAAACTTTTTGTTGTTGTTAGATTAATGCACACTTTTGCATTTTAGTGAAAACGAAAAAAAAATATAAAAATAAAAAAATACAAACAACCAATCAAAACAGCAGAATTGGAATGAAACAAAGTGAAGACTGAAAACTATTTTTAAAGAAAAAATTATTTTTTTAAGAAGAGTTATTGAAATAAGAGTTTGAATAATAAAAATAAAAAATAGTGTTGTTTTTATTAGTCATTATTTGAACAGAAAAAAATCAGTTTTGGGAAAAAATGTATGTTCTATCGGTTTTTATCTGAAGTTAATTATTAAGTATGTGCCCAAAATTTATTCGCATAATGATATTCGAACGAATACAAATTAATCGAATTGAATAATGATGTACATAATTGTCTTAAATTTTTCTAAATATTTCTAGATCTACCAGTTGCTGAATATGTTTTATATTCCCCCAAATATTTAGTAAAAATGTGTCTTTTTTAAATAGACATATTTTTATTGAGGATCTCATTCAGTTCGTATGAAATTATTCATATAAAATTGTCAGAAAACAATTTTGAAAATCAAAACAATTCAAATAAAAAATATATTTTAAATATCTAATAATTTGGAGCTTCAGGCTTATTTTTATAAAAAATTATATATATTTTTTATTAATATCGTTATTTCGACATCCTGTGGATATCTTCTTCAGGATAACAAACAAAAATTAATTATAATTTATTAACAAAAAACAAAAGTTTCAAATATTAAAATATTTCAATATATTTGTTGTTTTATGTTTATTTATAAAAATTAAAATTAAAAAAAAAATTTTATTCTAAAAAATTAGAACAATATATTCAAATAAAAAATAACTTGAATAAAAAAATGTTTTCGAATCAAGGCTATTCGAATAACAATTATTAGAAAAAAGTATTGAAATCAGAATTATTTAGAAAAAATATATCAAGTAGAAAATATATTATTATTCGTTGTAAAATATATAATTTAAAAAAATTCATTAGGGTTTCTCTTTGTAGACGGAATCTTTTTAAAATTTTAATAAAACTCTCTGTATGCGAAAAGTGTTTATGTTTGTTGAAAACTAAATTATTTCTAATAAAATTATGCTCTTACCTGAATGGAATTAAATTATTTCATTATTTCATCAAATAGATTCTGTAAGAAAAATGAAAATTATTTGTTAACGATTATTCGAATAAAATAAAATGAAAAAATAGTAAATGAAATAAAATCAAATGTGTTGGTATAATTTTTTTTATGGAAATCATGTAAAACAAATTATTTAATCGAAAAACTATTCGAATAAAATTATTCGATTATAACTATGGGAACCAAATTATTGGCGCACTATTTGTTTGATTTATAATGTTGAAAAAAAAAAAACTTTAACTGAATAAACTTTATTCGAATAAAAATCGATTCCAATAAAAGCAATCGAATAGAAGTTAATCGTTTAAAAATTATGTAAAGGAAATTCTTTAATGAGAAATTATAACAAAATATATAAATCGATTCGTGTCACAAGCATGGTATTTGAAGAAAAAAAATTATAAAAGGAACGATTAATTTTTAATATTTAAAAAAAATTCTTATAAAATCTGTTCGAACATTTAATTAAAAAAAGGGGTTTTTTTTTAATTCAGAAAGACATGATAAATATTCCAAAGCACAAGGGAAAGTCAATAGCAGAGTTTTATATATTCATCTTACACAGCAGAGCAAAACAGCTGTTTTCGAAAGCCGCTACACTTGCATCATAAATATTCATGTGCATTTTTATTTATTAATTATTTTGATTAAAAAACTTCTTTTACCGAAAATTCTACAAGTCCAATAGAGATATATAGTACTTTTAGAAAAAAAGTACCTAAAATAATTTTTTTGTGAAAGTACCTTTTTTATATAATTACTACTAAAACAAGTAGTTTTAGGGAAAAAGTACTTTTAGCAAAAAATTCTTTTAGAAAACAAATACTTTTAAAACAAATTACTTTTAGATGAAAAGTACTTTTAGAAAAAAAGTGTCTAGAAAAAGTACTTTAAGAAAAACAGTACCTACCATAGGATACTTTTAGAAAAAAAGTACCTAAAATAATTTTTTTGTGAAAGTACCTTTTTTATATAATTACTACTAAAACAAGTAGTTTTAGGGAAAAAGTACTTTTAGCAAAAAATTCTTTTAGAAAACAAATACTTTTAAAACAAATTACTTTTAGATGAAAAGTACTTTTAGAAAAAAAGTGTCTAGAAAAAGTACTTTAAGAAAAACAGTACCTACCATAGGATACTTTTAGAAAAAAAAAACCTAAAATAATTTTTTTGTGAAAGTACCTTTTTTATATAATTACTACTAAAACAAGTAGTTTTAGGGAAAAAGTACTTTTAGCAAAAAATTCTTTTAGAAAACAAATACTTTTAAAACAAATTACTTTTAGATGAAAAGTACTTTTAGAAAAAAAGTGTCTAGAAAAAGTACTTTAAGAAAAACAGTACCTACCATAGGATACTTTTAGAAAAAAGTACTCATAAACAGAACTTTGAGAAAAAGTACACTATTAAATAAGTACTTTTAGAAAACAAGTAATTTTAGGAAAAAAAAGTACTTTTAGAAAATTAGTTCTTCTAGAAAACAAGTACTTTTGACAAAACAGTTACTTTTAGAAAAAAGTACTTGTAGAAGAAAATTAATTTTAGAAAAAAGTTCTAGTTGCAATTCGCCTACTTCATTCTTAAAATAAAATTATATCGGCTAATTAAGAAATATTTTTTTCCAAGATTTTTATTTTCCCTTCAGTGTTCCCTTCAAATTCATTGAATTGAATGCATTTTCAAGCTGTGCCAATCGCTTTGTTATTGTAATTCAATGTGTATGCAACTGCAACCCTTCGAAAGGAGCAGATTTCCACTTGCAAGCGAAACTGCACAAACAACTCACCCCGTTTTAGAAACATCATCAAATTAAAGGATGACTGATAGACATTTCTCAGTGTGACGGAAAGATTTCTGTTGCAGTTGTTGTCGACAATTTAAGGGTGATTTTGATATTTTGGCTTTTAATGAAAACAAGTACAACACGGACTGATTGTAGTTTCTGTTTTGCTCATAATCTCGTGTGCATCAGCGTTTAAAAACCCAAGCACGTGCTGTGCGACCAAATCGGTTGATTGAGTGAGTGTGTGGTGTCTTTGTAAAATTTTCCATATAGAAAATTGCATTTAACTGCTGTTGTTGTTGTTGTCGATGTTGCTTGTGATGTAACAATGAATTTGTTGCCAGTGTTTTGTAAAGTTTTTTTTTCTCAGTTTTGAAAAAGTGTTTTATGTTGCTTTCAATATTTCAAGTTATAAAGAAAACTGAAACTGAAAAGGTTTTTGTTGCTTTTTTAAGGGTTGAAATATTCTAGTTTTTTTTTAGTTGTCACCGCCTTTGTTCTGTGGTCTCTCACCAAATAATAGCGCCTGAGTGTGCGTGTGTGACGGAAGACTTGCACACATGCCTGTAACTTTAATCTTCTGTATTTCAGATGACTAAATCTTTTTAAAAAGAAATGCATCATGTGACTTTTAGACTAATTAAAATCCTTTACAACAACACGGTGTGTTACAACTTGTTTTTGCTGCCGTTTGTAAAGTACAGGGGGTTCACTTTTTAGGGGTTCTTTAATTTTGAGATATTTTTCAGGATATTAAAATAAACTTGTTTTATGTTGCCAAATTAGTTACCCTTTTTATGCAATAAATGAAAACATAAATTTAATGTCTATATGATTTGTTGACAACGTGAGTTTCATCGCGCAACTTAAAGGAAAAACTAACGAAAATATAATTTTTCTTAGGAAAATTGGGACACCAAGAGGCAGGCAATTAAAATTATATCGGTGTGTGTCTCAGGATATCCTACTAATATTGCAAGGACACATGTTTCATAAATTGTTTTAACACTTATTTTTTTTTTATTTTATAAGAACCCGTAATTTTCTGTTTTAGTTAAAATATTTTAATATTCCAGGGTTTCGATGTTTTTTAGATATATTTTTTCAATAAAATTCTGTTGATTTTGGTATTTTTCCATAAATTTTTCTTTATAAATTAATGTACTATAATATTTAGTGCAATTTAAAATTTTGTAAAATTTTCAATTGCCTACTTATAAAATATATGATTAACAACTATTCGAGTAAAAAAAATTTTATCGAATAATGACTATTCTAATGAAAAAAAAAATTAAAATTGTATAGAAATCAGTCGAATAAAATTCTTTCAGAAAGGTTTGAATAAAAATGATCCGAACAATGATTCGAAAACTTTTACGAATAAAATTTATTTATTTATTATTGGAAAAAACTTAATCGAATAAAACTTACGAATAAAATAGTTTTATAATTGAATAAAAATTGTTCGAATGAATTTTTTACGAATAAAATTTATTTATTATTGACTAAAAATTATTCGAATAAAACTTATTTATTATTGAATAAAAATTATTCGAATAAAACTTTCGAATAAAATTTATTTATGAGTGAATAAAAATTATTCGAATAAAACTTACGAATAAAATTTATTTATGATTGAATAAAAATTATTCGAATAAAACTTACGAATAAAATTTATTTATGAGTGAATAAAAATTATTCGAATAAAACTTTCGAATAACATTTATTTATGAGTGAATAAAAATTATTCGAATAAAACTTACGAATAAAATTTATTTATGAGTGAATAAAAATTATTCGAATAAAACTTACGAATAAAATTTATTTATGAGTGAATAAAAATTATTCGAATAAAACTTATTTATTATTGAATAAAAATTATTCGAATAAAACTTATTATTGAATAAAAATTATTCGAATAAAACTTATTTATTATTGAATAAAAATTATTCGAATAAAACTTATTTATTATTGGAAAAAAATTAATCGAATAAAACTTACGAATAAAATTTTTTTATAATTGAATAAAAATTGTTCGAACGAATTTTTTACGAATAAAATTTATTTGTTATTGACTAAAAATTATTCGAACAAAACTTAAGAATAAAATTTATTTTTGAGTGAATAAAAATTGTTCGTACAAAACTTATTTATGATTGAATAAAAATTATTCGAATAATACTTATTTATTATTGAATAAAAACTATTCTAATAAAACTTTTACAAACAAATTTATTCATTATTGAAAAAAAGATTTGTCGTTCAAAACTTTTCCAAATAAAATGTCTTTATTAACGAATAAAAATTATGCAAATTAAATTTTTACCAATAAAATTTATTTATTATTGAATAAAAATTATTCGATTAAAAGGTTTTGCAAATAAAATTTACATAATATTGAATAAAAATTATTCCAACAAAACATTTGCTTAACGTTCATCGAATAATCACCATTCGAATATGTATGATTGTTTTAAAATTTTTTCAAAATAAAAATTTATATAAATAATGCTCGAATAGTTATTAGTCGAATAAAAATATCTGTTATATTATTCTACTAAAAGCTTTCAAATTCGAATAACAGCTGCACGAATGAATCGATTATTCAAATAATATAGTATATGAGTATAAAAAGTATTCGAATAACATATTCTGTGAATAAAAATTATTCGAATAAATCATATAATATTTATTTAAAAATTAGTACAATAAAAATGTAAAAATATCTTTGCAAAGAATTATTTCAATAAAACGTATTCGACTATATATATATATATATATATATATATATATTAATCGAATAATTAATAATCGAATATGTATATTGCCAATCAAAATTAAATTAAATGTTTGTAATGAAAGTTATTCGCAAATTATTTCATAAAAATTGTGCTGCCAATATTATTCGAATACAGAATAATCTTTCACATCCATAAGACTTTTAATTTTATCGATAAAAAGATATATATTTTTCAAGTTGCAGTCACAAGAACAACAATTGTAGGTCATAATAGAAGAGCAGTAGACAAATCATTTAAATTAACTTTAAATGAAGTTTCACCTGATATATCAAACTTCGCCCCCACCTGAAATGTCAAACTTCGTCCCACCTGAAATGTCAAACTTCGCCCCCACCTGAAATGTCAAACTTCGTCCCCACCTGTGGCGAAGGAAATAAAATGAAGGCAATTTCAACCAGCCAACATAAATTAGTTAAAATATTATTTGCTAAATATGTTATTGCCTTTCACACAAACATTTTGCTCAAATTTTATTGATTTATTTTTATTTAATTTAAGTTCGGCTATTGTTCTTCTATCTCTTTCTCGCTTATTGTCATCTTTTAATGCATTTATTTTATACAGGCTACTCCCTGTATGATGTGCTCTTGTGTGTGTGTATTAAAATTTTTCCTCTATTTATTTGTGCTGTTCTTTCCAAATTTTTTCCCACTCCAATTTTAACCTAAATTTTTCCTTATCCTTCCTCCCTGCATTAAGGAACAGAAGAAGAAGAAGAAGAAACTGCTCAAAAAAATAAAGCTTTATAATACATAGAAAAGCATTTATATGCACGCACTCATACTCAAGTATACCTACAAACATACACACAGTGTACATACATTTTATATGCGTGTGTGGGTGTGTGTGTGTGTTTGTACCTGCAAAGAATGTGCGTAAAGCCCCCAAATATGAAAGTTAGTGTTAGTTAATGTGTGCGCGTGCAGGCGCTTCATGGTAGTTGTGTGGTAACAGTGCGTGTGTGTATATGTTTTGTATGCGTGTGCGTGTGTTTAAAAACGAAATGCGTTTCGAAAAAAGGAAAATTGATTTTTGTCGTTTATTTGTTTTTTTTTCGTTTTGTTCTGCATTTCGTAGTTTCTGTTATTTGTTGTTGTTGTTGTTGTTGTGGGGTTGAGTGTGCAGAGGGTGTTTCATTTTCATTGTGCGTGTGCGTTTTATGTGCAAAAATGTCATTATAAAACATTTCGTTTTTCGTTTCCCTTTTCGAGTTTTCATTAAAAGAAAAGCAGCCGGGTGGTGGTAATAAATTTTTCAAAATAAATTTTCTAACAACTTCCTTTCGGGCCTGTTTCCATTCTTTTTCTTTTCTTTTTAGCTTAAAGCACAAATAGGATTTCTAACAATTGAAATTTTTATTGTGTATTCTTAGTTTTTAAATATATTTTTAGCAACAGCTTAAAAATATTAATTGTTTCCATTTTTATCTTTCCAGGTAACTATTGACAACGTTTCTAGAGTTTGATTTAAAGCAGAATGAGCTGAAGGTAAAAAGTAAATTTTTTAAAATAATTTTATTGTAACAAAGTGGCCGGTGTATTTGGAAATATTAAAAGAAGAACAGAGGGTATATTTTTTATAATTAGCGTAGATCTAGATAAATTTTTAAACGATAGAAAAGGAGAATAGGGAAGGAGGATATTAAGAATATTTTGCTTATTTTGGATTTGCTTTTGAACTGATGGATGAGTTTTGAATTGTTTGCAATTTTAGAAAATTTATTGCGAAATCGAATGGATAATTTGGTATTTTATGTAGGCGAGAATGTGAAAAGAAATTGATACCATCAAACAAAAATGTCTGATAACAAAATTTGCATTATTTGTTGGCCAGTGTAATCAGCCATATGCGAGTATAAAATATGTAACCAATAAACTTTAAAGTCATATCTTTTGCTTTACAACTGTGACAATTATTAAGTTCCATAATTAATTACTAATTAATATCACTCATACGCCTTCCCCATTAATTTCTTTTGTTAACCCTGTTCGCCACTAGTCTGAGGCGGTCACGGGACTTTTTACACAGTTGCTTGCAAGACAAATGAAATAAATAGAATGTAAATAGAAAATACACTAAATTAAATTTGTAATAAAAAAAAACAGCAGTTAAGCCCCGCTAATGAACTTGAGTGAAAACAAAACATTTCTTTAAAAAATAAAATGGCAAAAAATGAATTTTTGTAAAAGAAAAAAAAAAAACAAGCGAATATATTTTTGGAGTATTAACAGCAACTAAATGTGCAGAGGAGAGGAAGGAATTTGAAGGGCAGGAAGGAGGCAGGAATTTTTGTTTGAATGTTATTGCAAAAATGGTTCACAAACATGCAATTAAGTCGTTAATACTTCATCGATTTAATACCCTAAAAATTTGTTGTATTTTTTCATAAAAATTTTTTGCTTCTTGAATTTTTTTTGTTTTGCCGTGTTTATCTGTTGGCAAAGGAGTTGGCCGTTTTCTCTCCTTTTTTTTTATTTTGCTTAACCCACACACTGGCAAAAGGATTAAAGTATTAACGCGTGCGGACGCCATGGATGAAACAAGTCACTGAGGCTTGACGAATTCGATGATACGAGTTTGATATGATCCTGGCCGAGAAGTAAGAGAAATGTGAATTAAATTGGCAAATGGTCTGGGTAGTTACAAACGGTGTGGGTGGAGCGCTGTGTTATTGATGAGAGTGTTGTTGTTTATATTTGTCCAACATATATTTTGCCAACTGAAAGTCTGAGGCACGGGATGATGGTAATCCATCAAATAAATAATAAAATGTTTAATAACTGCTAAAAAGTCAAATTTTAAAACAATTTACAAGCAAACTGAATTGTTTTTACAGCGTTTTCTTGTTCCTTCTTCTTCTTCTTCTTCTTTGCATCCACAGGAAACGGAAATGGTAACAAATGTTTAGTTTAACTTTTACGATGGCAGACACTTGATTAGTTTATTTGAATTTGTTTTTTCGTTATCGTTGCTATTCTTTTCTTTCTTTTTTTTTTATTCCCTCTCTATTATTTTCCTAACTTGCTTTACAGCCAAGTTACGCATCAATTGCTAAAAATAGTATTTAACGTCTGCAAATGCCCTTTATTTTGACGGCCACATAACAAAGCGAAAGTGCTGGGAGAAGGAGCAAAGAAATGTTGTTGATTAAAAACGCAAACATCAAATCTAACAATTCCTTATTTTCCTTATTGCTCTTACCCATAACCTCGGGGAAAAGGAAAACAAAAACCAAGTTAATAGTCCATTTGTAATAGTGAACCAGCAGCAGACACAACTTTCAGGGACTGGGTCCTGGCAAAAGAAACGTGGCGAACGCTGACAGGAAGGAAGGAGGAGCACATACACCCGCCTTGTTTTTGTGTGTTTTTTTTTTCGAATCGAATCTAATGAAATCATAACTGATTTATAATATTTTTTGTACATATTTTCTACGCACATATTGAACTAACGACTGAAACACCAGGTATGATTTTTATTTAGCAGAAGAGAAAAAAAGAAAAAAAAACAACAAGAAAAACAATGTTGGAAAAAATCCCTCTATATAAGCCTTCATCATGAATACTTGCATGTGTTTGTCCTTTTAAGGATTGTGTATGTTTGGCTTGTGCGGGAGGATGTGTATGTGCGGGTGTTTGTAGAATTTGTAAAGGTAAAAAAACCAATCAAGACCATCAATAAAAGGCACGTCAATCATCACAGCCAAACCTGTTCTCTGTGCCTTCTTCAGTTTAGCATACAATCGCCATAATGTTGCCAAAACACCCGCACCCGCATCATCAGCGTCGCAATGAGCCAACTTGAATTGAACTCCGCACACACACACACACACACACACACTCACATGTATATTGATCGTTCAATAATGTGATTGCTACAAATGCCAACTACTTACTCTTGTCATAAAATTGCTGCCTGGTCAGGTCTTCCTCTGTTACACACAACACATCCATCAGTTGCTCCGTCGCATGTATGAATTGTCCTTATGGTCTCACTTCCGTTTGAGTCCTTCTACTTTTTTTTATAATTTTTTTTTTGCTGCTGGTTTGCATTGTTAGAGACATCAGCATTTGTAACTAAAATTAAGTTTTGAAGTCTACGTTTCATTGTTTTTTTTTTTCTTTTTTCAAATATATTTTTCGTATCATGAGATGCGTAAAAGTAATATTTCCCTTTTGCTGTTTGCAATAGCTGGGGGTAAATGTCTAGTCGTTATTTTTTACGCGAAACCAATAAATTTATTAAATTTAAGTAAATCAAGAGAAAAGAAATGAATTAGTCCACTGGCAAACCGGCTTTAAAATAAGGTTTTTATATTGAAAGCAACACTAAGACTTTCACAAGTTGCCCAAAACTGCGTGGCGATGAACGCATAAGAGTCATTGTCATTTCTTGCACGTTGCAAAAGCAGAAAAAAGGTTCAGATAATTAATTATTCGTGTGGCCAAAAACTATAAACGTTTCTTAATGCACCATTAAATTATTTCGCCATACTAGTTTTTAGGAAACTGGATCTTTTATCAACCTACAGAAGAGTTGTGAAGAAGGAACTTTTGTGTCCTATTTTGTTAAATTATATATAAGTATTTTTTTTGGTTGCCAAAAAAAGGCTCAACCTTATTCCATTCATCAAAATAATATAAAGGCTTTTAGTCAAAATCTCATTAAAATGATCTCTTATTTTCTAAGCACTTACGAAGGATATCAAGTACATTTAATAAAGTTGCAATTGAGCATCATTCCTACGCCTTCAAGACAAAAGTTAAATATTAAATTTCCTATATGAGTTTCCAAGTATGAAAATCTTTTTTGAAATAATAAATTAATTTACCTAATTATAAACTACTTCTTATAAAATAATTTTAAATGACGAAAAACTTAGTACCGGCCATTAAACAATGCAAATCACTTTCTTTATCTTTCTCCGCCTGTCCTCTCAATACTATAACCCCTTTTTTATAGTTGCAGCAGATTTCCGGTACAATAAAGCAAAACTTTTATAAATAAAATACATAAAAGTAAAACAAAATAGTTAGGAAAAATTAAATAAGTAAAATAAAAAAAGAATAAAATAAATAAAAAGAATAAAATAGACAAAAAAAAATTAAATAGATAAAAATAATAAAATAAAGAAAAAAGAATAAAAATAAATAAAAGGAATAAAATAAGTAAAAAGAATGAAATAAATAAAAAAAAATAAAAAGAATACAATTAAGTAAATAAAAATAAAATAAATAAATAAGAAAATAAAGTAGATAAAAACAAATAAAAAAATTTTGTGAATAAAAAAATGAATAAAAATAAATAAAATCAATTAAAATAAAAAGAATAAAAATAAAATAAAAAATTAATTAAAATTTAATTAACTGCCTGTTTTCGTAAATAACATCATAACATTCGTTTAGGACTTTTTATAGAAAACAGAAACAATTTAGACTTCTTTATTGTTTTTTCTATATAAATTCTTAGAGGAAAATTTTTATTTTATAAAAAAAGAAACATGTACTAGAAACGGAATATAAAATAATATAAATAAAAATAAAAAAACGGTAAAATAACTAAAAAATTAAATAAATAAAAATAAGAAATAAAATAAATAAAAATAAGAAATAAAATAAATAAAAAGTAAAAAGTAAATTAATAAATAAAAAATAAAATAAATAAATAAATAAAATAAATAAAAAATTAAATGAATAAAAAATTAAAATGAATAAAAAACAATTAATAAAAAATAAAATGAATAAAAAATTAAATAAATAACAAATAACATAAAAAATAACATAAAAAATAATATAAAAAATAGTAAAAAAATTAAAAATAATATAATAATATAAATTATATAATAATATTAATAAAAAAAGTAAAATAAATTAAAAAACAAAAAGTAAATGAAAAAAGTAAAAAAAATAAATATAGATAAAAAATAATATAGATCAAATTTAAAAAAAAAATTTAAGTAAATAAAAAATTAAATAAATAAAAATATCATAAAACAAATAAAATTAAAATACAAAAAAATTTTGAAAAAAAAAATTGTTTTGGGTCGTGGATTTTTAGTCGTGTATCGGTGATCAGGAGCTCTTTTTGTGAATTTTAGTTGCAGGACGTGTCAACTTTCGTTAGTCTCACAACAAAATGTGGCCGCAAGTGGCGAATAATGATCAAGTGAAAGGAGTGAAACACGAAATTTATTTGAATATATTCTCTTTTGAATTGTATGACCAACTCTGGCAGTCTCCCTGTTGGCAGTTGTTATACTGCGCGACATTTTCTTGCCAATTCTGTCCTTTTGGAAATACATTTATTTTCCCGAAAAGTCCTTGTTAAAACATTAAATTAAGCCTCATCAGCAAAAAGAAATGGACATCGTAAATAATTTATATTTGCTAAAAATCAAATGTTGCAAAAGAAGGAAAACCGAAAGAGTAACGAGAACAAGTCTAGTCCATATATCACACTTGCCAGTTGACTGATTTGACTTTAAAGCCCGACTACAGACCACCATCCACAGCCAAGGAAAAAAAGGAGAGCGAAACAACAGCGAAACTTAATAAAAATTGCGGCCCTCACAATAATTTTGCGTTGAGAACTGACATCATGGGATTTTGTTTTGTTTTTCTTTTTGTTCGTTTGCTATTTAAAAATACAGAAAAATTTCATTCTTGTTTTGCAATCGAAAATTGCATGCGGGAATGTGTGATAATATTTAGACGTTGTGACATTTTTGTTTGATTTTATTTCGACTAACTTGCCGCGAATGAAGAGCGACACCTCTGCCTCTCCACTCCTTCTCAATTTGTTCTCTCTTCAAATCAAACATGTCATTCCGTAGGCTGTTGTTGTTTGTTGTGCTCGTATATTTTGGAGCGTATAAATTTATATTCACGGAATTGTAAGTTATGCACTTGACTGATTTTTGTTATAGAATATTGTTTTATTTGTTGTTCTTCTCCATGTGTGTGTGTGTGTGTGTAAAGCACGCATTTGAAATGCGTCTTGTGTCTAGTTTGTCATTTATACTTTGCAAATACTAATTCATACCCCCCTGCCACCCGCTGCTGATTTGCACCACAAACAAATCCAATCCATAATATTTCTATCGATTGCAAAACGCTGTTATCGTTGTTGTTGTTGTTGTCGCCTTTTTTTTATTTTAACTCAATATTGGCTGTACAGCATAAAACGTTTTCAGTTTTACATTTCAATCTTAATTTAGTTTTTGAAATAACATTTACTTTTCCATTTCTTCTCTTTTCTATATCTTTTTCTCATATTTTTGTAAAGTGGTTCTCCAGCCGTTCACATTAAAAGCTTTCGGCTGGATGGAGGGGATTTGGTATGAAGAAAGTGAGACTAAAATATTTGTTCTGTTAAAGCAAACAGGAATTTATGATTGTTAAATAAACAGGGAATTGGGAAAAATATCCAAAGATATATATATTTTTTTATCAATATTATTTGGCTGTTTTTCTTAAATTAAGAATTTAAAACTAAAGAGTTGTAATTTAAGATTCAGTTTGTTGTAAAGTCGTGTAATTAAATGAACGTTTCTTTAGTATAAATTTATTACAGTTTTGTTAGTTTTTCATAAGTTAATAGCAATCATACGCCGCCTGTTTTAATTTTCTCTTTTGAAAGCATTTAACCCTGAATGGTTACTCTTCATTTTTGTACATCCAAACTACGACGAACAACTTTCAAAAATAATTCTAGCGGAACCATTTTTAAAATTAAAAATAAACAAAAATATTTTTAATATTAATATTTATATAGGCTAAATTGTTCTAACTTAGTTAAAATCTCAGAAAGACATGATGATAAATATTCCTAGGCACACAGGAAGTCAACATCAGTTTTATTCAACTTACACAGCAGAGCAGAACAGCTGTTTTCGAAAGTCGCTACACTTTCATCTTCAGTGCTCATGTGTATATTGTGTTTATCACCACTGTTTAGGTGGCTTAGTTGAATGTGATAACAGTTTTCTATTTACACAAATTTTATTGTGAAAAACAATCCGAGAACTGTATCAACCTGATGTTAACACTTGTGTGTTATGATACCTGTGTTACCATTTGATTATTTTCTTCATGTCCCATTTTTCTGAATTTTTTGTTCCATTATACATTAAGTCAAACTTTTATGGTTTGAATTTTATACTTAAGTATATGTGAACGTTTTTTCCAATTTTCATTGGTAGCTCAAGCCAAACCTTAAATTGTATTTTTAGTTAAGTATTAAAAAAAAATAAAAAAATATATCTTAAAAACTTTTTAACTTTAATTATGTGCTGATTCTTTTTTCCCCAAAATCTTACTAAAAAATTCAAAGTGTTCAATTGAGGGCTTGTAGCCAATTTCCATGCGCATTTCACTGGGTCTAATGCAGATCGTCAGGGAACCTTTGCCCAACATTTCTTAGAATAACTAAAGACATTTATTCTAAACTCCCACTTTGCTAAGTGAGAAGCTTCAAAACAAATATCAAAGTCACAACAAGAACTCACTGATAACTTTTTCTTTTTTAATTTTCCTTTCTTAATTATCTTAAAAACTTCTTTTTCTCTCTAGAAATTCAATATGAATTTGAGTAAAATAAAAGAATTATATGGAAAAAAATAAATGAGCTTCGACGAACAGTAACCATCCAGGGTTAATAAAATATACATTCATAAAGTTTAGTTGGGAAAAAGTTTGCACAATTAACGGAGTGCTTAACTTTTGTGTGTATTTAAAAGTGGTAATTTTATTTATATATTTTTCCACTAATTATAATATGAAAATATACCAGCGTTTAAATCATAGAAGTTTTCTAGCAGGCAGTTGCACTTTGTGACGTATTTGAAATGCGTCTGTGCAGTGTTTTAGAGTTTTAAAACTGATGTTATATGGAAACACCCATATTCAACCATGAAATTGAAAGTTAGTGCAAGACAAGTTTCTGTGCAAATGAAAATCGCTAACGATCGACACTATCATGTACTAAAAGAGCGCATAACAGCACCCTTCTTCGTCAGGTGCTAAGAAATGGCTAAATATTTAAAGAAAATTTAGCGTAAACATTGTCCAAAGTAGCTAAAAAATAAAAATAAAAATTCTCTATATAAATTAAAATTGAAGTTAAGAAAAATGTCCTAAAGAAAAAGTCTAAAACACTAAAATATCCTCAGAATAAAATATCGAAAAAATCTTAAGATGAGAGAAATAAATTTTTAGTACATTTTTAATTATTTTATCGTTCACCAATATTGTTAAACGATAAATGGATTGAAAGGTATTTCTCTGCAGATACGGACAATATTAATAGTGGCACAAACTTGTCAAAAAAAGTTACTATATTTTATGTTAAATTGAATTTTAAAAACTGATTGTTGCAAAAGAGCTTTTTCTAGTTCAAAAAGACATGATAAATATTCCAAAAATTTCCAAGGAAAATTAAAATGAGTTTGATATATTACAACTACACAGCAGACTAATAGAGCTGTTTTCAAAAGCCGCTACACTTCGACCATCAGTGTTCAGGTATAAGTTTGTTTGTTGCCGCTTGTTAGGCGGCTAATTGAATGATAATAGTTTTCTTTTTTTTTGGAGGAATTTTATTATAAAAAAGAATACGAGAATTATATTAAATCGATGGCAACAAGGTTTTGTTAAGTCCCAGTGTTGCCGTTTCAGTATTGTGTTAATAATTATTATTATTGAGGTAAAAGCCAATCAGTATTCCTGCTCCTTTTTTTTCATAAGAGTCGTGGCAAGAAAATTTCCAAGTTCAATTTGATAATGAACATTTTGACAGTTTTCAATTAAAAATCATTAAAAATGACAGTTTTAATTGTCAACAAATGATAATCTAACCCCGCCAACATCACTCATTTAACCATCAAACTTTCGTTCCATCTCTCGACCAGTTGATGAATAATTAAGAAGAAGAAGAAAAAATAAAAACACAGGGAAACAGCCAACAAGATTTTCTAATAAAAATTGTCGAATATTTTTTGTTTTACTGCTGCTAACGAAAAATGAATTCGGTTTTATTTTTATGATGCTGTTCTTCACCTTAAATTTTTCATAAAAATTTAAAGTCTGCGTATACAAACGTCCAGTTGCGAATGGAATATTGGAAAAGCACTTTGAATTGAATGTGAGCAAGTTGGGGTTTATTTATTGTATTTTTTTTTGTGTTTTAATTTTATATCACAACAATGTTGCCTGTGAAAATTGTTACATTACAACATGTCTGTTACCTTTTTGACATTTGATTGAGATTTGTTATCGGCGCGTATTCATCAATGATACATGCATCAAAGCCAGACCATATACATACATTCACACACATACAAATGTATGTGTATGTGTGTGTGTGTGTGTGTGCGTGCAAGCAATTCGAGACAAAACATCCAGGCATATATTGTCCAAAATAGAAAAGGAACGCATACACTCTCCGTCGATTACAATTAAACGTTGTCCAGGAGGGGTGGAGCAGAGTGTTTAAACAGCGTATGTTACATGTTCTCCATACAAATACAAAATAGATTTTTCCTTGCTGAAAACCTGGCTGCATACAAGACAACTTTTTCCTTCCCAGCATCTGTTGTTGTAATCTATAGCTTTACACTCTGCTGGGCTACAGCGAACGATTGTTAGCAAAAAAAATTTAACAATAAGTGAAGTTCTTGGACTCACTTTTTTTTGTTTGTTAATTTCTAAACTGAAATGACATAACATTTAAGCCAAGTTTGTTAACAAAAATTTGTATGACGAAAAAGGGAAAAAATATATAAAAACAAAATTAAAAATCAACGCAATCGGGTTCGCTTTTGTTTAAAAGCAAAACTCATTGACTTGCATGAAACTGAAAAACACAACCAAAACGGCATAAAAGAAAAATTCTCTTACAGCAACTTGTGCCAACAAGTCGTTGCCACATCATCATCGTCATCGTCATCGTCATCCGAGTCTTTGTCATTGTTATTCATTTCTACTGATAAGGAATGAAAACACTCGCTTAATATCAACCAGCTACTGGCAGTTGAACATAGAAAGTCCATTGACTAAATAACTGATCAGACTTTTTTTTCTTCACTTTTTGTGTTTAATTTAGTTTTTAACTACCGACCGACCAACCGACCACATTCAGCAGCAATTCATCAGAGATGTTTATGAAAAGTAGCTGGGAAAATAACACCAGCACACAGGAAAATAGCTGAAAGTAAGTCTGGCTGATACAAAAGGATCATCGGGGTAGTAGATACGCACGCACACAATGACAGGCAAGCCAACCAGGGTGGAGTGTGTTGTAGTGAGGACTATTTAATAGTGGCATTTTTGCAGTCAATTTTTAATTGAATAAAACCGTTTTAGCTAATAGGACAATCGAATTATTGCAAACAAAATCAAAAAGTTATTTGCAAGAATGCTGGTAAAAGGAATAGACAGAAGAAACAGTTGGTGTTTAATATCGATTTACAACAAGTTCACAATATTTGCAAGAAAAATTATAAAAATATTTTTTAGTTGAAAAAAGAAGATATAGATATTATTGGTAAAGTGTTTAATATATAACATAATTGAAATCAATCGTACGCCCAGTAAAACCATTTTATAAAATTGTGACAGATATGAATGATTTAAAAAATGTTGGTTGATATGGAATGAAAAGGAAGTGGTTTGAATAATTTTAAATAAAATTCTATCTAAGAACTTATTTAATTTTCCACGTAGTTTTTCAATTGTGAATATAAATCAGTTGCCTGCTTCAAAATAAAATGAAAATTTTTATTCAGGATCTTTTGTTTAAGAAAGTAGAGTTCTAATTCATAAACAAATGTTTAATGCTTATAACCTTCTTATATGACAGAATGTCCACTGTTTGTCAAATAAGCAGTTTATAAACATGACATATATTTTATGAATAAGAGCACAAAAAACTAAATTTTCTTATATTTTCTTTAGTTTTATTCTCAATTTTATATTGAAGCCCATAATGCTAATCACGGCGAAGAAGTATCTCCAAGAATTGTCTTTCCAATCAACAACAATTGAATGGTATTGAGAGCATGGTCTTGAGAAATTTATCTAGACCAAATATTTACCCCCTTATTCATAAAAATTATGAGAGTCTAATAACAGCGTAATAAAACAAAATTTCATTTGAAATTTGCTCTATTACACTCTTATAAGTCTGTCATAATTTTTATGAATAAGGGGGTTAAAATTTTTAAGAAAAACTTATATTTTCAAATGTCAGTTTTACATTAAATTAATAGAGAAATTAAATTAATAGAAATTGTGGATTAAATTAATAAATTTAAAGTTATTTAACAGACTTTAAGTTTGAATCTGTGATCTGATTTATTTTTATGAATCTATATAAATTCCAATATTTTTTTTTAAGTAAGAGTGCAGGATATTAAATGCTTTCTCTTTCAATTATCAAACTAGCAGAGGGTTTCAGTACTGATTTCGAGGCCTCTACAGCGTCTCAGCAGCGTTCTTTGTTAAATTGTTCTACTATTGAAGTTGGCTCTAGTCCATAAGAATATCAACTAATTGAAAATAAATTGTAAGAATTTTGATCGATCAAAATTTTAGTTAAAATTTTATTTAAAATTTGAAATTTCGATGGATATCGAATGCGGTAATTTAGCCCCCGAACAAATTCTTTTTATCGAACTATTTTTATCGGAGTGTTACAGCGATAACCGATTTCATTATGTACTTGCACGCAAGTTTCGTAGTACACACGATTTATTATAATAAATTTTCCAAATTTCTAGCACTTGTTTTGTATTAAATTCATAGTTTCTTTGCGTTTGACAATTTCATCTAAAGTTATAATGTCTACTCAGCATATTAATAGAAATAAATATGCGTGTTTAATTTAAATAAAAAGATTTACATATTTATAAGATTTTATCAAAAAAAAAACTGGTTTTTTGACCACCACACATCTGCTGGTGTTAAACTTGCAATTGATAAATTATTGATTTATTGATTTTTTTTGCATTTTCATTGGTTGTATCGGTTATCAAAATTTAACGTTTATCTGATTTGGAAAATTATGGCTGCATTCCATTATTGACTGAGTATTATATTATCAGTTTGTTTTGATTTGTTTTTTACTATTTCTCACATCAGAAATTCCAAAAATTAGCCTTGTTTTTTTAACGAAACTATTTTGTGTGCGGAGTTTTTTGTATTATTTCTTTTTGTTTTTATTTAATTACCAACCCGTGTTGTGTGTCGTTGGAATTTTTTATATACATTTTATTTATATCTTTATTATTTTCTTTGTGAAAATAATCTTATAATATAATACTATTTATTTATTTTGCATCGAAACGTGCCAACTGTATCTACATCAACTTATAAATGTAAACAATAATAATAATAATAATAATAATAAAACCTATTGAGAATAGTTGAAATGTTTTCAAAAGATATCAAAATGAAATTTGGAATCGACAAATGTAAAATACAAAATGTGACCAGGGGAAAATATACAACCAGCCAAAATTTCCTAACTCAGGACCTGGAAGGTATAACACCACTTAGAAGAGACGAACACTATAAGTACCTGGGACTCAAACAACATATCACAATAGACCACAGGAAACAAAAAGAGGACATCAAGAAGGAGTCCATTAAAAGGATTAATGTGATATGCAAAAGCAAATTAAATGCTCGAAACCTTGTAAAAGCAATAAACACTTTCGCCATACCTCTTCTTATATATACATTTGGTATCATATCCTGGTCAAATACAGATTTGAATAACCTCGATATGAAAATCCGTACTACCTTAACGAAATTTAAATATCACCACCCAAAAGCATCGCTAGAACGGATCAATATTCCAAGAAAATTTGGAGGAAGAGGAATACTAAATATAAAGACACTACACGATAAACAGTTAATAAAATTAATAGAATATTTTAAAACAAAAGCTGAAGCTTTTCTACTCTCTACAGAAGACTCGTGAATGCCGATGAGAACCTAACTCCATTAAATCTTAAAAACAATGACAACAACACTCAAATAACAATAGATAACCTCACTCAAGAGTGGAAATCAAAACCGCTGCACGGAAAGTACCCAAACTTGATCAATCAGGCTTATGTAGATGTAGTAAACACTAACTTAAATTGGCTTAAATATAGTAACGTCTTTGCTGAAACCGAAGGATTTATTATAGCCATTCAGGATGGAGTAATACAAACAAAGAACTACAGGAAGTACATAATTCGAGACAGTACAGTAACAGACGATAGTTGCCGAAGGTGCGGTAATACGCCTGAAAGCATACAGCACCTACTTAACAGCTTAACTTGTCCAACCCTACTTCCAAATCATTACAAGCAAAGACATGACAATATCGGAAAGATAATATATATATAAATATTACAAATAGACTAAATATTAATGAGCCAACAACACAGTACTACAAATATCAACCTAAGCCAATAATTGAAAATAACCAATATATTATCTACTGGGATAGATCAATACTAACCAACAACCCACCAGACACAAATATACCCAATAGACCAGATATGATAGTAATAAATAAACAAAGAAAAATTGCCCATATCTTTGACTTCGCCATACCATACGATACTAATATCGAAGACACCATAGCCATCAAAAAATCTAAATATATACTGCTTGCCCAATACATTAAGAATACACACAATCTAGTTAAGGTAGAAATTCTACCAATAGTTATAAGCTCTATGGGAACAATACCCAAAGACACCACATGTGCAATCGAAAAATTAGACCTTAATGTAAAAATATTAACCGAAATGCAAAAGGCAATTCTAATAAAAGCAACAACGATCGTGAGGAAAACATTAGGATAACGGATATAAAAGATGAATTATATCTCCACAGAGCGTAACCTTTGGTCTTAGACCCGGTACGTCAATTCCAGCATAAGCTGAGAATATAAAATTCTATAATAATAATAATAATAATAATAATAATAATAAAAATAATAATAACATTATATACATATAAATAAAATATTAATAATTATAAAATGTGTATAAATATAAATAAATTATATGAATACAATTATATAAATATAAATATTATATAAATATTATTATTATTATTATTATTATTATCATCATCGTCATGGTCATCATCATTATCATTATTTGTGACTTCACTCCCAAAACTTCGTTGTGGGGAAATATTCGTGATAGCAAATCAGAAACGTGAAGAGTTTTTCAAAGAAATAGTTGTTCGCTATGAGGGTGACTATATGAATTAAATTAGGCCCATAAAAAATATGCGACTATTCGAAGATAAATAAAAGCAATAAATTGATACGAACACAAATAACTGAAATCTTTGTATTAATAACTCTGTACTCTTTTTACGGAAAGAAATTCAATTAATACTCCGCAATTTTTCTGTCGTATGCATAAACAATCTGTCCTATTTTCACAATAATTTTATCTCTTTTTTTGTTGTTGTTTAATTGTTTAATGACATACAAAACTGGTACAGTCAGTCTAACGCGGCGGGCATATTGGCAAAGAGTAAAAGTTCCCTGACGAACTGATGACAGTTAAATAACATTTGAATTTTAAATATTTGACTCCAAATACTGATTATGCATATTATGTGCACACACACACACTCACACATCTGCATAGAATTTCAAATCCAAGGAATCATAAAATAACACAAATGGCTCGCTCAACTGCAAGTGACATGTGTGTGTTCACAGATTTCATCATTCATAACAGCTGGCCAACATTACAGGCCATATCGGTTTGAAAAGTAAATTTTCAAATTTAACCAACTTGTGTTTATTTGAGAGAGAAAAAAAAAAGAAATACTTCTACATAAGAAATCAGCGGGATATTGAATATATTTACTCGCTTATTGCAAAACAATTTTGAAAAGGATATGAAAACGAGAACAACAATAAAAACAGTAAAACGAGAAAAAATTGCATAATTTCAAGTCAAATTATATAGATTTTGATAACAATCTTTTCTTGTCTACATTTCGCTTATGCAGAAAGAATCCTTCACTTCAGAATTCTAAAAATATAATATTTGTTTTTCCCTACTTTTACTTATTAGTATTACAGTGAAATCTTTTAATAAGGACTAAATCTCTTGCATCTTGAATATCTACTCGCATTGCAAATAAATGTTCAAAAAATCTTCTCCTTTTTTGTAAATGATTTCTTTTATGTAAATACTTCCGAAGAAACGTAGTTCTATTCGTAAAGTACTTTTTGTTTTCATGAAGAAAGTCTTAGGAGCCACCCTGGGGAAAAGAATATATTAAATAAGCAAAAATAAAATATGATCCTGTAAATATTTTCTTTAAAAACTGACGTACTAAATAAACTCCCTTTTGAAAATAATGTAAAATTTCAAATCTTTAAAAGAAAATAACTTTAAAAAAGGTACCTTTAAACCTTTCGTTTGAAAAAGTACCTGCAAAAAGGAAACAGTGCCTTCAAAATACCTTCTGTTCGCCTGAAAAGTGATTTTCAAAAGTATCTTTCAAAAAAACTATTATTAAAATAATAATAACTTTTAAAAAAGTACTTTTGAAAAAGCACATGTCAAAAAGTTACTATTAACAAGTTTTATTTAAAAATGTACGCTTAAAATAATTATGAAAAACGTAACCTATGAAAAACTAATCATTTAAAATAGCTCTTTCTAAAAAGTATCTTTTACGAAAGTACATTTCAAAAAAGAACCTTTTGAAAAAGTACCTTTTAAGAATGTAGCTTTTTTAAAAAATGCCATAACAAAAGTAAATGTACAAATTTGAATTAATCTTTTAAATAACAACCTATTAAAAAATAATTCTTCAAAAAGTACCTTTAAAATTTAACTTTTCAAAAATGTACTTTTTCAAAAAGTACCTCTTAAAAAATTAATTATGTTAAGGATACACATTTATATTGAAGTTTCAAATAAAAATCTTTTAAAACATAATCATTAAAAAAAGTACCTTTAAGAAAAGTACAATTAAAAAATGTACGTTCTAAAAAAGTACCCCTTAAAAAAAGTAACTTTCAAAAATGTACTTATTTTAAAGCTTAAGTTTTATAAATATAATTTATTATAGAATCTTTTTAGAATATAAGAAAATATATTTATGAAAAAGATCAATTTAAAAATGTAATTTTAAAGAAAGTATTTACTAAAAAATCAACTTTTTGAAAAAGTACCTTTAAAAAGCTTTAAGCACAAAATTTCAGTGTGTGAATTTGAAGTAATTTCTCTGAGTACAATTCCTTTTTTGAAATATATAATAAAATGTCCAATAAGAGTTGTTAGATAAAATGTTGGCCCTCATCGTTAGCTTTCACTGTTCGTATCACACAAGAAAACGGTTCCAATAATATCAACCACAATAAATATTTTGCAAACGATCATATAATAAAGAAAACATTAAATCCAAAGTATTTTATATAAAATGTAACATGTTATTGTTGGTCGGATGGATGATGCAACTTATGCAATACAAATTTATTTCCAATATTTCATAATTGTTCCAATCTAAGGAAATCTGAAGATTTATATTGTTATTGCCTCAGCTATTGAAAACAGTTGGCTTCAGTGTGTCACCGGTAAAAGTTCATTGTTTTTATTATAAAATATTCGTTTTCATATTCATAAATAAAAGAATTATTATTGTTGTCGTTGTACTCAATAAACGTGTTTCAAATAAAATATTAAAAATAAATAAAGAGAAAACTAAAAGAAAATATTTACTTCAATGCGACTAAGAATTTTGTGAGATTGAATTGGCTAATGATTTTAAAACAACTAAAGCCGTATGCATAAAAAATTTAATGTGTAATTTTGAATTGTGCTTTAAAATATAATTTCCAGATAAAGTTTCTTGAAAAGCGCTATTTAAATACAAATTATTGTTTTTATGAATACGGCAACTAATATTTTGCTTGTATGTTATAACTATTTATGAATTGTGGCTTTGGCGTGTTGTTAGTTCTACACTCCGTCAGGTTGTGGGTTGCAAGTTTATTTGCGACTAAAGTGTTAAGGGTTTCAGTTGTTGCAAAAGTTGTATCAGACCGATTTTTATGAGTGTAACTAAAAACAATTTAATATAACACGGGTAGAATACAGAGGACCACCGTAGACTTTGTGGTATATTTTCGTCCTTCTTGGTGCCGCAGTACTACCCCGACTTACTTGGCGCAATTTAAATATCTCAACGTTTTGGCAATATTGCTCTTGGCTGTGTTTTCTCTTAAAGTTGTGTGTTTTATTTTAAATGGTTTTATGCTTTTAAAAAGTTAGACAAAGCAAATTGTCTAGTGTTGTTCATCAAAAAATTAATTTTTAATTTCCCACTGCGAAAATTTTAATCGGGAAGTTATTGGTTTTACCCCGTTTTTAAAACATCGAGTTCTAATCAGATCTCGACATTTTGAGGTCTCAGAAAGCTTCTCTGGCTAATTCTGAGAACAGGTCTGTATGTAGGTGTGTGTGTGTTTGTGTGTGTGTGTGTGGGTATGTGCGTTTGTGTGTGTGTATGTGGGTATGTGTGTTTGTGTGTGTGTGTGTGGGTATGTGTGTTTGTGTGTGTGTGTGTGTGTGTGTGAAGTCTGTGACCCGCTTTTAACTTTGGAACGCCTTGACCAATTTCTAAAGGGTTCTACTGAACTTAGATTTTTTAGATTTGAACCGATTCGAACCAATAGATTTCAAGATACTTTAATAACTTTTAAACGGCTTCACCGATCGTTTCCGGAAACTAATCAGCTCTCAAGATTTAATACTCACATCGCCCACTTCAAATCGGGTTAGACTCGGTTAATCCGTTCGTGAGATATCATGAGGGAAAAACATTAGAAAAAATATTTTTTTAACTTCCAAAGATGAATATCTTTCGAGAGAAAAATATTCTATTGAACTAAAAAAATTCGATAAATTTTGTAAAAAAAAAACTTAATCTCTTTTTGCAGCAAACGGGTAAAATATTGTACTTAATAAATAAAAATAGAAATTCGTTCATCCATCCTAATTTTAATGTAAAGCCATAATAATATTTAAGTTTCTTTGTTGTTGTTGTTGTTGTTGTTGTTGTAAATCTGACTCGAATGCGATTTTATGCATAAAATGGGGGAGATTTTCTTTCTTATCCATGTTGATTTTTATGCTGTTCTGGTCAGCGTTTAATTTGTTTCTCTTTTGGTAATTTTATATTTAAGCAAAAATATTTAGTGTTTATTTCTTTAAAAAAATAATAATTTCTAAAAAAAGTAACATTTTAAATGCACTCCAATGAAGTCCAACTACCACACAACTTCCAAGCTAAGGAAAAAAATCTCCATTTCATTATCAAAAATGAAAAAATATGTTGTTGAAACTTTTTTAAAAGGTATTCAATTTAATTCCAAGAATTTTGAAATACACAACTTAACCAAATCAAATCAAATACTTTGCCGCCTTAACCTTGAAAGAAAAGAAAAAAAAACGGAAAAAAAGAGAGAGAATCTTTGTAAAAAATAAAATAAGAAACAGTAACCAAAAAAGACTCAAAATGAAGTCAACACGAAAAACACTAACCAAAAGAATATGTTGCGGCAAATGCATCTGACTTTTTTTTCATATTCAAGCTCGCATTTGAAATGTTGTTAACTGGGTTGGCACCTAGTAACCTTGATATTGGTAACATTCACACACATGCCTGAATCGCATACACACAATATTCGGGTGTATGCGTGTGCATGAGTGATTTCTTGGCCTTATTTCTTAGAAACTGCAGGTGATTTTTTTTTTATTCTGCTCTCTTATTTTGTTGTTGTGCTCTGCTTTGCTTTGAAATATTGTTAGTTTTGCAATTCGATTGCTCTTTTCCCATCTCTTTTTGAGACGTGAGTTTTAGGAAAAAGAGCTGATGTGATGCGTTTCTGTGTTTCCGTGAATTTGTTTAATCGCTAGAAAAAAGTTTTTAAGCAACAACAACAAAAAAAAAGAAACTTAAAATCAGTGAATCTATAAAAATCAAACGCAGTCACATATTTACCAACTTCAATTAAATGTGTGTATGCTGGCGTGTTTTCGATCTTTTCAAAAGTCATTCAATCAGTTATTCACGCAGTCAGTTAAATCGTTGCATACACGAGAGTACATGCGCAAATAACCCAGTAATAAATGAAACTTTTATGATATCATTTTAAAGCTCAAACTAAATACTCAGTTTTAAAAAATAATGTGGACTTGGAATAAAATTTGTAAGAAAAATATGTTTTAAAGTGCACATTTTTTTATGAATGCAGCAGTAACAAAAGTCCAGTCTAAAAATGTGCTTGAAAGAGTTCACATCATACTTTTAAAAGTAATAAGTTTTGATTTAATTAATTCTTTATTAAAAGTTAAGTTTTTATTTTTTTATGCCACATGTCCGCAACAGGGTTGCAAAGTACTTTTTCGATACCAATTTTTTTTTGGGTAGAATTTTAAGTTTTCTCTGCCTAATCGAACTCAAATAAATACAAAATTTTGTATATGCGTCAGATTTAATTTTTTAAATTATGGAAAACTGATTTATAAGTGAATATAGAAAGTTTTGATGATGATAAATTTGTTTTATGAGCCTCCATGAATAATATTTTTTTGTGGAATAATAGTTTGTTTTTTATTCAATAAAATAAGAATATTTTTTCTTCTAATTTTTATAAAAAAAAGAAAAATTAAAAAGTTCAGTTACTTTTGCGAAATACAAAAAAAAACTATTGGGTGTACAAATTAGTTCGGTCCGTTTTTTGTTGTTAAAAATATATTTATTTTTAAATCAAAATATATAAATAGATTAATCAAAGTATTGTCCATCGTTGATCACTACTTTTTCCCATCTCTCGGGCAATTTTGGAATTCCATCTCGAAAAAATGATTCGTCTTTCATGATTTATCAGTTGGAGCATTATCACCATAAACTTCCATAAGCATTCGATGCGCTTCCGCTGCACTTTTCTTCCAATTGAAGCAAAAAATTAAAACCTCCCGCAGATGCTGCTTAGTTAACACAAAATTTGACATATTCAAAAAAATTAAAAACAAGTTCTTTTACGAAATTCGAAGTGATGGGAACGGAATGTTATTCACAGATGTCTAACCTCTCTGAAACCACCGAGATCAACTCGATCAGAATAAAACATTCATAACAACCAGAGCCATCTTTTTAAAACGGACCGAACTAATTTGTACACCCAATATATCACAAAGAAATTATAGCAGAGATGGGTTGGCACTTCGAATGAATTAAAACGATAGTTTAGGGGAATCCCATATAAAACGCAACAGGTGACAAGTTTGTAAATTGTAGCAAATTAAAGTTTGCTGTGCCATTGTACTTTTGAGTCTGGAATTGTACCAAAAAACTACTATTGTACTAACTTTTGCAGCCTTGTCCTTCAAATCAAGATGTCTGAATTACTTGTTTTAATAAAAAAAAGATACTCTCCCACAGATTTGAAGCCACTTTGATGCGTGCACGCACTATAGTTCATGGATTCGTATAATTCTGTAATCTTTTACACAAAGCAAAAAGAAATGAAATAAATAAATAAAACAAAAAAATAAAAGTGTAGGATTTATACGAACACAAGAGTAGAGTTCTTCTCAAGGAACCAGCTGCGTTTTACTTGGAATTTTTTGCGGTATGAATTATCGCAGTTTGACTGTATTTATTTTTAGAATTCTGTCAACCCAAAATGATGTTCTTTTTCTGTAATTCAAAATTATGCTCGGAAATTAGAAGAAACAATATTATTCAAGAATTTCTTCATGTCAATTCATATTCTTTATTATCAATAACTATTCTTTTAAATAATAAAAAATCAAATTTATGAATATAATTTCAAAACAAATTTATGAATATAAAAGTATATATATTTTAGTAACTTGAAATATAAAATGTTGTTAAAAGCACACTTTGAATGTAAAAATAAGCTCCAATAAAATAAATTGCTTTGCATATAACATTAAAATAGTTTCAGAGAATTACAAAAAGTAAAAATGAAAATAATAATAAATATCTGGTAAAAAAAAAATGTTGGGCGTTGACAGAATGTAATAAAAAATCAAACAAATGCAGATATTTTCATCATAAGATTATATCGGATTGAGTATTTAGAAAACAGAAAAATCGCCGCCCACACGTTTTACCAAGAGTTTTTCGGGAAAACTTTGCCACCTTTTCTTTTATATGCTGTTTTGTAATAAAAAAAAGTATTTTAAATATTAATTCAATATGCATCTACAGAGATATTTAAAATCAATATTTTGCTGGGTTATGCCAAGTGGAGCCTTATAAATATCTGTTATTCAATATGCATTTATTTGGCTATTGATTTTGCGTTTTTTTCTCTTGTTGTGTTTGCTTTTGTATTTAACAGCAGCAACGGTTTATTTTTTATTTCTTTTTTTTCCTCTGTTCCTTGATTGTGCCTTTTGAATTTCTTGAGAATTTCTTTTCGAAACAGGCATTCTTTCGGCTTTAAAGACACTAACAAGAAACGAGAATCCCTTTAGGGCAACTCTTTTTTTCCGCTGACTATTCTCTTTGATTGTGTGTTTGATGCTTGAAATATTTAAGGATTCGCCTTAAAATGCGATGGGTTTCCTTTAAACGCATGCTGCACCGTATAAAAAATACCGTTAAATAACGCCTCCTACGAAACATTCGTGTTCACCGTTTGTGTGATGGCGATTTCAAAAAAAAAAAAAAAAAAAAAAAAAGGTTCAATTAATTTTGTTTTTGTGTTTTATTGCAATTTTGGTTTTAGGCAAAATTTTTCTTTGTTTTACTGCAAAACGCTTAAAAGTATTTTTTATCTGTCGTGGAAATAAATTTAGTTTGGCCAAGATTTTGTGTGGCTTGGAAGAAGACTTTGTCAGACAATTTAGTTGGATAAAATAAATGCAAAATATAGTGGGGCTAAATTTCTTTTTATCAAAAGAGTTTGTTTTATTTCCTAAAATATGTGGATATAACAAGCTTGTGGCATCAATGCCGATTAATCAGCCCAGTTGATAAGAAAATGTCTAGTCAAATTTGGTTGTAAATATTGTTGCTTTTGTTTTGTATATTTCCTTGCCTCTTTGCCATTATTTTTTGTTAAGAAAGTTGCAAAGTTGTAGCCAATCGGCGATAAGCGCAAGTTATTAACAAGTGGACTTGATTATTGAAAATTACGTTAAAGAAAGAATGAAGCCAAATCACAGCGAAATGAAAAATGCTGCAGAAAAAATGTAACCCAAAATTTAATTTAACGTTTTTTTTTCTCAACTGTCTTGAGTTTGCTTTTATAAATAAAAAACAAAGTTTGACAGTTGATGGAAGAGTCAGTCAGCTGCTTTAATAACACCACCACCAACAACAAGACAAATTTGCCATGCAGTTGGTTATCAATCCACTTTGATTTATAGTCGATTAAATTTCAGTCAAACAATTTTTTTTCCCCAAATTAAATGTGCATTGCATTCTTATTCTAATTTAAACAATTCTGTTTTTATTTTCATTGCAGCATTTAACGCTTTTTGAAAAAAAAAGAAAAGAAAACTCAAATTCTCTACAACAACGGGAAAGAAATTAAATTGAAAAGGATAAGACACCTAAAGGATTTCCGGTATTTCAACGATTTTTCATCGGAAGCCAGGATTCGTTTTGCAACAAGAAAACAAAACAAATAAATGCTAAAAACGCATTTAATTGGGATTATAAAAATTCTAAAAAATTCATTTTGGCATCAGCATCATTCTTATTACCAAGAAAATAACATCGTACAGACGGCGAAGAGAACAGCAGCAACATTATCACCATCATCATCAACATCGTCATCATCGGCAATACAAAGAAATTCAATAACGTTGCAAAAAATTCCGAAAACCTGTCGCTGTTTAAGAAGAAGACGAAAATTTTACATAAGAAAAATTCAAAATTTATGGTTTGGCTCTAACGTTTACCACAACAACATCAAATAATCCCAATTGCAACAAAATCGTTTATGAACAAAAACACGAAACATTCTTGAAAATTTGTTTGGCACGTTTTTTGTTTTATATTTTTTGCAAAAAAGAAAAGATTTTGTAAAAAAAAGGACAAGGAAATTAACAAAACTCGATACTTTTTTGTTTGATTGCACTTGAAAAAAGCAAAAGAGAAGAAGACATCGATTTGACTGTCATTTTAAAGCAACATTTTATTTTCCATCTTTAAAATCGCGTTTGGATTTGTATCATTTCTGTTCTGCTCTTAAAATAATTTTTTTTTCTGCGTTACTTTTGTCAAATCATCATGGATCCTCAACAACAGTTTTGTTTAAAATGGAACTCGTATTCATCTAATCTGGCCATAACATTTTCAAATCTATTCAAATCCGATCTATTGGCAGATGTAACATTGTCATGTGATGGTAAGTGGAAAATTTGTTTCTTAATATTTTATTCTTTATTTACTTCAATTGAATTGAAACGCAACTGGGATTCACGGAATCCGCAAAGTTTCTTATAAAACTGTGTTCGAATTAAAACCTGACCTTTGACAATTTTTGATTCTCAAAAGCGACTAAATGTTTGTTGTTAAATTTAAAGAAGTACATAAATCCTTATGCACATATTTATTTATATAAATATGCAGATTAAGCTCAACAAATGCCTTTTTTCCATACACACTCGCATATAAGAAAGAAAATTACTTGTTTTTATTTAAAATTTGTTGTGTGTTTTCTTTTGCTTCAGTTTGATAAAAACGTTAATAAAATTTAAGGGGAAAAAATAAAAAGGTAGAGTAGAGCTACTCTATTAAAAGAAAAGAAGACATTTTCCTGAAATAAATACCTGAAACAAAGTGGAAGAAAAGTGTTTTAAGGCAACACAATAAATTTGGGGAAAAATCGACAGCAAACAAATGAAAAGCGGACGGAACAACAAGATTTATGTATGTTTTGCTTAGAAATAAATTAACTTTCAAGGACGATGTATATGAATGGAAAATACCAGATAAACTTTATATTAAAAACATACTTCGTTGAGAATATTTTTATGAATAAATAAATTTCTTATCAAAACAAAATATCGAAGAGTACAAAACCTCTGTTCTCTGCGTTATTGATCCTAAACAGTCATCAGTTTGTTATACGGTGAATAAGTAAATGTTTATAAGAATAATAAATAAAAATAGTTATTATTTTGAAATGTTTGTTTGTTTATAAACATGATGAAAGAATGGGAATTTCCTTGTCGTATTTGATGAGCACGTACGTTTGACGCACTGCTGGCAAAATGTTGTGGACTCAAACAGTCAAGTCTTTTCTAATCAAGGATCGTAACGGTTATAATATTTATTTAAAAAATCACATTTTAATCATTATTTCCCGAGTTTTATTTTTTGCTTGGGAAATAAGTTTTTTTCTGTTAGTAAACAAATAAAAATTAAAGAAGGCAGTCGCCCATGTAAAAAGGATTTACTTGGTGTATTCCCTGTGCACGTATCACATCTCTTTTAGTAGAAATTTTTGTTAGATTTTTTTAAGTTTCTCTCTTATGATAGTTTATTTATTTGTTGTGCTTCCGCGCGTATACTTAATACTATTAATAATGTTGCTCATACGTCACACTGTACTTGTACGAAGTTATTAGTGCCGTGGTTCATGTTCTTATCTTCTCATAATGTGTAAGTATTTTTGCACGTTTTCAAAGTTCATTAAAAAAGAATAAAAATAATAACAAAAAACACGCTATTCAAAAAATAAATGCAACTAATAAATTTTTAAATAAGCTTAAAACAAAAGTGAACCGAAATACAAGTATTATTGTAAAAGAAAAGCGTCGGTCGCTCGATATTCTTAAAAAAGGCAAAAAGTGTCCACACTAGTGATTTCAAATACCACGATGCCAAGAGAGAAATTTTATTACACAATGCAAAGAAATCAGTTAATAAAATTTCAAACAAGCTGCAGCTATTTATGAGGCCGCGTTATAGCAAAGAACTTTTACTATAATGTGAAATTTATTTCTTGGGTGGTTAATATAATAAAAGAACTTTTACTTTTTACACCAAACGCGCCTTTTTCCCCTCATTTCGTTTCTTTCTTTTATTGCTACAACCAGCATATACGAGCATATATTACATTTACAATTGCCTCCAGGAAATTAATCCAAATAATTTTACAACAATAACAAAAATAAAACGAAAAATAAAAACAAATACATAATTACACTTTCATTGCAATGAGATTTTTAACCCATTCTTGTCGCCTTTGTGACAAGCACATACGAAAATAATACGAATATGACATTAAAAAAATGTAAGAAATAATAAAAACGTTGGAATACAATTTAATCTAAAAACAAACATGAATGTTTGATTATATTTTTTTAACCATCAAGATAAAACAAGAAAATGCAATTCTCTTTCTTTTTTTGTTTTGTTTTGACGCTTGATTGGTGGCTTAAATCAAAAGGAAGCCTACTGAAGCAGGACATCAGTAACAGCAAGCAGCTCGCCAAAAAAACAAAAAAAATTAAAAAAAATCATCAAACAACTATAGATGACAACGTTATGAATACATTTGATTTGTTTTGTTGTTTTTGCTGCTGTTGATATATATTTTTTTCAATATGAATATTAAAAAACCGCAATTTACTTCCCCCAAATTTTTGAAAATACAAAAAGGAAAAAAGTCTAAAAAGTAAATATATTTTTTCTCAAACCGTTCACTGTAATTTTGGGAATGTGTGTACGTTTGTGTGTGATTTAATAGTTAAAAAGGAGAGTAGTAACACACACTTACGCTCTTTTCATTTGTCTTCTCATCTTTTTTTTTGTTTTGTTTTGTTTATGTATGAATTTATTAAAAGGATTTTCATGGGGTCCTGTTATGTCCTCCATGACAAGAACTCAGTTATACTCGCATTTGTTGGTGGGCAAAACAAATTTTAATCAAAAATAGTACGTTTTTTTTGTTGATTGATTCCAACAAATATGAATAAATCTGAAATATGCACAAACACATGTACGTTTTGTACTCGTTTCATGTGTGTTTGTTTGGTCATATTCAGCCACAATTCGTATTAAATAAAAATAAGTTTTACTCTCACCGCTCGCAGAGAATTACGGACGCTGAATTTATTTATATGAATATATTTTACAAATTTAATTGTTGTTTGCATCAACGTGTGACAGAATAATTTAGCAGTAGAATCAAATTTTAATATCGACTACTGAATATATGAAATAAAAAGAAATAAAGTAAAAATATAAATTGGTCAAGAGAGCGTGTGAGGTCTTGTGGAATTTTTAATATCTTTGGGAAGACTTTTAAGCGATAAACTTTTAAATTATTCATCGATTTTCTTTTTCAGACCTTCCACAGTACTCTCGTCCTACATTTAAAAAAAATTAACTTCGTAAATTCCTAATAGATTAAAGACAACAAGCTGAAATTTTCCTTAGTCTATTACAAATTGTTGAAATTAAAGGCGAAAAACGCCAACCGTAATTAGGCTGGTTGCCACAGAAATGAGGGTGACCTTTTGCAGTTTGAATATATAAAACTTTTGATACTATTTTTTAAAGTTAAATTTTCCTAAACCTTTTTTGTTTTGTTTTTGTTAAATATAAAACAGACTGCCTATTTCATGATACCAAACAACTTTTTCCTTTCGTACAATTAAATTTCAAATACAAACAATTTATAAAATTTCGTGTTGGTTTTAGTACGAAAGAAAAGTGTCTTTCGACATTTTGAAATAGAGAGTAATTGAAATATTAATTAATAATTTTTAAGGAAAAATTTTTGAGGTATAAATAATTGTTTAGCTTTTCAAAAACAAGCAGAAAAAGGTTCACTGAATAGAAAATAGATTTAGATTTTCTTTTAAAGATTATTATTATTAATAAACTAATTTTTTGACATATTGTCATTGTACTATTATAATATGAAATTTATTTGTTGGGTGGTATAGAAAAATAAAATAGAGTCGTATCGAATAAAAGTTGTTTGTTGGGTTTGGTTTGTATAAGTTTCATAGCCTGCTACACTTATTATAATGTGTTTTTTTGAAATTGTTTGTGAATTTTATAGTTAATTTATTTAACATAATTCTCAGATGGTTTTTGGAAGTCTTTTAATAAGTTGAGAGGTTTGAAACTTTGCAAAACTGTGGTTGAAGTTTACTGACGATTTGGTAAAGAGCGCCAATGAAATGCATATAGACATTGCTTAACCACCCAACAAATAAATTTCATATTATGATTATTATTATTATTATTATTACTATTATTATTATTATTATTATTATTATTATTATTATTATTATTATTATTATTATTATTATTATTATTATTATTATAAATTTATAAATTTTCATACCACTCACAGGAGGTCGAAACTATGAAAAGGAAAAACTTTTGCTTAAATAAAATTTTGCTGATATAAACTTATACCAGAATAAATTGCATACTTAGGAAGTAAGTTGTATGATGTTAGTTCATAAAACAAAATTAATTTCGCTTTAATTGAAATAGTCAAAAGTTAATTTTAGAATTTGGTAACCCAAAACTTGAGTACAGTTCTTAAATTTATTGCAGTTTAAATACTTCTTGCTCGTTTAAAGTTGAAGTTGTTTCAAAAATTTCTTTAAACACAATCGGGTGGCTGCTATGAGTGAGCACTTGGTCAATACTCCTCGAAATATGCTTCATAAAAATGCCAAATTTTGAATTTAAAAAGAACAAATAAAGGAATAAATGTGGTGCGTGTGTTACCTTAGATATCACATACTTTATGATGTATGGGTGCATACTACACACACATAGACACACGCACACATACCATAGAACATCCAATGGATTTTAGCAAATAGATTTTTGTTGTTTTTGTTTCTCCTTAAGCACGTCGAACATTTTTTTCATACATGTCTGTTTGTTATGATATTGAAAATCATACAGTACGCGAAAGGATTTCAATTCTATTATCCCTTTTTTTTTGTTTTGTTTTGTTTACTGGCTCTTGGCCAAATACCCAAGCACAACTGGAAACAGAAAAAAAAAAAAATGTTTAAACACTTCATATATGCACACATCCAACAACGTATAAAACTTCTTAATGCTTTTTTGGTCGCGTTTTTCTACGCATCATATGATTTTTTCTTTCCACGTATTATTTTTATTAAAACATGTTTTCTTTTTTTCTTTTTAATTTTGGCTAAAAATGTTCCTGTATTTCCGTGAATATTTTTTTTTTTTGTTCCGGGCAGACTTATTGTATTGCCAGACTAGCGAAAATATCTCATCCTCATACTTTTTTTCGCCAATATTTCGAATGGTCATATCTACTGATTCGGTAGACTATTTTAATATTTTTTCATAAATCCAATAGGGCGCCATGGGGTTTGGGTTTATGTAAGCTTTTGCTAACGATGTTTGTCCTCATATATTGTCTTCTGTTATGATACTTTCTGTTGGCGCAAATTTTGTTTGTATATTAATATTTACATCACATCAACAAATGACATGAAAAAAGAAGCAGGGGCAGGAGTTGGAGAACTTAAATACACGTAATTGGATCGTAGGTAAAATTCTAGTGTTGGCTATAACTCACTGTTGTTTGAAATGTATGGAACTAAGATTTGGACTTGGCAAACAAAATTTACCACAATAAGACAGAAGATCATATTATGATGGAATAAAACATAAATCAATTCAATTATTATTATTTTTTAAAATATATTTTAAAATATATCCAAATTACTGAAAATTATTTATATACTAAAAATATTTATTTTCAAGGAATTTTTAACACAATCATGATGTTAAAAATTATTTTCAATGCGCCGAGCCGAGCGCCTTTATAAGTAGATGTTAGATTTGATTTTTTGTGAACGCCTTTTTAGTGACATGTCTTTGTCGTCAGCTCGAGAACAACAAACAAACAACCACGCCCATTCATGGCTAAAGGGCGGAATCACTAAAGAATGACTCCACTATTCCATTCGATTCGCATATAAAATAAAATTAATAAACCTGAGTTAATGTTTAATTATCGACACATTTCCATCCCTGGTGTGTATGCATGTTCACGTTTTAGAAAAATGTTTACACTTTGATTCTGGTTCTCTTCTTCTTTCTCAACAATAAATGACGTTTGCTGCGACTGCAAAATTAAATGAACTGCTAAAATTTTTATAAATATTGTAGTTGTAGTCTGTTTTGTTTTGCTTAATTTTTTCATTTCTTATTTGTTGTTTGTTTTTTTTTTTTATATATATTAACCGGCTATTTATTTGGTTGTTTTCGTAAGTTTTGCGCGTGTAGTGCAAACCCCTTGTGTCTCCAAGAAGAGAGTGCCGGTGGTTCTAAACAATTCGATATTGAAAATGAAATGAAAGACCAATAAAACGGTAAAAACAAATGGGTCGAGTTATGTCTGTGTGCAGGCACATGAGCATATGAAATTTATATCTGTTTTTACGTTATTTTACGTTTTTAGCGTCAATAATATTATTTGCAAATTTTCCTAAAAAAAAATAATTGTTTTTGCCGACGCAAGTGCAGTATTTTCTGTTTTGATAATACAAATTAAATGTATGTTTTTTGTTTATATTAATATACTTAAAAATAGTTGATAAAATAACAAAAATAAAATACCAAATTGGGTCACTGTTAAAGAAATAACACAAACAATATTAATATATAGAAGCGTGTATGTGAAACCGTCTACCCCTCACATTTCCCTGGTATCATCGATTATTCTAATAAATTCGTTCTTGCTTACAGTTTGAGAATTTTGCATAAGTATTTTGTTTTGGCAAATTTGGGTCGAAAGTTCTTGGAAATTTTATGAATCATGAGTATTTATGTACGATAATTTTCAACGGAACGTGTGTAATTTGATTTATGCTTTTGTACAGTCGTATAAAAGTGATTTCTTAATAAATAAATGCATGCACGCATACATCCATAATATAATATATTTTAGTCTAAAATCTTGCATATATGATTTCTTGAAAGATTTTAATTAGATTCACTGTTTCGATTTAACTTTATCTAATTTGTGGGAAAGTATAATTTCCTTGTGTTTTCCCACATTTCGTCTATTCAGGAAAATGATTTTTGTGTCGGAAAAAATTTCTCGTATACCCTATATATAATTTAAATTAATAAAAATTAAATAAGCAGCATATTTCGCGAGAAACTATTACAAACAAAGTCCACTAACAAAGTCCAAAATGCACCAACATAAAATACTATTGTACTATGACTTCCATCCCTGTAATCATTTAAGTTATAGCGAAATAAGTTGTTCCAATTTCATTCAAATATAATAGGTGGGTTTATATATGTTTGTGTGTAGTTTTGTTATAAAATTTTTAACATTTTGCAACTCGTGCAATAGCTTTTAAAAATAATATTCTTATCAGTACTATTGAATGAGCATAATTTAGTATGCGTAGTAACAAATTATAAAATAGTTTTAAATGTTATTATTGACTTTATTTTGCCAGAGTAAAATGAAATTTTCTGTACAGGATAAAATATAATTTTCACTACATACGAGATCTCCAAGTCAATTAGCAACTGTTAAACATATTTTTGAGTTTGATTTGATTTGTAATAGTTTTACGGTTGGATTCCAAAAAAAAAAATATTTAAAAATCTTAAAATGGAGTTTATTATTTTAACATTTTTGCCTTGCTGTTTATCAGAAATTAAAGGCGTTTTCCTCTAGAAAAAATTTAACATTTATTGAGCCCTTTTCTAAAAATGACATCAGGAAGTTTTGATATTCGTAGCACACATTTCCTCAATAACGATTTGCAATTAATGCGTTTTCTTTATTTATGTCGCAAATAATTTCGTTTGCCGGTATACTATTAACCCAAAGATTCTCCCAAAATTAAAAAACTCAATCTAATAAATACAACAAGTAGCACAACAAAATGAAATGTATGTAAAATGGACAAAAAATAATAATAGGAAAATAAATAAAAATTGAAAGTTATCCTTCTAAGAAGACCTTGAACCCATAAAAAAAATCATGTCATAATAAATATATATATATACATATATATTCACAGGTACCCCATAATAATATAAATGTATGTATGTACGGACCTGCTTTCCCAGCAAACATTTTTTTGGAAAAGTATGTGACAGTTTCTGAGGTTTTGCTAGAAAATGATGTGGGTACTTACGCAGAAAATTAAAAATCTCTTTTGCTGAGGTAGCTCAGAAAACTTTTAAAATGTTAATTCAAAAACTAAAATAGGACATGAAGAAAAATAATTAAAACGGGATCACAGCAGGGACTTAACGAATTTACCATCGGTTTGGTACAGTTCTTGTATTCTGCTTCAAAATAAAATTGGTACTAACAGAAACTTTTATCAGCGGTAATAAATAAAATTACGCGTGACCACTGATGATAAAAGTGTAGCGGATTTCGAAAACACCTGATAATATATAACACTGATGTTAAATTTCTTTTATGCTTTGAAATATATGTAATGTCTTTTCAAACAATTAGCCTATTAAATTAATTTTATTAAATGTTAATATAGAATTATTATACAAGCCACAAGAATATTTAATAACAAATCTTTTACATTTATTTCGCAAAAAAATGTTTACTGGGTATATATTTTTACATGTAAAAGATAAGTATGAATGTACGTAATTTGTGTGTATTTAGTACAATATAAATAACATTATATTCTTAAGTTTACATAGAAAAGCACACACTTGTAATCAAAATCCAAAGAGAAAAACAGAAAAAGAAAACAAAGACAAAAATAAGGACAACTGTGGAACTTGAGAAAAACAATAATTTCTTTGGTCTTGAAAAGGCAACGAAAAACATCTTCCCAAACCCGAAAATATGTTTGAATTCATAACAACAATAAGAAGAAAATAGACACGAAGACTAAACGGTTCGTATACGCGCCAAGTCGTTAAACGACATCGCCAGCAGCAGCAGCAGCAGCAAAAGTTGTTTAAGCACCCACACACATACAAATTATTCGTTTAGCCACCCAGTGGGTAGTAACCGCCCAAACGGCACATGTACACAATTTCTGTGTGCAATTTTTGAGAAAAATTATCGACATTTTCTGTTGATTGGTTTTTGCTTTTGAACTTTTGGTCCATAAACATCTTAAGGAAACTCACAGCTGGATGGTGATATTTATTTTCCTTTTTTTGTGTATGTACATAAATGTATATAGCATGATATGTGTACATATATAAGAGTAGTGTGAGTATGTATAGAGTATATAAAATAAAAGGAACCGGCTGAAGAAATATTTCCAAAGTGCACAAGTGATAAGAGCGAAATATATCAAACTTTAATGCGGCTAAAAAACGAGAATTACAAGAATTTACTGGCATACTTATGAATTGTAAAGTTTCGTTTTGCCTGCTTTTAGGCTCGTCAATAATTTCAACTATTTACAAAATAGTACTAGACTAACTTGTTTTAATGTTCATAAGTAGAATAATCGAATTTTAGTTTAATTTTTAATTATTTGTTACGTTAAGTGACAAAGTTACGTAAGTGTCCTATTTTTATCATTCTGTTTACGTAACGTTAACAAGTAGTCACCGAATAAATCGAAAAATTCGCTTACTTAAAATTAGAAATTGTTTTTCGTAAAATAAGTTCAAGTTACAAAAATGAATCCACAAGTTTAATGTTTCAAATTGTATCTATACGCTTCTTCTTTAAAGAATGGCATGACTAAAGCAAAGTTCCCAACAAAAATTAAGCTTTTGTCATAATTTACCAACAAATAAAGTTTTCTTCTGTGACACCTACTTTTCTGCATATTCTTTATAGAGCACTTGTGGTGTTCTTTTTTTTTACAAACTTTTTACTTAAAAAATCTGAAATGACAGGTCGACAGTTGTCAACACACGCACACAAACAACCCAAGAAACATGATTTACAGATACTTTACGTTTTTCTTTCGTAAAAGAAAGCTACGACGCTAGTGAAAGTTTACTGAAAACAACAAAGTTTTCCTTAAATAAAAAATACTTTTGGGGAAAATGTGGGAAAATTGAACAGCTGTCAAGTGTGTGCGTGCAAAAACATGCAAGCGCACACATAACAAAATAAAAAATATCCTGCTGTTAGAGTAATTGTTTGAGATTTTTTTTGCTTTCAAGCACTAAAGGACGAAGAACTGTATAAAACTTAATTATTATTGCCGGAAAAAGTAGTAGATTTAATATTTTTTCTTTCATAGTTGGTACTTTTTCATTGTTTATGAAAACAATATGAAAAATTAATTTTTGTTTTCCCACTTAAATTAAAGGTTAAGTTTAAAAATAATTACATACTTTACATGCGGATAGATAAAGTGGATATTTATCTGTTGAAATCGTAGATTTAATTGTTCTCTGAGTTTCCCAAAAAATATCTTTGTCAGAGTGATGTTTTTATTAATGTAAAAATTAATTTCGTAAATCATGTAAATAAATATGTATCAAAAATAACACTTAGATACATATCTTTTCTATAAATATTATTTGTTGTGGGTTAAGCTAATCTATATTCGATACTGTTAATTTTTCATTAGACCTCTAACCAATCAAGTTGAAAAACTTGCCTGTCAGACAAGATACGAGAATTATTAGAAAATAAACGTAGTAAATACTAAGGAAAAACCATGAATTTATTTATGTTTCTTGCTGTCTTTATTAAGTCATTAAACTTTTGGTGGCCAGTAAAGGTATTATTTAAGGCAAAACAAAAAAAAATTACTTAACTTTCCCATATCTATTTCAACGTTACCTCGATTCTCTAATTTTATAGTTTACTTTTCTATTTCGATTGATTTTTCCTAATAAAAGCTAATAGGTTTGAAGAGAAAACGTCAAGTATTTATTAATAAATTGGTGCAAAGTCAACCACAACAAAAAATTGGTTTGTTTAATTATTCAAATTGTTTGCTGCATGCAACCAAAACCAAATACGAGTACATACTCGTACATATTTTATTTTATATACAATAAATGTTTAGCTTTTGAATTTGTTTGTGGACTGTAAAAATGTTTAATACACTTTAATTGCTTTTTTTTCATATTCGTTATTACTAAAAACGCAAGTTCTTTTAAAATACTGAAGCGTTAACCTTGACATTTGTTGAAATGTTTACATTTTCAAACACTTGAAATGAATCCCGGGTTAATGAAAATTTGATTGACGTAAATTTTATAAATTGCTTGTTCGAAAAAGTGTAAAATTTGTAAACGTTATCTGGTGACTAATAATAGCATCGGCAATACAATATTCGGTGAAAATATGTTATAATAGTTGTTTTTGTTAGACGTTGAACAAGTTTTATGATCCATTCGATATGGCTTTAAAAGTGTTTTGAAATAATTTAATTATATTATATGTTGACATGGGAGAAAGTAGCAAATAAGAAGAATTGGAAATTATATTAAATAAATTCTAATTATGGCTTATGAATATCTGCTTTTGAGCCTGCATCGCCAAGAAATAAACTTGTAGAGAAACAAAAACAAACGTGTTGAAAAACTTGAAAATAGCAAAACTAACCGACAGTAACAGACAGACTCAATCTGCTACATGCAATAATTTTATTTAATCTATTAAAAATATCTTAAATAAATCTAAAAAAATCTATTCCTAATCAAATTTCCTTTCATTCTTTATTTGTAGGCACAGTTTTTAAAGCCCACAAATTAATATTGGCGGCATGTTCGAAAAAGTTTGCTGACCTCTTTGAGACCACACCCACAAATGGCCAATGTGTGGTTATTTTAGAGGCCACATCGTCCGATAATATGGCCGCTCTGTTAGAGTTTATGTACAAAGGCGAAGTGCATGTGTCACAGGAGGCACTTAATAGTTTCCTCAAGTCTGCTGAGAACTTACAGGTGAGTTAAAATAAATACATACGCATATATTTTTAACCAAATTGATAACTTTTGCTCTTTGACTATCAGGTTAAAGGTTTGTCAACAGAAACAGGCCGCTTGGCTGCTCAACAGGCCCAACAACATATAGAGACGACGACGGCCTTAGGCTCTCCCTCAGGACGTCGTAGCATACGAAACAGCATAAGCGGAGGAAATGGAAATCTTAGTGGTAGTGGTATGGGTGCTGGTAATATGAACAGCCCGGCTGGTGGCTTAAATGCATCAGTCGGCGGCAGTGGTATTGGTCTACCGGATCGCTGTCCTAGTACTGGTGGCATTATTGCAGGTCTCCCCGGCGTAGTGGGTTTGGGTAACAACAATAATATAGGTGGTGGTTCTGCCGCTGGTCTAGGTAGTGGTGCTGGCGCCGCTCACCATCTCGGTGGTTCCACTAACAGTATGAAACAAGAATGCGATTCCATTATGCACCCGAGTAGCTCAACGTTGGGAGCTATGCCTTCATATGTGCCGCCCATGTATCGTCCCATGTCCTATGAACCACTGCGGAAGCGTGCCCTTCGTAGCCCCTATGCCGAACAGGAAGTCCGTGGTAGTGTCTTACGAGATGGCTCCAAAAATCCCTCAGAATGTCCGAGTCCTATAAGTAAACCTCCCTATCATAGGCCATCATCGAGCGCTTCATCAACGGCCCCTACCGAAGCGGATACAATGCACTCGGAGAGAGCATCGCCGCAGTCAAGGTGAATATATATAACGTCAGAGTTGAAAATAAAAGAATTTTATTTTAAGAAACATGAATATTTTGGAATTTATTTGCAGCCGTTTTGATAATCATAGTCCCAGCACCACCGGCGGCAACGGCAACTTGCCAAGCAATTTGGATAGGTCCGTTAAAGCGGAGCGTAATAACACCAGTACAAAAGAGGCGCATAACGATGAAGAACATGATGACATAGATGAATCGAGAGAAGTAAGTTGTTTGGTTACCAGTAAAATAAAGAAATCAGTTTTAAGTTATAATGTGTAATTTTTTCCGATTCTTATACAACCATAAACTACTTTTTTTTGGAACTTATGCTTTGATAATTAGAAAGTTTATGATTCCCATGAATTAATTTTTTTTTTTGGAAGAACTGGATACATACAAGCACATAAAAATTAAATATATTATTTGATTAATTTTCCCTTTTTAAATATGGTAATATGGGATATATAGTAATCTTCCAGGGTCTTTAACTTGTAGGAGCTTCCATAGAGCATCCAATCGAAATATCTGTACATTTGGAAAGTAAGAAATACATTCCATAACTTTAATATTTTCTTGGATTTACTATCAGGTTTTATAAATAAAATCAGCTTATATATTCTTTATATCCGAGCACTTTTATTCAAATGCATTTAAATAGCACTTGTACTCTTGCTTTGTCAGGTGTATTTGATAATTCCTTCAAGAGTGTGGTTATGAATATAAAAACCAACTACAATTCGTGTTAATTTCAAGCCGTTGACAAGAGATACCAAAAGCCATGGCAATTGAATATACGTTCAATGAAATACCAATAAAACAATGCAAAACAATAATAAAAATGCGCGTTAGAACTTAAAAATAAGTCTTAGTTCAATTATTCACAAAACCCTCTAAATATTTATATATTTCAGAATTGTGCGGAAGATTTACGAGTGAAATTGGAAAATTCAAATTACTCACCGCCACCGCCACCCGCCTCAAATACTTCGCCCACCACACCTGCCGCTCTATTGGAGAGTCTTAAAAATTCGGATGGCATATTAGCCGGCAGCTTAGCGGCATCGATTGCTCCCGCCGACATGTTAAACGTTTGGAATGCCACAAAATTAAACAACAAAAACAGTGGCATGGTGAATACGGCAGATGGTGAGTACTGAACACACGAATTCAACTAAAGCTTGCCTTAATTGAATTAGAATATTGCATACAATTTCTTAACAGATGTTTATTAGAGTTTAAATGTATGTTAAACTATTTGCATTTTAAAGCTAAAAAATATTTTATTTGTATCGATAAATTCAAATAATGAATTTTATTATATGCTTATACATAATAACAATGTATACATATATCTGATTATAAACAATGTGACTTCACATAGATGTAGTAATAAATACAAATTTTACACGGTCTTTGCACATTTCCAATATCAGAAACCATCATGTTAATAAATTTTTAACTTGTTTATTTTCTTTTTAACTTAATTTAAAAGGCAAAAAACTCAAATGCTTATATTGCGATCGTTTGTATGGATATGAAACCAATTTAAGAGCCCACATAAGACAGCGTCATCAAGGCATACGAGTTCCATGTCCCTACTGTTCGCGCACTTTTACCCGTAACAATACTGTAAGACGTCACATCGCTCGGGAGCACAAACAAGAGATTGGTTTGAGTGCTGGTGTTACTATTGCACCAGCTTCGGTAGCTGCTGCTGCTGCAGCGGCCGCTAATCATTCACAATAGGATGCGGCCGCAACAGCGGCGGCAGCAGTAGTTATGAGTGCAAAAAAAGAAGAGGCTAAACAACGTAAGCGTAAGTCATTAAAAATGGCATTGGAAAAATGCATGCTAAGACGAGAGGCGGCATCAACAACTAGTAATACTACTATTACCACAACAACAACAACTACAGATACACAAATTAACACAACTTTAGCAACCCTTACAGTAACTTCATTACCGTCTATGGTTACAACAACAGTAGCCAATTTAACAACAGCATCATCTTCAGAATTATTGAGTCCAGAGGTATCACCGAATCTAAATTTCAGCAAAGGTCCCGAAATGACCTCCACCCCACATACACCAAGGAAAAATAATTCTACAAGTGAAATGGAAACTGTAGAAACAACTGAAACCGAAACATCTTTAGATACATCAGCTGAAGTTAACAATCCCTCTGATATGTGTGAGTCCAGGGAAGAAGACTTAGAATCGGAAACTTCCATAAAAAGTAGTACTGCCAAAAAATCTGCTCGTCAAATAATGGAGGTTTACGATGATAAACCTCTCGATTTTACAAAATCTAAGCCACCAAAAAAACTAAAAGAAAGTGCAGCTAAAGATACGGAAGAATATTTACAACCAACTGCCGTAATTAAGGAAAACTCCAACGAAACGATATTATCGAAAATTGAATCTACGATATCTAGAGAAAACGATAATGATCACAAAGCCTCTCTAAAAGAAAACTAAAATGCACTTGTATTAATGAATTGTGGAAAAATGCTTAAGCATTTTTGTCTTAACCACAAAACTACTGCTGCAACTGCTGTTGCCGTGTTCAAAAATAACAATGAAAAACAAACACTCATGTGTAAAGGACGTAGAAAAACAAAATACGCCAAAATGATAAAATGTTCTAAACTCAAAGCCTAAAAGCATTTTATATTCAATATATATATATATATATATATATATATATATATATATATGTATATATATATATATATATATATATATATATATATATATATGCATATATATATATATATATATATATATATATATATGTCCTTCTTTTGTAAAAAATAGTGTTCTTTATTTGTGTTATGTATAAAACAAACAACATTAATCCCTTTTGTTTTCTAAACAAATTTTTATGTTTATTGTTGTTCCAAACTAATTAAAAATAATTTTTTAATATCAAATTATGAAATCGTTGAAAGAATTATAGTCAAAAAAGTAATAATACTATAAAACAAAGAAAAATAAGTGAATCCGACTGAAAAATCGTTTTCAGGGTGCTAATTTTTTTAATTTTTTTTTAATGGAAATAAAAAATATTTTAGGTATTTTTTATACAAATTGAAAGAAAAAATATGAAACAAATGCAAAAGATACGAGAGTGAACTTCATTTTTTTTTTAGGAAATAACAACATGAATTTACATATTAAACTTAAATTAAAACAAATTGATTAAACAAACAAAAAACAAAAAGCCTTACGAGAGAAACAAAACAAACAAACATACAAAACTATAAATATAAAAGAAAATAGTTAAAAATGAGAATGTTATAAAAGATGAACAAAGTTTGAACGTTTTTGGATTGAAAAAGATTTTTATTTTATTTTCTTTTTTTTCACTTTTAAACATAAAATACACAAGAGAAAATCGAAAACAATTCATTAAAAGAAAATCAAATGCAATAATTTTTCCTTTTAATTAAAAAGTAACTTCAAGTAAAAGAAAACACTTACATACAAACATAATACACTGACAGCAACATTACAAAAGTACCTTAAAGCGAAACTGAAAATAATCAAAGCAACAAATAACAAAAACTAAACGAAATAATAATTTGCAATAAATAGACTTTGTGTAATATGCAACAACCAAACGCAATAGTACCATTAAAAATAATAGCTAATAATAGTTGCAATAATTTTTTTCTTATTTTATATAAAAGTAATACAATGCTTCCATAAATTCAAATTACACGCAGTACAACTTCATAATTAATACTAGCAATTGTTTAAACTTCTTCAATATTTTACTTTAAGTTTCTTCAGACAAACAAACCAATTAACTTTCCACCTCTGAATGAGATATTGTAAAAGAAATAATATATTTAATTTTGCACTCTGGGAAAAACTCACCAGCCTTGAAAAAATTAGGCTCTCTTCTCCTTATTAAGTGTTTGTCAATCTTTTCAACATACTATACACAATAATTAAAAAAAAAATCACAACAAAATACGACAATTGAATTATTGGCATACATACATCCATACATATATACATATGTGTGTGTGTATGTATGTATGTAATGCTTTCTTTTTATATGTTTCTTTTGTGAAAACAAAACTACAACCTCAAAAGTATTTTATATATTATTAATTTTTAATTAGAATTATTTCCATTTCATTTCTTTTAAATTATTAAAAATCTCACTTCACCACAAGTGTCATTATATTATTGCATACAGACAAAAACATGCATACATTTACAATAGCATTATTAACCAAACTAAATAGAGCAATAAACAAGTTGAAACTAAATAGTAATAAATGATTGATAGAAAAGAAAATAATAGTAACCACAAGTACCTGCAATAACTTTATAAATACAACTTTTATCATTTTATTTTAATTTGTAGACATCACACCAGCAGAAAATTAGCCTGAGCTTAAAAGTTTCTTGTACATTCTTATACTTATTTATTTATAGTAAGTATATAGAACAGAATCAATGTTACCTAAATGCCTTGCACATTATCATACAAAAAGTACAAGTCCTGATAAGATACTTTATTTTGTTAGAATTTTCCAAAACTTTCATAATACTAGGGATGCATTTTTGTATTATTTGTTGGATGGTGTAAACTACATGTTGTTCTTAGAACTCATGGCAACTACACACAAACTTTAACTGGTAGTTGGCATCTTCACACAATTAGTGCAAAAATCCAATATTCAAGTGATCGATCAGTCATGTACTTTTGTACAACATCTATGATGGGGCAAACTGGGTGTTAGTAATATTGATATTCACAAGCGTCAGAAATACTATGTACCTGTGGCGCGTATCGGTTAGCTATCGTTCTATTATGGAAATAGCATTTAAATCAAATTGTATAATTTTAATTGTGCGACAAAACGATAGTTTGCGACGTTGCGTAATAGGCGGTATTTCATTTTAATATGGATTTTGATAGCTAAGAGCACAAACATTAAATAAAGTAACGAATTATTTCTTTTTAGTTTATTAAACACACCCTTCTCTCATCTTTTGGCCAACTCAAAAACCTAATCGTAGAAAATAAAGATATTTCAACATATTTAATTTATCTTACCAAAATAATAGTATATCAGAAGTGTAAAACTATGCTATGCTTAATTGGAATTAATAATAATACATATAAAATTTCAATGATTCACATGACTTATTCAAGAACTAATTGTTTACTTTAGTTGTTTCTAATGAATTTAGCAAAAATATGTTCAGCCTGTTTTCGAAATTCCTCAGCTTATATATAAGAACTTAAAATTTATATATAAGAATTCAAAAGATTAGAAATTAATTACAAAACAGGTCAAGGTTCACAAATAAAAACAATATGAATACATTTATATTAATTTTCATTTCTAATCATACGCTCTGAATTACAAAAAGATTTCGCATAATTTTAAGTGGAAATTATTTCATTACGAACATAATTAAGTAAAAGTCGCTAATATAATTCCAGTTCTGTATTAAAATATTTTAATGCAAACCATCGAATTTTTGTAAATTTCGTTATAGATAGTGATTACGAATTAAGTTTTGAAATGAATCGTATTCATTGATTTTTGACATCTTAATTTCGCATAGTTTTCCATTTCCGTTGTATAAATGTGGACAAAAACTTTTGGCATTCAAAATTAGAAAAAAAAAAAGAAACAGAACCAGATTGAAATAAACAAAATAAAAACTATAATTTTCTATTAATTTCAAGAAACAATACAACAAACTATTAAAACAAGAATTGGTAAATTGGGTGCCTCTATAATTATATATAAAAAATATAATAAAGTAGTTAAATTTTTTATTAAATAAAATATTAAATAAAAAATAAACAAACTAAAGAAAATATTTAAGTGTAAAAAACCACCATTAAATACTAAAAGAAAACATGGATATACTTAACACGAAGACACAATTCAAAAACGTTCATAGAAACTTGTTAAAAACAAATAAATAAAAGCAAAATAATTGAATTTAAACAAAAAATAAATTTTAGTTATTTTTTCCAACAGAAATAAAAATTAAACAAAATCCCCTTTGGCACACACACCCTTTGGAAAACATTTTTCACCAAAACAGAAAAAAAAAATTCAAAATGTTTATAGATTTTTATATAAAAAAGTTATAAAAATTTATAAATATTGTAAATTTTTTCTTTAAAATATGAAAAGAAAAAACAAATACCAATAAAACAACTTAAACAAAATTCAAAATTGCATTTTTCGGCTTGAAATATTATTTTAAATTCGTTATTTAATAATTATTTAAAGGTTTTTTAAAGCAATATTTTTAAAAACTAAAAAAGTTTGTAAATTACGCTTTTGATTTTTTTTTTCTTAAAAAACATGAATATTGATTAAAATATTTACTTAAAATTATTAAAAGTAATAGTGTATAATTTTCTTTAAAAAATTTTAAAGTACATATAAATAATAAAAAAATAATAATTTAAAAGTATATACACACATATACAATGTATAAAATAAATATTTTATAAAATTTATATTAAAAAATATATCCAATGTTATGTTTCTGTGAACCTTAAAGAAGCCTTTAAAAAATATTTATGAAGAACAGAATGAAAACTACACAAAAATAGCCCGAATATATGTTTTTATATGCTTTCTTTTTACCAGTACACCTGTTGAATATATGAAAAACATGTTTATCGAACTCAATACGCAATAAATCTGTTCAACAGACTTAACGCATTCTGGTAAACTTATTTTTTATCATGTCTGAGAACGAACTGCTTACCTTTGTTAATTTACATGGAAACAATCAAAAAGTCCATGTTGAATTTAGGTGATGCTGTGTACTTTTCAAAGTTAATATTTCAGATTATATTGGATGCGTATGCCAAAAGGTACAGAAGAAAGCAAAAGTTTCCTTTTAAAAAAAATTTCATCTATCAACTACAGGGTATTAGCACAAGTAAATAAATATTAATTTTAAAAGCAACGATAAAAATCATTAAATTTTTCTTTAACTAAAAATAATAGACCAAAAATAGTTTTCAAGCTTTTCGAAAGATCCCAAGAGAATTTATAGAAATCAAAGAAGAAAATCTTGACTCAAAAGAAAAAGAAAAGAAAACAAAACGAGCCCTAAAAAGTTTCAATCATGGATCTTAAGCCCAAGATTAATTTTTATAGGAAAATATCATATAATCTTTAATCGAACTTGTTTACTTTTGTTTAATTATCGAAACATTAACATATACAATTTTAATAAATTAAAATAAATATAAAAAAAACTATAAACCATTTGTTCTGTGATCAGCAAAAGTAAATTCGATAATAGAAATACTTAATCTCGTGAGATTTTGGTTTTTGTTATTGAAAACAATTTGCATATTATTATTTTTAATCCTTAATATTAGAACTTTATATGATAACAATTTTCCTTTTTTGGTTTAATAATATAATTTGTAACTACTTTGATTTTTAAAATTTATGCAATTTTTATATACAATATAATTTGCTCGAATTAAATGTTTAAAGAAAATATGTATTTAAAATTGGTACTAAAAGAAAAACAAATAAGGCAATATTTCAAAGAAAACAAAAAACGAAAATAGTTTGTATTCATTGTTTAAATAATAGCAACAACAATAAACAAAAACCGTTAAATTACCTCAAATTAATATTTAAGTTAATTATAACTATTATTTTTTTATTACTACTTTACTATTATTATATTTTGCTTTCGAAATTTTATGGAGTTTTAACGATTGCGTTACCAAAAATAGAAAGTGTTTCCTTAAGAAACTATTTAAACAAGAAGTGTTATAAATTGATGTTAACGTTCTCAAGGAGTCTGAATTTTTTAATTATAAGGATACGTTAACAGATGTTTATAGAACTTGATGGTTTTTAAGTTTTCTGAAAATTTCTGTTTGATTTAATCAATTGTTTTCTCTTTATTAAAGTTTTTGAAATGCTTATATGTATATATATATATTACATACATGAATTTTTGTTAATTATTATTTTTTCTGTTAATTTTAGTTCTTAAGATAAACTTAGATTTATTTGTAACTTTAGTTTGTTTGAAAAACAAAACGCACAGGAACTCATATACCTCAGAATTGTTGTCAAATTATAATTTGTTTATGTTTAACATTAATACCTCTTTAGTTTACTTGTTTAATATTAAATAATTTTGGTTTAAGTCAAAAATCCATCTTAATTTGCACTTACTAAAATCATTCACGAATAGGCAAAAACAAGCAACAGTCATAAGAAATTTTAATTGTTTTCACTACCATGGAATAACCAACACAATCAGGAAGTTATAAAAAATTCCTAATTTTAATAAATTTCTCTGCTGATGTAATATAGATAAATGTGTTTGTTCTTGTTTAATTGGAACAAAATATTTTATCAGCTTTTTGAAATGCATGTATGTGGGGTTGAATATATCTCATCTATAAAATCAACTGATTTTGAACAAACAAACAAAATTAAGAGTTGATATGGTTTCCAGCAACTTATTATTTAATTAGATAATCTTGACGAGTTCTAATATTTCGTTACTAAAGAACATGAAGCCACCTCATTTTATTTTACAGAACGAATTAAATGTAATAGCATGTTTCACATGGTAGTGAAAATTTTAAGTTGCCCCTGTATAATGAGGGAAGCCCTATGCTGCGTGAATAATTTTTGCGCATCCGTCAACTAAATGAAATAAAGCTGGCATTGAAAGTAAACCCAACGAACGCTTAAAGAGCTTATTATAATAGATTTGAAATCTAAGATTTTTTAACATTTTGTATTAGTAAAACTGAATAAATTTTATTTCTTTCTGTTTAAAAAAAAATTTGATTCCTATCGCAATTGTGGTTTACTATTTATCCCATGAACATTATTCAGTCCCTAGACTAACATTAAAATAATATGCCTTTTGGCCATCAAGAGTCAAAAGATTAATAGAACTTCTTGAGTCTTACCAGAATGGTTGAGCTTCCCTCTCAGAATTTCTTGGCTGCATAATTTTTAATTTTATATACTTTCATTTAATGCCAGGTATTTGTTTTGCCAATAACAATATCTTTTTTTTTTCTTTTCTTACTCTAACTTACTCCCTCATACACAAACAATGAATATAATTCAGTGAAACAATAAAAACAATTAAAAATAAAAACAATTGAAACCGAAAGACCTTTAATAACTCAAAAAACTGCAATAGTAACTGAACTACCTCAAAAAAACTGCAATAGATGAGACTAATTAAAAGAAAAATGATAACAAATACAAAAATAAATGTTAGGACTAATTTAAGTTTTTTAATTTATTTAAAATTTTCTTTAACACTTAATTTTATTTTCAAAATATAAATGAATAAGCAACTTTTTTTAAGTAAAGTGGTGACTAATCAATCATAACTTATTTTTTGGCCCTCAAAAACAAAAATGCAAATTTTGAATTCTTAATAAAAAAAATCAAATTAAACAAAAACCAAACTTTTAGGCTTGACATTAACAACAATATTTACAAAGAACTTATGTAAAAAATCGCTAAAACCAAACTTTGGATTTTATACAAAATTATTTGAAAAAAGAAAAACATTTTGGCTATAATTAAACAAAAAAGCATGCATGCTACTTTAAAAATTATATAATATTTAGGCATTAATTTAAAACATTAAATTAAACAAAAAACAATTTCATTTAACAAAATTATAATTATTAAAACAAACCATTTGGATGTAAAATTTAAATATAAAAAATTACAAAACACTTTGGCTAAATATTGAATATAAATTTTAAACACAAGCGTTTTATTTAGATAGGTTTTTGTAAATATTTTTGGCAAAATTAAATCATATTTTAATTATTATTTTCTTATAATCTTAAGCATATAACATAAAAATTAACTAATAAATATTACACTAAAAATAAATAAATAAAAAAATAACAGCAGAAGAAATGGGAAGGAAAACAAAACTTGCAAAATACCAAGAAATTATTTAATCATAAACAGTTTTTAGAGTTTTGCAGCGCTTGAACTACAGATTTAAGTGAAACATTTTATTCGAATGCTATTGACAGTTTTGCTAGATGGCATAAATTCCCGGGGTTCGCCGGGGCTTTCGATTTAAGAACCTTTTTTCAATTGCCATATTAAACAACATACAAAATCACATGATTGTTGTAACTGCTAAAAAACCACTTTTAATTAAATCATAGTTTCGAGCTGTACAACTCTATTACTTCTTACCAACAACAAGAAAAAATGTAAAATATTTTATGTATAAAAGAAGATTAAAACGTAATAATAAACAAGTATACCATATTAAAAAAGTTTTTATATAAAACAATTATATTTGGCAAAATAACAAAAAAAAAGCAAAAATAAATTTAAAAATCTACAATAGAAAAATTTTTTATTAAAAATGAAAAAAGTTAAAGAAAAACTTAACGCAAATATTTTTGGCTTTATGAATTTTATAAACTTCTTTTCTTTTTAAAAATTTTTAAGAAGTTTATAACAAAATTTTTTTATGTAAAACAAAAGTAAATAAAATAAACATACAACTAAATAGCAAAAATCTTAAAATAATTTAATTGTTTAGGCTCTAAACCCTTTAGAAAACAAGATATTTCAAACCATTACGGTTAAAAAAACTCTAAAAATTTTAAATCTTTATATAAAAGTAATAATTAATATTAACAAAAAATCGCAAAACGTAACAAAAAAAAAAGCAAAGAAAAATATACGTATAATCCTTACAAGAAAGTTACAAAATTTATAAATTTAGACATTAAATGTAAAATTAAAATTGTAAGAATAATATAAAAAACAAAAACTTCCCCCCATTGATTTTAAGGCTTTTCTCTACTAAAGAAATAAATTGCAAATAATTTCTTTGTAAAATATTAAAATAATATTCGAAATTTAAACAGGGTGCGATTCAAAATGATAAGGAGTTTTACATTTTTGTTGCGTTTGTCCAAGATGACAAAAAGTAGTGAATGCTAGATGACGTTACTCAAGAAATAATTGATGTCCAAATAAGATTCAGATCATATCGTGTGATAATCATATTGATATATTGTTTAATACAAAGAGGGCAAGAAATAAAAGTAACCAACTGCATTCTTTAAATAACCACATACAATATAAGTTCGTAAGAAATTAACCAACCTTTTCATTGTGTAACGCACCCTATGGGAAACGTATTGAATAAAATGTCGCCATTTTGCAATGAACTTAAAGGAAAAAAAAACAACCACAAAAACATTTACCAACAACTACTACTACCGTTGAAATGAAAATTGGTATTTTTACAAAAGAAAAATTTTAAAAAGTAAATACCAAAAACCCACCCTTTATTATTTAGAACAAAAACTAAATTTAATAAATAAAAATAATAACTTCTCTTAATTATTAAATAATATGTATATGTATGTTTACGTTTTCTTTTTTTTTGTAAATTGTGTAATTTTCTGTCTATACTTTTTTCTTCAAGTTTTGTTTATATGTTGTAAAAATTAGTTTCTAATATTATGTTTTTTATAATTTAAACATTTTTTGTTAAAATAAAAAAAAACCACATAAAATACGTACAAAAATAAAACAAAAAGCAAATAAAATTTAAATTAAATTTGAAAAAAAAACAGATTTTGTTATATGAATTATTTTTGTTAAAACTTTTGATTTCTTTTGTAAAAAAATAAAAACAAGTTCATAGAAAAGAAATTCAAAAGAATTGTTTTAAAACAATACATTTATTTACAGTCTCGTTCTGTAGGAATTGGGAACGGTTAGCTTTTCTATTTTTCATTGATTGTATTTCCAATGATGTCCTTTTAGGATTGTTTTAAATGCCCATGATTTCTTTGCCAAATTATCAAATGTTTTAGGAATCGAAATCTAGATGTAATTTTTTTCTGAAGTCTTCGTTAACATCACACAGTTAACAAAAATTATATATACATGGAAGCTGCAGAATTGATAGATTCTCGCTTCGGCTTCTGGTGAAATTCTTTTCATTTGAAAAAAGAATCTGCTTTTTAATTTTCTTTGATAGTGTTTTAGCCAAATAATAGGTCATGTACTAATAATTATTTACAATAATATTTTCAAGGAAGTTTTTGCATGAGAAATTTTTTATACAACTTTAAGACGTGTGACAAATGAACTAAACAAAATAGTATCAAATCTTGCACAATCTTGGAAATGGAGATTTCCATTCCATGCCAGCTGCCTCCATATATTTAACTTCTCCCTGTTAACTATCTTTTGTGCTGGTGTAAACAAACTGTCTTTTAGTACAATCATTTTGTCTTGATAGTACTGTTAGTGTTCATTGAAGATATGATTTAGTTTAGTTCTAGATACTCGGAATGTTAGTCCTTATTTTCTAAATATGTCGTTGAAATTTTAAAACTTTTCCCATATACATCAAAATATTGAAGAATTAAAGTGAGTTCATTTCAAACGAAAACGGCCGTTATGGCATACTGAAGCGATCTGGTCTATTTAACTTTAGCTGCACCGTAAAAAAAATTAAATGATGGATTATTATTATTCATCCCATCCTGACACCATTAAAAGAAATATCATTAATCACTTGAATAATTAGTTTTATATACGTATTTCAATTATACTATTTTGATTTAAACTTAATACTGTATTAAAATATTTTCCATGGCCTGTAAGAATTTTTTCATAGGCTGATTAAACAAAATAAATAATAAAAAGGACCTTTTGATGCAAATGGAAGTAAAACATTATTAGTAGACTATCAAAAATTACAGGGCATCACCAGTTGTTTCAATGACTGAAACTTACGGATTATTATGTAATTGGATTCCAAAGAAAAATCTTTTTCGAACAATTTCCACTTCGAATCGAAATACATACTATACCCTTTGAAAGAATAATGATCAGTATAATATATAAGCATTGAACCTGTGAAGTTGCTGTATTTTAAATTTTTAAATATTTTTCAGTCTCTTAAAGTAGTCTGACAGAACAACAACTGTCCGGGCAACTAGAGAACCATTTATAGTGCAATAAAAGCTATTTCATTTCACCACGGAAAAAGCTGTTTATAGAACAAAATGTCAACAAAAATTTGGAAAGCTTTTTTTTCAAAAACCGATACAGCCGATACGATAGTTAGTATACTCCTATGAACTTCTTAAATATTCGGCCTCAATATGATCGATGTCGTGACGAAATCGACTTGTAATCAACATTGTAGTTGTTCTACATATTTCGATTATGCATACGGCACAATAATTAAGAGCCACTTTTAACTTTTATTCTGTTCATTACTTTTCATTTGATTTACTATTTAATTTTGTACATAAATTTATAGTCTAAAGTTAAATACCGCAGTATACAAAACAAAAAATATGAATAAATACAAACTTTTTGGCATTAAATTATTACGAAGAGTTCAGAACAAATAGTATTACACAAACTAATAATAAGTATTTTGTAAAATTAACAAAACAATTTGATGTAAAATTGAATCAATCTGAAAAATATTGCAAGTAAATGTGTAAATCAAGTTGAATAATGTGTAAAATATAAAAGCAAAGATTTTTTTAAGAAAAAAAGTACAAATTTTTCATTTTTATTGGCTTAAAGTAATATTTTTACTAAATATTTATATGTTTAGTTTTCATATAAATAGTATTAATAATGAAAATAATGTCACACATTATTAATTAATTACGTATAATTAATATAGTAAAGGAAAAAATATACGCAACAAAAAACATTTCGGATCTAATGAGTACAAAATTTCAGGAATATAGAGGAAATCTAACAGCATTAAAAAAATCTTTACAAAATTTAAATTTTACATTTTCGTTAATTCTCTTTTACTTTTTTTATCATATTGTTTTTTTAATTTATGTAAATAAACTACAAAAAATCTAAATCCCTGATAATGAATGTGACTAAAGGAATTTCTAAATATTTTAGAGAAAAGCATGATCTAATTGCGGTATGATTTGGCGTCAAAGTGGCCGTAATACGAGTTATTTTGAATAAAATCTTTACTTAGGACTTCATTAAATAAAAAATTCTAAGTGGGTGCTTGCCGTTTTAAGTGTCTTGTCGTGATACAAGTTAAAATATTTTTTTCGATGTTTTAAATTTATTGTTATTGAAGTACTAAAAAAAAATACCGAGTGTTTTTCTGTGTTGAACGTTACCGTATTCATGGAGATCTTTCCAAAAGCAATTTTAGTCCTATTTAAAAATATCTTTCTACTCTCTTAACTAAATGTACTCAAATGTATTATGCATGCATATCGCTATATGAAATGTAAAACAGCTTAAAAGCCCTTATCCTTTCCATTTAATTCATCAAAATTAGCAATGGTGCATACTAAACAAGAATAACGTTCAATACATAACACCGCGGGAAACTATGAACGTGTTATATTTCGAAATATTTTTAAACCGTTAAAAATTCTTTTTTTTTTAAGTTTTTTTACACATTCTTAGCTTTTAAAAGTCCAAAAAAGACATTGGAAGATTAATTAAGTTTTTACGAAAAGACGCTAAATTTGAAATTATACTTCAACGACATAAAGAACATCGTAAATGAGAATCATCCAGGTATTTATGTTAAATTTTTTATAAGATTGATTCTGAATTCTCAGGACCAATAAATTCTGCATAATTCCGTAGAACGGTCTTAGTTCGTTTAATAGTGCAGCAGCAAACTACTTTATAATGTGTGTGGAAGTGGCATTTTAAAAAGAGCTATTTGTTATTAAAACTTAAGCCGGTTATTGGACTTATTAACTAAAATATCGAAGTTAGAAAATAAGGAAATGGGAACCCTTAAATTTTTGAAAAACTCTTACATTCAATTTAGATAATGTTAGTATTTGAATTTTTTTTTAATAAACTTGAGTTACACATGAAAGAGAAACCAATTAAAAATTCGTTTAAATAAATTTAAGAGAATGTTCTGAACTGCTGAGTAAGCAAAATTGATTTGAAAATGTTGGCTTAATTCCTGGTATGGCAAACTAATGAAAATAAGGTAAATTTATTTAATATAATTTTACTTTTTATATTATTTTTTTTTAAATAATTTAATAAAACAAATAAAGTATACAACATAGAAACATAAATGTAAACCAAAATATTAAAAACTCAGGGCATATTAAAGACTCATAATAAAATAAATATAAAGAAAAATAAGAAAACAAATAATCTAACGTATACACATGCATTTATAAAGCTAAATTAAAAATATTTTTAATAAAACATTTTACTTTTTAAATAAATTTTAAGTTAAAGTTTTCAATTAACATTCTTCATTTGATTTGATTTAATCTTAAAACGAATATGAACTTCTCAGGTACTAATTAATAGACAAAAAATAATAATAAGAAATACAATTTCTATTCAAGCATAAAACCAACTTTTTCGATAATTGTGCAATATATTAATAAAAGAAGAAAAAATATATACGTAATAGCAACTAAAGTTTAAAAAAGTTAATAAGAAAATAAATGAAAGTTCATATGAAAAGTTAAAAATGCAGGCAAAAGCATGGAACAACTAAAATCGTGAGTCGTGTAAGGTAGTGAGTTTTTGTTTTTAATTTAATATTTGAAAATAATTATTTAATACATAAAATAAAAATAATAAATATACTTAAATTAAGCTGTGATTTTAAATAAAATGGAAATAGTAAAAAAATAATTTAATATTATTATAAAAAGTCATGTAACACTTTCTAACACTTTCTAACACTCTGTCTTCTACATTCTGATGATATGAATTGATAATTGACATGATTTCTTTTTCGTTTCTCTTTAACTTTTAAAGTCTGATTGTGGAAAGAAAATAAACTAATTTATTGCCATTGTTCAATTATTTTTCATGAAAAGAAGTTATTTTTCGTTTATTAAAATCAAACTTACATCATGCATAAATATTTGAAAAAATAAAATAATACATTTTGTCTTAATACACAATTTATGTATTTGGTATTATATGTAAAATAAAGAACAAAAATTAAGAAAAAATTCAAAACCAAATTCATATAAAACACTCTCCAAAAACTCACCACATACTGTATGGAAATATGTTTAATGATTAAAAGCAAAAATTATAAATTAAATGGTATTGAATGGAAAAAATATATAGTAAAACAAAGAATCTCTATTATGGAAACAAAAAGAAATTTCAATAAACTTGTTGCTATAAAAAAAATAATATATAAAACTTGTTTTATTTATAACTAACAGCCAATAAAGACCATATATTTATAATAACTTTTCATTAATGTTCAAGCAACTCCTTTTTCGTGCATTCTCTGTGCACACTAATATTAAGGAACAACACTTCTGATATAACCAACTCATCAAATTACTTTCTATTATTATTACGTGTTTGCCCTCTGCAGCTCTCAGGCTATGACCCCTACATATGCGACGCATAGTAACAGAGCTAAGCAAATTGGCCATGGGAAGGATCATGGATCGATTAGTGTTTAGGAAGTTCGTTTTAAATTTCCGCAAGTTAAAGGTGGCAGGAAAAAATCTGTACACAGCATTAGGAATACACATACATACATACATACACAAATGTATGCACATATTTACAACCTGTTCACCGATATCGTTCCATCGCACAAATAACATTTGAAATGCTCACAACAGCGAGCAGGCAGTTAAATACTTAATATATATAAATTACGTTTTGGTTTATTTGATGAAAACCCCAATTTTATTGTAAATATAAAAAATATATGTATACGCACTTACATAGTGAACCAACGTAGGCAATTTTTTTTATTATGGATGCAGTTTATCGTTTCCTGACAATCCAAATAGTCCGACATATATAAAACTTGAAGAAATTCCTTTATTTTTATGGATCTTGAGGAAATAATGTAATTTTGTTATCGACAAATACTAATTTTTATATTTAGATTTTGTTTTCCGTTTAGTGTTTTCAAAGCGCGTTAAGAACTAATAATTATTATATGCACCCTATGACTACCAATAGTAAAAGCTACGATGCAATCAGGGTTGGAAGTTATGGTACAATTGTACAGTTTGTAGTACATATATGACAACTGTGTTGTACAACATTGTGTATGTTGTTTATCCATACATATTCACTATTTTGTAAAATTGTGTTTTACTTTCTTTTATAAGTTTATTTTGCAAACAAAATACTAAATATTTTAGAAAAATATTTTTATGTTATTGTTGTTGTAGCAGTGGTGCATGCACCATGTATATATTGTCCCTTAGTACTAATTTGTTTAACAGCAATAAGAGAAACAGTTTAGTTTATTAGGTTTTAAATTGAATAAATTTCATATAATAATAAGAGGAGTTCACTCAACCACATCAAAGACAAATGGATCATTTCATCTGTCGACATATATGATTATTATTCAACAGTTTGGTTCGTTTAAACCGAAAAGTTATTCAAGAAAACCGATTCATATATATAAAGTGAGTGAATATTAATAATAATGCGAACTTATAAACACACTCAAAAATTTTCTAGGTACATGACTACTTCTTCATATGCTCGCTTATGAGCATATCACAGCTCCATATAAAAATTAAAATCTTTGAGTCACCCTGAAATGGTAAACTAACGCACTTTCAATAAATGTCACTTTTTTTACCACATCGTTATCTACGCGCTGTTTTTGACAACTGTACAACATTATATTTTTCACAGAATATTTCAGAATATCTAACGAAATTTTCATAAAAGTATCATGAATTCAGCCACAAAAGTAAGTTTAATATGTTAAAAAACTCCAAAATAGCTAGAAAAGAGTGATACAACATAAAAAACCATTGATTAAAAATTTGTGCGGGAAAACCTGAGCGACGTCGTCAATGTCACTATGCCAAACAACTCTCGCTCGGCAAGTGTCAGATCATAGAATTCCTTAGGGCGGTCAAGAGGAAAGAAAACTAATAAAACGTCGTATACGTTTTGTTTGCAAACAATTATTGTTTAACTGTGCGGGGTGGGTGTGGGAGAGATTCTATATTGTTTAAAAACATCTTCCAAATTAAGGACAGACTGTCTGAGAACTGAAATTGTCATAAATATTTAGATAAACGAATCTGCGGATTTGTTAAGGAAAACAAGCAATAATAAAAATATCAACATAAAATTAATATACCAAGTCTGTCTCTTCAAAAAGGTTTATGTATTTTATTGTTGCTTTCTAGGTGGGTGAAATATTTACAGCTGCTGGTCAAGCATTTAGTCGTTTGGGTGATTTAACAATGCAGTTACATCCTAATGCAGAATCTCCAGCGGGGTAAGTAGATAAATATAAATTTTTTCTTGACTAATTTCTTTTTTTAATAAATGTAAGATTATTACATATATACAATATGTACATATATGTATGTATGTACGTACATAAATACTTAAATACATACATTCATTTAAGAAAAGTACTTAAGTCGCAAAAAAAGTTTACAAATTCGTTGCTCAACATTTTATACTTTTCACTACCAAGTACAATTACCTTACAAATGGGGCTCAAAATAGTTTAAAAACCTCGCCGTTTTAAAGGCGATTCTTTTTTAAATTTCCAACAATTTTGAATTAAAATCAAATTGCAGAACGACATTGAAAACACCGACCATTTGATTGCAAGATTTACGTAGCATAATAATCTATAGACCTTATTTAAAGTGGTTCTTCAAATCTAAATAACACACTAATTTGTTGTTTGTGATTGATGTTTTCATTACGGTTTTACTTAAGAAATTGTATAATTCGAGTTTTATAGTTAAAACATCCATTTTGAAAATTAACTGGCTTCTCGTTGCTGTTCTTTTGCATATAACAGTATATATGTTACTTATATACATATATAGATGCATACATATGTATGTAGATATGTAAGCAAAAGCAATATTGTCTAATATATTATACAAGTGTAAAATAAGCCTGGTCCATAACTATGCAAGCTATTTTGCTGACCTGTTAAAATCATACGATTTAAAATAACAGTTATAATAATAACTTTTAAACAGTTGCGCAGACCACCTTTTTTGGGATTGACAGTCTGTTTTTTGTAATCTAATATTCAGAGTATGTCAATAAATAGAATATATATTTATATATTTAAACTCCTTTAATTAAAATAAAAAATGAAGACAAATCTAATTAAAAACATATTTTTCTGTTCTCTCGCTATGTCCATCTCTAATCGAAACGACCGTCTGAATGCAATAACAACACTTTATCAAACATGTATTGCACATTGCAGAAAATGGACAGATGAAGAAATTGATATGTTACATGCAACGATACTACGATTCTCAGAAGATCTAAATAAAATCAGTTTAAGCATAAAAAATAGAACAGTGTAAGTTTGGAATTCGTTAAAAAAAACCTCTCAACAGGATATAGCGAGAGGACAAAACAGTCACTACAGCATTTATTAAGCAGTTAATGAAAATGTTTTCCATTATTTTTCAACCTATTTCTCGAACTTTAGGTCACAAATTAGACAAGCCTTAAAGAAAAAAGCATTCGAAGATGCTGGAATACCAGCTAAACAAGTACCAGTGCAACAAGTACATCATGTCGTACAATCAGTACAGCAAGTGCAACAACAACCAATACAGCAGCAGCAACAACATATGGCACAGCAACAGACAACAAGTCATCAAATATTAAAACAGCATCATGTCGCAGGTGCAATAAATTCGCAGCAACAGCACCAGGTTCACCAGCAACAACAGCAGCAACATCAAACAGTTCATATACAAAATGTTCAACACATTGTACCTCTGCAACAGGTGCTACAACAATCATCGTCCTCATCCGCATCGTCGTCGTCAACATCCGTTTCCACACCTACACAAATTCTGCAAACTGCACCTAAACAGATTATAATTCAAGCGTCACCACATGCCGCAAGCGGAAATTTGGTTGGCGGTAGCCAAGTGACACTTAACAATGTCACAACAACAGCAAATATAGTTGGAAGTGGATCATCGCAACTAACGCAACCTCAAATAGTTCATTTACAACCGCAGCAGTTGCAGCAATTACAACATGCGCAACAATTACATCAACAGCAGACACAAGTAATACAACCCTCACATACTACGACTACAACTACAGTAACAATACAGCAGTTTCAACAGATGCAGGCTCAAAAAGCCTTGTTGGCTGCTGCTGCAGCTGCAGCATCGGCAAACAATTCCGCAACCGCATCGACCACAACAAACATATCGACAACAACATCATCGCCTGTCACAGCTACTGTTACCGAAAACATTGTAATACAACAGCCAACAACGCAACAAATTGTCGCCGGTACTGCGGCAAACACAACTCTAGTTGCAGCAAATAATAGTAATAACGCAGGTAAACTGGATACAGTAGTTAGTTAAAATCCTTTGTTATTAACTATAAGCAGCGAATAGTATTAATTTTTAAAACATTTTCTGAAAATTATTACAACAGCTTACGTACAATAATCCTTACTTACAACTGAAACTATTTTCGCAATTTTTTTTTTAGTTAACTCAGCTGTAAGCAACAACATGATAAATACTGCTAGCATTATTACAAATACCAATGCAGTAACATCCACAACAATCTCTGGCACTAATGTGCCCAATATAGCAGCTACTTCAGTAGCACTTAAATCTGGTCCCGATGTAACAATGACACTAAATCGTATCAACACGTCGGAAACTGAAGTTGACGTTGAAGAATGTTTGCCTGCTGATGTTGTCAAATTAGATTTTGCTGGCGAAGAGGTTGCCGGATGAAATTTAACTTCCCAAACCAACAATCGAGCTATAACAATTTCTACATCGCCTTCAGAAACAGAAATATCGACTTCACCTCATCAACAATGTCTCCCGCTCCATCATCAGAAACCACAAATACAACCAGTACGCCATTTAACAGGAACAATAACAAGAACCACTAATTTAGATTTAGCAAACGTCATTCATAATGTTACAGTATCGGAAGAAGTTGCAGTAAATGTAAGTCACCAAGAACATCATAACCATGTTACGTCAGTGGATGTTATAGACGAAGATTTTTATTTTTAAAATACTTAATTAAATTTTGCTCTCGTTTCTTTCTTTTTTTTTTTAAATTAAATCCAACTTCTGTTTCGCGACCATTAACTATTCTTAATCCTAAATAATAAAGTTGTTAACAATTCCTTGTATTATTTTAACAATGTCATTACTTAAAGCGAAAAATACCTGTAGAGTTTATTATATATTATAATTATATATATTTTTTTTCAAATGAAATGCTGGTATAATTTGAATTTTATCGCTTTTATTCTAATACCCTACGATGTTTGCACTTGTTTATCGTATGAGGGTTTAACCCAATATAAGAATTGTAAGCTAAATTTTAAAATTAAACATTTTACAAACATTAAAAATTTAAATGATCATTAATTATATTATTAGAAAATAAAGATTAAAGTATATAATGTATTTAAATTAAAGAGAGAAAACAAATGTTTATGATCTTTAATTAGTGTATAAAAATGTACAAAATAACACAACAAAAAACGAAAAAAATATATAAAATATTTAAAAATTAAAAATATTTATGGGAACTAATTATTTGGCGGGACGAAAAAATACTTTCTGTGAATTTCTTGAAGACGTCTATGGAAAAAAATATTCTTTTAATCGCTTGGGAAAGAATTTAAATTCTTCTATAAATGTGCATGACAATGTTCAACAAACAAGTGGAGCTAGAAATCGGAAGTAATAAAAAGCTTTTAGTGGAAGAATGTGGAACTCAGAATAAAAAGAAGAAAATTAAAGACGGCAATGAAAACATTATGGTTTGAAATAATGAAGAAAAGGGGGATATGAATCCTTAATTTTTTAAGGCAAGAAGTCGAAAAGGATGATGAGGCACAGGGAAATAGAAAGAATAAAAATTGAAGTGGAAGAAGAAAACCTGAAGGGAATGATTGAACTTAAGATTATTTTACAAAGAATGGCGGAGAAACAGCTAAATATATCAGTTGCTATCTCTACTTTAGCTTTTTATGATTAAAATATTAAATTTTTCAATTTAGTTAACTTTCCTCAAATAAAGGAAACAATGTGATATAATACATATAATAAAACAAATGTATTTAAATTATTTTTATGTACATACATATTTTTTTAGAATGTAGCAAGTTAATTTAGTAGGGCCACTATCACCTGTAAAAAGAAATTTTTCTTTGCCACTTTGTGGGAATAGACTCATATATTTTCTTCCTCCCCAGTGTGATTTCTAAAAAGTTTTCAATTTCCTTTTCGACTTGCGACCTCCACTTCAATTCCAAATATAAAGGCAAGACTACTCCATGCTTTTTTAACCTACGTGCCGCAGTTGGGTAACATTTCCATGGTTGAGGCTCCACAATGAACAGTTTCGCCAAGCTGCAGAATTTGTTTAGGAAATCTTGTAGACCCAAATCATGGTGATTCAAATGTATCCACATGGTAATAGAAAAACAACAAACCGCATCATATGTTGTCCTATTATTTGTTGAGAGAAACTGTTTTACTTTATCAAATGCTACTGAATCCATAACGTCGACAGAATCATAAGTAATATTTTTACAATCCTCATTAGCCATTTCTGCTCGAGATATTAATTCTGCATCTACATCCACTCCATATATAAATATTGCGCGTTGTGGCATTAAACTAGTTAAGTATTTGTATAAAAGTTGTGTCAAAACACCTGAATTACAGCCAACATCCAGTACTAAGTAGGGATCGGTGCATTGCTTTTCCTCTTCCGGAACCCAATAACATGATGGCAAAAGCTTTAGCTTTTCTTCGGCGGAACTGAATTGGTAGTAGTTTATAAAATTTCCTAATTCTACAGCACCCGGATCTTTGTCACGCAATTCCATAGTGAGAAAAAAATGTTAGTCAATTAAATATTTGTTTACCAATAGTACTTCTAGTGCTACCACCTATTGAAAATAAAAATGCAACCAGATGATATTTATTTTGCTCAGCCATCGCATGGTTACATTGATGTGAAGATGGTATTAAATGTCTTATATATAAATATTTTATTGATTTATCTGAGGTGTCTGTGTCTTCAATGCCTTTGCCACTTCTAATTTTTCATATAATTTTTTTTGATATAACACATATCTTGTCGGGTATGTTTTAATTCTCTTTGTTCTTGGCAGAAGCTTTTACATATTGGAAATTAACAGACAGAATGATAGATATGTTATTCAATATTAATTTGTATATTGTTAGATGGACAATTGCGATTTATATGAGGTAGGAATGGAATATGACACTTAGAACAGTGGTGAATTAGTATGGTTTTTTATGGTTGTAAGAATAACTCTGCATACACACCAATTATAACTGCTAGCAGAGCTTCCAACCACATATTGGTTTTAAGGCAACAACAAGGCTGTTCCGATAAAGTATTATTTTTATAAGTCGTTCACAGGTAGATGGCGTGTTGCAGAGTACTTTTGTTTGTATGCTAAGCCAAAGCGAAAATTGAAAAGCATCCAACGAAAATTGAACAGCATCCAACGAAAATTCAATATTTTTAGCTGTAATTTGAACGTGCTGTTGGCTGATGTAGTGAGTCCGATCCCACGCTCAACCAAGAATTTCGTGGCGATGTTTTCAGGTCTGCTGTAGTGCAGGTTTGTGTTAACTGTTGTTGCCATATCTCATGCACACTAGTTGCTGAACTTTACCGACAGCGATTAACACCGTCGTGTACTCAAACAACAGTCTGCTTCGTGGGCATCGGTAGCGAAAAATTCAACGGCAAAGTAAATAGTAAAAATAGCTACAACAGAATTTCTTACCCCTTTATCTGCCTTCTTACCACTGTCAGGGGTAATCCCCTAAGTGCTAGTCGAAAAATAAATTTTAACAAAAACTTGTCCCAGAATTATCTCAAATTTTTTTTATTATTTCATTCACGTATTTGTTGAACAAAAATTTAAAATATATTACGTTCCAAGCTGGATTGACAAAAGCTTTAATTGAAAGAAGTGCTTTTAACAGATCAGCCGACACTCGCAGATATCTGCTTAACAGGACGTCTGCTGATGAGTTGCTGAAATAAGTGTTTGTGTTAAAGGAAACATTCGGCCTTTACTACTTATCAGGTTATTTGTAATATTTTATTTATTTTCATACAACTTTTACATCGTCCTTTTTCATGTACAAAAACTATTTTTACTTGATTTAATTTAATTAAATAAAATTTTTCTCGAAACTGAATTACTCGCTTATTCAGAATAGGTACAATTCTTTTCTCTGCCTACGAACTTCATGCAACGGTTCTGAATTGAATCTTTGGTATTTTAGCTGTCTGAATATTTTGTATACTAGAAATACGTTACAACTTAAAACTAAATGACTCGGTTATGCCAGACCCAGAAATACTAACACTCAGTGGTATTCATAATAGTAACGATAGGGATCGACAACAGGAGCTTCGCCGGCAGCCGCTGGTATGCCACCAGTTTTGGGTATTGGCCGTATAACGTATGTGCTGCGTCTAATTTGGTAAGTAAGAAGAAGAAGAAGAAGAAGAAGAAGAAGAAGAGAAATGAATGAGAATTTTTGTTTTCTTTTTGTTTTTGTTTTTGTTTTTGTTTTTGTTTCCTACCAACTCTTGTTTGCGTTGGCATTAATTTACCTGTTGTGATCACCAGCATGGACCTGAAAACTGGTCTCCTCGTGATGATCCTGAGAGAAAAGTTTTTTCAGCGCAATAATGCCGGCAATTGTTAGAGCCACCTTGCTTATGACTAAAGCTTTGCCGGCAATGGCAGCCAAAGCTTTAAGACCTATAGGTCCGGCGATGCCCATGGCTGTTAGAAGGGCCGCAATAACATATTTAATATGGCCGCCTTCTTCTTTCTTTTTCTCCTTTTTTTCATGATGACTTTCCTCTTCACCCCCGCCCCCACCTAAACGAGCCGTGCTCATGTCCACCTTCAGCGAATGAGTTCGCACCAGCTTATCGATTTTTGAAAGGAGCGCACGATCCAACGGAGCTAAGCTATTGAAGGCTCTCGCATCAGTTAAAGCACTTAAAATACTCTCCTCCTCCGTGTGATTTTGTTTCTCTAAAACTACACCGTCCACAATCTTAATCGAGTCTTGATCTATGGCTCGGCTTAGGCCGGTGAGAGCCTTGTGCTTCAAACAGCTCACAAAGTCATTTTTCGCCTGACAGTCGTCGTACACGCGTCGTATGATCTGAAATTCTGGTCCCAGCCATGAACTGGTGGCTGTTTGTGTCGTCCTTGTGCTCTTTGCTGTTGCCGACTTGACTGACGTTGTTGAGGTACTCCTGTGAGATCTTCTATGTGCCGCGGCCACTGGCAGGATTGTGATCGTCAAACATACAAAATAAATTAAACATTTCAAATGCTTTTCACTTGACATTTTGTTTTGGGGCACTTTTCTTGATCGTTTCACTTGTCTTGTTTATCGTTTAAGTATTTTTGAAGATCTTATAACAGATCTTGTCTTTTCTTTGCGATCCTTTCACTAGTCACTCGATTTCGTTTATGTTTATGGAATTTCAAACACATGAAACAGCTCGCTGGCGACGGACGTTGTTCGCTATTTGTGCTGATCGATGATTTTTCCAATCAGCTCTTTAGCGCTGATATCGATTTAAAAGTTTCTTAAATGCAACTGCTGTCTGGTGATGTGATGCTACCAGCTTTTATAAATTAATTTCTATTTTGCCAGAATCATTGATATGGAAACTATTGGCGTGTTCCAAGAGCATCTTTAATTTGAAGAAAAGAAAACACGAAAAGAAAAACATCTTCTTGTTACTTTAACGTGTTCGCAAGGGGTGTGTGTAAGTGTGTGTGTGTGTGTGTGTGTGTGTGTGTGTGTGTGTGTGTGTGTGTGCGTGTGTGTTTGTGTAAATAATTTCTTTTTTGTTTATAATTTTCTAATCTGGCCTGCAGTTTCAAATGCATTTAAGCCAATAAAGCTTGGACTCCTAATTGGTTAACAGTTACTTATATTGCAAATTTAAAGAGAACAGGTGTGGGCAACTTATGGTCCAGCTCAGGTTGTGTTCCATGAATTATAATAAAATGCAAGATTCGTTAACAGATCAAAAAAATTCGTCGCCATATTCATGACTGAGCGCGCAGTCGAATTCACTATTTCCGCCAGCAGCACTCTCAAATTACAGCCAACATCGTGCACTGTAGTTGGACCAGTCTTGATCAGTATCAGCGATCTTGATCTCACAACATATACTTGCAGTTTATGAATCTGCAAGAAAAACATCATAAATGGAATTACAAGTACCATCGATAAATAAAACTGACTGTATTACACACAAAATTAGCGCGTTTTGTCGCACGATCCGGCCACGATCACTCCACTTTGAGACAAATCTCCTCAGTTTCCTATAGAATCAAATGCATCACAAGTAGTTCTGTTGGTTGCTAATGAAATATACTTGGAACCCATCAGTAGTCAACGATTTTCTTGCAAAAAAATATTTTCTTTGAAGCCCAGTGTAGTGGCAGTCGTCAATTTTGTTCCACAAATATTTATTTGTACAATAATTGTTTTAAATAAAAATTGTATTTGACTTGATAAAAGTGGCCAGCCGGGCCGTAGGTTTTCCTAAAAGATTTTGTGCTTTTGAAACATTTTCATTTGACTGACATGTTTCTGTTATCCATCGATGCATTTGTAATTTTTCACTGCTCTGCTGTTGTTGTATTTTCTTCTCTCAATTTCATTATGATCATTTTCCAACCAGATAACAAAGTTGTTGCACTTGCATTATGTTTGCACTTTCTTTGCGAATTGTAATTTATTGCAACTGCAATTATTTAGCAACATACGAAATTATAATTGTCGAAAGTTCTTGCTAAATGAGATTCGAAGTTTTTGAATTGTACACAAACAATTTTCTTTTTATTGCCGAGATCAATTAACGAAATTAAAGTTTTATATTGAATAAAACAAAAATAAATATGATTTTTGTTAATCATTTTTGTTGATCATTTTTCTATACCGGAGGTGGGACGTTAAGAAGTTTTCTGCACAACACCGCGGGTTCCGGAGGCATTAGAAAGATCCTAAATATATCTTAAGCACTTTTGGAAACACTTTTAAGCAACAAGAAACAAGAAAACAATCGTTTAGATACTAAAAACATCGTTATCATTAAATTATCATAAAAAAGTGCAAACATTTACAGAAATTCTCTTCTTGAATGTAACAAAAACGATTACGATATCACGTAATCGGTAGTACTTCCAAGGAAGCGTTTGTGCAATGCAGAAGATCTTCTTTATTAGAAAAATCAGTGCAGAGTTATTTCAATTTAGTTTTCAAAATTCACAATTTTTTTAAATATATAGAATGAAAAGTGTGTTCTTTTCTGCAAAACAGGCAACATTTTTTCACTTTTTCTCTTAAAAAGGGTAGTTTGCAGGAGCTTTAAAACAGCAAGAGTTTATCTCAATTAATCTTGAACTAATTTCTAATAAATTCTTTATTATTGAATGACATAATATTGTCATTTTCTATTAAAAAGTGTAAGAAATGTTGCATTTTTTGTAGAAAAGAACACGACTTTATTCCTTGAACCTGGAAACTGGTTTAAAAGTAAGAAAATCAAGCAAAAACATTCAACTCAAACGAAACCTTTAGAAACGGTAACATAATTTTAAGTTTTTTCTTCAACATTGCCCACTGTGCATGGCCGATCAAGAAATTTGAAAAAGCAAATTGTTGTGTTCAATTTCAGAGAGATAACGAAAATCGGCTGCTACTTTGTAGTAAACCAGGACGAGAACAATTCAGGCATTTAAATGCCTGTTACTGCCCAGGCAACATATTCAGTCCATTAAAAAAAATTGTGAGAGCGGATTATATGCAGACACACATACACACTTATGCCTGTTTATATATATTATGTATGCCTGCATATATTGTATTCAAATAGGGATCTTATCATATATTTCTTTACGGTTAATATATTTAAAAAAAAAAGTCATGATCGTTTTTGCGGTTAATGAATTTCAAAAATAACTTCAGTCATGATTTTCTTCTGTTGATTATTTTCAATCAAAAGTTTATTAACTTGGCCAACAGAAAAAGCCAATACACCCTAAACAAAACATGTAATGCGTGCTGATAGAGTTATTTAAGTTGCACAGTTATTTAAATTTATATATTTAATTGATTGATCATTATAAACAGTGATGCCAACCTCTTGGGGAACAAAAATCACAAGAGTTTAAAAATCTCTTTAGCCGTTATACAAGTCGTATCCGGCCAATGGCGCGCTAGAGAAAATCTCTGAATTGAGATTAAAATCGTATTCGTTTAAGCGCAAATGAAAATTTTCACGAATTTAATTCCGCTTATCCCACGTTTTTATTAAAACAAAATGACATTATTGTATGAGACATATCCAATTCATTTAAAAAAACTAAAACGTGCTGAATTGTTTGAAATTTAAATTTTAAAAATATATTCAAAATAATTTCAAATATATTTTTCTTTAAGCAGCCGCTAGAAAATTATTGGTTCTACCCCGCATTGAAAAAATCGAATTCTTGTTCGATTTTCGAAATTCTGATTGAAGTGATTGGTTTTACCCCGTTTGGAAAAAATCTAGTTCCCATCAAATCCCCACGTTTTGAGATCCTAAGAAGCTTTCCCGACTAATTATGACAGCCTGTTCCTATATTTGTATGTATGTGTGTGTGAATGTTTGTGTAAGTATGTGACCCGCTTATAAATTTCGAACGGTTGAATCGAATCAAACCAAAATGGCAGTGCTCTGAGAAGCGGTCTTGATATTAGAAATACTGTGAATTTAATGTTGTTTTCTTTTCTAAAAAATAATGCAACATTTCTTACACTTTTTAATAGAAAAAGGCAGCATTATGTGGTTTTAAAATATCAAACTTATTAGAAATTAATCCAACATTTTTTACGAAAAATTCTTTCTAATTAAGAACTTTTTTAAACTGTTGCTTTTTACACTTTTTTGTTACACTTTTTCCAGAAAAGAAAACGCCATAAGTCTGTTGACTCTAAACGCCATTCCTGTAATTGCCGCTGGTTTTAGTCGCAAAGCGCTCGTAACCTCACTTTTGAGCTGTTCTATAGCTTTTAGCTCTTCGAAATAAAATCGCACGCGATAAACGGTTCTCACGTCGGATTTTATAACTGATCAGATATATAATTTCGGACTTAAAAAAACAAATCATTTTTTCCGAATTTTTTTGTTCCTGATATATCACGCACGGAGTTCACGGTGATCGACTTATCAAGACCTGATTAATTTGCGGAACCTTTTAAAATTTAATCTAAATTAAATAAACACTTTTGAAAACGCTTTTTTTAAAGTTTTTTTCTTAAATATCTTGAATTCCATCGGTTCGAATCGGTGAAGGCTCAGAAAATCTAAGTTCAGAAATGCTCTTCAGAACACTGCCAGGCTATTTGGAATCAGTTCAGTTGTTCAAAACTTATAAACGGGTCGCCTACTCACACACACACACACATCTAGGCATAGTGACGGACCCCCTGAATTAGTCAGGAAAGCTTCTTAGGACCTCAACATGTCGGTGGGAACTCGATTTTTCCAAAATGGGCTAAAACCAATAACTTTAAAATTTTTTTTAATTTTAGATTTTTCCAGCGGGCAGTTAAAATATGTTTTTGATTTTTACTTTCGTGCTGATTCTTTCTTTCCCCAAAATCTTAGTAAAAAATTCAAAGTGATCAATTGAGGGGTTTTAGCTAGTTCTCATGCGCATTTCACTGGGGCTAATGCAGATCATCAGGGAACCTTTACCCAAAATTTTTTAGAATAACTAGAGATATTCATTTGAAACTTTCACTTTAATAAGTGAGAAGCCCTAAAAACAAATATCAAAGTCATAAGAACTCACTTTTTAATTTTATATTTAAATATATTTTTAATATATTTTATGAATTTTTATTAAATACAATCAAGTATTTTTTAGTTTTTAAAATTAATTGAAGTGCTCTCATACAACAATTCTATTTGGTTTTAATAAAAATTTCGCATGAGCGGATAAAAATTCGTTTAAATTTTTATTTGCGCTTAATCGAATACGACTGTAATTTTAATTAAGGGATTTTCTTAGTGCACTCTTGGCCGATTACGAGGGCAGAAGCTTTTACAGTTTTTGCTATTCTTTTCTGCCGCCCCACAGTAGATCATTCCGCGAGAAGGCGACAAAAACCTTAAACTTTTGACTGGATTGGAATTTTGCTTACCAGGTGAGACTACAGGTTTAAACCTTTAAAATCGGACAGTTAGAAAAATAGTTGTGAATAGTTCGAGCGCTGCAGTTTGCTTGAATCGGGAACGCTTTTGCATCGGTTCTCATAATTTGAAAATATGTTGAGTTTGTACGAAACCGGTCTTTTTACCAACGAAATTCGACTTGGTAAAAAAAATATTTCTGGCCGGTTAATTAGTTCTTTACACGAACATTTTATCTGAAGTCGAGAAAATCCCCCCTTAAAGCCTGATATAAACAAGTTACAGCAGAAAGTTTTTGAACTGAGATTTTTAAATTATTTTTTTTTCTAAATATTGCAAATGCAGATGTTATTATCGTGCAAAAAATTATATTCTCACGAGTAGCCTGATCCACTTAAAACAGCGCTGCAGGGTTCGATATATTCATAAATATTAAAATAAGCGACTGCACATTGAGTACAGTGGCCCACTGGGTGAAATTGAATTTTTAAACTCTTTCGGAGTTTAAGTGGAAAAATGCATGGCATGTACCATAATATAATATTTTTTTTTTTAATTGTATTTAATACTCCGTATTAATAAATGATTTTGTTTTCATCATACAGTCCGTTGTACAAGCGAACAAACTTGTATATTTTATGGCAACATGTGCGGCGGCAAGTGCTCATCGAGTGTGAAGCGTGTTTCAGTTTGAGGTAAAAGTTGAAAAACAGATTTTTTCCATCTGATCACCGTTTCACAGATGAGAGTAAATTATGTGAGTCTAGCAAGTATCTAAAAATAAAAATATAATTTAATGGAAAATTAATTAGTTTTTCCACGTTCAAATAACTTTGAAAATGCTGCTTAAGAGAAAACAATTAAAATTGTTTTATTCGCAAAAAGTGAAAAGAAGGTGAAGGAGTTAGAACTGCAAGAAAAAAAAAAATATAAGCAAGAAAATCATGTGTGTGTGTGTGTGTGCGTGAGTGAATGGTATTGACAAACAATTTTATTTTCATGGTTTTTCCCTGAATGTTTAGAAGCCTTTTTTGCATTTGAAGCAAAAAAAAAAAAATTTTTATAAATCCTTTTTTTTTCAAATATAATCACAAGAAAGAAAGAATCCTTTCCGCATCGTGAAACAGATCTATTCTATTTTTATGTCCTTCACAAAAAAGTGAAAGGGTTTGTCATTCCGTGTGTATTTTCTTCGATATTAATATGGGACCCCATAGAGTATGCATATTCTGGATTCTTATGAATAGTGATGACGATTGGGCGATGTCCGTCTGTTCGTATGTCCGTCTGTCTGCACGTGAAATCCAAGCCCCCAGAAGAGCTAGAGACTTTGTTCTGGGACTGATGGATTGCAAATGAATAGAGTGGTATTCAAGAATCCCTAATACGGTTCCAGAGCTGGGAAGCTTATGGCTACTTCTCGACGCAAAATTAATACCAAAAACAAATTATTTTCGTTTGTTTGTTTGTAAATTGAACCCAATTCATATTTTGGGTAACCTCAATTGTCTATTAAAAACTAGAAATATAAACATTTTTTTCCAGTGATGGGAACTTAAAAGCTTTTTTGTTATATTCAGTATTTTGTAGTATATTTAATAACTAAAATGTTTAAAAATTTAAAGTTTTTTTTTAAAGAAAACCGCTTTATACAGCATGAAGATTTGCATTGTTAAAAAAAAATAATTTAAAAAAATTAAAATTTCGCTTCCAGGGTTGAGAAATTTTAATATTTTTTATACATAAAAGTAACCAAAAAAGGCAACTGATGTTGTTGTTTTTTTTTCTAACTAAAACTATTTTATAATATAAGAACAACAAAATTGGTACTTAAAAATATATATGTAACGCCAGACGTACGTTGGTGAAGGGCATAAAAGATTCGGCACAGCCGAATATAGCACTTTTACTTGTTTAGAATATTTTTTATGAGCGCTTTCCGAACTACGGCCCCCGTTATAAGTTTTTTGTAGAGTTATTGGGTCTGCTGGAATGCAAGTTACTTCGTTTCAGAAGAGGCAGACTAATTGAGTTTTGACTTTTGGAACTGAACAATTCCGTCTCAGGATGGCGGTACTTGTTGCAATTTTTAAAGGATATTTGCATGAGGAAACTTTCCTTTACTTTCATAAGAGATTGCGTGTATTTAATAAACTAAAACTATTGTGAAATACTCAACTTAATGTTCATGGGGTACTCGTACAAAGCACATATAAAAAAAGAAATATGCGGCAACACTGACTGATTCATGTAAACACTCATATAATTTTGCAATAAAAAATAAACTGTGAAAATCCAAGAATAATTATGACAAATACAGCAAAGAACGCAATTAGAGCATAAACTTGGCAATGCTTTGCGCCTTATTTGGAAATTCTATCGTTAATCAGCAGCTATTCTCTAAAGCGAGTTTGTTGGCAAAAAAAGTAGAGTAAAAAATTAAACAGCAGAATGTTGCATTCTTATGGGCAAAGAACACGTATAAATGCACAATTTGTCAAGCAGCATATTAAAAAGAAAAGTGTTTTAATAAAATAAATGGAGATAAAAAATTCAATTTTTTTCTCGATTTTCATTTTCCGAACAAACCAGTTGATGAATTAAAACACTTTCGATCGTCTGGGTATTTTTCAATATGATAAATGGCACATAAATTTGTAATTTCCGAGTGCAGAAATATTTAATTTGTGGGTGATTGCAAATAAACTGGGAAAAGATCAACTATGACGTTTTAATTTAGATAATGAAGTTCTATTGACAAGCGTCTGTTCCTGTCCTCGTCAATATCTGTGAAAATCTGCATCGATCACTAATACTAATTTAGTTTTGTTGTTGTTTTCAATAAATGAAAATGACTTATTTTATGATGAGTTGCCAACTATTTATGGCTCGAGGAGGAAGACATATATGTTTAACCCTGCATGGCTACTCTTAATTTTGGTACATTGAGGTACTCCGCGTTGAGTCGACGCACAATTTTTAAAAATAATTCCAGCGGAACAGTTTTTAAGGTTAAAAATAAACAAAATTACTTTTATTTCACAATATTATAAAAAAATATAATAAAAAAAAATTAAATGTAACATAAACCTTTTTTTCTTTCTTAAAATTCAATACGAGTTTCAGCAAACATACAAAAATTATGTGATTAAGAGTTAATGAGCTTCGTCAATTTGACGAATAATAACCATCCAGGGTTAAGCAACTGATATCCTTCAACTGGACAGTTGAAATGGATGTCACAATCTTTTATAAATAATATTTAATTTTAATGTTTAGGATCTTAACGATGATTTTAATACTTTAAATAAAACTTGTCTTAAAGAAGTAATTCCATATAAATTTTACAAAAAAACATGAACAATTTCTTAGTACCTCTACTAGTTTCTTTTTTGCAAATATATAAATACCTGGAATGCTTTCGATTATATCTGCTGTCATCATCAGACTCATCCAAAGTTTGGCACTGAATATTCTGCAAAGAAAAAAATAATTTTTAAATGAGTTTCTATTTTTGCACTGTAATTTAAATAAAAATTCTTACAACAACAAAATATTTATGAAAAATAATAAAAATAACAAATGAGATAAATAAAATTTTATTTCATCTTGTATTAAATCGTGATAATAAAATTAACAAACTCTTTCTAAAGCCTTAATGTTTGTGCGGTATATGCACACACACACACACACCACATGAATTAAAATTTCTGATTGCACTATTGAGCAGCACATAATTTATCAATTTAAAAGACAAAATGTTATCAATTTACCAGATTAATTTTTATTAATAAAACACAACATCCACGTTAATATGCAACAAGCTGAAATTGGTAACAGTGTTTGTGCGGACAAACCAACAGCAACAGAGGAGGTAAAGTTCACCCCACAAGAAAATAATCCCTCATTAAGAGCATCACGCGAGAGCCAGAAGACAATCAGACAATTGCTCAAAGACGGATCATTTTAGTCATGCGAAAAAATGATTTGTTGTACTTTTCTGCTTGTCTTCTGTGTGTGTGTGAGTGTATTAGTGTGCATACAACAAGTCCAAGTAGTTAAAAACTGGTGACTGGCTGTTGGGTGGTGGGTTGACTGGTTGTTGCTTTCACTATCCTCGTATTTCATTGTCTGCCTGCAATTTAGTGGGTGTCATTATCCTTTTTGGTTGTTGTGCTTAATAACAATAGAGATTTGATTTTTTGCTCGATACTTTTTCATTGTTCCAGCTCAAGTATTTGATATGAATGTTAAACTTATACTCCACTCACACTCTCTCCTTACGCTTAACATGTATAGCGTTCCATATGGTGGAATATAATCGGAAGTCCAGTATCATTTACAATGAAAAATATGTTAAAAGTTTAAACAAAAGAAATATCTGTCACACTTTAATAATGCCACCACAAATTGACCCCTGATTAGGACAAATATTGCGAATAAGGAAAAGATGTAACAGACTTTTTTTGTTATTATTTATTTTTGTTGTTGTTGAATTATTGCACAGCCTGTACTGCAGAGGAAAGTAATAATAAAATAGAAACGATTTCTCAATATATACCAGATGGATAGTGGTCAGATTAAAAGTCCTTTCCAAAGAAGTTGGATTCCATGACGTTTAACACTGACTTGTCACACCGCTACCAGGGAGGAATTTATGTTGAAGAATTTCTTAAATCGAATAATTTCAAGAAAGCCTTCCCAGTTCACTTGTTGTTCTACAAAAATCTTAAATAGTTGTCCTTTATTATTCCCCAAAACTCAAACTTTAAAGGCAATACTAAAACTAGAACAATCAAGTGAGAAAAATTTGATATAAACGAAATTTTGGGTTTCCCTTTACTGTGAATAACTATTGATTACCTATTTGACGGTATCAAAAAGCAAATGTGGAGTATTTTTTTTAATTCTGTCTTTCCAGAATACTGCTTGAAGGAGTACAGATATTACAATATCTACAATCCTTATGTGAGTGTGTGTGTGTGTGTGTGTGTGTGTGTGTGTTCGGCTATACCACAACCCAAATAGGAGGCATAAGGAGCACCCTGACTTTGGCAACTGCTTGCACTCCTCACCCCTCTTTAAATATTTAAACTTCTATAAAGGAAAATATTTTACATGAGCACGTTGCCGGTAAATATAATACGGGTGTTCTTGTGAATCACTCAGGGGATACAATTGGCAATGTTTGTTAAGAACAGACAGAGATTTTTTAAATCTTTTGTGGTTTTGACTTTTTTCTCCCGTTTGATATAAGAATTATTTTATATATATATATTTTCATTTCTTTTATTTGGAATAAATAATCAACAAGGGTTCAGTGCCTCAACAACTTTATGGAAGTTAGTTGTTGCATGTGCGCTACACACACACACACACACACACATACATACGTCAAGTACTATAAAGTGCTTGTGTGTACGTACACTTGCTTGTAGCGACTGCAAATGATGGTACACAGTTTTAAGTTAAATTAAATTTTCCAGGTGAAATAAAATTAAATAAGAGAAAATAAATACATAATATTTGACAAGGATTTTTGCAAATAAAAAATATAATGAATACGTGTTTGTAGACTGACAAGACATTGTTCAAAACCTTTTGTATTTCGAAAGACACTCGTGCGGGTGTAAGTTTACGGAAAATAATGCGAAAATATGTAGCAAATAGCTACACTCTATAAAAAAAAACATGTCAGTAAAAACTCCCCAATAGTGTTCGTTAAAATTTGAGTATGTTCATCATACAGCTTGAGGTGAAGCTTAAAACCACATGGCAAAGCGGGAACCTATTTGTATTCTGCTTTTTATACTTTTTGTAAACCGAAAGTTTTACACAAAAATTCTAATTTCATAACGCAAGCAGTGCCTCGTTTCTGTAACTGATGTGAGAAGATCCCACATCGGCAAACTAAATAATTATGGTTGTCATGCTTTTTGTTGTAGGGTTATTCATAGAATAATATATTTATTATTATAAAAAACCAACAAAATTTTAAATGTATTAAGATATATATTCTGACTGATCCTGTGCTTCACAGGATGGCGACAAGAAGTTCTCACTTCAGTTACAGAAACGAGGCATTGAATCCGCAAAAAGATTATATATAAATTAAACATAAAGAAAACTATGGAATTTGTTGCGATTTGGGGTTGTCATTTCTACGAATTAAATTGAAAACTTTTTTTTTGAGAGTAGGACCAGCACCACAGTTGCCACTGTGGTACAATTAAACAAAAAAATTGTTGTTTTTTTACGTTTGGTTCGCTGGTTCGTTTTTTTCTTTTATGAAAAGTTAACGATTATAATATAAACAAATTTTGAAAGCTTTATCGTGCCTGTAAAAATTTATTTACGAAAATTATTACTCTTCACATAAAGTAAAAGATTTGATTCGTTTACAACACTTGATATTAATCGATTATTACCTACCCACCGTAGTAAATCAAAAAGCTATATTGGCAACACTGATCGATTGTTACTTTTGTTTAAAAGTCAGAAATTGACAAGTTGACTTCAGTGTAAAAAGTATTGTATTTGCTGGTATGCAAATAAAATTGAAAAAATTGCTTCTCTTTTTTTATTTTTGTTTTTTTAAATGGATTTTGGTCCCGCAGACCAAACCAGCACTCAGGAGAAGACCCCTACATATGCAGTGCATTGCAACTGCTGCAACTGGGAGAGGAGGGGATAGGGTTAAGAGGTCAGATGAAGCCAGATTAGAAGATAGACGTTTTTGTTGTAGCCACTCTTTACTTTTTACTTCACAAGTGAATATATTTGCTGCAGGTACCGACGAAGGAGGGTGTATCGCATATGACAAGTTCTGATATTAATTTTTTACTTAATTATTCCAACTATTAAATTTTTATTTTAGTAGAAAGAATTTTTGCCTTTTAATACGGGGTATTTGTGGTTTAAATCTAAACCAAATTTATTTGGTTTTTATAATTTCATAACGAATATTTTTTTTAGTTTTTCGTTATCTGAAAAGGCAAAATATGAGCAGCCGCTGGAATACAATAGCAAGTCATCAGCCATGATTCCAATTTGGAATGGTCTGTGGGAGTGACGAGACTGAATATGGAGCGCAGCTGAGTATGATATTATGCTTTCTCTGCCTGTCAAGTTGAAATCTTCTCTATAGAATGTGATAAAATTTGCAGCAGATTTCTCTAACGCAATTCAACTTAAATTTTCCCAAAAATATAATGCAATGTATTGTGACAAACACAATAAACATGAGCACTGCTGATGAAAGTGTTGCGACTTTCGAAAACAGCTGTTCTGTTCTGCTGTGTTGACTTTCCTTTGTGCCTAGGAATATTTATCATCATGTCCTTCTGAGATTTTAACTAAGTTAGAACAATTAGCCTATATAAGTATTAATATAATGCAATTTCATTAATTTAGACGATACTGACAGTTACTTAAAAATTTTTGAAATGTTGGCAGCACTGTTTAGTTTCGAAAAGCCGTTTATCTATCGGATATGTTACGCGTTTAGCGAAAGTCATAACTTTTTTTTTTGATCTTCCGCATATAAAATTTGCATGTGAAAGTTTTATTGATGCATACATTTATTGAAAGGAGTATGCGATTTTTTAAATTAAAAATTAACATTTTTAATTACAAAATTTATTTAAATTATTCTATATATATTGTGCGTATACGTGGTCCTATTCGTTAATTGTTTTATATAATTTTAGAAAAATTTTTTAAAACAGTCGCCATTTTAGAATGGAAAAATTTCTTCTACTCTTGTACGTCTTGGCAGTATTTCCAGTAGGTGGAGCCTGTGGGTGGTGTCCAAAGACATAAAAGATGATTATGAATTATGATTAATGTCGTCACAAGTTTATGCAACCCCGTTGTAGCAACAGGAATTTGTGCGCATGTTAAGAAATCATTGAATATTAAATCAGAAACGGGGTTGTTGTCAGCAAGACAGCAAAAGTTTTACCTCAAACTCCCTCAACATTTTTTATGATTATTTCTTTCTATTTTTTTTTGTTACTGATTGATTGAATTTTATTCTTTATCTACTGCGAAAATATCTTTCAGCAAATAGATGTGGATTGCAAACGTTATTGTCAAAATACCTCAAAATTATTTCTACTTAAATAAACACTTGAAAGCTTCCAATCATTCTTGGCAAACTATCAGGCAAATCAATCAATTTCTATTCTTTCGAATAATAATTCTTCGTACATCTGAATTTTGTAAATATTTATTTTATATACGACTGGATATGTTTGTATTTAGTTTGAGACTTTTCTGTAATATATATATATATATATATATATATATATATATATATATATATATGTATATGTATATGCCCATAGATTTATTGTGAAAACATTATTGCAAATTTTCCAATTAAGCGACCGAAAAAATTTGCTCATATCAAGTCTTCAAGATGTTGGACGATAAGAACTTTTGTGACTTTTTCTTTTGGCCGCAACAGCAAAATGTACAAACAACTGTATTGTTTGAGTTGCAAGTGTGTTTGTGTGTATCCTATTTGTACATGGTTATTGTTTTTAGCAAAACAATCATCTCCTTAGGCCAATTAATGAAACTACACTTGGAAAAATTAGCCAGTTAAGAGACAAATAATTGTTATGAAGTAAGAAAATTTTATATTTGACATTAATAATTTTATTGGTTTCTTGTATTATTATACCTGTAACAGTTATTAAATCTGATAGAAAAAAAAAATTTCTTAATAAATAAAAATCAAAATTTTTTTCAGTGCACTTAAATATCTCGATAGAAAGTTATTGGCAGAAGGAATTTTAATTCCTAAGAAAAGTTTATTTAATATGTTTGCGTTAACGCATTTGTGAACAAGTACATTTTTGTACATATAAAAATCTAGTACGTAGTCAGAGCTGGACAATAGTATATCAGATATAAAACTTTTTGACACGTTTAAGAAATATTACACTGAGAACTACGTTCAGTATTTTTATTTCCCAATGAATGTATTATTTATATTATACCCTCTAAATATATTAATATTTATTAAAAATATATACGAAGAGCATAATTTTTATATTATATTATTAATTATAGGGTGTTTTTTATAGAGTGATACAAATTTGAGTTGGCATCACTGCTTTACTTGACCACATATTTAACAGTTGATAGTTTCATTTTGTTTAGTCTGCTTTGACATTTTATTATGGGTCAACTTACATCAGAGCAACGCGTGTAAGTTGTGGAAATTTTTAATCAAAATAATGGTTCTGTTCGTCAAACTTATCATGCACTTCGTCCCTTAAAAATTTTATTTTCCGATGAAGCCCATTTTTGGTTGAATGGGTACGTAAATAAACAGAATTGTCGCATTTGGAGTGAGGAGAATCCACAAGCTTTTGTCGAAACTCCATCACGTTCACAGAAAATTACTGTTTGGTGCGCTTTATGGGCTGACGGAGTCATTGGCCCATATGTCTTCAAAAACGATGATGGTCAGAATGTTGCTGTTTGTGAAAATTGGTGTTCCAGATTGCGCTTTATACGCGCCAGTCCTGGCGGCCACATGGCCGAAATCATATTTAAAAATTAATGTCATAAAATTTTCTATCCAATAAAGTTCGCTTCATTGATATCAAAAATATACTACTATGTTTTATAATGATTTAAACTTGTATCACTCTATAAAAAACACCCAATATTATTGTTAAGAAATATATTTAAAGAAATCATATCTCGAAGCAAATTTGAAATTTAATTTATAAAAAATTTCCGAGTTAATTTTACTTCACACTCCAGCAAGTAGTTGTAAAACAAATAAAAAATGTTTATAGAAAATATCTATTTTGAATAAATTTCAACTGTTGCCCAGCTCTGCGTGTGTCAGAGTTATGATGTTGACTTTAAGAAACCTGCATTTATCTATAAACATATTTATATTTGCACTTGAAAATTAAACAAAAATTTTGATAATTTCTTAAAAATTTTCCTTGGGACTTTATGGAAAACTCATAGAACATACAACAGGTACACATATAAAACTTTCTTTAGTGTTATAACCCAGTGAGCAATTTTTATTCAAATCTTTAGATACGACTTATGAATGTCAGTACTCAAGTCAGTTGCTTGGCTATAAAACAAGTAAGAAATTACATTCAAACCCTCTCTTAACAGCACATTTTTGTGAAAGAAAATTCAAATTGTTTGCGTGTTGCAATAGGAAAAATCTTAAGAAAATATTGTGGCTTTTTGCTAATATTGACATGTAATCAGAGAGAAAAAGATAAATAATTTTATGAATAGTCCAACATATTTTCATAGGCAAATACGTGTTAGAAAAACAAAAGAATGCAAAGTAGAACACTCTACAATATGTCTTGATGATACCGTTTTTACTTTGAAAGCATACATTTTTATTTATCCAAAAATATTTCTTGCAACAAAATTGCGTGTCGTTATATGAAAGCCTTGCATCTTCTGATATCTTAAATATCCAAATGAAACATCTGAGGAAACGTTTTAGGAAACAGATTTTATTATTTTATTCTGGCAAAAAACTAGAATTATTTTATTATATATAAATTTTATAGGCTAATTGTTCGAGAAATGTTTTTAATTCAGAAAGACATTATTAATGTTCCAAAGCAGAAGGGAAATTTAACATCAGTTTTATATATTCAACTTAAACAGCAGAGCAGAACAGCAGAACTGACTTCTTGAAGTAACACAGAAGAGACTTCTTGAAATAACGCAGAACAAATTTCTTGAAGTAACGCAGAAATGACTTCTTAAAGTAACGCATACGTAACTTCTTGAAGCAACGCAGTTCTTGAAGTAATGCAGAAGAGACTTCTTAAAGTAACGCAGAAGTGACTTCTTAAAGTAACGCAGAAGTGACTTCTTAAAGTAACGCAGAAGTGACTTCTTAAAGTAACACAGAAGAGACTTCTTGAAATAATGCAGAGGAGATTTCTTGAAGCAACGCAGAAATGACTTCTTAAAGTAACGCATACGTAACTTCTTGAAGCAACGCAGTTCTTGAAGTAATGCAGAAGAGACTTCTTAAAGTAACGCAGAAGTGACTTCTTAAAGTAACGCAGAAGTGACTTCTTAAAGTAACGCAGAAGTGACTTCTTAAAGTAACACAGAAGAGACTTCTTGAAATAATGCAGAGGAGATTTCTTGAAGCAACGCAGAAATGACTTCTTAAAGTAACGCATACGTAACTTCTTGAAGCAACGCAGTTCTTGAAGTAATGCAGAAGAGACTTCTTAAAGTAACGCAGAAGTGACTTCTTAAAGTAACGCAGAAGTGACTTCTTAAAGCAACGCAGAACTGACTTCTTGAAGTAACGCAGAAGTGACTTCTTAAAGTAACGCAGAAGTGACTTCTTGAAGTAACGCAGAAGAGACTTATTAAAGTAACGCAGAAGAGACTTCCTGAAGTAACGCAGAGGTCACTTCCAGAAGTAACGCAGAGGTGACTTCTTGAAGTAACGCAGAAGTGACTTCTTGAAGTAACGCTTAAGTAACATCTTGATGTAACGCAGACGTGACTTCTTGAAGTAACGCAGAAGTGACTTCTTGAAGAAACGCAGAAGTGACTTCTTGAAGTTACTTCTCAATACAGAAGACGCTTCTAAGATGAGAAAATGGTATCGCAGACGATGAGTTTTAAATTCTTAGCGTCACTTCTGAGTCACTTCCGCGATAGAAAATGTTGGCAGGGTTTTATCATGATTAAACTTGTGTCGCTGTATTAAAAATACTCATTAAGATCAAGCATTCGTAAAAAAGTTGGTTGATAGTTTTTTTAAATGAAAAAGTGGCCCCTTTATAATATCAATTAAATTATTTAATAAATAAGGCTTTAAACTAAATTCTTCAAATGAAAAATATGAGAAAAACAATTTTCTATATAACAATTATTAAACGATTTCGTTAAAATCACTTAATTTAGTTGGGCCCTCCTAATGTTGCACAAACCATCTTCATGTATGTGCGTTTGAAAGTGCGAATGTTGGCAACTAAATAATCCACATATAATAATAACTTTAATTTTCAACGTTTATAAAAATGATATGATTAACTCTTGTTCTTTTGCTGCATAATTAACTCTAATCCGATTTTGAAAGTGTCAAGATGAAGTTATAATTTGTTGTCTATAAAAAAGCAAAATGAAAACAAAAACAAAAACAAAAACAAAATTCGATTTAATAATATTCAGGTTTATTCATCTCATCATCAATTAAATATCAAATTATGCTGATCATGATCATTTCTGACAAGGGTTTTGCTTTGCACTGCAACACACTGACCGTGTGCGGCAGGCACACAAGAGCCCAGTGTATCATCTTGATATTCGAAATTAAACAATTTAAGTTGTCATCTGTCATAATAAACGTTTTAACATTATTTTATTCGCATTGGAGTTTCTCGTACTCCATAAGCTTTCGAGATCTGAATATAATTACAGGTGTTATATGTGGCCTGTTTTGCCTGTTGGGCGTTTTAGTCTAGACTTTTTCGAATGCGTTATGATAATGTTGACAATTTGATTAGTTCTGTTTGTGGTTCTGCACCGTTTGTATGAGTACAAAATAAACTGGAGATGTTATTAAGCATTTGATATGGCGCAGAGTCTTGCAAAATATAAAAATGCATGACTGGAAATACCATAAATATTATTTAAAATGGATCAATTGCTGTCTGTGGGGAGAGGGAAGGGGGGGAATGAAATGGTCTGTACTTAAGAGTTACTGGTTTGAGATTATTAAAACGTTATAGAATTATGAAGCCCCGGGCAGCTGAAATATATTTGCATGGCAACATTTCTTTAAGAATTGTTTAGTTTTTTTTCTTCAATAAATTTCCTTAAATTCCAGCCTTGGTTTTGTAAAGATTTTGCTGCTGAAGTCAAACATCATGCTGCAGTGCTTTCCGTGCTGAATGGCTTCAAATATGCTGCAGACATTTCCAATTTAATTCGCTTTTCTTTATGATTGTATCGATGTTTATGTTTGCATATCGTATTTATTTATATCATTCATTTTCATTTCTGTTCCGATGTGGTATTAAATTGGAAAAATGTGGATTTTTATGATTGCACTAGAAGAAACTGGGGGAGGTTACAGGCATTTGAAATACACACGCAAGCACACACACACACACACACACACACATACATACACTAACTCCACTGAAGAGAAATGAAAAGAAGGAAAATATATATAAAAAATAAATAAATAAATCGTTACCACATACCAATACCAACACAATTATCACTTGTATATATATATTTACATACAGATGTGCGGAGCCAAACGGATATGCTTTTTCATATCCATATAAACACACATAGACACACACACACACACATACTTAGATTAATATAACATTTACACAAATAAAGTTTGTTTGCATTCGTATTTATGGCATACCAACACGTACTTAAGGAATATCGGCATTTGAAAATAAAAATGGAAATAAATAAAATACAATAAAATGGAATAACAAACATAAACGGCATTTTTCCTTTTTATTTTATTTCTTGTGTGTATGTATTTTTGGTTAGCGTTTATGTTTATTTCTTGCATATTTATGGTAACACTTGTTTTCCAGCAGAGGTGTAAAAGAGTGTTTTTTTATATTCATACAAATTTTTACATTTAAAGAATACATTTTTATTGTTAAAAAATTAACTATTTGACATATTGTCATTGTACTATTATAATATGAAATTTATTTGAGTCATATCGAATAAAAGTTGTTTGTTGGGTTTGGTTTGTATAGGTTTCATAGCCTACTACACTTATTATAGTGTGATTTTTTCAAATCATTTGTGAATTTTTAAGCTCTAAACACTTAGACGACAGCAGACTTCACAACTTCACTTCAAATGCTGCCAACTTCAAATGCTGCTCTGAAGTCAGCTCCATAATTATTTTGAAGACAGCAACAACATAATAATCAGCTGGTGTGTAAATCAATTTCAAGTTTTTATAAATATTAAGAATTACTTCAAAGTTTAAAAATATAAAAATGAGTGAAGAAAATTTAGTGAATTTTATCACAACAATTGTTAAAATAGCTCAGACTACAGCTGACTCTATATTTGCTTATTGCTGCCCGTCAAAATAGAAAATAGCCTAAGTTGACAGCAGCAGCAAATGCTGTTGTGCAGTCCTGTTACTGTGCTGCCGTCAAAATAATCGTTTTCATTTAAACACATGCATTTTATTTTTGACATATTGCTGCTTGCTGTCTGCTGTCGTCTATGTGTTTAGAGCTTTATAGTTGATTTATTAACATAATTCTCAGATGGTTTATAAAAGTCTTTTAATAAGTTGAGAAGTTTGAAACTTTTCCAAACTGTGGTTGAAGTCTACTGACGATTTGGTAAAAAGCGCCAATGAAATGCATATAGACATTGCTTAACCACCCAACAAATAAATTTCATATACATTTTTATTTTTAAAAAAATATTTGTTGCACCAAAATTGTGTCTCATTAGAGAAGAAGACAACAAACTTTTCCAATTTATTTATACCCAATTGGCTATACGAATTTTTTATTCTCTTATCATCGTGAGACCAGTGTTGGCAACCACTTAATTTCAAAAAGCAAGAAAAAAAAGAAGAACTGACTTTGAAATGTCTAATTTAATTTGAAATAATAATTTGTAAAATATTTGAAACACTTGTAAACTTCGAGATATAGAATAACATAAAAATGGAAATGAAATGAAACGAAGATGAGAAAATTAAAAACCATATAATTATGCAGGACACTCTGCATAAAAGAAAAAGAAGTTCTCGGAAGTCACTATGTTCTCATCATCAGGAACGGAAAAAGCACCAAAAGCAGAGCGCAAAGCAGCGAGTTGAAAAAAGCCAATAGACGATATAAAGATTTCAAAATACCTCCGCAGATAAGACAGATACAATCCATGGTGATATTATAAATATGGTGGCATCGCTGCGCTAAATGAAAACTTTTGCTCAATTTTGGCTGCATTGATGTCAAGTGCAAAAAGGTATCGTTGTGTTTGTATATGTGGATGTTGCTTGCAATTCTGCATTAATGCAGCGTTGCAATAATTTTTGACTTTCGTTGTTGTTGTTTTGTATTTGTTGTTGTAGTGAGGCCACAATTTTATCATGGTATAACCACTACAATTATATTTAGCCTGATTATGTAAGGCGTTGGCGTTTACGCCGTACACTTTTTTCATAACAGACTAGAGAAATAGGTATTGCAGAAAAATGCATTCTTTCAAACACTGCCTTGCACATTAATAAGAAGGATATCAACATGGAATATCAGTGGGTGCTTACAGAATTGTGTTTATATTCATTCATTCTATACTTTTTTGTTTTTGTTTCTGTTTTTTTTTTCAAAAAGTAATTTCGTAAAGGCAACAAACTTTTGTAAATTTTTATGAAAAATACAAGCATATTTTTTACTACCCCACCCCCCTTCCATTCACGTCTTATGCCCCAGCACCATATTTCTGGGCAAAGGATCCTCTGCCTCTTAAAAATAACAAAAATAAAAAGGAGGTGGTTATTATAGAATATTGTTAATAAAATGTTGTTGGTTTTGTTTTTGTTCTCTTCGTTGTATACAAGCTTTTAGTACAAGACGGCAGGGACGGCAGGATACTTGCTGTTATGCTGGTGATGGTGGTGGTGGTGGTGTTGGGGACGGAGTTTGGAGGTTGAGTCCTTCTGGTTTAAATGGTTTCATGTCGTTGTCGTTATTTTGTTGTTATGCTTGTCAAGCAATTTTTAAGGGTGGCATAAATGTCTAAACGGTATTATTCGTTTCTGTTTTAATTCGCTTGTTTGTTGGTTTGTTGTTTCTTTTGACGAGTTTTTATTATTTGATATCTTTGGCTGCCATCGTTTAATGTATTTTTATGACTTTCAATGTTCGGAATTATTATACGACAATGATGTGACTGACATCCACATGCATACATGAGATATAAAATGAAGGAAATTTAATGTGTGTGTGTGTGTGTGTGTGTGTGTGCGTGTGTGCATAATATTTATGTTATGGGATCTCTTATATTCGTTATTTTTATACATTTTCAGTTTCTTGATAAAACTTATCAAAATTATATGTGCATGTTATATATATTTTATGAATAAGAATATATTTGCTTGTATATAACATGTAAAAAGCATTAAATTTAAATTTTATGGTATTATTTATACAAACGTAGAAATCAAGGGCTCGAGCTAAAATCAATCGATCCGGTAGATGTTAAGAGCTTATCTACACTGCTTTTGGGGTCCACAATGGGACAAATCAGCTTTTATTTCCGCTTTTATTATATTTTCTTCGTTAAGTCTGAGATCTTGATTTTTAATATAATAACTTCTTATGGGCACCCAAGTCACAAAACTTCATAATTTTATAGGAAATAAAAGTTAATTCTTGGTTTTTATTTAGTCCTTAAAATAAAAAAGTTATTTCTTGACTTTTATTCTTCTATTAGAAAGTGAAACTTATTTCGAGATTTTTATTTATTTCTCAGAAAATAAAAGTTATTTCTGGATTTTTATTATTCCTCAGAATAAAAAAAGTCATTTTTTGACTTTTATTTTTCGTTTAGAAAATAAAAGCTATTTCGTGATATTTATTTATTCCTAAGAAAATAAAAGTTATTTCTTGACTTTTTTATTCATCAGAAAATAAAATTTATTTCTTTACTTTTATTTTTCGATTAAATTATAAAAGTTATTTCGTGATTATTATTTATTCCACAGAAAATAAAAGTTATTTCGTGATTTTTATTTATTCCTCAGAAAATAAAAGTTATTTCTTGATTTTTTTATTAATCAGAAAATAAAATTTATTTCTAGAATTTTATTATTCGATTAGAAAATAAAAGTTGTTTCTTGACTTTTATTTTTCTATTAGAAAATAAAAGTTATTTCGTAATTATTATTTATTCCATAGAAAATAAAAGTTATTTCTTAATTTTTTTTATTCCTCAGAATAAAAAAGTTATCTGTAGACTTTAATTTTTCGATTAGAATATAAGAGTTATTTCCTGGCTTTTACTTTTTTTTACTAATTCGTCCGCTGGAAAGGAGTGTAGATTTAGACCTAAATTTCTAAAATTTTTGCTCCCTGCAAGATCGACCTTAATAAATTTGATATAGAGAGAATTTTTTTCAAGGTTTAGAACTTTGAAATTAATCTTCTGATATATTTGAAATTTCTTTCGATATGGTCTCTCTGAAAGCTCTCTATTATCTATTAATACGACCTTTGGCTGCAACTGAATGGATAATCAATTTTATTCCACAATTAAATGGCATCCAACACCGGATATTAAATGAATTATTCATATGACAACTTATAGTTTTCTGCCTTTTAGTTGACAACAAAAATAATTTCCTTGAAATATTTTGACGTTTCCGTAGAGTATTTTACTTAAGATTATACTCAAAGATTTATTAAAAAGGACTCACACACACAAACTCACATGCAACATTTAAAAACATATGAAATTTTGTCCTCCTACTCTCAGTGAGCCAATCCGTTTGCTGCTGCAAATGTCACAAAAATAAATTGTGTGACAATTTATGACATACAACGAATCCAACAAACTAAAACAAAAGAAACACAAACAACGATGCTGCTAATGGAATCCTAAACATTTTATTGCCACAAAATTCATTCGCTCCATACATTTGCAGAGATGTGAATAAAAACCAGAATCATCGCACGAATATGAATATCATTCCATGCGTACAACCAGAAGAAGACTGTCTAAAATAAGAAGAAAAAGGAAAAAAAAGAAGAAAAATAACAGGTCGTTGGAACAATGCGGTATTGTTGTACTCGCATGGACAACTGCTACCCGTGACACCTCGTGTTATATGCCCATATGAAAATCATAAACATTCCTCTCCTGCTGTTGCTGATGCTGATGCTGCTGCTGTTGATTTTTGAATCTTTCTCCTCACCTTCAGACTACGGACGCAATTGACATGTGAGCAACGAATATGCATTTTAATAAAATTTCTTAAAAGCCCTATAAATCACACACTAACACATCGTCCCTCATTCCCCAGTAGATGAAAACAGCAAAACAAAACAAAAAGAAAAAAAAACCTTCAAGATAAACAAAATCTGCCGACATTTGAAAGGATTTAAATTTTATAAGTTAAAATAAATCGAAAAAAATGTTTGAGATATATTTTTTTAACTTTTATTTCAGTCTGCCTGTCCAACTAATAGTTTGTAATTTTAAGAATTTTGCAAATTCTGAATAATAAGTTAAGTGTTCTCCCGGTAAATCAGTGTGTTTAACCGGTGAAGAAACAAATCAATTAATTATAAGTTAATAGATTTTTAAATAATTTTTATTTGTTTCCAATTATTGTTTAGATTTCTTTCAGGCAAACAGTTCTCAATGAGAACTGATGATAAAAGTGTAGCGTGTTTAAATATTTAAAAATTATGATTATTTTTAATTAAACTTAAAATGTATTACGCATTAAAAACACATGCAGTGAAGTATAATGATATTTAAACCACAAAACTTTGGCTTAAATAAAAATGGAGTACTATTTCAAAAAATAGAAAATGAAGAATATAATGAAATAGCAGGGGCTTAAAGTCCATTATCATCGTTTTGTGGTTGATACAGTTCTCGTATACTTTTTTATATAAACTTTTTAAAAATAAAAGCTTTTATGAATAATAATATAATTAATTAAGTCTTCTTAATGGCCTTAATAATGCCATTTAAGAAGTGGTAATAAACGAAAGTCCACATGAATACTGACTATGAAAGTGTAGCGGCTTTCGAAAACAGCTGTTGTGCTCCGCTAGTTGAGTTAAATAGTTAAAATGTTGTTGGCTTCCCCTTGTGCTTTGAAATATTGATCATTTATTTCCGAATTATATATTTCTGAACTTTACGTGACCCTTGCGGAGTTTTTAGTAACTTCACTGGGGCCAATTCAGATCATCAGGCAACATGGAGGTTAAAATTTTTTAAAAGCGTTAAAAAGAAGGGTTAAAAGCTACAATTCCCAGATATAAAAATTTAAATATATATAAAATATATTGTTTCCTTTTCATTATTACTCAGGGTACTTTAAATATATTTTTCTAGAATTAGTTAACGAAGAAAAACTTGTGGGTACTGATAATAAAAAAAGATTTTATATTTCAAATAATAAATTACCGATTTCTTTTATAATTACATTTTTACTTTAGCAACGAAATATATTTTTCCTTCATATAATTTAAGAAATTATAATTAACGAGGGATACATGCTCATGTGCTTTTGGCCTACGCCCTTTGATAGCCAGAGCAACATTCATTATAATCTCTACAACGCACAAACAATAGCATTAATTCAAAACTTTAATTCATTATACACCCACACTTGTATGTGTATGTAAAATATCATAGATACACTCATACAAGCTTAACTATCGAAGAATAATCTACTACTCATAGTTAAATATTTATTCATGTTACAAGCAAAAGAAGTTCGAAAAGATGTAAAAAAAAAATTAAGTAGAATTGTAAATAGGTCCCGGGTGACTAATAAATTTACAATTACATACACATTAAACAATAACAAAGACATGCATACAAAAACATCTACAACAGGCAGTACAGTGGTCTACTTTTATTTACATGTATGAGTGTATGTATGACGGTAAGGTTATATATGAATGTACGAGCATTAGGGTGTCCTTATTGTTGAGGAAATTATTAGAAATTAATTTTTAATTTAAAAATTTTAATAATCAATTGTCTAAAAAGGAATTTTTAAGGTTTTTGAAATATATTTACTGTCGAGTCCGCGATGTTCGTACAATTACATTTGAAATAAAAACAATTTATCAAATATGGTTTTTTTTTTCAAATATAATTGTATGAAAGAAAGTTTTTTTTTCCGATATTGTGAAATATCGAATCATGTGCTCAATCCTTTTTTCCAAAATCTGACTAAAAAATTCAAAGTGATCCATAGAGGGGTTTTTAGCTAGTTCCCATGCGCATTTCACTGGGGCTAATGCAGATCATCAGGGAACTTTTACCCAACATTTCTTAGATTAACTCAACATATTTATTTCAAACTTCCACTTTAATAATAAGTTTTATTGTTTAATTTAATATGCTTCAAAAACGTGTAAAAATACTTACACGTTATTAGAACATAAGAACATGAGATACACAATGTGACGTATGAGTAACATTATTAATCATATTTAGTATACAACTGGAAGCACAGAACAAAAGGAGAGTTGGGTACTTAAACACAAACAAATATAAAAGTGAAACTAATAAAAAGTGTATTAAAATTAATCCGACTGATGATGTGACATGGCGAATATGTTTTATGAATTAATATATATCCCCTTATTCTGTATCTATTTGTCAACATCACGTCAAGGCAATATATTAATATCAAATATACGCACACTTTGCTCTCAGCAGTTGACAAGTTTTAGAACCCTTTTGGCAATATCTAGGACTTAGTGAACAGCCGAAGGCGATCATCGTTAATGAATTGCGAATCACAACGACTACGAAGGTGTTCTAATTTTTTGTCTTGCTTGGACCCGACGCCGACAAAGAGTTAATGAATTATTGCATCACACTAGATAACCCAAGGCCATTTCAGGTTTTTAAGAACGAACTTAAACAGTGGGCCATAGAATTGCATACAAGAGATTGGCAGCACTCTACCGTAGGTAGGGTGACCAGAATTCTATGGGATGACCCAGATGGTAAAAGGACAAGACAGATCCTAACATTGAGAAGGCCAGTACTGCGGAAACTGGTTCATTTGATAACAGGACATGCAGAGTTGGGAACTCACCTGGCACGCATGGGTGTCGTTGTTGATATAACATGCAGAGCCTGTCAGGAGGAGGACGAAACACTGGAGCACTACTTGTGCCACGGTCCAGCTTTCAACCAGGTCAGAAGACAAATATTTAATCAGGGGATAATACAGAAGATGGAACTTCTTAGGGGCTCCAACTGGAGGGACTTAAGAAGATACATTGAAGAGACTAGGTTCCTAATGTAACCAGGTGACTCCTAACTATAGAGTGCACAACAGGCCTATCGCGGCCTAGGTGTAATCCTTGTGAGGATTGGGATGACTCATGCCCCTCTTCTTTAACCTAACCTAACCTAACCTAATGAATTATTGTATTATATTATTATTGTTCGAATCAGCTTTCCTATAAAAGAAAAACTATTTTATATAGTATTTTGAACTCTCCCTAATGCACGAGTATACGAATATATATGAAATTGTGTTGTAGGTCATCAATAAAAATATGTCTACTCTACGAAAAAACATTTTTTTGTTAAAATGCTCTACACCTTAATTTCATTAAAAGATTAATAACAAGTTGTTATTTTATGTCTATTTTATAACAAACACAAACTTTGTATTCCTGTTACTTAAGCATGTCCTTTTTCTAAGTGCCAATTCCACCCCTCGCATTCACCTTTCCTGCTGATCACTGAATTGGGTGTCACATTTAGTTAAGGGGTCAAGTTCTTTCTTTTAGTTTTAATATATAAAAAAAAACTTTTTTTCTTGTTAAAACACGTAAAATTACAATTATTTTCATTTCCATTTTTAAGGGTGTCATTTATTATTTAACCATTTTATATATTTTGTTGTTGTATTGCCGAGTCAAATTCTATATGTATCTGCTATTTGTCACTCGCTCAAGTTAAGTGTGTATGACCAATCAGTGTTATGAGGTTATTTGTATTTGGGAAAGTTTTTAAATTTACTTTTCTTTCGACATGGAAGTGGGTTATAAAAACATCTGTGACACTGTGAATAAATAAAGTCCTGTAAAAATTTGGTAATAATCTATGCAACAATCGGTTATAAATTATGAACGCCATGAATGTACATGAGTATCAAGCGGAGTTGCTTATTATAATTCACTTTTGGTGCAAAATTATGGGAAGTAGCCAGGAGAAGAGTGATTTTTATTCGAATTTTTAAAGTTGCGAAACAAGGAAAATATGAAAATATTTCAGGACAACAAGGCTTTAAGCACGGGTTGAAACCAAAGTGCGTATGTGGCTTATTTTAGGGGGAGTTGAAGTGTCCTTTTTTCAGCAAATTGTTATAATGAATTGATCCAAATGAAATACTGAAGATGGCACTTTGCCGAAGCCGGTACATTTAGAAAGCAAAATTGCCTTAGAAAAAAAAAAATCATACTCTCCGTCTGAGGATAAATGCCATAAGTTGATTCCGAGCTAAAAAATGATTTTTTCTCAATGAAAGGTTTCCTCATGAAAATAAAAAAATAAGCAAACAAGAAAATCTTCAAAAACAAATTTCATTAAAAAACTCTTATAGCGTTTTCTTTTCTGAAAATCATGTAACGTTTTTTCATTTCTTTTGTAAAAAGTGGAAGTTTGGAGGAGTTTTAAAACAGCAATTACTTTTCCGAAGTGATGTTGGATTGACTTCTAATAAATTCCTTAATTTCATATACCAGAATGATGCCATCTTCCATTAAGAAGTGTAAAAAATGTTGCACTTTTTTCCATTTTCTTTTAAGAAGTGTAAAAAATGTTGCACTCTTTTCTAGAAAAGAAATCAGCTTTAGTATCAATATAGTTTTCTAAAATATGTTTATTAATAAAAACATTTAATTTTTTATTCGTTATGCACCCACTTTATTATATACTGGGATTATTTTGTGTGAGTTTATATAATTCTCAAATGGTTTATGAAACTCTTTGCTTAAGATGAGAGGCTTGAAACTTCTCAAAATGGTGATTTTGTTAAGCAGCAGTGAAATGCATATGGAAATTGCTTAAGCACCATCAAATTAATTTCTTTCCATACAAAATTTATCGCTTAAAAATTGCGTTCTTATAACTTCAATATCCCGAAGGTTTTTACACATTTTCCTTCTCCGATCCCGTTTTCGTTTATATCCCCATCGTATTTGTAATCTTGTTATACTTTTTGCTACTTTTTCGACAAGGATATTTCAGGATTTACATTCTTTTATGCATGTTTGTGTGTGTGTGTGTGCGTGTCTATGTTAAACTTAATGTTAATGTCCTTTTTATTTGAAAATCCCAAAATTAGCTGGGGAGCAGAATGGAAATGTTGCTGTTTATGTCGCGATTGTTATTCGAATGTTCGCTTCTAAATAAATGCTAACAAATTTATGCATAAACAGTGAATATTCTCCAGCTTAACTTTTAATCGTGTAAATTTAATTGAAAATAATAAATCAATCAATTCTTGTGTATATATTTTAAGCCAATTTGAAAGTAAATTAAAAATGACACTTCTTCCGCTACAGCGCAGTGGGAAGGCGTTTTTAATGAAAGAACTTTGTTTGAAAAATTTTAAAATTTCTGTAAACGAGATTAAGAACAAACGCATACAATTTGTCTTTGCTTTGCCATAAAACTACTCTTTATGACAAAATTAAGCGCACAAGATATTTATCAGGCTTAAGTTTGCAACCCTTTCGATGATGTCCTTCTTTAGAGTTTGGCCCCCTGAGGTGTTACCCATTCCCCTCATATTCCTGAAAACTTTAAAAAATAAATAAACAGACCAAAATTTAATTTATCAGAAAATTTCATTTTTAAAAACTTCATTTAAAACCATAATTTGCCAGTTATGGTGTTTCCATTTGGCAAAAAAAAAAAAATAAAATTAAAATAAAAGAAGGCGAGGAAACATAAAACCCACATTCAGCATTTTTGTTTTCGCTGCCACCAGTGTTGTTACCAAATATGTTTGCGACACCTTACTACGGCTGTATCCAGACATTCAAGCTGTCCTGAGGGTTTTTATTTATGCGTGTCACTTGCATGCTACTGACTTCTTTCGCTGTTGGTGTTTGTTAATGATTATTAGCCTCCCCGTCAGTTGAAAGTTTGAAAGCAGGAAAAACGGAGGGTGTCAAATATGTACAATATACAAGTGTGAATATAGACTTGAAAGGGTCTGTGTGAATAAGTATGGAACTGCGAGGCAATTGAAATATGGTGGTGGACTTAAAGTATTCAAATTGATCTCTTGGATTCTTCAAGATCACTATAATAGAGGAATGCAAGTCCCTGTCAACACAATGTCAATACCGCTGAGCAATTTCTGCCTCTAATAAAAACTGGGGAAAGTTTTTATTAGAGTTGCTCGAATGCGAGATATTCGAGCAATTTTATTTTTCATTTGTCAATTTCGAATAAAAAATAATTCTAACAATTTGAATAATGTTATTTCAAATATTTTTATAAACTTGGCCTATTATATTTTACATCCCCTACGTTGATAAGCAGTTACAAAGAATTATGTCTTATAGAATTGTTTCATCGTTGCTGTTAATGGAAACCTGAAATAGTGTTTATGCAGTTTTTGTTTATATACAAAGTTCTTCTTCTTTCGCTTACGAGGACGCAATCATTTCGGGGAGTGATTTTTTCTAAAGCAAAGACAACCACGAAGTGAGACATATAAAAATCATGGGATCCGGAAGTATTCTAGTAAGCGAGCGTGTGCTATCTTTCGCTTACAATCCTGCTTCACGGTGGACTGTAATTTTCATTCTGCATATCGTCACCCAAAATGCAAAATACCGTAACATAATTCTTCAAAACTTACAGGAGAAGCGAAAAACGTTATCAAATGGAAGTATTTGGAGTATTAAAACTAAATTTTCATGTCTAGATAAAATGAAATTTTTTGATATAATGAAAGACATATGAAATTATTAGTAGTATTTCTTAATTCGGGAAATTTCCTACCGAAATTTGAGACAAGAAAATATTATAATAATTTGTTTTGAGGATTATTTTAAGATAATAATATGAAGCCAATTGCGCTGGCGCTTAATTCCTGAAAACTTTAAAAAATAAATAAACAGACCAAAATTTAATTTAGCAGATAATTTCATTTTTAAAAACTTCATTTAAAACCATAATTTGCCAGTTATGGTTTTTCGATTTGACACAAAAAAAAAAATTGAAATAAAAGAAGGCGAGGAAAGATAAAACCCACATTCAGCTGTTGTAATCGTATTATCAGCATCACCAATATGCGAATGAAATTTTTTAACTTATTCTTTTATAATGACATAATACTTGTATTATTATATGAAAAAGAGATCGAAAACTTACCAACCAAACAAACTTATTCTTTTATTAAAAATAAAAATAAAAAAAGAATCGCCTCAAAACTATAAAACTTAATTTCTATTATTTTCGCACGATTGTTTTAAAATAAATAGATAAAAGCCATATTTTTAATAAAAATGTTGTATACGAATACGTTGTCCAATCATATAATTATGAGTTTGTTGTTGGCAATTTTCATACAAATATTCGTTTTGTTTTGCATTGAGACCAGGTCTGGGAGTTTTGTGTTTGCTGACTTGATTTTTTAATCTATTTGACAGTCAACAGCAGAAAATAATCTCTTCTTAATAATAAATTTTATATATAATTCACCGCATAATTAAAATTAAAGAGTTTTTAAAAACGACAATTTCCAAAAATGTGTACTCATTTGAAAATTGCGCAATTTTATTTCTGTGATATTCGATATTTACTAATTTGTTTGTGTGTGTGTAAATTTAAGGGTCTTCGTGTTCTTAATTAACATCATGACTGATTTCTTTTTAAGAACTATATTCCTTTAACTGGTTTAATTTTATATTGCTCCTCTGAAATCATTTCTTTTTATATAAAAAATTCCAAATATCCGATCAAGCAGTTTCTTTTTCTACAAACTTTTTCCCCTTTTTAAACAACATTTCTTTTATCTAACAATTTGTTATTAACTTAATCCTTCTCACACGAACTCAGCCAATTTTACGATATGGTTTACGAGCCATTAACATCCACTAAAATCTCCGTATTACTCTAGATTAACATATGACAGAATATCATTTTGAAACATTTACCGAATAAGTGAATATAAATCACAAGGAAAAAAAAGGAAATGATCTTGGGGAATTAACAATATAAAAATTGATTATAATCTACACAAGAAAATGTTTGTATTACAAATTTAAACGAAACACGTGCCTGCAAAGTGTGGAGTTCAAATAACTCCGGCATTGGATAACATGAGTTTCATGTTCGTGTGCTGTTGTTCAAAAACAAGAACAAGAGCACAAATCTGACTGAACATTATGAAAATGACAAATGGCTCATTTAAAGAGTGTTAATCCCGAAAACTTGTCTTTTTTGTTTTGCTCTTCTTCAACATAAAAACAATTAAAAAGGGGGAGGGAAACGGTGAAAATATTGACAAATTCTTTTGTTTCCGCTGCAGCGGTATTGGTGGTATATTTTTAAAAATAGATTTCGAGTGCGTCCAAGGCAAATCCGCTTGAACGTGTGTGTGTTTGTCTGTTTCCATGTATTATTAATACAAAAAGCGCTGCATGTGTTGGAGATCATCATAAAAAGGATTAAATAGTGATTTTTTGTTGCTGCTGTTAAGGTTGCAGTGAAATAGAAGAGACATATTTTTTTGTTTGTTTTTAATTCAAGTTGTCTGTCTGTGCTGATGTGAGAACAAAACAGTGTGTTGTTGCTGTTGTTGTTGTTGTTGGCGGAAAATTAATGAGTAATTCGATGTTTAACATAGAAAATTTGATCTTGAAAGTGTGTCCTAAGTCAATACAAAAAGATTAATATTTGCCAGAAATGTGAGAATTATTTTTTTTTCTGTATTTCAATCCTGTTTTGTATCGTTGATAGAACTTCAGCGACAAAATATATATAAATTATTGTTTTGTCACTTTTTGTAACAATTCTTTCATTGTTAACGGAGATTTTGTTTTGTCAAAATCTCTGGGGTATTTAAAAATGCTAAACTTTTTTTCTGTTTCGTTTGTTTATCAAAAAGTCTATCACGGGGGTTTTTCTTTTTTGTGTGAATTAATGTTAGCCGTTGAACATAAATTTATAAAACGGTTAAAAAATCTTTTTTGATGGTTGTCTCTAGAGTATTTATTTTGGCAGAAATAAATAATTTCTTATTCACGGTCTTTGTGTAGAAAATAATGCACCACCAGTAGCGACGGCAATCTTTTGGTGGCAACATATTATTTCACACTTGTTTTGTTTACAATACGTTGTTAAAAAGTGACACATGCCACTTGTTTAATAAACAATTTATTAAGAGGTTTCTCTATTCAGAGTTATTGCGTTGTGTGCAAACTCAGGCCCGTCCAGCTAAAATAATATTAATAAATGAAACCGAAATAATAGTGTTTCCTTTATGATATTAATTAATTAACTAATTAATTCTATAATTATTTAATTAACTCTATTACTAATTGATTGATTAATTAATTAATTAATTCTGTAAAAATTAATCAATATTTATTTTGCAAAATATATATTCATTTTTGTTAATGGTAGAAATCGATCGAATTTTTATAATGTTGTCTTATAAAATTTGGGTTTATCAAAACGTATATATTGAGACCTCCAAAGTCGGATGGTTGCATTAAGTAAAAAGATAAAGAGAGAGAGAGTGAGAAAGAGAGCGTTGAAAAGTGGTCTAACTGAAGTCGCTTAGCATCTTCCGATAGGAGATTTTCGGAATTTTTGCCTTATTTCAGTGCAGATCTGGGCCAGGGATTACAAAGTTTCCCCAGGCATAACTTTTGGTGGCTCATAAAAGCACATGTATATCGCCAGCTAAAACGTAAAATTCCCTATGTAACAACTAATTTTATATCCTGGTATTTCCTCCAAATAATCACCACAAATGAAAATGAAACTAGTGAAAGCAATAAAGAGATTTTATTTATCTCTGTGTATCGAAAAAATACGCAATAAACACCACAACATTTCTTGGCATATCCAATATATTTTTTAAGAAGCTGGGTGGAGTATTTTGCGTTTCAAGTAACGATATGTTCCGAGGCTATTTCTGGAATAAAGGAGCAAAGGGAGCGCGTGTATGACATTTTAATTAAGTACGTCCACTGGATATTAGCGAGGTATCCTTCGCAGGTTCACGTGGTGGTTCTGTGGTTTAATACCAAAATTGGCTAAAAGAAATGCCTGGTACCGACTGAGGGTTGGCATGGGCAAATGAATTGTCGATATTTTTATGCGATTTTGTCAATAGATCCTATGGAAGGGGTGGCTATAAAGTTGATGCTGGAAAGGCTACTGTAGCTCTCATTTGAGCTGCTAGACGTTTCTAATTCTAACAATTGCCTCAAAGATTGAACACACCTGATTATTATTAATAATTATAATAGGGGAAAATTTCAAGCGACTTGTTGTCAAAAGAAAAAAGGAATAAACCCTTAAAAGCCAGAAAATTTTAACGAACGAAGGACACTTAATAAAACACCACCAATAAAAACAAATAAAACAAAAATGTTAATAAAAAAATATTCGACTGTCACACAAAAATTGCTGTCAATGAGGCATGTTAATTTACCATTGACAAAGTGTCAAAGTGTTTTCTTCCTGTGGTGTCAAGGCCAGTACATCAATACTCAAACACACAAACTACGACTGCATTAAATGCAACAATGCAAGAACAAATAAATATGCAAGGATATGAATATATAAAATAAAATATAAAAAAACACACACTCATTATAAAACAAATTATTACAGCAGGACATAACAGTCGCTTGTTATGTATATCAAGGATGTCGTCCTTGCACACACCCCAAGTACAAAGCCAAAGAGAACAAAATATATATAAACGAAACAGGATCCAATCGAGATTGGCAGGAAAAAATGACAGGCACTTAATTTTGTAAAAAGTGCGTAAAATAATTGAAAACATAAAAACGCGTTAATAATGAAATGCTATTTCCACAGCAGCAGCAACAGCAGCAACAGAAAAGCGGAGTCTCGACATGATAAGGGCCGTTGTATCAACATACAAGAAAATAAAAAAAAACTACGCTACAATTCAGATTGTTTGTTATTGTTGTCCTTATGAAAATGACAACAAAAGCCAATTTCTTTGTAAAAAAAATATTTGAGGCTGGAGATGAGGGGCTTGATTTCCGTGCAGGTCCTGCCATTGAATTTTATATAAGACTTGTTTAACGTATTGTGTAATTTAATTTTGATTTCTTTTCTAGAAAAAAGTGCAACATATTTTACACTTTTCAATAGAATATTATCATATTCTGTCAGTTGAAAGAGTTTATTAGAAATTAATCCAACATTTTTGCGGCCATAACATGGGGAATATTGCCCTCAGAGTGGTCAATCGTTTCGGGTTTATCGCCACAGACTAGGGACTTTACATATCCCTAAATCTTGGAAGCCAGTTAACGTATCCGAAACGTGAAACTATGCGGTTACTAAACTTTATCTTCTTTAAATTCATTGAAACACGAACTGAAACTACTGCTCTTGCACATCATGATCGCTCAATTGATGGACGGAAAAGTTGGTAATCATGGCTCTGTAGCGGTCACCGTTGACAGTAACATTGTGACCAACATCATTTTTATGTTCCAACAAACCAAATAGAACACCAAACAGTAAGTTGTTCTTGATGTTACGCTGCCTCAACAATTGAGGATTATCATCACTAAAAATGCACATGACGTTTAATAATGAGAGTGCAGTGGCATTCGAAAAGATCTGTTTTGCTCTGGTGAATAACTTGAATAAATAAAAACTGACGTTGACTTTCACTTCTGTCTTGGAATATTTATTATGTCTTTCTCAATTTTAACCACTTCCCGAATAAAACAGGAACTAGATAAAAACGTGTTACCAACGGTTTGATACGGTTCCCTTATCCTTTTCCAAAATAAAATTTCATTCAACTAAATCACCTACTAAGTCGTAATAAATTAGCAAAAAAAAATGCACACGGGTATACAGGATGAAAGTGTAGCGGCTTCCGAAAACAACTGTTCTGCTCTGCTGTGTCAATTGAGTAATTAAAAACTGATGTTGACTTTCCCTTATGCTTTAGAATATCATGTCCTTCTGAATAAAAAAAAAATTATGAGCGTTTAGCCTATAAAAAACAGCTGACAAAATAGCAGCCAGTTAAAAGAGTGCTGCCAACTTAAATTCTTATAACTCTATAGAAAACAAATTTTATTTACAAGAGTCCTGACGCGTCCCAAATTGTGTAGAGTCCCTTCTTATAAATATTTCCCAAAAGTTCTATCTCATAATTTACAATTTATTTTTTTTTTATTTTTGCGTATCAATTTGTCAACTGAATTAAAAAAGATATTTACAATTTATTTAAATTTACATCAATTTAAACTTCATCCATTCACGTTTTTTAAATTAAATGACTTCTTCAATGTTCACTTGCCAAACTTCCAACTGACAAATAACAACGAGATATTCCCGAATTAATGCATTAATCATTTTCGAGCGTTTTCTAATTTATGAGTTACTCTGAACTCCACAGAAACGTTAAGGAACATATAAAAGAAAGTTTCCACCTACTCCAACTGACTAAAGCCAAAGAATACGCATAATTTATTCATTAATTCATCTACTTTTTGACATGATATTATTGCGGAATTATATGGCGTATCATAAGCCAAACCAACCAACCAACCAACCAAATGAAACAGAAAGACGGAGTAGACAGACAGAGAGACAGGCAGAAAGACAGACAAACAAGTCACCCATCATTATAATGATGAGTACGAACGAGTATTAAATTTTAAGAAGAAAATAAATTTTTAACATCGAAATTCCCACCCACATTTTCAAAGTCATCATCGATCAACCGACAACGTTACTTTTGCCGTACAAAGGAAACTCCATCAAAAGGATGATGACGATGATGATGATGATGATGCTGGTGATGATTATGATGATTATGATGACATTGTTTACAGAAGGAAATGTTTTTTCTTTTAAAGGAATAAAACATTTTACATACAGTGCGTCAAGTAAATGTTTGCTGGAAGAGAACATTAAGACTTTTATAGCACAAACATTTTCATACAACGACTGAATTATTAAAATCTCAGTTGTATTAAGTTTTGTTAATATGAAAAGAGATATGAGTCGTTTTATATACAAGATTTTGAAAGAAAATGTTGGGTCTTCAATGAAATAATTAAAAAGTCATATTTCGCCAGAAAATTTGGAGCTTCAAATTGCTTTAAATAAAGTTTAAAATTAATCCACATTTGAAACTCCCGCCCTGAATATATCAAACCCCAAAAATAAAATCCCAAAAATCATCAAATTGAATTGCTGAAGTTAGTCAGAGCTGAACATGTTCGAAAAGAGAACCACTTCGAACTCATTGAGAGTTTTATATTCAGAATTATTTCTGTGATTAAAATTTAATATCGATCTTTGGTGTATTTTTTAGGATATATTTCTGTAAGTCAAGTATATTTCGGTGAGCTTAAAGAGCTTTCTTTGAAAAGGAATTATATACAGTGCGTCAAGTAAATGTTTGCCAAATAAGTTAGAAAAGTCTTACAAATATATTTGTCATAGACGACAGCAAAAATATTTTTAATTCCTCTTAAGTCGCTGTTGCAATAACTTCATGATTTTTTAAAGTGTTTAATTTTTCTAGAGGGAAATTAAACAACCATTTTGGGGATCATGCGGTTTGCACGATTACTGTTCTTCAATTAGTAGTTCTTAGAAAAATTATTTCAAATATATCCAGTGCCAAAGGTGTGGAAGTCTCAATTTTGGCGAACTACTCTTTCCCAAGTTTCAATTAGTTTGTATGTTCGATTTATCAGGATAGCGAACATTTCATATTCCTTTTCCCGAATAACCAAATTAATTTTACTAAAAAAACTTTTTTATTCTTTTCATATTTGAATGAGAGTGGAACACTTGCCCTCACTTACTTGACACACTGTACCTGTATCGTGTGTAGTTTATTGAATAATTTGCTTAAATGTTTCTTCCTCTCGTCTGGGATATATTTCAATTCTGGTTTTGCAAAAATATACTTTTAATAACATTTTTCTTTGAGGGTTGAAGCTGATGGCTGGTATGAACGCTGCTATAAATACACGGCTTATCATTCCGCCGATATGTTTAGTTGAAATATTTTTTGAGTTTTCCAAAGAGGAAACTTTTTTTTTTTTTAAATATATAAAAATTGTAGAAAAAAGAAAGAATATAGAAGATAAATATCTGTTTTATACGCATTTAATGGCAACATTATTTAATCGATCAACCAGGGATTGCATGTTTCTGGATAAATAATGTTGCGCTATTAAGATTGTATGAAGAACAAGAAAGTCAAAGTAACTACAACAAAAGAATTTAATGTTTTGCAACACGACAGCGTGATGGTGGGAGTATAATTGATATTTGGCGAAACTGGTGGTGGGTTATTTTCAAGTTGCGCATTTTTAATATGATGAAAAGTTTGTTATAAAAATCTTGTGGGTGCTAAAGTTTCTTCGAATAGATTTATTGATGGAAATCTTATTTATTATTAATATTTACATGTCTGTTTAAAGTGCCAATTAATAAATTATATTCGGCTTTAAAATTTATTATAAACATATTGTAGAAAAACTCAAAGAATATTATAAAATTATGCGCTTTAAAATGTATATAAAATATATATTTTATTTATAAAAATATAATTGAGTTAAAAGAAATTAATGAAAGACTTATATAAAATTAATTGATAATAATAATAATTATTATTATTTGTATGTATGGACGCTATTTGTTAACGATCTGCTGTCGATTTTAAATGTGAAATTTATGTTGGCAAATGACACGGAAACACCTATTGTGTCCTCGAGCCTTCAGAGAACTCGAGTCGAGTAGGCGACTTTTCCTAATAGATCTACAAAAGATATTAGAAATGGCATATAAATCAGGTTTATTTAATATCAGAAATAACTAGTGGCACGTCGGTGCACTCACTCCAGACAACTTTATTCGTGCAAAATGGTTGAAGGAAGTGATAAAAGGATTGCTGTAGACAACTACGTCGAGTCCATTTTACGGAGGAAGAAAAGGGACATTGACCAAATTTTAGCAGAACGGGTCCAGCCTTTTATATCCTCATCATAAGCAAGTAGAAGAACCTTAACGGTTGCATATGGCAGGCCCAGACGTGGGCACATAAAGAAGAGTCTTTTTTCAGGACGTTGATACTGGGCCTTCACGAAGCGGTTCCTTAATGGCAAACACCAGAAAAGGAGGGGGGATTCTTATAGTGGAAACAAAACTCAACGCAGCTGGCGACGGCCACTATAAGTGCGAAGGCATTTTAAACCCTCCTCACACGCCAAAAAAAAAAAATATCAGAAACATGGCTTCGGATTCACTGAAAACGTGATCGGAAAGAGAACTTCTTGTAACGACAATCCGTTGTAAAAAACATTAGAAAATATCTAGATTCCCACTACTTTTGGATCATAAGGATCTTATTGACTTGTTTGATTGCGTACTCATCGCCAGAAGTTAAAGATTTTTTTAAATTTTCAAGTTAGAAGAACCATTCTGCTGATTTGTCGTCCAAAAGAAATGCAAGTCTTTCTATTCCAAAGATTTTTAAATTTTATAACAACATATTTTTCCTGATTTCCTTTGGAATATGTCAACTCCTTTAAAATGATCAAGCGCGATCAAGATAAAAGTAGTCTAGCGAAGGCTGACATTCTCGCTTGTAAAAGATAGATGCGGTGGTCAGAGTCTTTTCAATATTATTTTTATTTTCAAAAATGTTTCCCCTATAAAATACACTTCAGAGAATCTCTTTAAAATTAGCCGAGCCGTGAACTAAATTCTAAATGACCGTTTCATGTAAAGATGCCATCGTTTGATGGTGATATTTGATAAACGCGAAAACATGGAAAATGACTCTGCTATTTTGCATAGAAAAGGCAATTTTAATTTTATATTCAAATAAGCCGTAAAGGATTAGTGATGTGACACTTTTTTATGATTTTAAATAGTAGTTCTTAGTTGCGCCCTTAGATACGCTGGGAATATGCGCGACAATATGTAACAACTCAGTAAACTTTTGGCATGTATCGCCTTGTTAGCGACTCATGTGTTAATATCCCATTGAAACCACTTACCCAGCATATTATTTATGTGGACAGAGAACTAAAAGATTAAATTTATTTAGATCACATTCTCCTTCTATTTTGGTTCATTGTTGTTTTATATTTATTTTAAAATTTATTTTTGTCTTCTTAGTGCGACTTTATTAAATTTTTCTTTAATATTTGTAAACTAAATTTATATTTTAGTTTAATGTGCTTGGAAAACGTGTAAAAAGACTTGCACATTATGAGAAGATAAGAACACACAAACAACTTTGTACTGGTACGATGCCACGTATGAGCAACATTATTATTAATGGTAAGTATACGCATGGAAGCACAACCAAAAAGGAGAGTTAAAAATAAACAAACAAATAAATAACTTAATTTTAATAAGAAAATTAACGAAGTTATTATGCAGATCGGAATGAACTGCGACTGTCCAAACCACAGTTCCGCAATAGTGTCCTAAAATATTGTTATAACTGACACAAGACACTTCAAATAAAAAAGTATAATTAATTTTATTTTGTTGACAACATTTTAAATAAAATATTGACACAATTGCTAGTTGTTGTTGTTGTTCTTTATTTCTCTTACAACTAAAATTAGAGTCGGAAAAAAGCCAACCAATTGTAAAACAAAAACGTAGAAAATAGAAAAGGAAAAGTGATCAGTGAGTGATCAGTGAGTTATTGTTATGACTTTGATATTTCTTTTAGGCTTCTCACTTATTAAAGTGGAAGTTTGAAATAAATATCTTTAGTTATTCTAAGAAATGTTGGGTAAAGTTTCCCTGATGATCTGCATTAGGCCCAGTGAAATGCACATGGGAACTAGCGAAAACCCCTCAGTTAATCACTTTGAATTTTTTAAGATTTTGGGAAAAAAGAATCAGCATATAATTAAAATTAAAAAACTTTAAACAACGACAATTCCCCAAAAATAATATTCTACTTGATATCTAGACGAAATTCACTAAAGAAGAAGGCACGATTGCATTCTTTTAACTAACTTTTTTCTTTATGTGTGTGTGTGCTGTTCAATGGAGAAGTTATGCGTATGATAATCGCTTATTCATAAATCCATGTGTATGATTGGCAGAAGTTTGCTACAGTTTAACCCCAAAAAAAAGGGAAACAAATATTTTGTTGTGACGATATCAACTGTAAAATGAGTGAATGAGAAACATAAAAGAGTTGTTAAGGGATTAAATTTTTTATAATATGATTAGAAACCGATCGGTAGCTGCATTCACATGATGCCCATGTCATATAGAATTATTATTCCATGGCAGCTTTGAAATCACATGAAATAATTGTTTTTTTTTTGTTGGTATGAAACATAAATAAACCGCCCGCTCCATTCATTCATTCATTCAGTTCAAGGAGTGTCATGTTAAAATATTCTCCCATTCAAATTGTTTAAATGGAAACGAAAAACGATGTGTGTTGAAGGGCAGAAAGTATTTAAGTAAAATGACACGTTCTGACAGTGTGACACGTGTGTTCGTTTAGCTGAAATTACTAATTATTAAATTATAATTCAATTAAAAGGTTCGTTTATTATCACAAATACTGTGAAATTCTGACACTTGTCTGGTGCCAGAGCGACGCTCTTGCTGCTGTTGCAGCATTTAAGGACTATTAGAAGGTTAAATCAAAGTTATTTGGATTATTTAACTGAAGGACTATGTCACGCATATTTAAATATAAAATGGTATAATAAATGTCCTTTAAGCTGCTTTTGAGCAACAGAAAGAATAATAATAATTGATTTTCTTTAACAAAAATGTGTATTAATTATTGCATATATAATAAAATTAAGGATTTGATTAATAGTTCCATAAAATCCTGTTTGAGATTAGATTTGTTGAATATTTCAATCTGCATGTGAACACGATTCGCAAATAAATTGAACAACATCCAGCCAATACACAATCCAATACTTATTGATATGACAACATAAAATACAATTACAATAGAATTGTATAAATGCAGTGGCAAAAAAATAGAATATATTCAGAAAAAAAATATATATATGAATACAATCAAATCAAATTGAATATCACATCCTTACGTGTTCAACGATTTTTTTTTTTTGGAAAAAGAAGAACGAAACATTGAAAATATCCTGCCAAAATAAATATAGACAATATTCATACATTCAATAATACGAGTACGTTAAAGTGTTCCCGTGCTTAAAATGAATTGACAATATGAAAACTAAAAACTATTGATATAAATAAAAGGTAGCAAATGTTAATGGCCAGCAATGTTGGCTGTTAGTTGGTCGCTACACAATTTATTTTTAAAAATTCATATTATTTTTTGTCACTTAAATATGTCAAGTTAGAAGCAAGGTTGATGCAGTCTCGGTTGGAATTGTGGACTGATTTTCCTTCGAAATGTGTGATTCAGTTTCAAGAATTTGTGGTTTGTAAGAAGAAAAATTATATAAATATTTTTAACAAAAATTCGCATGAACTTTTTTTGTGAATTGATTATATCAAAAATATTTTGGATTATAACTGTTTCATAAAACTTAATGCCGTTCTTTTTGCTATGGAAAATTAATTTGATAAATTTTTTTCATGTTTAATAATTCAAGTTGCAAATTTGCAACCAAGAGTGACTTCTAGTTTTGTAATTAATATTTGTGTTGTTAAAGAGCCGACAACAAAACTACTGGGGTCATATTAAGAATTTGTTTTGAAATTTAAATCGATACCGTTTGCTGAAAAATAATCTCGCATTTGTAAATGGGAGGAGTATTTGATAGTATTTTCAATGATTTTTTTTTAACGTCATTAATTTAATTTTTATTTTCGAGCTGGTTCTTTTTTGCCAAAATCTTACTAAAAAATTTAAAGTGACACATTTTTTTGTTGTTGTTGTTCTTTATTTCTCTCCCAACTACAATTGGAGTCGGAAAAAAGGCAAAAAATTGTAGAATAAAAACGCATGAAAATAAAAGGGAAAAGTGATCAAAGTTGTCAATTGAAAAAACAAAAAAGAAAAAATGATCAGTGATCAGTGAGTTCCTGTTATGACTTTGATGTTTGTTTTTAAGCTTCTCATTGATTAATGTGGAAGTTTCAAATAAATATCTTTAGTTATTCTAAGAAATGTTGGGTAAACGTTCCCTGATGGTCTGCATTAGCCCCAGTGAAATGCGCATGGGAACTAGCTAAAACCCCTCAATTGATCACTTTGAATTTTTAGTAAGATTTTGGAAAAAAATAATCAGCGATTTTTTTATTTTAAGAGATAAAAAGTTTGTGGAATCGATTGATTAAGCCGTTGAGAAGGTATTCTGAAGAACCCAATTTGGAGAACATTTTTTTCTAGGTTTTGTTCTGACATATTGAAGTCCGAAAAGCTCTTCGGTTCAACCGTTCAAAAGTTATAAGCGAGTCACATATTTACAGACACATACAAACCTACAAAAGACACACAGACGTTGCTACCGGGTTCTCAGAATTAGTCAGGGAAGCTTCTTGGGATCTCAAAACGTGGAGATCTGATGAGAACTCGGTTTTTTCAAAACGGGGTGAAATCAAAACTTACAGATTTCTTAAAATTCAGGAATTTTTCCTAGCGGGAAATTAAAAACTTAATATTATTATGATCAAATGAGTCGGCAGCTGCTGCCTGCACATTAAAAAAAACTTTCATAAAGTATTTGTATTATTAAATATTGTCAAAATATGTTAACGGCTGTAATACTTGCTGTAGTACTACTTCCAGTATGGCAAAACAACTTTATTTATATTAAAATGTTGCAGAAATTGTAGCAAACAAAAAAAAAAAACAACTGCAGCAACAATATTGAAAATGCTTCGACAAAAAAAGATATTCATGAAATATGCAGCAGCAAAACAAACAAAACAGTTGCTGCAGTCAAACACAATTGGCAGGATAAGATGAGAAATACGAGTGGAAGTGTATGAGTATTAACTAAACAAAACTACTTTCAGATACAAATAAATACATATTTTTTATGGGGAAAATAGACACTCCGGATCACTAAATTTGTTACGTGTCAATACCTATTGAAAATGTATGATTGAAAAAAAAAAAACAACAGCAGCAACAAGCGAATGATTCGACTTGTTTATTATTATTATTTTATTTTATTTTACTTAATTTTTTTTTTTTTTGGGAAAAAAACTATGGAAGTCTGTAACCAAATTGTTGCAGTGAAAAACCTATAAAACTAATACTTCGCTTCTGGTGGAATGAGTACGAGGACGAAATGACAGTTTTAATCAATGATGCATTTTCCAATATTCTATAGTTTTAATAAAGCAAATCTGTTTTATATGAATGTCTACATCGCATATACACGGATTAATAAACAATTGGCCTCGTTAGATGTGCCGTTGCATTAGAAAGGATTTCGAACAAATCAATATTTCCATGTGAAATACTTTTGGATTGCAAAGTGCTGAATTGAAATTAATTCACATGAGCTGTCGTTCCATTTAATAGACTGTTAATTTTTTTTATTAGCAAATAAAATGAAATAAATATTTCACAATTTAAATTCAATTTTGTTGGAGTAATTGGTCGAAGTAGGGGGTTTTAATTCAGAACGACATGATAACTACTTTAAAGTACATTTAACGCAGCAGAGCAGTACAGCTGTTTTCGAAGGGCGCTACACTTTCATTATCAGTACTTGTTGGTATTTTTATTAAGAACCGCTTTTTAAGTGGCTTTATTTAATTGGGATAAAAGTTTCTATATACAAAAAAAATTTAAATGAAAAACAATACGAGAACTGTTATTAACCGTAAAGCTGTTTTCGAGCTTTTACTCCATTTTTGTTTGTTTTATACTTCAGTTTTTGCTACGCAATTATCTGAAGATTAATTTACAGTATTCCAGAACACAAGGGAAAACCATCACTAGTCTTATATTTTCATTTAACACACCTAAGCAGTACAGCTGTTTTGGAAGGCCGCAACACTTTCTTGATCAGCACTCGTGTGTATTTTTATTAAGTACCGCTTTTTTAAGTGAGTTTTTTCAGTTGGATAAAAGTTTCAGTTTATAATAATTTTATATTAAAAAGAATACGAGAACTGTATTAACTTTAAAACTGTTTTCGAACTTTTGCTTCATTTTTGTTAGAGCCAAACTTTTAGTCTAAATTTTTTAATACTTCAGGAAATGTGTTTTTGGAACGCAATTATTTGAAGCGTAATTTAAAGTATTCCAGAGCACTAGGGAAAATTATCACCAGTTTTATATATTCATTTAACACAGCAGAGCAGAACAGCTGTTTTGGAAGACCGTTACACTTTCATCATCAGCATTCGTCTGTATTTTTATTAAGTACCGCTTGTTAAGTGACTTTATTCAGTTGGATATTGCTTTTTATTTATAAAACTTTTATATGAAAAAGTATGCGAGCCCCTGCCGTTTGATTATTTCCTTGACTGCCTATTTTCTGAATTGATAAATTTTTACTTAAGACAAACTTTTATACATTGAATGTGTTTTCGATGCGCAACACACTTTCTATTTAATTTAAATTATTCTAGAGGGAAAGTCAAGATCAGTTCTAACTATTCCACTTACATAGCAGAGCAGAACAGTTATTTTCGAAGGCCGCTACACTTTCATCATCAGTACTCGTTGGTATTCTTGTTACTACTTTTCGTTAGGTGGGCTAATTAAATATGAATTGTACCTATTTTATAATGAAACAGAATACGAGAAGTATACCATTTTTGTGAAACTACAATACTCTGAAGCTATTACATATTGAGGGAGGAATACCTCCTAAATTCTGACAACTGTACAAAAGTTTTAAGGGCATCTAACATTATCAAACGCAACTTTCGGATCCACGATACTTTTATATTTGACGATTTTATTCAAGCTACAATATTGAATGGTGTATTCTGACGACTTTATATATTGAGGGAGGTATACCTCCTAAATTCTTAAACATGTAGATTTTTGTGACAACTGTATGGTCGGTTTAAGGACTTCTCACACTATCAAACGCTGTTTCCACATACGTGGCTCTTTTATATTTGACGATTTTATTCAAGTCCCTGTTTTGGTGTTAGATTGTTTTCTTAATGTCCTATTTTCTGAAGTTTTTGGTCCATGTTTCTCAAGCCAGACTTTTTTCGTTTGAATTTTGAATGTATTATTTTTATATGTTTTTCCTTTTACGATATCAAGGGATTCAAATGTTGGACTCATGACTGTGGGATTAGTTTGATAAAGAATATAAACTGTAAAGTTGATCAAATAAATATTTTATCATATATATTTTTATTAATTCTATAATTCTCTCCAATAAAACGTTCATTATTATTGGTTGAGGTGCATACGAAAGGGGTGGATGAGTGGTTATATAATGCCGAATGGTCGTTATTTAAGGGATGGACACTCGTATTAGTGTTTGAAAATTACACAAATAACACACGTGAGCACTCATAGATGGCACTAGTGTTACTGTAAACTACAGAAATTTTAACTTAATTTTTAGAATAAATGAACTCTCACAATCAAATAAAAAAGAAGGATAAAACATGATTCAATTACGAAAACAGTTGATTCAATTAAAATATCAATTAGAGTTTAATTTATGACGAGTTTGAAAGTGCAAACGGTAGCAGTTTTAATTGAAAACTATTTTCAGACTTTTATATATAAAAAGAACTACAATAAATATTAAAAAAAAATTGTCAATTAATGTCACACACTGCCAAATATTATGCGACTTTCTACTATGCCAAATAATATTAGAGATACTTTTTAATACACGCAATTTATATGATCTTAAATCGATTGAAATAATTGTTTCCAAAGTGAATTATAGTATAAGAAATTTATTTATTGAAAAGTATTAGATAATCGTGTTATTTTTTTCTTTGCATTGACAGCATGGAAAATCTATTATTGAAATTAAGCGAATGGAATGCAGCGCGAATGACGTGGCCAAAGGATATTTTAATTTCAATAATCTTTCAGTCAATTTTATAATGATTGTCAGTTTTCAATAATGAAAATTAATTTCAACATACAAAAGAGTGACTCTTATATTTGCAACAAATAGTGGCAATTTGCAAAAGGAAAAGCGAGATAAAAAACAATAATGAAGCAGCAGAAATGATTAAAATGCAAAGAAAAAAGATAAAAATGTGACCGACAGTTAGTCGAATCAAGTAAATAAATGGAAATTTTAATTGATTTTCATCAATAACCATACAGATTCATCCAACAGGATTCTACACACACACACATACAAACACACACATACACATTTCCATCGACATAAACCCGACACATGCACAAAGCGGACATATTTTTTAAACAAATTGATGGAATGAATAAAGGAAAAAAATATATAGTATAATGAAAGTTACGTTTGAGGTAAAAAGACCGTGCCACTGCGGTAAACAGTTTAACGATTCAACATTTTATTTTGCCAACTGCTTTCCCCCCGCTCAATTTTCCTCTTTTACTGAAATGAAATTTACACTCACACAAGAAAATTAATTGGAATTTTAATTAATCGCAAAATTTTTCACAAATGATGAGAAAAAAAAAGAGATGGATGAATGTAAATATTCTTTATGTTGTGTTGCATGCAACACACAAACAAACTCACATATAAAACAGAAAATGGACGAGTATTAATACCATCCTCATCATCAGCATCAGCAACATCGTCATTCAGTTATTCATCAAAAATGTAAAAGGAAAAAAAAACACAGAATTGATCAGGATAAAAAAGACTGCAACAACAACTATAACAATATTCACAGGATACAAAAGGGTTGATATGAAAAATAACAAAAATCTTACCATTTCAGTTGTTTTATTTATTTAAAATATTTCAATTGTGATTGATTTTATTTATTGAACTTGTTTGTTGGAACATGAGTGCGAGTATGATGGCAAGTTTGAATATTTGAATGCATGCAACTGAGTGTTCATGTATGGATGCATGTTCGATTGATATGTTTTTAATTAAAAGTGCACTGATATGAATAAATATTTGAAATATTGGAAAAAAACAATAAAGTTACACGGTTTCTCATATTGAAATCAATGTTGGGTGTCATCATTAGCTGCCTGTCTCGCAATCTATTCGATCGAATAATGTTGCAAAGGAAAACAAATCAAAATATTGAGAATATGTTTTTGTTTAAAATGTAATTGTGCAACAGCACGAAATCTAGTGACTTTGTGGCACATGCAGCTAATAATTACACCTAATAATTATTATAATACATATAAATTATTGTTTCATTATTATAAAATCTTAGATATTTTAATGTTGATTGGAAACTAAAACGTGAATTCAATTGTAAATAAACGCTTTCGATCTCAGCAGCCAACGGCTCTGGAAAAAGTAGTGATGAAATGGAATATTTGAAATATTAATTGCCGGAGCTGGGGAATTTTGTACTAACCAAAAGGCAATTTAATTCACAAAACATATTTAAAATTTACTTATATTCTGTTTCATTAAAATAGATCATGCTCCTACTGACTTGTAGACATTTTTAAAAGAGGGGAAACTGAACAAGGAACTGTGATGAAATGGCGTAGTGGCCAACGATATCGGTATTGATAAGTTAAATTAAATTTTTATGGGCTAATTGTTTGATACAAATTTTTAGTTCAAGAAGACATGATAAATATAACAAAGCACAAGGGAAAATCAGCAAAAGTTGTATATATTCAACTTACAAATCAGAGCAGAAAAACTGTTTTCGAAGGCCGCTACACCACCACCTTAAGTTCTCATGTGTATGATTTTTATTATCACTAAAACCTTTTGCTAGTTTCTTTATTAGAAAAAAAAAGTTCTTAATATTCCACCACTCTTAATAAAATATTTGGAGAGATCATTTTAAATATTTTGTAAACTTTTTCATATAAAAAAATAATAGCTGGAAAAGTTGTGACTTTGATTTTTACTTACATTTCATATTCATAAAAGCAGAATATTAAATTTAACGGCCTTAGTTGAGTCGTTATAAAATCTTTAAAATGTAAAAAGAGTTGTTTAATTTTAACACTGGGGTCTTTTTATTTCGACTAGAAATACGACAATCGTAATAAGGGTCCATATCTCTTGTTATTTTAAGAGCTTTTGGGTAAAACATCCCTGATGATGTGCGTTAGCCCCAGTGAAATACGCACATGATCAAACTAAAAATCACTAAATAATTATTTAAATTTTTGTTTTTTTTTTAAATATGGCTGAAAAATTGAGCAGGATCAAAACAAAAACGAAAAGTGTGAATATTAAAATTTTTTTTAAGTAAAAGTATTTTGTAAATTTGCAGTTCTTAACTTAAATCCGACTAATAAGTTTCAACTGAAGAATAAAAATTTATTTCAACACCCAATAATACTAAAGACTGTAAATTAAAATAAACAGCCAATTTTTGTTAAAGCTTAACTCTAATACAACTCTGTTCGTGTAAAGGAGTTATTAAAAATTACAGCCAAACAATTGCAACCGTAATGAAATAAATAGAATTGTGTTTATGTTACAGATTTTAAATGAAATACATAAATCAAATTTTTATATACACACAAACATGTTTGTTTGTTAATATGAAAAAGTGAGTGCATCTGTAAAAAAGGATAACGATATTCTAATTGCGTTTGTATGCAATTTCGTATGTATTTATTTCATAGTGAAAAGTTTCTCTGCTGAAATTCATATGGAACAACTGCATGACAGTGAAAGATAAAATCTGTTTATTTTGTTTGTATTTTCATAAACAGCAATTAAATGAAAGAAAAATAATTAGAATTGAAAGTTAAACTGAATTTGTCAAATTGAAAAGAAACAAGCGGCAACTGAAAGGCAACATTAACGCACTCATGGACCGCATTTCACGCATAAATTTGGGCACAATTATTTTGAATTATGGAAGGCATATGAGTGATGGATGATCGTGGCAACTCCAGAGTACTTGGAAATGCAATATGTTAGTAAAGAGTGATTAATGAAAATTTAATATATATTTTTAAAGAAGTTTATATCAAATTGTCTTGATCGCTTAAAGAAGTTGTGTCATATTTCTTGTTTTATATTTCACCACGATTATTTCGTCAGTCGTCCCACAATTTTTAATTAAATATTTACCAGGACCAGCACTCAAGGAATGGCCACTAGATAATGATAGAATGGCCGATGCATTGAGCCGTAAAGGAGGGAATAGTGTTGGGTAGGAGTGATGAAGAGGGATAAGAAGCTACAGAATTTGTTGTTGTCGTTTTGTTTCTTACTTCTCAAGGACATTTTATTCTCTAGTACCGATTAAGGAGGGTCCTGTAAATTGTTGTATCTTTGTAATTCAAACAGAGCGACAATATTGAACACAATCGTGCACTAGTGCAGATCAGAAAACTCGACAACATATTCATGACCGCATGCGTAGTCGAAGGGATAAAATTGCTACTGGAGCAAAAATGGTCTGGAAAAGTAAGAAACAAAACGGCAACAACAAATTCTATAGCTTCTGATCTCTCTTCATTCGTCCTACCCAACACTATTCACTCCTTTACGGCACAATGCACCGTCATTATCTAGTGGCCATTCCTTGAGTGCTGGTACTAGTAAATATTTAATTAAAAATTGTTATCATTATTCAATTAAGCCACCTAAAAAGAGGTAGTAAGCAAAAACACATAAGTACTGATGATGGAAGTGTCTTCGTTACCGAAAATAGCTGTTCTGCTCTGCTTTGTAAGTTGCCACTGATGTGGACTCTCCCTTTGGAATATTTATCACATCTTAATGAATTAAAAAATCTTTTTGAGCAATTAGTCCAACAGAATTGAACTTAATAAGACAAATAAACAGTTCGATGCAAAATTTTTACAAATTAAATGAAAAAATTGCTTTAATTTCCTTCTTTAAAGGTTGAGGCAAACATGTCATCTCTATATTTCTAATTCACTATTCAACATCCATTCATTAACTTTTATAAATCTATTTGCGAGTAATTATTTGCACTGATCATCCATCCGAAAATAGTTTTATTTTATAAAAATTGTCTATAAATAATTCAGTATGTTAAAGCAACAAAATTTTGCCAAAAACAATCCCGATAACGATCTTTATGTCATATTATTCGTATCATAAACGACATCAGATTATTGTACTTCCATCTGAAATATATTGTTCAGTATCTGTAACAAATTATACCCATCATTCTAACGCAGTTCATCAAGCTAATGAAAATAGAGAAACATTTAAGCGACAAATTTTAGGGTGACGCAAAAAAACTGGTTCCCAAAGCAAACAATCGTAGAGAACAATAGAGAATGACAAAAAACTTATGTTTTAACAAATATTTACATGCTATTGTCATGCTGCTGCTGCTGCTGCTGCTGTTTATAATGATAATTTGTCATAAAAGAGGACAAACTAAAAGCACTATTATGTTCTGAGGAAGATAACAATACAAAACACACACACACACTGTCACACAAAAATGATGACATGTGTACAAACAAGAGACATTTTTCCAAACAACCGCCAGATATGCACACAATCAAACCAGGCCGGCAAATAATATAAAAATATGTTACTCTAAAATAAAACAAAATAAATAAATAAACTATTTGTTTCCTTTCATTTGTCTCCCTCTTCAAATATTGTTTTTTAATAAGAATTATAATGCAACTTTAGAAAAACTAAACAACATTTGAAATATATAAAAAATACTGTTACAAATAAAAAGGGCGCATTAATTTTGGAACGATTTTTATGAAGTGATTGCTTTACTGGGATGGCAGGGACGAATTTTAGGTACTAAATCTTCATGCAGCTTTTTAAGTACTTCTCAACAGCAACACATTTTGAAGAGGAGTAAATTGATATCATTTTTATTTTTCAAATTAGTACGTATTTTGGGGAATTGTCGTTTTTGAAACTCTTTAATTTTAATTATGTGCTTATTCTTTTTTCCCAAAATCTTATTTAAAAACTTCGAGGTGATCAATTGAGGGGTTTTATTTAGTTCCTAAGCGCATTTCACTGGGGCTAATGCAGATCATCAGGGAAGCTTTACCCACCATTTCTTAGAATAACTAAAGATATTTATTTCAAACTTCCACTTTAATAAGGGAGAAGCCTAAAAGAAATATCAAAGTCATAAGAAGAACTCACTGATAAACTTTTCCTTTTTTAGTTAAAACCCCTCCATTGATCGCTTTGAATTTTTCAGTAGGATTTTTGGAAAAGAGATTGAGCACATAATTAATTTTACAGAGTTTAAGAAATAATTCTTAGTTAGTTGAAAAATGTTTAACAGGCTAAAGCTCTGCAGTTTGCATGTAGTTTTTTGGATTTTTCAAAACTCTTATTTTTTTTTATTGAAAATGAAATATTTTTATAATAAGAAAACTAGCATAACGGATAAGTACTGATTTCGAGACCGCATCAGGGTCCTTTGCTAAATCCTTTTTATTTATTTAATACAACCAATCATTTTCACAAAAATTATTTATTTGGAATCTACTTTGAAAAAATTTTATGTGAAAAATATTGAATAAAATTATATGTCAAATTCATTTTAAATATTATTGGGGTATTCATACTATGTGCTATTTAGTATACTCATACAGTCATAATATTTAGAGCGGTTTAAAAACTTGTTGTTGTGTCATAAAATAATAGCACTCTTGCAGGTATGTTTTTGTTTTGTAATAAAATAGTTCTATGGGTCTGAATCGAACGTCTCGAAAATCCTTAGGCGTCCTTAGGGACGTCTATAATATATGTTTGCCGCCGATACTTACATATGATTCATGATTGTATTCAGCAACAACACAATGTGTGGTTATCTTATCAGCTGATCTGTTTTTGAAATAGCATTCTAAATTATGTCGGGTTGTTCACACTACTCACATATTTCATGCCATTATTGTATGACTTATGACTTTATGAAACAGTCTGAATCCCCCATATGAATATACAAATTAAATTACAATAAAAAGAGAGTAGCCACAGCGACCTTCACTGCTCGCCCAGAAACTGACCAGAGTAAAATGTGGGCATCGAAACCGAAACCCTGTAATCGAGACCGAGACATTCAATGTGAATTCGTGCTTTTAAAACAAGTTAAGAGGGCTGCATATATTCCTCATTGTCTAAATTCCCTGGAAGCATTCCGATTCCTTAAATAAGAACTCAAATGTTTTTCAGACTCCTTTGCTCCTATTCTTGGCTAAGACCTTATCGCATATCTAACAGAGATGTGCATAATTTAATTCACAATCTGTCAGCAATCAGTTCTTTTAGAGAGTTAAAACTTTCGTATCCAAAAATGTCACACACAAGCTTGCGGGAAGTTCGCGCGTCATAGTAAATTGGGTGCAAGGACATGGTACAACTTTGGGCAACAAAGTGGCGGATGATCTGGCAAAGAAGGTAGACTTATCTCGGAAGATTAGTTGTCCCGTAGTAGTTGCACTCCTCATCCTGCTGGAGATGCTTCTTAACTTAGCTTAGGACAGACGGCGAGACGGAATAGCAAGAATCCTTTGGCATCGCCTCTATCCAAATGAAACTAAGAATCCCATGGCCACTACAAAAAGGCTGTACTGAAGACTTGCGGTTCCACTGACCGGAATCTTAAGACTTCGTAGTATGGATATTAACTGCTTCAGCCAGCAGCAAACTGCAAAGCTTGTAATTCCCGGTATTTTCTGGTTTGAGCACACAAAGTTCAATTGAAAGCCAAAGGAGAATCCTGTTATTAACGGCAGTCAAATTTTGATTAACTTCACTCGATAGCGAATAGATATATTTTTCACATTATTTTCTTAATAAATCTATATGAAAATTAAATATCTTGCTCTCATTTACTCTTCGGTTTTGTATAGTTTTTAATGCGTCCCACTCCTCATCTTACATGGAGATGTTTCAACGCCGCCCATTTCAATTTAGATCAGGACGGATGGTACAACGTAATATCGAGAATCCTCTGGCATCGTCTCATGGCCATTACACAAAAAGGTGGAGTGAAGACTCGAGGTCCCACTGACCGGAATCTGAAGACTTCCTGGGCTGAATATTAACTGCTTTAGCCAGCAGCAAACTGAGAAGCTTGTAAATTTCGATATTTTCTGATTTGAGTTCACAAAGTTTTTATATGACAGCGATTTGAAACTAGTTTTCTGTTCAATTGAAAACAACAGCAGCATGCCACGGCAGTCAACTTTTGATCGATTTCACTTGATATAGAATAGAAATTTGTTCCACAGTATTTTCCAAATAGATCCATATGAAAATTAATTATACTGTTCTCATTTCCTCTTCGTTTCTTTAAAGTTTTTACATCCCCTGAAGAAATTAAATATTCTGATTAACTTTTGCAAAACTTATCAAATTCTGTTTTCATAACAGTTCGCCAGTTATTTACAATTTGCATTTATTTTTCAGACATTTTCGTAATTTATGAATTAATTACATTTCAGACGAAAAATTGCAAATGCCAGTCACATTCGTACTGCAGACCACATGAAATCTCCAAGATGTTCTTTCTTTTAAGGATTTTTCTTTCATTCTTGTTTTGTAGGAGGAGTTTTGATATTTTTTTTAACAATATAAAATAGAGAAAAAATACAATTTTTATAATATCTTAATTTTTGTTAAGTCAGCACTATCACGAAGGCAATAATTCTCCTGGCAAAGGAACACAACGTGATGAGAGTGAGCCAGACAATCCACACGATACTTGCAAGGAATTCTATATGCAGGGTTAAAATGTATTTTCAAAATTTTTGCACGCTCACACTCACACACACACACACAAATTCATAGAAATTTAATGAAAGAATAATGAAATTTTGTCTCCTTTTTGTTTTTAAGACTTCAAGGAGCAGTTGAGCTGCATAAGGAAAAATTCAGTCATTTGGAAAAGTTTTCTTATACTCTGACAAACTAAAAGAAAAGAAATCAAAAAGACAAGCCATTTAAGCAGGAGTCTCTGGTAAATGAGGAACGAGTACGACTTTTGGGCAAATGAAAAAAAAAAAACGAGCCAGTCAAGTCATTTTTGTATGGAAGATGATGGCATAAACGTGTCTCTGCCTCAAGTAAATGGCGGACAATAACTTTAACGCTGCCATACACTTTTCCTCAAATCTTCCTTTCGTAATCCCTGTTTCATTATGGCAGCGTATCAGGCTCATTATATCTTCTTGTATGAATAAAAGATAACAAAGAAAATAAGAAGAAACGAGAACTAGATGAATGGATAAAGTGAAATCAGAACATGTACGCGCGTTTAATATATTCACTGAATTGGAGGTGTTTTCTCTTCTGTCTTGGCGGAGTGTGACACTTAAATATTTCCTTGGCCATTGTGGTTGTTCTTTCTTCATCGTTTGCTTTTAGAAAAGATACCAGCAAAGGGAGCAAAAGAGGGTGGGAGACAGAGAGGGCGGCTGGCTGGTTTAGATTTGCCAAAAGAAAAAATCTCGCCAAAGCAAACTTATTAGCCCCCAACTGCCCAGAGGTAATTAGAAATGTGTCCTTTTTTTCCTTTTTGCTTGGCTTAATTTCTGTTATTCACTTCCTTCAGTTTCCTGGGGTTTTGATTATTTTTATTCTTGTCTTAATCATAATGAGTGGCAGTCGGACATTTGAACATAATTGTTCAATTAATTCTCTTTCTTTTGGAGAGAACGAATAGCCAAGAAATATTTATTTCACTTTTTCTTCCTCTTTGTCTTTCAACTGGATGTTGAGGGCTTTAAAAGAGGGGGGGGGAGGGATGTGTTGTGTCTGAAAATAATAGTTAATTATCTAATTAAAAATAATTTCATTTATACGTTTATCTAGTTAAATTGGATGATAACAACAAATCGCTGCCTGTTGCGGGTAGTTTTTTAATATTTCACAAGATAATAGAAATCATCGTTTTTCAAATAGTTGTGATCCCTGCAGCATCTGCTTGCGATCTCTATAGATGTTTTTGTACAACAACGAAGTGCTTTAACACTTGAGCGCTTAGCCCCAAAATGAGATATATTCAACACTGAGGCCAATCTATGAACTACAAAATTTTCAGAAGCTGAAGTACTGCAATTAATGCGGGCATCTTGCTGCTACACTCCACCATTTTCCATCCTTTTTTAATTTTACAATTTTCACTGTTATTGCAATTCCTTGCAGAGTAATTTTGCAATCATTTTTCGCAACGCCTGTTTTATCTTTAAATGACAGCCAATCAATACATTCAATTACGTCGTTATGTTCTCCCCACCCTCAATGGATTATTAAATTTCTTACATTATATACAACGGGTGTTTGTTTTTGAGCTGGAGAGCGTTTGCCATCAGTTGATTTGACAGAATTGTTCTTGGGACTTACAATTGACATCGTGCCAACCTACGACGATCACATTCTAATAATTAGGGCTGATCTTATAACTTGTAAAAACTGGTATTTTCGGTTTTCATTATGATTAAGGGCCGCTGTTGGCTGACATAGTAAGACACAAGACTGCCATGCCTGAGGTCCCGAGTTCGGCTCCGCACTCAGTCATCAATATGGTGCCGAATATTTCTGATCTGCGTTAGTGCAGGATTGTGTTAATTCACTGGTCGCTGAACATTACCGACAGCGATTGACACCGTCATGTACTAAAAGAGCAGGATACAGCTCGGTATCTATAGCAAAAAAATTCACCGACAAAGTAATAAAAGTAAAAACAGTTACAAAAACCTTTCTATCTTCTAATCTGTCCTCCTAACACTATCCCCTCCTTTTCAGTTCCAAGTTCCAGCGCAAAAAAAAAAATATACCCGCTATAAATACTGGTATTTTGCAACTTTTTTATTTGTTAATTCCAACATTAAATTTTTCCGACTCGCGTATAAAGAATTTGGAGAATACCCGCGTCTGTACTTGTATGTGTTACCAGCAGAATTGCCTTCCGGCTTCAGGTGTTCGTTCTGTCATTCAATTATAATTTAGTTCCACTCTCACTTGAGTTGCTACGAACAAGTTCGAAATGATTGTTTGCCATTTAAAAATTTGCAATTCGGTTTGATTGTGTCTTTTGTTGGCAAATAAAATAGCAGAGTTATTGTTTTTGGCAGTTGTGTTTTTTTTAGTTATCATCAATTGATTTGGTTTTTACTTGACTTGGAACTTTTGCAATGCACTTCTATTGAAAGAAATCCTGCTTTTTAGTAAATGAGGGGATGGATTTTATTTTTTTCTTTTCAATCATATATGTATGTATGAGCGTATGTGTGTTGGGAGTGTGTGTATGTGTTTAGTATTGAAGGGGATTTGATATAATAGACAGTTTAAGATGGTATGAAATTGACAGTTATTTTCAAATTAATTTCGTATTTAATTTGAAAACAGAAACTTCTTCATCATCATCATCCTCATCGTCATCGTCATCTCTGAGTATGAGATAGAAAATTACAGCCTTTCAGGGTAATTGCAATTGAGTTAATTTTTTATTTTATTTATTTAGTCTATCCCCTGTTTAATGAGTTACGTGATATCGTTAGTTCTTGTAATAACCATAACATGACCTCTAACCCATAATTATTTTAGCTAATCATACTTCAATCTAATTCTTTATTTACCATACTACCACATGTGTGTGCGTCAATGTGTGTGCAAGTATGCGTGTGACTCCACGTGTTGTAACAACTAAATAACCTAAAAGGAAACATCCTGTCTGCCAGGAAAGCGTATAAAAATCATCATCAGGAACAGAAATGGAAGTGTATGGAAATTGGAAATAAGAATGAAGCAAATAATAATAAATAAATTATATAAAAAAACTGAAAAAGAAAATGTTGTTGTTTGGTGTTAAACCTGTTTCTTTTTCTCTGCCAAATATGTAGAGTATTTCAACCGCTAATAATTAAGTTAAACAACAACAAAATGTTTATTGGCAATTTGTTACGCCTAAACGTAGGCACGCGTTTAATATTGACTGTAATTTTCATAGTTTAAGTTTTTCATCCATAATAAAAAGCCACTAGATACAAATATTGTTAAAGGGTTTTTGTTAGGGACGTGGAGTCTAGATTAGATAGAAATGATTGTTCGTTTCGCTAACGCTCACGTGTTTTTCACATCAATCAAGGAGGGAAATGTTGGAACAGTATATTTTGTAGTTTGAAAAGTGATCACTGAGTTTTTGTTATGACTTTGATTTTTGTTTTAAGCGTCTCACTTATTAAAGTGAAAGTTCGAAGTAAATATCTTGTGTTGTTCTAAGAAATGTTGGGTAAATGTTCCCTGCTGATCTGCATTAGCCCCAGTGAAGTGCGCACACGTGAACTAGCTAAAACCTGTCAATTGATCACTTACAATTTTTTAGTAAGAATTTTGGCGAAAAAAGAACCAGCACATAATTGAATTACAAGAGTTTTAGAAAAAATATGTGTTAAGCTTTCGCACATAATTTCAATCGCTATAATATTTTTTAAACAGCATATATGTAACCACTCACGTCGCTGCCAATCCCGTGAGCACTGCCCATCCCTAATATTAATAAAAGTATCTCCAATGTACTCCTTTTAAATACTGTAGACACGCGATTATTATTTTTTCCGTGTCAAGTTTGATTGTTGTACAAGTATCGTTTGACGTGTTTTCAAATCGTTTTTATTTAAGCTCTTAGGGTAGACCAGGGTTGCCAGGTTTTTTCAACAGTCAAATTTTGTAAGGTGCGGAAGAAAAGAGTTATACTCCATGATCATCAATTAGACGGATTTGACAATAGTTTGAGTAAAATTTTATAATATTTTTTTAATCGAACAGCCCAAAAATTTTGAAAATTTTTTCAACGAACAGAGAATAAGAAACTTCATTAAACATTTTTTTAAACGTTTATATATTCCTTTATATTTTTTTTAAATAATATATATATTTTTTAAAGCACAAGTACAAAAGATTCTCTTACAAAATGTTGACGATAGTCTTACGACATTGAAAGTCATATAATTTTGTTATTGTGTCTTATATTTTGGGTGTCTCTTTCATTATTAATATATTCTTTTAACTTGCCGCTAGGAAAAGTAAAAAAGTTTGAAAGAAGGGCCTTTGAAAACATCAAGTTTTTATCAGATCTCGTCTTTTTGAGGTTCTAGGAAACTTTTACTACGAAGCTTGTAACTCTTGGACGTCTTGAGCGAGTCGAACCAAACTGGCGACTTTCTAAGGAGTTTCATTGAACCTGAATTTTCTGCGAATTAGAAGTAAACTCGAATAGTAAAGGAAGAATATATATTTTATAAAAAATTTGTTTTTAAAATAATTTTTAAAAGCTTTTTTAAGACGATTCCACGAAATAAATAACTTTAAACGTTAAAAAAAAGCACAAAACGGGTCAAAATCTGTAAGTATGTTTGTGAAGGGAAAAAATTCGAAGGAAGTAATTTGAAATAAAACAGATATTATATATCTGGTCAATTAGTGTTCACGATTATTTTCACGATTAGTGTTCACGATTATTTTCATTTATTATAAAATGTTATAAATTAACGTTTGATAAGACGTTCCAGTTTTATTAAATAATATTTGTAGGGGTCTTTGATTGCCTACAGGCTTTAAAATAGTTTTCAGATCAAATGATAATAAAATTTAATGATCCTTTTAAACAAACATCCTTACAGAAGTGTTTTCAATTTGGAGTATTTTTTTAGTTAATAAGAAGTTCTAAAAAGTACTTAATTATGTAGTCTGATACGCTGTTTTGCTATCGCAAATATATTCGATTTTTTATAAAAGTTCTTTAAAAAAATATTATTCGAATATTCGTCAGAAAATATTTAAAATGTTTTATTCTATATTGAAAGATATTGTTCGTTCGAACACAATTGAAAAAATTTTATTGGAATATTCGAATAATTTTTATTTAAATGAGCACTTTACTGGATGGTTAATTACTGAGCTGGGCTTCAATCGCGGTTGCCACAGCCTGCCCACAACACAAGGACTTTTTGTATATCTAAATGCAAGCCTTCCCATTCGAAGATTATTTCTTAATCGAACATGATCATGACTTTCTAATGAAAAAGTCGGAGAATCCCTAAAAAACCTCCCATTATATGGACACATACTTTTGTAACATCAACTTGGCAACCCTAATATATCCGAAATATTTTCTAAATACAACACAAAACAAAAAAAAATAAAACGTATCCTTTTCTGCATATCATTTCTTACACTTTCATTTAAGGGTGCAAGAAATTATCTACTCACGACATTCTGTTTGGTTTGAATTTTATAAACTATTTTGGCTGTTGTCTCTGGCGGCAAGTACCTGTCCGCAGCAATAATTAACTTTGTAACATTAAACACGCTTCTCATACCCTACGAAGGCAGGCAGTGGAATGAAACCTGAAACCAGTAATAAATATTTGAATATGTGGTTTAATATACAAGTAAATAACTGCCCCCCTCCCCCTCTTCCCAAACCGATTACTTTTATAGATTAAATTTACCAAAAAAGAATGAGAACTTGTTAAAACACCCTGAAAGTATTTGAAAATTTTACAAAATCTGTGCAGACGATTAAAGTTTTTCCATTTTTGAGAAATGACTTCTCAAGCAGAGGTTCTTTTCTGTACTTTGCAAAAGTTTGGAGGCACAAAAGTTTTAAGTGCTTTTTTCAACTTTCAATTTGTGTAGCGGGGAAGAAGTTTGTTTTAAGGATTTAATTAAAATAACGCACTTGGAAATATATATTTTTCTTTTCATTTTCCCATTAAGAAAGTTGTCATAAGTGGTCAACCACTTTAAACGAAAAGAAGACGAAGAGGAAAGAAAAAAGATTTTCCTTTAACAAGTGTTGGGGCGTACGTACGAACAAGTAAGTCCTGACGATGGTTGGGTGCTTGTCTTCAAATGAGTTGTTTTTTTTTTTTGCTTCCAAGGACTCACTGAGGCGTTGTAAAGCTTCATGTTTTGCGTGTTTAATTTTTAGCTTGACTTGACTTTTTTTGTTATGTAAAACATTCCAATGGCTGCATTAATTGGGCTAAATTGTTCCTTAATAACGAAATGGGAAATAAAAATTTAAACAGGTTTGTGGTTCGGCTTGTTCTCTCTTCCTGTGTTGGCCTCATTACATTCGATTTGATTAGATTTGTTTGCCAAACAAAGTCATCAGGTGGCGGAGTTTATGTATTAAAATCTTTTTTTTTATCAGTATTTTCTTTTTTATTTCTGGTTTTTCCATATGCTAATTCGAGTGGAATTAATAGTTTCCGGTGTTTAAGTTCTTCCATAAACAAACTCTTCGTTATTTGTTGTGTGGCTTTATGCGTTTAAAGTGTTTCTACTTGAACGCTTTCTAATCATTTTACAATTTTATTTTATTAAGGACTTTTGAGGGAATAGTTCAATAAATCAGTTGATGATTTGAGATTTTAGAAACACAAAATTTTTTGCTATTAATATTCATGTTTTAATGAATTACAATATTCTAGGATTTATAAAAGAGCTTCATAGAGATATAGAATATACAGGGAATACCTAATTAATTGCATGAAATCGTTAATTACTTGTATGGAGTTTCAACAAAAAAGTCTTAAGAAGATTTCATAAATTTTTACAGGCGAATGAAGTTATTTATTTTGTTTTTCTGCGATATGGAATTCAATTAATTGAGTTTATCGCTATTATCAGTTTAATTGAGCTCAATTAACTGATATATTTTCTTAACTAATTGCTCAATTAATACTTAATTAACACTTAATTGCGCAAAGCTAAACATGAATCATTACAACAAGTTTGTTTAATTAAGAATCATCATTGTCGTGGGGATTTGATCGGGGCTCTCTACAACAGTTTAGTATTGCAGCACTTCTCGTAGACAATTTTCTAATATAAATTTTTGTAAAAGAAAATTATTGTCACATTTAACTAAAAGGCCTAATCATTGGCAATTAAGCAAAATACACAAAATGACTACGGATGAAAAAGTGTAGCGGCCTTTGAAAACACCGCTGTTCTACTCTGCAGTGTGAGTTGAAAACAAAATTTATGTTGACTAACGGACGGACTTTAATTGAAAAATCAAATAACTTTTAAGCCAAAAATTAGGGCTTCCGCATTTGATTTTGCGAAAGTACAAATTCAACATATTTTACACTTTCCTACGATATTTAATCAAACGCTTTATAATTAATTTATTGCAGCTCACTCTCTCTCTATCTCTCTCTCCCTCTCTCGATCTATGTATGTTTTCGATTGTTTTTAGTTAATCCCTGGCCGCTTGAATTTTATATTACAGAGAGTCCACTGTATTTCAACCTGAAAACGAAAAAGTACAGATCACAAGCTGTACTCATGTCGCAAGCCACAACTGTATCAAACCTGTTAATATATACATTAAAAAGTTTTATATATTAACGAGTTAATTAGCAAAAGTGAAAATTTAAAAAGGGTATAAAAAACAAGTTTTATAAGCCTTGTTATTTCCAATCCTTTAAAGAAATTCTTTTAATAAAGGAACAAATATTTATACAAAACACATTTTCATCGCAGTGAATTATTTAATATTCAAAATTTAAAAGCTAAGAATTCATATCAATTATAAAACTATAAATATTGTCAACATACTTTTCAATAAATTTAAAGAAATCTGAAAAACGAAAGTAATAAAATATGATTAATAAATGTAATAACCCCAGGCAAAAAAAAAGAGCAGCACTCATGTCCTTAAACACACAAATCACAATTAGAAAAACTCAAATATGAGCAAAAAATCTCAACGTTTAAATACTGTCAACACAAAATAAACAGGCAAAAATGATGGCGCAACATACGCACGTACTCGTATTAGACATCACATGAGCAACGCTTGGCGACAAGGAATCCAAATCGAAACAAACCACAAACAACAACGTTGCACTTCGAGCAGGCCAGTGAGTACTTGTGCTTTGCAGGAGTGTATAATATACGATCTTAAATGATCGTAATACGAATATGATAAAATCAACTCAGGTGGTGATCATAAATTGTCAATAAACCATAAACAGCACACAAGTGCAGACCAGCAGTAACAAACGACAATATTCTTTACCAACAGCAACGGCACAAGTATTAGCAACATAAACAGTAACAGCATCATCAGTTGCCATAACAAACGTAACATGTTGAGGTGCAACTGACACTTGTCGTGGTGGTGGTCGTGCCATTTACACACTTTCTTTACCTGCTGGACATATTCATATTCGGAGAGTCTGGCCCATAATAAACATTCCAAAGAAAAAGGAAATCTTAATTTCAAGTTCACGTTTCAACCTGCACATGAAAAAAGGACAATGCAGATCTCGGAACCTGCTGCAATCCCATCATCAATGCTAAGAAGTATTTATATACAGCCCCATATGTCTGGTGCCTTATTTTCATTTGACAGTTCTTGCAATTTATAAAATTTTTTTTAAAACTTTCAAAAAATCGGGAGGCTGTTGGCCTTACATCCTTTTAGAAAAAATCGAGTTTTCATCGGATCTCGAGCTTTTGAGGATCTGTGAAGCTTCCCCAACTAATTCTGAGAGCCAATCGCAATGTCTGTATGTATTTTGTGAGTGCGTCAGTATGTCCGCTTATAACTTTTGAACGACTGAAGCGACTTAAACCAACCTGAAAACGTTTTGAAGAGCGTTCTTGGACCTGGATTTTCTATGAACCGATAGATTTCAAGATATTAAAAAAAATTGGAAAATAATCAACTTTAAAAGTTGATTTTTTAGAATAACTTTTTAACGGCCTGTCATTTAAAAATCGCGTCGATCACTGTAAATCGCGTCATGAACGAAGAGATTCGAAAAAAAACGATTTGTTTTGTAAAACTCAAAAGTTATTATCTGGTCCGTTAGAGTTCCCGATTTGGTTATATATATACCACGGCAGAATCGCTTGATTTAAATATGAAATTTTAAGTGTTTTAGACCGGAGCTCAAAAGCACAGAAACCGGGTTACGATCGCTTTGCGGCTGAAATTAGTGGGAAGTTACAGGGATGGCCTTTAGGGTTAACCATTTTCCATATAATCTTTCTAATAATTAGGGTAGATTTCTTAAAAGGAGAGGAGGAGAGTAACCAAATACTCCGGAATTAGAATTGTGGGTGTTCAATCATATGATTTCTTTTGATTTTTAAATGAGTTCTGATATCGTCTTCCATTTCGTTACTTTTGGGCAGGGATGCATCCGTTTTGCCGTTGTATTGTTCCAATCGTCAGTGGTTAAACTTGAGGACATCCGGCTTAAATTTTCTTATATGGAGATATCTGATCGTAGGCATAGAACGATCAGTAACGACTCCGATAGATCGCCTAGAAGATGATTCTCCAATAATTTGTGTGTGTGTGAGTGCTTGTCAAGGAATGTAAGGATGGAAGTTGAATTTTTTATGAGTAGGCATTCAGGGAACGACCCCAACATAAGCAGTGCATTGCGCTGGAACTGGGAAAGAAGGGAATAGTTTTAAAAAGACAGATAGAGACAGACTAGAGGATAGAAAATTTCGTTGCACCTATTTTAACTTTTATAGTACACTTCGGTAAATATTTGTGCTACAGGCACCGACGAAGGAGGATCCTGTATTCAGCTCTTTAGTAAATGACGGCATTAGTCACTGTCAAATTGTGTAGGGATCAGCTAATGATCAATTGTGGCTTGTGCTGTCTGTTTACAAATTTTTGATGACGCTGCCAAAAGGCATCATTTCCAATGAAACCAGGCGCCTTATAACACCGCTAAATGCATCAATAACTTGAGTGTAGAAATTGTTTGCCGCAAATCGTGTAGGGGTCAGTTAATGATCAATTGTGACTGATCACTCATACATCAACTTGTATTTGTGTCTTGTTCGTTTGTTACGAAAATAATGTTGCATTATGATTTGAGAGTTAAATGAACTACTTATTTTCATTTTTGTTGGTGCTATTTGTCGTCTCTGCTTCTGTTTCGTTTGTTTCTGTGTCAATGTTATTGTTGCATGGTCAGGGAATAAGCTCGTGTTGCATTGTCAAACTTGCCATAAATATCATCTTTTTTCTGTTTTATTATATGTTTCTGTTGGCGTTGTTTACCAATTTCGTTGTGGCTTTTTGTCTGTTTTTGGAGAATAGCAGAGTAGAGCAGAGCAGAACTCATGTGGTGTCAGCGTGTGGAGTTCGTTGTAACAGCAGTTGGGAAAAATGCCGCCAAATAAATGCTGGCGATATGTATTGCAAACAACAATATTCAGTTATATGTTATTATATTTTTTATTGTTGTTTTTGTTGTTGTGATTAATTAAACCGACGGGGACGCATGATTTATAATGATGAATTTATTTCAGCCGATTTGAGTGGCGAACAAAGTAAAATATCCGCTTTTAAAATAAATATTATTGACTTTGACCGACCACATCGTACTGAAAGATGTCGTCAATATGCTTGTGCGTGCGTGTGAGTGTGTTTGATCTTAATGTCGCTTTACTTTCAATAACCATTTTGGGCTGGAAGTCATAAAACATAATTCACTTTTATTTTTTTTTAGAAGTAGAAGAGCAACTACAAAAATGGCAACTTGCTTGAGTGCAAAAGAACAAATTTAGATTTCACTTGGAGAATAAATTTATAAAATTTTTTTTTGTTGCACGGCACACGTTTCTTTCGTAAAAATATTTAGTGTTTTAGTTTCGATATTCAAGAACCTTTTTGATCTGCTTTTGGAATGTTTGTGCGTTTTAGTTTTCCCTTTCTGAGAGAAGGGCAGCATTTGTTTATAAGAACGTGTGTGTATCTATTTAATTAAATCATCAGGCAATTTTTAATTTACTTGTTTTTCAATAAAATTGTTTATTTTAATTATTTAATTCTTAACTGGCCATGGACACGCATATTTTGAGATTTAATTTAAATTGATGGTGTAGCAATATCGTCAACATAAATCTTTAGCAGGTGCAAAAACGTAGTCAACAGTTCTTTTTTCTAAATGATCTGTATTTTAGTGAGATTATAAATGAAATAGTTTTTGTATGTGATCGCTTAATCGATTTACATGAAATTTTGGCAGACGGATATATCCCGGATGAATATATAGTAAGTTGTTTCATTAAAAAAGTGGGCGTGGAAGAGGTGGGGTGGTCGATTTCGTCTTTTACAAATTTATCCAATCAACTATGATGAAATATTAAATCCGTGAGTAAAATCTAATTTAAAATTATATATAACTTAGTCTTCAAAAGATAAGTTCCATGATCGCAAAGTAGCGAAAAGTATCCAAATTGTTAACCTTGTCAATATTCTTTCTGAAATAATCAGGGCTATTGTTTCAACGTTCGTTTGAATTAGAAATTATAGACTCGCACATGATTCGTTTAAGTGAATAGCAGACGACTACTCGTATGGAAGAGTGGCGATCTTGACACTGTTGCTCCCATTGCATCTGATACGGGTAATTCGATCGTCTGTTCGGATCGCGGAAGATTCTTCTATGGCTAAAAATGCTGGCTGATTAATTATGCTTCCCTCTGCTCCTTATGACGCACACGAATCAAATGACAAGTTGCTTATTTCCAGTTCAGAGATTTTTTCTGGGATTGATATAGAATTTTGAAGAAATGATGGTTCCATTTTGTAAGTTTTGGGATATATTTTCCGCCAACCGATCAGCATAATGAAAGAGTCTGTTAAGCCTTAAATATGCCAAAAGGGTTTGTAAACGATTTTATTTTTATGAAACTAAAGTTTACTTGTCTAATAATTTTAAGCCCACTGGGCGCTGAGACAATAATAATGAAATGTAAATAAAATTATAAAAAAAAATATAAAAAAGAGGAACAATTTATTATAAATATCATTTATTAAGCCGATAACCCAATTTGGCTTTAATCGCGTTATTTTGATATCAACCAACAAGATCAGACAAACAATTTTCGTAGAACATTTTCTTAAAATCGATTCTAAATATATTTTATTTGTTTTAAATATGGGAGAAAATATTTACTTGAATAAAGAAACAGTCACATTCAAGCAAATATTTGCTCATTAAAACGTAACCACTAAAAATTAATGAAAAACATTTTAATACAGACAACTGTTTGTTGCTTTAAACTGTTTCCAATCGTATTGGATTCCGTGCCTTTAACAATCAAAATATATATGAAACCATTTAAAATCATAATATTTTACTCTACTGTTTATTGGTTACACTTCTTTGGGCAAATATTTGACAAGTGCGACTGTACTTTAAAATTTGAAAGACTTTGTTGAAATTATTGTTTGTAGGAATTATAGTTTAAAGTCAAATTTACATGAAAAGTAAAATTCTACAGTCCAGCGATCGTAATAGCGATCTTATAAATTTCTAATCTCCGATCGTCATGAAATCGACAGCTAAATAGTAGAAATTTGATTTATCTTTGATAAAAGTAATTAAAAAATAAAATATTAAAATAACTCATAAAGTGTTATGATGGCGCTATATCATACGCCAATCACGGCCAACAAGCGATCACTGCCCCGCTCAACTCAAAAGTGTAAAAGAACATGTGAATTTCACTAGGAGATCCTGCAGAAAACTGTCAGTTTGTGGAGGTCTATTGGCCAATAATTCTAAACAAATCTGTTGGAATATATTTTCCTTTTAATTTCTTTTTGTTGTCTTTTGTAGCTGTTGTTGTTGTTGTTGTTGTTGGTATATTTTAGAGTATCTGAAAAACATTTGTTTATGCTAAAATCATCCAATTAGCGAGATTGTTATTTTTCTCCTGCCCGTTTTTCTGTTCTTACAATGTTTTATGGATTGTGGCTCCGGGTGACGCAGATATTATGCACCAGATATGTCTCTATATTTGTCTGTCCCTGCGTTCGTCTTTCAGTCTACTTTTAGTTTTTTTATAATATTAAAATTTTTTTTTTTTGAGAATCAATTTTGTATGAAATAGTTTTTCTGTTTGTGTTATTCAATAAAGAATATAAAGATACTTAAATGTTATGAATCTTAGTTGTTCTGAGGAGGAGTAACGAGGGTGGTCTGCATACTGTAGCACTCTGTGTTCACATTTCCCGGGGCAAATATTTAACAAGAGCGCTCAAACCTTTAGAGTTATAATTTTCTTATCAATATTATTTATGATTTCTTCACCTACACGAATTGCTTCATAAACTAACCATTTTTCAAACTCCTTAGTTTTAATTATGTGCTGATTCAGTTTTCCCCCCAAAATCTTACCAAAAAATTCAAAGTGATCTATTGAGGGGTTTTAGCTAGTTCCCATGCGCACTTCACTGGGGCTAATTCACATCATCAGGGAACCTTTACACAACATTTCTTAAAATAACTAAAGACATTTATTTCAAGCTTCTACTTGAATAAGTGAGAAGAAGCCTAAAACATATATCAAAGTCATAAAAAGAACTCACTGATCACTTTTCTTTTAATCTGAATAAATTATATAAGAAGTGTTTAGATCGTATACACTCACTTGCGCCGTAAATAAACAAAAATGGATCATGTGGACTCGTCTCTTGCTATTTAAAATAAAAATTATATTCTATTCATAATATTAAATTTTCAGGCTGTGATCGATATTTAAAAAATTACAAAATAGTCCACACATTGCGCTGCGATCATTTTAAAATCATATTTACTTGTTTCCTTTTTAATATCAGAGTGTTATTATTGGCAATATTTCAGTTTCCAATTGGCTTTTATTTTGTGCCAGAATGTCTTCAATCCAACTTATAAATTTGCTGTCGAATATTTAATTTGTTTATATCGAAGGAAAATTTCTTTGTTACAATTTATTTTTGAGACAAAAATATCTTAAACAATTATAATAAACTAATTTTTTGACATATTGTCATTGTACTATTATAATATGAAATTTATTTGTTGGGTGGTTAAGCAATGTCTATATGCATTTCATTGGTGCTTCTTACCAAATCGTCAGTAGACTTCAACCACAGTTTTGCAAAGTTTCAAACTTCTCAACTTATTGAAAGACTTCCAAAAACCATCTGAGAATTATGTTAAATAAATTAACTATAAAAATTCACAAACAATTTAAAAAAATCACATTATAATAAGTGTAGCAGGCTATGAAACTTATACAAACCAAACCCAACAAACAACTTTTTATTCGATACGACTCTATTTTATTTTTCTATACCTTTATACAATTAGAAATCCCTTGGATAACAATGAAAGTATTTATAAGGCAAAATGAAAAATTATTTTTATATTTTATATTATATAAGTTAATGTTTTTATCCCGTTTTCGAGCTCTCATCAGATGTCCAAGTTTTCTTGTAGTAGAAAGGTTCTGAGAGCCCGTCACTATGTTCGTGTGTGTGTGTGTGTGTGTGTATAAGTACGTGATCCCCTTGTAACTTTTGAATGCTGAATCAAATCAAATCTAACTGGTAGAGTTCCGAAGAGCGTTCTTTATGTTAGAGTTCCAGTGATATTGAGCCGATATCTCAAAAAAAAAAACTTAGAAAAATAGGAATTTTCAATATTTTTTTTTTCAAGAATAACTTTTAAGTGGTTTTAAGCTACTCGCCTCTTAACATTTAAGTCCACGTCGATCATCGTAAACCGGGCAAAAATCGGTTAATCCGTTCGTTATATATAGTTAATGAAAGACCTCTAGAAAAGCGATTGTTTCTGAAAAACTCATATCTCACATATCTGAAGAGTTACTGATTTCGACTCTCTTATAGTAATCGAAAACTGCATCAATCACCGCTTATCACGTAGGAAACGGTTGGCTTACAAATGAAAAACTAGGTTACGATCGCTTTGCGGTTAAAATTAGGAGGAAGTCAAAGGGACGTCCTTTAGGGAGAACTATTTCCGATAACTTTTTTTTTATATAAAAATTGTACGATCACAATAAAATGTATTAACAAAATGAAAATATAAAATGCATATAATTTTAGTTTTCTATTTTTGTTGGAAAACTTGAGAGTTTTTCTTTACGATTTTTTCTTTTAAGAGAACGTTACTGACTGAAATAGAACTGCCACTGAACTGATAAGAAAAAATTAATAATCCCTCAAATAACGATCAATAGGGAAAAAGACTTGCAATTTTTATTGTACTTAAGATCCACCCTCGTTCAATGGGTAGGAGTTGCGATTCCAAATCAACTTTTTTCTTAGCGCTGATGCTTTAAATGTACGAGTATTTACGAGGTTAATATATAAACTACTCTCTAAGAGCCATTGTATTTTTGCATACAACATTTATTTGAATTTTATTTTATTTTTTGTTGTTGTTGCTCGTGGTCTTCTGTAAAAGTGTATTTATGCAAAATAAACAATATCAATTGTAATGTTTTTGTTTTTATTTCTGTTTGTTTTTGGCATCATTTTGTACGAGCATGTCGTTAAGGATGTTTTAACAAATGAGAAATTTAAAAGAGGGCAACCAGGCTGGTCTGCTAGCCGATCGATCGATCGTTCGATCTACCGACTGGCTGGTATTTAGTCTAGCATACAAATGAAGCGAAAAGTATGCAGCAACGTTTTCTCTGATTATATGCGGAGATATGAATATGGTTCCCACCATATTGTTTGATGTTTTTGTTGCAAAACAAAAAAAATATTTTATTTAAGTAATTTTGTTTTGCAGTGATTTTTTTGTTGTTGTTGTGATATTAATAAAAATATTTTGCTGCCAACAATTACTGGACATAGTGTTCAAGTGGGGGTTTTTATTTTAAAAAAATTTCATTTGTAATGCTGCCAAAAAAACTCCAAAAATTGTAAGAATAGAAGCCTCAAAATTTTAGGTCATGAAGAAATTCCTGATCCTCCAGGACTTTCAATAGTTAAAAGCAACAGCAGTTTCAAAAGCTATTGTCCACACGATCATTATCCCATAGCACTCAGTAGAAATAACCCAACCGCAGGTTAATTTAAATTAAAACCAAAATATTCATTTTGAACATGTTTTGCATGTCGTTGATATAATCATGTCGATATGGATTTGAAATTTTTTAAGTGATTTTTCCCAGAAATCTCAATAATTCGTTTCCTTTTTCAAATACATATTTTGTCAACATTTGCTTTGACTGTGTTCCAGCGTTTAATTAAAAATAATTTATAAAATTTGAACTCTTTTTATAGAATCAGATAAACTTGCTTGCAGTCCTCAACCATGTTGGCAACGAAATATAAAAAGAAATAAAGAAAACTTGCTGCTTTCAAATAGAACACGGGAACTTGACCCAAAATTGAGCACAAAATTAAAAAAGGAACATCTTCGTAAACGTATCTGCATACGATCAATGTCTGAACGTCCGTCCCTCTTAATGTTTCACTATGGCTGCAGCAGTAAATATCCTTTCACAACCAATAAAAATAAACTTCGATGGTATGTTAATCCAACAAATATATATAAAACAAAACAGTCAACTTTTTATATTTATTAGGCCAAAAGAAAATTTTAATGAACTTAAACTAACAAAAAAAACCAAGAACAACTACAAGCGTTTATAAGAAATAAAAAAAAAGTAACAAAACATGCATAATAAAACTTCTGTGAACAAAAAGAAAACAAAAAAAAAACGTTTATAATGTTGCAGTGAAATTAATGAAATAAAAATTTATATAAATAAATATAAACTGGAGGAGAAAAAAATTGTTTCTAAAAGAATACAAATCAAACGATTGAATCTAAAAAATAACTGGAGTAAAACTAACGTCGAACACATCAACGACCAGCCAAGAAAATAAAATTATTATCATTTTTCGTGTTGGTGGCATTTAACCACCACGCGATCACACAAGACAACTCAACGAACACAAGCAGACAATTTGAGCAGGGCTTTGAAGTAATTTAATCATATACTTTTTAATGCAAATATATTTCTAGTTAAAAATAAATATTGCAAATTGTTGTGTAACAAGTTGGTTACAATTTCTAATGTAGGATGTCGTCCACAACGCGGTTTAAGTTGGAAGACACTCTTGGAATTAAAGATGATCGTCATGTTATTAATATCAGTACAAAAGAATTGACACTGCACTCAGTTTAGACTTCAAACTTTTCTTGTAACACACAAAATATATATGATCAGATCGAACCGATTTTGTTGGTTAAAATTGCACGATTTAGCAATAATTGTAAAAACAACCAACGTGTTATTGTAAAATACAAAATTTACAAAAAACTTGGTAGCGGTGCAACTATTGTGGTTAGGCTACAAATAAAACTGTTAAACGTAGTTTCTTTACAAGTGAAATTGTAAAGCAATAATTTTTTGTAGTAAAATTTTTCATATCGGGACAAGCCATTAACTCAATAACGTTTTATTGCAGATCAGAAAAATTCCGTACCGCATTCATGACTGAGTCCGGAATCGAGCTCAGGATTTTATGATTCGTAGAAATCACAAAGAAATAGTTAATTTTAAATATGTACATATTATTGGAAATAGACGTTTTTTAAACCTACTTAATTTTAATTATGTGCTGATTCTTTTTTCCAAAAATCTTTTAAAAAAAAATGAAAATGATCAATTGAGGGGTTTTAGCTACTTCCTTTGCGCATTTCCCGGGGCCAATGCAGATCATCAGGGAGCATTTACCCAACATTTCTTAGAATAACTAAATATATTTATTTCAAACTTCCACTTTAATAAGTGAGAAGCCTAAAGGAAATATCAAAGTCATAACAAGAACTCACTGATCACTGATCACTTTTCCTTTTTTGTTTTTTCAATTGATCATTTTGATCACTTTTCCTTTTTTATTTTCTTACATTCTTATTGTACAATAAATAAATCGTTAAATTTACTTTAACTTATCGATTGGTAAAAATTACAATTAAATTAGTTTAAATAAAATAAGGATTCGTAATAAAAGTTTCTTAACTACTTTTGGTTAGTTAACTAAAATTGGTTATTTTAACTAACGATAACAGTTAAAAGTCATCGATTTTTACAATGAAAGAAACTTTCCTTTGTGGTTCTTTTAACTAACAAAAATTGTTGCGTATAACAAATTGCAAAAACACTTTGCGTTAGCAGTAAAGTTACTATTAAATTGTTAATTTAAACAAGAAAATTAGTTTGTTTATAAAAATCCCAAAAACAATTACTACTCTGAAGTAGTAAGTTTAACCAACCGATATATTGTAATTATAAAAATTTCATTTGTATTTTACATTAACAATTGATTTACAACCAGAATTGGTTAGATTAACCCACAGAGATATTATAATCCTAAAAATTACACTAACAATTTACCACCAGAATCGGTTAGTTTACCCAACAAAGTAGTCCTAAGAATTCCATTCACAATTTACATTAACAGTCAACTTACAAGCAGAATTGGTTAGTTTAACCAACAAAGTATTGTAGTTCTAAGAATTCCTTTCACAATTTACATTAGCAGTCAACTTACAAACAGAATCGGTTCGATTAACCAACAGAGATATCGTAACCCTAAAAGTTCCATTCACAATTCACATTCACAGTCAATTTACAACCAGAATTGATCAGATTAACTAACAGAGATATTATAATCTTAAAAATTCCATTCATAATTTACAGTAATAATTATTGTACTACCAGAATTGGTTAGATTAACAAAAACAACTTTTTAAATACTTAAATCAATTCCAAGACCCATAAGATGTTATGGAGTATCACAGACGATCTCAGTAAAATAATAACGTATTCATAGAGAACTTCATATACAAAACGCATTCTTCTCTACATATGTGGCATCTTATGCTGAAGTTACACACCCCCCCTGCTAGACGAAAGTATCAGGAACTATTGAACTCGGCATATTTTATTTGTCTAACATAGGCTGGGCATTATAGAAAACTATTTCATAATTATTAAGAATTATTTCTAGTGTAATTTTTATACAAGGTCCCATAAATCAAATTGAAAGAAAAAATATGGGTTGATTTTCTTAATTAATTCTCTTGCAGCAAACAAGTTTTCAAGAAAACATCCTTTAAGGATCTGATAATCTCGAATTGAGAAGTAAAAAACAAAAAACGCAGTAACGATGGACTTACTAAACTGATCATTTATGGTTAAAATTTTCATGTTTGAATTATTCTTGTGTGGATGAATGAAAAGACAAAAAAGAAAAGCGCAAGAAAACAATTTTTAGAACAGGCACAATAAAATAACACAATCTTCTGCGTACGATTAAAAGTTCTTCCGCAGATACTCGTGTAGTCGCATGCAAATTGTGAAGATGCACACACACACACACACACACAAATACGCTATTTGTTGGTGTTGTAAATTCTTAACGTTTTATTTGAAATCGTACTAAAACGTATTGAAAGACGTCTCTGAACGGCTACAAATGATCTCGTTTGCATTTCGTAGTCAAGTTGTAGTTTGTCCGTCCGTCCGCCTGTCCGTCTCTCTGTTTGTTGCTCCATTCATTTATTTTGCTCCGATTTTGTTTTTGTCATCGATATTATATTTGTTGCGTTATTTATTTATTTCTCGTATTTATTGATTTAATACAATAAATTTTGCATGTTTGCATCCAATTTAAATAAAATTCGACAATTCTAAATCACCACATTTTGACGTTGGCTACTGTTGTTGTCCACCATTCATGTCCGATCGTTATGAATATGTACGCTTGTATACGCTCAGCTATCCTCCGTATTACTTTTGCACACCTGAATCGGGTTTTTATAAATACAATATTTTTTTATAAGTGGAGCAAAACTAGTAACGCAACATGTTGATTTTTATTAAACAGTTGAATTCGAATAAATTAAATTGTTCAATTCAGAGATCAATTCAGGTAATTTTCTTATATTTTTTCTCTCTCTCTCTCTCTCTTGAAATAAGAAGTAGAGAAGTTTTATAGCTCCTAACCTTCCTCCTGCGCTAATCGAATTATTTATTTCAATTTATATCGTTTAAAATGCAAGAAAAATTTCAAATTAATAGAAGCCAAAATTACTCGAAGCCAAAATAGGAAAATGTGTCTCAACGGATTCATGTCCTGCGAGTGATTGTTAACTCTGGGTGAACTGAGGACTCGATCGGAGCTGGAATTTATAACTCTTTCCAAAATTCAATGATATATATATATATATTTTGAAATAAGAACTTTAATTTTACTTTATTGATTCTTATCTCGAATTTTCGTCAAAAAATATTTTTCAAGGCTGGTGTTCCTTTGCCTGCTCTTGGGGAGCTTTTACGATTTTTATACCCTTCACTAAAAATGGTTCCGTCTATAATTTTTTTTATATATTCCAGAGCTGAAAAACAGAACCATTTAAAGCTAATTTTTTTAAAATTAGTATTGAAAATCAAATAAAATCAAAAATTCGTTGTCAGGGTTGGACTTATATATTTGTTTGCACATAAAATTAATAAACTGAAACATACATTTTCTATTCCACCATAAACTAAATACGTTTGATATTTTTTAATGCAATTTATTAATAGAAGTAATCAGAAAAGCTGAAAAAATAGCCCCAGAGCTGGATTGTTTTTTTCGAATATTAAAGTGACTCATTAAAATGAATTTATTTTGCCAACAAACGTATTTTATATATTAGAAAGAAATTGAAATTGCTATTAAAAATCGAGCAGAATTAGTAATTTAAGTCCAGGGCTGGACAATTGAAATTCTTTTGTATATAAAAGTAACCAACTAAAGTGTATTTTTTTGAATATTAAATCAAGCAGACACATTTTGATTCAATTTATTAAAAGTATATCAAGAAAAGTCCAAAAGGTAGTTCCAGAGCTGGAAAATTTTATATTTTTTGCTGACTTTTTATATATTATTTGGGCAAATTAATATATTTTATATATTAGAAAGATATTGACACTGCTATTAAAAATCAAACAAGATTACTAATTTAAATTCAGGGCTGGACAGCTGAAATTTTTTTGTATACATATAAATAAATAACCGACTAAAAGGTTTTTTTTTAATATTAAATCAAACATGTTTGATATATTTTGATTCAATTTTTTAAAAGTAGTATCAAGAAACGTCAAAAAGGTAGTTTCAGAGCTGGAAAATATTTTTTGCTTAATTTTTATTTTGGAAGTTTTGAAGCAACTAAATAAAACTCTTTAGTTTTTTTTTTTCGTTTGACATGCGAAGCAGCTCTGAGTCGATCAATATGCACCCTCGTTGGAAATTAACTTTTAGGTGCAGTAAGACCTGTGATTACTCTCTCTCTCTCTCTCTTTCTTTCTTTCGAGGTTTAATACTAAATTCAGCATAAAATATATTTGAAATTATGAATTTTAATATCAATAAAAATATATTAATGAAGTTCTAAAACGCAAGTTATTTAAAACTCTATTTTTATTTATTTACTCTTGATCTTTTATTCTTAGGCAAAAGACAAAGAAAGAATTCAGTAGGCAAAGAAAGAATTCAGTAGTGGCGGAAATTCAAAACAAGGCCACTGGCAGATTTATTGACATATTTTGCGTTTTAAGCTCCATTCAAATACATTTTTTTCTCATACAAGAAACTCAGTAGATATATAAACAAAAATAAAACCAAAAACATTTTCAAGTTCAAGTTCTGGTACAAGTTTAAAGTTTGACTGTGTAGTCACCATAATCTACGACAGCAACCAGCCAGCCAGACAGGCACATGCACATGCAACATGAAACATTTGCATGTCTCTCTTATTTTTTTTTTTTTTTGCTTTTCTTTTTGTTTGTATTCCATCTTCGAAGAACAACTAAATTGGACAAAAATAAAAATGATATAAAATAAATAACTAAAATAAAACAGTTAATGAATTGACTGTTTTGTTGTTGTTGTTGTTGTTGTTGTTGTTGTACATTCATATAAACGAACTACGATCATTGATTGTTTATTCATTTATCAGAACCAAACGTCAGTTCATGATAAAAGAGATAAAAATAATTTTTTGCTTTTTTCATAATAAATTGTATTGAATCACACACATCGCATGATTTTGGAAACCACAACATTTAATTTAAATAAAAAAATATATTCATTGCAAAAAAAAAATCTGATTTATTTTAGAATAGAAAATTTTTTGAACTTTTGGCTTAAGTCGCCTTTGCGGTACTCTATAGTGTTGTGAGAGCAATTAAATAAAATGGCTTCAACTGATGAATATCAAAATTTAAAAACTGTTAAAATACTTTGAAAAAGGAGTAGCTGGAAATTTTTTCCATAAAGTCCATGCGATATTATCAAAAGACTGGCTGACTGATTGAGTGATTAATTATCGCCCAGCTTGAGTCACTAAAGGTAGGAGCTTTAAATTTTGGTGATGGTTTCCTCTTTCGGTACTCCGGAAATTCATATGGTACGAGGGTAAAAAAGGGTAAAAACGCTAAGTTCGGTATTCTTATATCTCTGAAATTAACATAAATGGACTCAAAATTTCGAAAGCATACAAATAATCCCCAAAAAGAGTTTATCACATGTTTGGTACTTTTTCGATATGTTTCAGTACCTCAGATATTAAAAGATAAATTTGGTACTTTTTTTCCTCCCATACATTTTCTAAATTAGAGTACCCAGCAAAAAGTTTTTACTACGTTTTATTTAAAAAAAAATTTCTCTAATATGTTTTGGTACTTTTTGAAAGTTCGTGGTTATAAGGGACAAAACTGTACCACTTTTCGCTTTTTTTCTCTTAATAATACAGTACTTCTGTACATAAATTTAAAAATGAATTTGACTTTTCACCGCTTGTTAGCACCAAGACCGAATTTCGGAAATTCTCTTGCGGTGGGGGTAAAAGGGCTAAAATCGGTTGTACTATATCTCGTAAACTACTTTAGATAGACTCAAAATTGCAAAAGCATGCATATAATGAGCAAAGTTAGTATATGATATTGTACTTTTTTGAGTTAAAAAGGCCGTAAACATTATATTTGGTACATCTATGCACTTTATGTTTGGTACTTTTTGGATGTATTTTATAGTAAGGAAGTATGGTGCTTTTTTCACCCCATTCATTTTAAAATTTTATGAAACACAGCGGAAAGAATTTAAGCGGATTTTATTTTTTGATAAATTTTTTTTTGTTAAACTGTGTTTACTCAAATGAAGTAGGTACTTTCTTCATATATACTTTTTCAAAAAGGTACTTTTAGGGAAATATACTTACTTCAAAAGAATTTTTAGGTACTTTTAAGGAAATGTACTTATTTCCCAAGAGTTTATTGTAAAAATTATTAAAAAAAATTATGATATATCAGATGCTCAAAATATCCTGTTTCTCACGGTGTAGTAAAGGTTTTCACAATAACATGAGCTAACTTAGTAGCGTATGTCCAGTTTATGTGCATCTATTTTCAATATAAATAATTTAATTTTTTTACTAAAAAACTCAATCCATACAAAGTTTCTGGTAACTTTGTCACAAACTACAAATTAAATAAGATCGCCAATAGGGTACTTCGATATGAAACTATTTAGAAAGTCATCTAACAAAAATATCAGTAAAACTGGAAATTATGAATATTTTATTAATCAAATTCATATGAAATTTATTGATTTCTTAGACAAAAACATTCATCTTTTTGCTTTTGTTCTCTGTCGGTTGGTTGGCATGAATGCCAGCAAATTGATCAGTTTCTAGAAATCGAGTGTATCTTTTCGTTGATATCGTGAGAACCGCTTAACTTTAATATATTTCATTGTCAATTTTTATATAAATTTTGTATGTGTGTGTGTGTGTGAAAATCAAAATATTTTTGCGTTTGTATATATATTTTGCAAACTTTTCTCATATCAATCGGAATGATAAATAATGTATGAAACTAATTTCTTATTTATAAACGAACTTATGAATTAATTTTAATTAAGTTTCCACAAACTTAAATTGGAATTAATTTATTTAGCGACAAGTGAAGGTGGCTTTTAGTTTCAGTTAAGAAAACTTGTTTCTTTTCGGGTTAAATCACTAACTTTTATAACAAATAAAACCAAAAAATATGTTTAACAACGCAATAAATAACAAATTGAAGGGGGAAACATATTCGAACGGTTGGTGCGCAAATAGATTTTGCAACTGAAAATGGAGTGGAAGACTTCAAAACTTAGGAGATATTGCAAATAATGATATTTCTATGACACTATTTTAGTAAATGAAATGTATGGAAGTGAGAAATGGGAACAATTTTAGGCGGCAAAAAAACACGCATTCTGAGTCGAGCAGCAGACGTATCTGATCAATTGTACCATGTGGAGGAGTGGGTTGGGAGCAGGAACTCATGTGGAGGATTAAATTGTACGCAATTAAAGATTTATAAATATTATGCTTAATGAAAATATTTAATAAAATAATTCAAAACCATAGAATTATTTTTTTACTCGCAAAACAACTATTTTCTTTAACATAAAATCTCTGCCTCCCCATTTTATTAGCTGCTACACCCAACGCTAAAAACATTTACTCCACATAAACATGTTAGTTGAGCTGCTTAAATTTAAACCATTTTACATTTTCAGATATGAATTTACGAGCTCTTGTGCGTTTGAGCTAAAAAATAAGTGTAAAAAGACGCCAATTCTTCTTTACTTTTGGGATGGCAGAAGACAAAAAATATATAGACGCTTGAATAACATTAAGTTGAAATCGTAATCAACATGTTTGTATGAGTGCACATTTTTAAAAATGAGAGTTGTACAGCATGCAGTACAACTTACAGTGAGGCGAAATGCAAAAGAATTGGTATTTGAATACTTAAGAAAAAAGGAATTGCTGATCGTTGAGATAAAAACTTGAGCTACTTGAATTTTATAAAACTAAATATGCTGTTGCTGATATATTATGGAATTTTCTTTTCTAAAAAAGAATGCAACATTTCTTACACTTTTTAATAGAAAACGATCTCAACATGTTATTGGAATATATAGAATTTATTAGAAATTATATCAAGATGTCTTATAACAAATTGATTCTGTTTTAAAACTCCTCCAAACTGCCAATTTTCTGAAAAGAAGTGAAAAAAGTTTACATCTTTTCTAGAAAAGAAAACGTCATGAATAGTTAACTTGTTAAGGTTTTACAAGCAGAAAATCAAGAATTAAAAAAATTAAAAATAAAATATTTCTAAAAGTCTAATTTCTCTTTAAATGCCGCTATAAAAACTTCATGTCAATTAGAAGTAGCATTTTGTCGTAAAAATGTTCCATTCTTACAATTTTACTTAAATCTACAATTAGCGATCAGTTGAAGGCCGGCTCTTCCTACCCGATCTGTCAGGTAGGAAACTTGGAAATAAAGACTAACGTTCTGAACGATGTAGAAAAGCCTACTACTGATCTGTAGTTTTTATGTTTAATAATTAGCAAATATTTCGCTATTTGATCCACTGTGCAGTGCCCATCTATGGAATGGCGCACCAGCATGAAGATGGTAAATGAGACGACCGATGTTGGCGGCGGTAATAGATGCCCAGTTTTAGTGGTTGCTACGTGCGTTATTTGACTATCATCATGGCTGGCATAAATCAAGCGTCTAATTAATGGTATGAGTTTCAAGATGCCTGGCAACAGCTCCGAATTAACTGAAAACTATTTCAGTCTCAAAAATTAGAAGTCATTTGTGTTTATCAATTTATATTTATATTTGCAGCCACATAATTTTTTCTTTTCATGCTTCTTTTAGAATTTTTAAAGTGTATCCTTCATGGAGATTATAAAATGGTGAAATATATTGTGGTGCAACAAAGAAATATAATTTTTTTTTGCTAACCGAATCAAACCAAACTGATGGCGTTCTAAAGAACTTCCTGTCAACTTGATTCGAGCCGGTAGATTTCAACAAATTAAAAAAATATTGAGGAAAAAATTTTTTTTAGGTCTTGCTTCTTTTTTAACTTTTAAACGGCTTTGCCGATTGATGCCAGAAATTAGTCTGGCACTCAAGATTAAAAACCACGTCGGCCACTGCAAATCGTCTGTTTCCTTGTATGCGTAAAGGCGGCCTGTTTATAACTATTAAAAGGCTGATCCAAAGTGCATTTTTGATCTTAAAAATCTTGTGTACGGACCGATTCGAGCCGGTGGACTTCAAGATATATAATAAAACTTTGAAAGTGTTTTTCGAGAATAACTTTTAAACTGCTTCGTTGATCTCTTCCACAAACCAGTCAGCTTTTGACATGGTAAAACGGGTCATAATCGGTTAATCTGTTTGTGAGATATCGTGACCGAAAACATTCGAAGAAAGTGTTATTTTTTTGAAATCCAAAATTATATATCAGTGCCTCGTTTCTATAACTGATGTGAGAAGTTCTCACATCGGGAAACTAAATAATTATAGTTGTCATGCTTTTTATTGCAGGGTTATCCATAGAATAATATATTTATTATTATAAAAAACCAACAAAATTTAATTTTAAATGCATTAAGATATATATTCTGACTCATCCTGTGTTTCACAGAGTGACGACAATTTTTTCTATGAGAGAAGTTCTCACTTCAGTTACAGAAACGAGGCACTGATCGGTTGGCACTGTCATATTTAAAATTTTATAAATCCTCCGAACTTTTAAATTTGTTCATTTTATTTTCATAATATCTGAATATTCATCTCAAACACAAGAATGATTCTTAAGGCCTTTTAAAGGGAATTGGTGGGGTTACAATATATAAGATATCTAGTACTAATTGTAGGGGAATTGTCGTTTTTTAAACTCTTTAATTTTAATAATGAGTCGGAAAAAAACCATTAAGTTATGGAATAAACTGTAAGAAAATATAAAAAGGAAAAGTGATCAGTGAGTTCTTGTTATGACTTTGTTATTTGTTTTAAGCTTCTCACTTGAAATAAATATCTGTAGTTATTCTAAGAAATATTGGGTAAAGGTTCCCTGATGATCTGCATTGCCCCCTGTGAAATGCGCTTAGGATCGAGCTAAACCCCCCAATTGATCACTTGGAAATTTTTAACAAGATTTTGGGAAAAAATCTATTTTTATACTTGGAACACTCAATTAGTAAAAGAATATAATTTTTTTTGCCCAGTATCTTTAACTTCGCTTTATGAAAACTAAACATTTTTTTTTCTAAAGCAGGAAGTGTTTTATCTCACTCTGCCTTAAAAGAATTGAGTTTCTGAATATATATTTTAGGGTCTCTTTGGGTCTGTATTTGTGAGTGCATAAATAAATGACTTCTAAGCGCATGAACTGAATCAAATCCATGTACAGGCGTTATAAGTAGTTTTCCCGAAATTCGATTATTCGGGAATTTGAAACGATTTTAAACAGTAGAAAAAACCACAAGCGGGTCTAATAACCCGCATACAAGTTTTGAGCGGATGCATCGAACCAAGTCAATTTGATGGCGTCTTAAAGACTAATTAAATTAATATTAAAGACTACTAATATTGTGAATTTTAATCAGTAGGAAGAACTTGGAAAAATATTTCTTAAAATGTTTCATTTTTTCAGAATAACATTTACACGGCCTTACCGATCGATTCTACAAACTAACCAGCTTCTGATATTTAAAGAATTCGATTTTTCTTTACCTTTTCCAATACGATCTATCACGAATCTATCACGTGTCCTTTTTTAGAAAATAATGCAACATTTTCCACACTTTTTAACAGAAAATGGCAACATTTCGCCATTTCAAAATAAGAAATTTATTAGAAATGGATCCAACATCTCTCACGAGAAATAATTTCGAGTTTAAAACTTTTCCGAACCGCCACCTTTTAGAAAATAAATGAAAAAAATGTTACATGCTTTCTAGAAAAGAAAACACTATTAATAAAAAAAAATTTGTATAAAATATATAAAATTCACTTTTAAATGTTTATACAACAATTATGGGCTAAAAAAATTCTGTGTTCCCTTATCAAGTACATTTTTAATTTTTCGCAACCTTGCAGATATTACATTTTTCCAAAAAACCAATTTTTTTTGGTATTTTATAGCTCCAAATATTCCCTTTAGAACAGCATAAGAATCATTTTTCTGTATGAGTCGATTTTAAAATTATTGAATTAACAAAGCGAGCAAATTGGACGGTATTATGAAATTTTGAATATGAAATAATTTTGAGAAAAACTATTTAAATATTTTCTTTTTTTTCGTTTATAAAAGTACTGAATGGAACTTAAAAGAGCCCCTGTCTAAACTGAAAGAAGTCTTCTCTAAATTCCCTGTTGATTTAACATGGAATTATCCACTTGGGAATTGTTGTTTTATATTTCAATTCAGTTTTAATCGCGCTGACTCTCTTTTCTTAAATTTCAATATATTCAAGATTATTATGGAGGCATTTTGCTGCAATAAATGATTTATTTTTATTAACTGTAACACGTTTGTGAAGGAGTATCTGGTCATGAGCTTTCAATTAGCCTTTACAAACCTCGAAATAATGTCGTCAAATTAAGGAGTTTGATAACGATCGAATTTTTGTTTTTTTAGTTGACCGTGAAGTTTTATAATCGAGGTAGAGAGTGCGCTGCGAGGAACCCTTTCACTAAAAAATCCCAGCTCTTTTTTAGTTTACACGACACCGACTTTTATAAATTTAAAATTATTTGCCAAATATTTTTAAATTAACTTCCAACGAATTAACAAACTAAAACTCCCACTGGTTTTCTGCTCGAAAGATATAGCAAATTAATTGCTTTTATAAAAATGCTGGCTAAAAGAGATTAATAATTGCGATTAAAATTGTCAAAAGGAATGGGCAAAAATCACATTTATTTTCTACAATTTTTATTTTATTTTCCGTTTAAATTCATGCTCGTTTTGGCCTGCATAAAAAGCCGATAATTAAAAACTTATTTGCATTTTGTTGTCATAATTAATTAAATCATGTCAATGCTATTATAAAGTGTATAATTGTTTATAATTATTTAAATTTTTTTTTTACTTTTTTTCACAGCAGGATGTTAAATTATGCTTGTTTTTTTTCCTCTTCTTTATGGGGTTTTAAGTACCCTACGCCACAATATGAAAAGTTTGCTTTTTACATATAAATATTTTATGATTCGTTTTTTTGAAATGTACCTTTAAATAATAAAAAAAAAGAAATCGATTTCAATATATATTTTGCACAAAAGTTGCAGAAATCAACGACATTAATAGGATTTTCTTTTCTAAAAAAGAATGCAACATTTCTTACACTTTTTAATAGGAAACGGTCACATCAAGTCATTTGAAAAGACAGAATTTATTAGAAATTATTTCAAGATATCTTGTGAAAAATTATTTATTTTTTAAAACTCCTCCAAACTGCCCATTTTCAGAGAAGAAGTGAAGAAATGTTACAACTTTTCCAGAAAAGAAAACGCCATAAAATATATAAAATTTACTATTCGGGTTATTCAATTTGTGTGCTATTGTGTCACGGGGCCATAACGAAAAGAAAATTTACATTATTTTTAAATTTCTAAATTTTTTAAAAGTTAAAATGCAGTCAAAAAAGGCAATTCTTAGGATTATGTTTGTGCTACTGCCTTAACCTATAAAATTTCATTTCAATATATCATTTTCTAAGAAAGAGGTTCGATTGAGTTTTAGGAATACAACAGATTTTTTCAAACTATTTTAAATAAAAGGAAAACATTATCGTCGAAACATAAAACACAATTCAGAACGTAGTTAAAATTGAAGAGTTTCAAACGACAATTCCAATCGATAAACAATCGAATTTGTTATATATTGCAGGACCACGTTAATGACACGCAGTTTGCTAGCAGGTAGGGTATCTTCTTAATTTTTACAGCAGCCTAAGGCTGCTTAGAGTGCATGATTCTGGTGGTATATGCCCACGTTTCAAAAGTAGGGACTATGTCTTTCGTTATAAACGAAACGGCTTATGAATTTCTATAAGAGTCCTTAAGTAGGAGAGGCAGGCAGAGCGGGACCTTGACTTGTTTTTTTTTCAATTTAAATTCATCTTTTCTCAAAAGTCCGTTAATATATATAAACTTCTTAGTGATTTCGCACTGACATGGTTTCAATAAATTTTGGTTTTAATATCAAAATCAACTGCTAAAACCCGGTTTTACCATACCAAACGATTTTGTTGGAAGCAACTATTTTAAATGCATCCTTGTTATACCCTTCAGAAGACATTGTCATTTCATGTGTAATTTCTTCGATTTTAATATGAGACGCCATAAAGTATATATATTCTGGATCCTTATGAATAGCGAAGACGATTGAGCGATGTCCGTCTGTCTGTACAAGAAATCAGTTTTCCCAGAAGAGCTAAAGACTTCTTTCTTGGACTGATGGGTTGGAAAGGAACTTAAATAAAGTGGTGTTGAAAAATCCGACATATGGTTCCAGAGGTGGGAAGTTGACACCTACTTCTCGACACAAAATTAATACCAAAAACCAATTATATTTTTATTTGTTTGTAAATTTTGCTTATTTCATGCCTCAATTGTCTATTAAAAACTAAAAAATAAAGATTTTATTCCAGGGATTAGAAATCAAAAGTTTTTTTGACACATTCAGTATTTTGTAGTACATTTAATAACTAAAATATTTAAGAATTTTAAGTTGTTCTTAAATAAAACCGTTTTATACATCATGAAGATTTGCACTGGCAAGAAAATTTTAAAATTTTACTTCCAGGGTTGGGAAATTTAAAGTTGTAGTGCATGAAAGTGACCAAAATGGTTCAAAATTTTAAGTTTCTCTTAAATAAAACTATTTCATACCTCATTAAAAGTTGCATTGGTAAAAACAAAAAAAAAAAAGGTAAATTTCGTTTCCAGGGTTGAGAAATTTAAATATTTTTTATGCATAGAAGTAGCCAAAGAGACAACTGACGTTGATTTTTTTTTTTTTGCTAACTAAAACTATTTTATATCTTAGGAAGAACAAAACTGGTACTTAAAAATATATGTAGACATACGTTGGTGAAGGGTATATAAGATTCGGCACAGTCGAATATAGTACTTTTACTTATTCTTGTCGGTTTTTGTGTGTTCTTGTCTGAGATATTTTGAGTGCTGCCAAGTTATGTATTGAAAACATCTGTAGGTTTAAGAAGAATGCAGAGAAAATCAAACCACATCCGAATAGTTTCATTCATAATTCACAAATTCACATGATTTTCATATGATATCATGTGATTTGCAAATATTTAAACAAATTAGTCTGCCAAATGTAATAGAATTTATATTTTACAGTTCAGTGAAAAATTTCCTATTTTTATATACAAACAGAAAAACAGCTGCGGCACAGTTTGTACATGAAGTGTTATGAAAAGAGAAGAGAAGAACAACAAAAAATGCTTCTATTTCTTGGAGAAATTTAATTTATTATGATTGAGTTTATTGGCCACTCGGCGCAGAAAGACTTAAATTTATTAAATCTACAGTTTGAATGCGAAATCTTAACATTGTGATTTTAACTTTCAGTGTGAAAACACTATTAAAGAAATATATCGTTTGTAAATCACAAGGGATATACAAGAGTACGAAAGAAACTTGCAGTGCGTTTTTGGTGATGCCCAGGAAAGGGAAGGGAAGGGATTAAGAGAAGTTGGTCCTTGTTTTTGGCAATTTTCTGTTAATAAAAGAAAGTAATTTGTGTCTTGTCCAAATTTGCAATTCATCACTATTCTATTATTTTCCTTTCAAGTCTTTTACTGGTCGGTGCTTTAGCAAATAAGTGATTTGAACAGTCGTTTTGTAGTGGCCCTTATATTTTTTGTTATAAAAAAAAACTTGCATTTAATTTATATATTTAATTTCCTCATATTAATGCCAATACTTTCTATTAAATTTGTTTTCATCAATATTATCATCATTTCGCTATATTTTTTATTGTGGATTAATTTGTGCAGTTGATAACTTTTTATTCATGTTTTATTTTTTTTCTCTCTCTTATTTTTATTAAAATCTGCAATCTTTTTATATATTAAAAACTGTTTTTTTTCTTTGCATTCCATTTTTTATGACAGCGTTTATGTGAAAACATAATTTAAATTATAATAAAACATTGTAATACTGCTGTCATTATTTTAACAGATTTAATCTATTTTTTTTCTCTTCATTATTTGTTAATTTGAGTTGTCTATGGTTGTAATTCAATTAAAATTGATGAGTTTTTTAATTGATGTTGTAATGCCCCTTAATAAGTTCATACAGATTTTATGCCGCTGCCTTTTTTTGCTGATATATTTAATAATAATGGGAATTTATTTATATATATTTTATTTTGTTTTGTAGCTTTTAATAAAATGCGTTTCATAAAATGCCAGCCAGGCTTATAAACAATTTATGCAAAATTTTCAAGTATGAAATAAAATTGTTAAAACCTCATGAAATATCATTTTGACATGATTATTTGAAGTGCGGTGCTGCTGCAGTGGATGGCAGCCAAAGCAAAATTGCAGCGAAAGCCTTAAGCAGAGCAGTCAAATGGGTTTGATGGAGGCAATAAATTAATATGAAATATTTTTTATAACAACCGAACTGATGGCTTCAGATGTGCGCGCTTGTGTTGTGTAATAGTTTTGTGCAATAAACTGCTAATAACAATTTTATTGTAGTTTTAAATTTTAATGGTTGCTTTAATGGGTGATGTTTTATTGTTTGTTTAAAAAATTATGGTAGATTAAGTGAGTTTTTACATAATTTTTTTCAATATCATTGAGGTAAATAGAAATCTCCAAAGCAGGCGATTTTATAAAAGTTCGACATCATGCTAAACAGATGTAACTTGGAACGATTAATTCACTTAAATAGTTATAAAACTGTTTCTCAGTGGAATAGCCGAAAGCGTCAAGAAGCGTCATGATATAAGAAATACATAACAACAACATTTACTTTGCGCAGAAAGGGAAGGGAGTCACTCCAGCGCCTTTTGATCCCATCATTGAGTTCTTTAGGCGTTTAATACCTGAACGGTTTCCTTCCCGCTAAAAAACGTGGCTCTGAAACTTATTTTGCACCTGTAAAGATGACTTTCAAATGTTTTCAATAATCATTAAAAGTTTTGAAAAAAGCTGTCCATTGATTCAGATAACAAAAGCAAACAAACATTTAAGCACCCACTATAAACGGCACCCTTCAACTTTAAACTCTTGCAAATGATAAAAATAATCGATTAATAATTCATTTGCAGACAAAAACACGACTTCTTAGCAAAACATTTCTTGCACAACATTTTTATTTATATTTATGGTCTTAAGCATTTTGGCAAGGAAGTGCAGAAACATATCAAAAGCCCAGTGGCACAATTTCGCATTTATGGCTGCCATAACAAGCTGAACGCACATTTTCATAAAATTTTTATATATATATTTTTTTTATTTAAATAAAAGTATTACAAACGAATGATACATCTTCCACTATATAAATGAGCATTTGCTTAATGAATTGAATTTAGTTAGGGGCTGTTTAAGCCAAACAAATGTTTGCGCATGCGCAAAGACTACAAATTAATTTTCAGCTTTTCAAAATGCCCTACACACTTTTTGCTTGTTGGAGCAAATTAAGTAAGAAACAACTGTAAGAAGTGAAGTCTGTGCGTTAATTATACACATTTCCTACCAGTCCCTGTTGCAGAAACACTTTAACTTCTTACTTTCGTTTAATTGACGAATTAATTTGCTAGAATAAAAGCCAACTTCTCCATTCCGATTACTAACAGAAAAAGAAATATTAATATTTTATCTCAAAAGAAAAGGATTTTTAAAATGTTTTAGCCAGAAATTAAAAACACTTGATAGTGACAGTCACTTGAATTGTCAGTCTGAAAGAGTAGCAGCGTCTGTTTGTGTTATTAATTTAACATTCTTCTTAAAAACTTTCCCGCCATTTAACTTTAAATAATTTGATTATAAGAATTTGATTTGCAACTATTTTATACGGAATAGAGTCCGCGATCGTAACGGTTATAATTTTTCTATTACAAATCACAATTTAATCACTATTTCCTGCGTTTTTTATTCTCGTTTAAGAAATAAAAGTTATTTTCTGAATTTTATTTCATTCTCAGAAAATAATAGTTATTTATTGATTTTTATTCCTTCTTTTTAAAATCAATTACAATTTAATTATTATTAAGAAATAAAAGTTATTTCCGAATTTTATTTCGTTCTCAGAAAATAACAGTTATTTTTTGATTTTTATTTATTCGTTTTAAAATCAATTATAATTTAATTATTATTTCCTAAGTTTTCTCTTTCGTTTAAGAAATAAAAGTGTGTGTTATTTAATTCGCAGAAAATAGCAGTTATTTCTTGATTTATATTTATTCTTTGGAAAATAAAAGTTATATCTTGATTTTATTTTAAACTTTATCTGAAAAACAAGTAATTTTTAAACTGAAAATTTAGAGTTCCTGCTTGAAATATGGAGCCGAATTCCATCTAACACCGATTATTATTGATTTTAGCAAAATAAAACCGTATGAAAAAAAGCCCCGAAATAATTTTTATATTCTGATCGAAATATAAAAGTTAAAAAATAACTTTTATTTGCTGGGGAATAAGTAGAAACTAAAAAATCAATTTTATTTTCTAGAAAATAAATAAAAGTCGGAAAATAAGCGAAAAAGCTCAGTTTTTTTAATTTTCCGCTATGAAAATTGAAAGTTTTAAAAAATCGGGAAGTTGTTGGTTTTACCACGTTTTGAAAAAGTTGAGTTCTCATCAGATCTCCAGTATTTGAGGTCCGAAAAATCTTCCCTGTCTATAACTGAGTGCCCGTCATTGGGTGTGTATGTATTTGTGTGAGTATGAGTGTGTTTGTGTGTATGTGTGTGTGTGCGTGTGTGTGTGTGAGTATATGACCCGCTCATAACTTTTGAACACCTGAACCGAATCAAACCAAACTGATGGCGTTCTAAAGAACTTCCTGTCAACTTGATTCGAGCCGGTAGATTTCAACAAATTAAAAAAATATTGAGGAAAAAATTTTTCTTAGGTCTTGCTTCTTTTTTAACTTTTAAACGGCTTTGCCGATTGATGCCAGAAATTAGTCTGGCACTCAAAATTAAAAACCACGTCGGCCACTGCAAATCGTCTGTTTCCTTGTATGCGTAAAGGCGACCTGTTTATAACTATTAAAAGGCTGATCCAAAGTGCATTTTTGATCTTAAAAATCTTGTGTACGGACCGATTCGAGCCGGTGGACTTCAAGATATATAATAAAACTTTGAAAGTCTTTTTCGAGAATAACTTTTAAACTGCTTCATCAACCTCTTCCACAAACCAGTCAGCTTTTGACATGGTAAATCGGATCATAATCGGTTAATCTGTTTGTGAAATATCGTGACCGAAAACATTCGAAATAAGTGATTTTTTTGAACTCCGAAATTATATATCAGCGCCTCGTTTCTATAACTGATGTGAGAAGTTCTCACATCGAAAAACTAAATAATTATTGTTGTCATGTTTTTTATTGCAGGGTTATCCATAGAATAATATATTTTTTATTATAAGAAACCAACAAAATTTTAAATGCATTAAGAAATATATTCTGACTCATCCTGTGTTTCACAGAGTGACGACAATTTTTTCGATGCGAGAAGTTCTCACTTCAGTTACAGAAACGAGGCACTAATCGGTTAGTGTTCTCGATTCTTTTATGGTAATCGAAAACTATATAAATCACAACTGATCACAGTGGGAAATGTTTCATTTTAAAACTAAAATAATAGCGTTTTAGATCGAAGATCTTAATTGTTATTTGAGGTGCCTGAATAGGAAAATTATTTATATTTATATTAAAATAAACAAATTTTCCATAAAAAATTATATATCTGGTTAATTTTTTTTTAGCGTTGAAGCAAAAAAGAAAAGGCTCACCGAAATCATTTCAAAAGCACACAAATAAAACATAAAATTTAGGGTGTTCGTATAGTCAGGATGCCTGAAAATTATTATTATTTTCTGTAAACAAACAGGCACCACTTTTTAAAATATTATTTACGCTGTTGTACAACTACATTTTAAGCCCATGTTTTGCCTGCCCACAATTCTTTTTATATGTTTACAACGGTGTCAAGTACTTCTTGTAAGAAATTTATCACTTGAATTCCTAAGCCGCTGATATTAATTGGATACAATGAAATAAAATACGAGGATCAGCAACCCTTACGAAAGTCTAAGTTTATGAACAAGAAATAAACTTGGCCGTACGTGCCCTTTTCATCACACACATGTTTCGTTTCTTTACTTTTTCTTCACGAATTTGATATCGTTTTAGCCAAATAAATGGTTATCTTTGGACAATGACAACTTGATAAACGCTCATCAGCACACATTGTTAACGCTGCTGATGCCGCTGTTCGTTTCTTTAACTCACCAAATAGGATCTACAGGATATATTTTCTTTAATTCGTGTTTTTTATGGCTGCACTGCATTTAAATTGTTGTCCTCCTGCCTGCGTCTGGTATGTACACTCGTATTTGTGTTGCGCATGCGCACAACACCTGTTAATAATTTCGTAATTTATTAGTGGGGGCGATTGTCGCGGTGCCATTATGCATGAAATTCGTTTACAATAGCATGTGTTTCAGTGCCTTTCACAGAGTAGGAGAACGAAAATACTTTCTAAGGGTTATTATTATCTATTTTATTTTATTTTAGTTTTTGTTTATTTTAATGCAGCTAATTTTTATTGTAATTTCTTAGTTAAACAGCAGGTTTATTCTCCGCTAGTGTTTTATCGTTTGTTTTCAGCCATTTAACACCTTTAGAAAATTTTGGTTTGCATTGAGGTGTGCCTGAACATTAATTTCGAGAGCAGCCATGCCTTTGACAGTTTTAGAATATCGAAAAGAGATAATTAATTTGGAAAAATTAACGCAACATTAACAATTCACACAAATTCGGAATAAAACGTTGCTTACAAGCAACAACAATAGAAAACCTTCAACAAAAAGAAGGGAACTGTTTAGCGGCCATCATGATTTAAAGTTTTATGGCTTATATATTAAGAAGTTATTCTGCTTAAATAAAATAAATCATCTAAGCCATCCTTCTAACCTTTTCGATTATGATCATAAATGCGGGCTATTTTGATGAACTTTTTATAGAAATTATATTTTGTATCGAACTATTTTTTTTTTAAATATTCCAAAATGCAAAGGAAAAGCCAACATCAGTTTTAACTGTTCAATTCATACAGCAGAACAGCTGTTTTCGGAAACCGCTACACTTTTATAATCAGTATAGTAATTATTTTAGTCTTCTTTTTATAGTAAAAAAAGAGTTGGAATTTTTAATTTAAATTTTCCGAATTTTGTTTACAATATCACACAAATAGATTAAAACATATTGATCGTTGTGGTTTTGATATGAAGACAGCTGATTAGCTGCTGAAAACGATCGATAAAGGCGTTTAAAAGTTATCGATAAATCACTTTGAAACCCCGCTTCTTTTCTAAATATATTTTGAAATATCTTGAAATCGATTTAAATTCACGGGAACGCTCTTTACAGGCCTGCCAGCATCGTTTGAATCGTTATAAACGAGTCACATAATGACACACACATACGTACACATACAAACATAGTGATGGGCTCTCAGACTTATGGCCTTTTCTTTTCTGGAAAAAGTGCAAAATTTTTTCACTTCTCTTCTAAAAAGTCGCAGTTTAGAGAAGTTTCAAAATGAAAATACTTTTTCCTAACGAATGTTGGATTAATTTCTAATACATTCTTTATTTTCGAATGACATAAAGAGCTGTTCTTCTATTGAAAAGTGTAAGAAATGTAACATTCCTTTTTAGAAAAGAAAATAGCATTGGTCAGGGAAGCTTTCTAACACCTCAAAACGTGGAGATCTGATGAGAGCTCGATGTTTTCAAAACGGGATAAAACCAACAACTTTCCGATTTTTTAAATGTTTAAATTTTCTTAGCGGGAATATTAAAAAAAATCGTGACCTTTAGTCCGATTTCTTCTATTCTTTTTACGAAAAATAAAAAATAGTTCCACAAAAGAATTTTTTTCTAAACTAGAACACCTTTTTTAGTCCCAGAAACTGCATTATTTTAATAGTCAATCTTATCATTAATTAATTATTTATTAACTTTCGCGATTCTCAAACTTTTTTTAATAAAGTCTCTTAGCAAGTAAATTTCGTGGAATAACAAACAAAAACTTTCAACAACAAAAAATAGTATCCAGCGCACTCCACTAACACGCTATAGAAACGTTCACACCCTGTTGAATTTATGTTGATATTCATAAAAACGAAAACCAATACACGGCCAAATTATTTCATATTCAAAGAACGCTTAAATACTCGATGACAAATGAAAGAATTGTAAAACTAAAATAAATAAAAAAAATTCCACAATTGAAATAAAATATTTTCCATGATAAGAAAAGAAAAGAAAAATAATATTGAATTGACAAGGCGTAACTATAATTCGTCAACACCCCAAACAAATTTATCAGTAATTTATGGGCACACACACACAAACATGCATACAAGCACGTACGTGTGTGTGTGTGTGTGAATATTAAAATATCTTCATTAGCAGCGGGTATGAATTAAAGTGCAATTCGATATGCGTTTAATAAATAAATTTGAATGTGATAATGTTATATAGCTGGATACGTGTGAGTGTGCGTGTGTGCGTGCGTGTGTGTTTGCACTTAATTGTATTGCCAGCCATTTACAATTCCAATAATTGTTTTTAACAGCCATAATAATGGAATGAAATTTGTTTCTTTCTTATGCTTAATTTAAATAAATTTTATGGGTTAAAAATTTCATAATGGCTGCCATTTATTGTTGAATTTAATCATTTAAAAATTAAAGAAAAAAATTAAATAAAACAGAAATCCAGAAAGGAGATACTCTACATTCACTTAAACTGAATGATTTATTCGCATCTACCAACGTGCGAATTGCTGCGTTTGTTATAGTTGATATTTTCAACTTATTTTGAATGTATTGCACGAATACACAGACAAAAACAAAATATGTATTATAATAAATAAAAAAATAAAAATTAAAAAATAACAGCCAACAGCTCTTCATATTGTGACACATTATAAATCAGTTGACTTGATTTTTTTTCTTTTTTTTTTTTCTCCGTTAAAACGTGCAATATTTCGTATAGAAACTGTAACGAGTTTTGCCGTATTCCCTTCACACATCATGAAATCCGTGATGTATAAAATTTTGACACAACACTTTATGTGTGTCTCCCAGCTTTAGTCAACATATTTAAAATTCCCTACACACGAAAATAAAATTGTTAAAATAAATAAATACAAATAATAAAATACGAAATATAATAAAATAAATTGGAGCACATTAAAAATAAAATTGTATCGATGGTAGAGGGACCAGCTGTTTTGGTTTGCAAACGAGAGTTACTTATTTTCAAATTGTACTTTCAAAATGTTATAAATTTATTGGTCTGCTACGTTTCGTAAATTAATGAGATGCACTAAATTTAATGAACGAAAATTTAATACGTTTTCTGAAACTTTGGCACAGAGCCTGGGATTCTCTTAGCGTTTGTGGAATATTTGTGGCAACATTGAATATTTCAAAACGTAAAATGGCGTATGTTGCTACATGTAAACCCACTTCGCGGCTTTTGAGAAGCTTTTTCTAAGCTTGTCTTGTTTGCTTGTATGTATTTAACTCTGCGTTTTTATTGTGCTTCCAGGCGTATACATAATGCCATTAATAATATTACTCATACGTCACATTGTACTCGTTTAAGATTGATAATGCGGCTCATGTTCTTGTCTCTTCATAATGTGTAACTATTTTTACACGCTTTCGGACCACATTAATGTGGATTTCTTCTCTAGAAAATAGTGCAACATTTCTCACACTTTTTATTAGAAAATGACAACATTTTTTTATTTAAATATAAAGAATTTATTGGAAATCAATCCAACAACACTCACGAAAAATTATATCTGTTTCAAAACTATTCTAATTTGTCACTTTTAAGAAAATAAGTGGAAAAATGTTACGTGTTTTATAGCAAAGAAAACGCCATAAACTAAACAAGTAAAAGTGCTACAATCGGCTGCGCCGAATTTTTTATACGCTTCACCAACGTACGTCTGGCGTTACATATATTTTTAAGTACCAATTTTGTTCTTTCTAAGTTAAAAAATAGTTTTAATTAGCAAAAAGAAAAAACAAAACAACAACAGTTGCCTTGTTGGTTACTTTTATGACCCAAAAAAATAAATCAATTTCCCACCCCTGGTAACGAAATTTTAATTTTTTTATCAATGCAAATCTTCAGAAAAACTGAAAATACTGAATGTGTTTTAAAAAATACAAAATACTGAATGTGTTCAAAAAAACTTTTAATTTCCCATTCCTGGAAATTTTTTTAATTTTTTTAGTTTTTAAAAGATAATTGCGGCTTCACAGAGCATGAAAAAGGTTCAATTTACAAACAAACAATAAAATAATTGCTATATTAATATTTATATAGGCTAATTGTTCTAACTTAGTTAAAATCTCATGATGATAATATCATGATGATAAATATTCCTAGGCACAAAGGAAAGTCAACATCAGTTTTATTCAACTTACACAGCAGAGCAGAACAGCTGTTTTCTAAAGTCGCTACACTTTCATCTTCAGTGCTCATGTGTATTGTGTTTGTCACCACTGTTTAGGTGGCTTAGTTGAATGTGATAACAGTTTTCTATTACACAAATTTTATTGTGAAAAACAATCCGAGAACTGTATCAACCTGATGTTAACACTTGTGTGTTATGATACCTGTGTTACCATTTGATTATTTTCTTCATGTCCCATTTTTCTGAATTTTTTGTTCCATTATACATTAAGTCAAACTCTTATGGTTTGAATTTTATACTTAAGTATATGTGAACGTTTTTTCCAATTTTCATTGGTAGCTCAAGCCAAAGCTTAAATTGAATAAAAACTGATGTTGACTTCCTTTACGCCTAGGAATATTTATCATCATGTCTTTCTGAGATTTTAACTAAGTTAGAACAATTAGCCTATATAAATATTAACATAGCAAAATAAAAATGTTCAATAAAAATAAAATCACAATAAAATAATTGGTTTTTGGTATTAATTTTGGGTCGAGAAATAGGTGTAAGCACGCCAGCTCTGAAACAGTATTAGGAATTTTTCAATATCACTCTATTTAGGTTAGTTTCCAATCCATCAGTCCAAGAACGATGTCTCTAACTCTTCTGGGGGCTTGGGAACGCCAATTTCACGTACAGACAGACGGATAGAAGGACAGATGAACATCGTTATTCACAATAATCCAGAATATATATTCTTTATGGGGTCCCATATTAATATCGAAGAAATTACATACAGAATGACAAGCCCTTTCACTTTTTTGTGGAGGATATAAAAAAGGATATCAAGTTTAGAAGAACTAAAAAACACTTTTTAAGAAAGTCGCCTTAAAAAGTTAAAAGCAAGTTTTAAAAATATTTTCAAAACAATAATGAAGGAAAAAAACAAGTTTTATTGTGAAAATAGGTGGACGGGCGCTTTTTGCCCTATTTTTCTTATATCGACCGTCTCTTTGGGGTTTTTTCTCAATAAATATTATATTTTGGTTCATTATTGTTTTAAACTTAATTTAAATCAATATCAAACTTTTTAGCTTATGGCGCTTTCTTTTCTGAAAAACAGGTAACATTTTTTCAATTCTTTTCTAAAATAAATGGCAGTTTGGAGGAGTTTTAAAACAGAAATTTCTTGTTATAAGAGATGTTGGATTAATTTCTAATAAATTCCTTAATTTTGTATATCGAGAATGTTGCCATTTTTGGTTAAAAAGTGTAAGAAATGTTGCACTGTTTTCTACAAAAGAAATCAGCACTAACTTTTTTAAGTGATTTTTTTAAATTGTTTTTGGATTAACCGATTTTGATGCAGTTTACGGTGGTGGTCGAGGTTTTTAATAACAACAGCTGATTAGTTCTTGAAATCTACCGGTTGGTTTATTTATTCAATAAAGAAAAGTGAGAATATGAAAAATCATTTTATACAAAAATATATTATTTTTAAGTCGTTTTTGAGGAAACATTTTGGCATACAATATATAAACAGAAATATTTTATTTTGTGTAAAAGTGTATTAACTGCTATGTTTTGAACTTAAAAAAAATTAATTAAAATATGTTTTTTTTTAAGTAACAGCGTTTACTGTTGTTTGAAGGTTCAAAAAATAAAAGAAAGTTTGTCATTCTAAGAAATTTTGTGTAAAGGTTCCCAGATGATCTGCACTAAACCCAGTGAAATTCTCATGGGAACCAGCTAAAACCCCTCAATTGATGACTTTGAATTTTTTAGTAAGATTTTGGGAAAAAAGAATCAGCACATAATTAAAATAAAAAAGTTTAAAAAACGACAATTCCCAAAAATATGTACTATTTTGAAAAGAAGAAACAATTTTTTATGAATAATTTAGTTTTTTCTCGAAACTGGCAATAAAATAATATCAACCTCCATAATGCTGTTTTCTTTTCTAAAAAATAATGCAACATTTCTTATACTTTTTAATAGAAAAAGGCAGCATTATGTGGTTTTAAAATATAAAACTTATTAGAAATTAATCCAACATGTTTTACGAAAAATTCTTTCTAATTCAGAACTTTTTTAAACTGTTGCTTTCTAGAGAAGAAGTGAAAAAATGTTACACTTTTTCCAGAAAAGAAAACGCCATAAGATTGAAGACTATTTTATGTACAAATTTTTCTTTGAATTTTTTAATCAAATTTTGTGAAGAAAGATTCAGCAGATATTTTTATGTTATTTTCAAGGGACTGACTATTTGGGGCTACAAAATATACTAAATAAAATTCTAATTATAGTATTCATATTTCACAGATATGGTCACCTTAATATCAAAAAACACAATAAAAGTAGTCCGTCCATCGAAGGTAGAAAACCCCATAATTTGTGTCGCAAATAGAAATCTCATTATTAAAACTACTCTGTGCAATTGAGGTAATAAATTTTTTTAGGATCATGAAACTTTTAAATAAAATTCAAGACAGCAGCTAGAAATTTAAGAAAAAAAAACTTAATATCTGCGAATTTCATTATATTTACAATCTTAAAATGTCATTCACATTAAACACTGAATTTCAATATAAAATCGAAATTAATGCAGGCAACATAAAGCGAAAAAGCCTTAAGGAAAAATAAATTGATATCATTTTTCTCCTTTTAATTTCATACATTTTGATGAATATTCGTATCCTGATTTTTATTTTTTCTTTGGCTTTCTCCGCTGGCTTAAACACGGTGTGAAAATCGCAAAGAGATTGAAAAATATATATGAAAAGTGGACGGCACAAAGGGAATAATATAAAAGTTGTATTTAAAAGAGTGCGCACCAAAGCCGGGCAACGGCATTGCAGTTACTGCCTGCAATCAAATATGTTGGACTGGAGAAAAACGAACTAAAAAAAATCATTGAATGTGGCATTAAAAGTAAGCGGGAATATTTGCCAGCACGTTTGTAATCCCATTCCCTATTCATTCTTTCATTTATTGATGCATTCATTCGGGCGTCGGGCAAATGATTATGAAAAACAACACGGTGAAGTGTAACGCAGATGAGCTGAAGGCAGGCAGGTTGAAAGTACTGTTAAACAAAAATAAAATGCACGTTCAGAACAACAAGTGAGATTTAAATGTAAAATAAATTTTCAGGTTTAAAAACTTCTCTGGAGCCAAATATATTCAATAAATTGTTGCTCTCTCCCGGTCCGTGTTAAACAGCATTTTTCAAATTTTCGCCAGCAAACTAAATATTTTTGTCAGTGTAGCAAAACATTTTATATAAAAATATTGCCTGTAGGATGCGTAATCCGGATTTTATACAACATATTTTTCTATCTTTTCTTTTTCCGAAACAAAAACTACCATTTCCACCGACTTACACACACTAAATGAAAATTATCGTTTTTCAAAAGCATTTCAGCGTAAAAATCCAATATTGAATTTTATTCATTCATATTGAGAGGCTTTGATACAAACGTTAATACACACACACACACACACACACACACACTCCCACATCCCTACAAACAGCCAGGCATACATAAAGGAGAAGGATTTTTTCATACATGCGAATGTAGTCTTCCCTGTGCAGTACGTGTATGTAAATGTGGGCAAAAAGTCAATTATACCGAGATGAAATGGAATTACAAAGTACGGAAGACTCTCGGCCAAAGTAATTCATATTGAATAGCAAAATGATAAAAAGAATTTTATTTATTTCATTAAAATTGTTTTAATAAAATGCCATGTAATTTTTGTTTGCGAGAACTTCATTGTTGTTGCTATTAAATGGGCATGTGTGTACATGCACATGCTTGCATTCACTTGTTTGATTTCGCAAAATGTTAATAATAAAATTTGCATAATATCATAAATATTTGTTTAATTTTTTTTTGCCAAACATTTCTTTGCAAAAGATATGACGGTTTCGTTGACAACAACATCACAGTTGTCGTCACTCTGGATGCACGTGTGAGGAGAATGAGAGATAAATTTGAAGATGTTTTCGAAAGGAAATAACCTGAACATAACTTTAGTTTTGCAAACTTATTGGCAACTCATAAATTCAAGAGAAGAGAAGGGGTGGCATAAGCAAACTTTTGTCAGAGCTACAAAATGATGGAGCAGGAATATTCCTGATATTTTGTAAAGAAAAGAAGTCCTTCTCTTTTTTTTTTTAGTAGAAATATTTTTAATTATAATTTTCCTGTATTATTGTGAAGTCCACTTATCGAGAGAATTCTCACAATTTTGAAAGTTGTTTCAAACAAAAACCAAAGTGCAAAAAATGTGACATGGAGAAAATAGTCAAACGGCAAAATAGGCACAAAAGTGTGTTAACATCGGTACGACACACTTCTCGTATTATTTTTCTTAATAAAATTGGTAGAAATAGAAACTGTTTTCACATTCAACTGTTTCACATTCACAGGCTGAATTTCCAAATAAGTTTTCTTATTTACTAATTTAGTTTCAAATCACACTCCATTTTATATATTTTTATTCAAAAACATGCTTTCTTTTAAAGGTTACGGCAAACAAAATTCCCCAACAACTTTAATTTTCAAACAAAAACGCAAACAAGTTCCCACATCCGCCGCATTAACTTGCGTGCTGTAGAGTACCTGCTAAAGAAAGAATAATCGCAATTGTAAGAATATAAAAATATCTGTCACCTATCAAAAATCTCCATAAAAGGAAATAACTTAACGAAAACATAACAACCAGCAGCAGCAGCAGCAGCAGCAGCAAACAGCAGCAATAAGAACAACAAGTAGCAGAAGCTGGTTGCAATTGCGGCAGGCATTAGCCAACAACTACATACTGGCTAACAATGACTTAAGGATATTTTACTATGACATTGTCACAAATATGTATGACTGTGTATGACTTTAACTTGTGCTGATTTTGATTTCCCTCTAAATACAATAAACATGATTGTCATGCCACATATTCGATGCATTAAAGCTCATGACAATCGACGAAGAGGATAATGATGAAGATGACGATCTGAATGTGAATGTGAATGCGAATGTGAATGTGAATATGAATGGAAATGATGACGCTGGCAATGATGATACCGACGAGAGAAATGAGCAGCCTGTTGCGGCTACTGGCTAACAGATGATGACAATAAGATGATGACGATGATGATGATGATCACGATGGGGACGATGGAAATCAATGTTTGCATTGCATTATTATTGGAATAAATGAATAAAGTTGATTTTTATATGAAACTGCCACACAACAGATTTATAGAACTACGAACGATATGCAGTGACAATGGGCTCCGTCGACCAAAACTCAGCAACACTTTCCAATCTTGAGTTTTAACTAAACAAATATTTATGAGGGCTAATCACAGTCCAGGCGATATAATCGCTTCGTATTTATTAATGAAATTCAGTTATTTCTATAATTCACAAAATTTAACCGAAAAAAGCGGACTATTTACAAAATTCGTGAGGTCATAATTCTAGAATTTTATTAAATTTAAATTCGATAAGCAAATTTTTCGAAAAGTTTTTGTAATTTATAAAGACACGTTCAATATTTGAAGACACATAAAAAATTCAACTCCAGGGTAACAACAATAAATTCCATGTCTTTGAAAATTTTTAATTTAGCCGGAGGAAAAAAACATAAAAGGAGTTGTTGTATTTCAACTTGACGTGAATCCTTCTGAGTTTCGGAGAGACGTTTATTTAATTATTTTATTTTTTTTATTTGACTGTGATGGCCCCTCTTCTTTTTAAGCAGCATTTGTTCTGGATTGTTAATATTGTGTTGCCCTGATTTGTTTCTTCTGGTCTCTGATCTTTTATGATTCTTTTTTTTTTTCTTTTCTTTTAGGTACTTCTTTCCATAAGCATTCAAGTATTTTTTTTATAATTTTTCTGTATTATATCTGGCCATTTCAGAGAATTGTCACAATTCAAAGTCAAAAATCAAAACAATTGATATCAAAAATTGTTTGCGTATGACGACAATCGGTAACAAGATCACATAAAAATAAAAAAAGACACAAATATTTTGCACATAAAAAAGGACACAAACAAACCTGTTAAATTATATGTTGCAATTCTTGCAGTTGTTCATATTTATCGGCAACAGCAGCAAATTTTTTAAATATAATTTTGCATTTATTTTCTTCGAATATGAATTTCAGTTTGAATCTGATGTGCTGTGGCCTAAAAATGCTTTGGAGACTTTTTATATATTAAAAATTATGGTGCTAAAAGTCCATTTAAGATTGGAAAATAATATAATTTTTTTTTCAAAGCGACAGCAATTCTATGGGCTAATTGTCCAGCAATTAAAAATTTTATTGTAACGCTCAATATGCTTAAGTTTTATGCCTTAAGCAATTTTATTTGGGTAGTACTCCCCCACATTGAAAAGAGTTTTAAATATACCACCCAAATGGGAGGCAATGCCAAGAAAATATTTTTTTTCTCTGTCTTCGCCATTAATTGCCATTCATTGCATCATCTATTATTATTTCTCAACAAAACAATTCCTATCATATAAAATTTTTGATAAAAGTTCATTTAATATCTTCTGCAAGATAACAACTCCTTGAGTTGGGGCCTTTCTACAGCCGCCCAACGATATAAAAGTATATAATTATATACATAATTGCCAAATGCACTCACTAAATCCGCATAACAACAGTGCTTCCATAGAGTCATGGTGCGGCAACATGTTCTATTAAAAATTAAAATGATTATAGATTAAAATCAAAATCTCATATAAAAAGGATAGTTAAAAATTCTTTTCATACAATTTAATATTGGCTTTCCTTTTTGCTTTGTAATATTTCTCAAGTCTTTCTGAATTAAAAATATTTTTTTAACAATTACCCTATAAAATGTTAGTTTTTTCTCACAATAAATAGTTTGATACATTTGAGGAACGCTTATTCAGTGGCAACGAAACATGTTGTACAACAAATATGTGTCTCAACATTTACCAGACCTCCCCATGCTAAGCATAAGTATGTCTTCATATTCATGTAAACACATACATTCTAAAACCCCTAGATTGACAACAAGTTGTTTCATTTAAACCTGCCAAACATTTAGTTGATGAGATACATAATTATTTTCGTTAAATACTCTCCAGTAAATGTATCATTTCAGTCGTACACAGCCAAGCAATTTCTATTCTGTACATGCAAAAGAATATGTATGTATGTATGTGTATACACCCGTACACAACAGCTTTCAAATAAATACATGATAGTTTACTCACCTTCTGTCTCACCAACAAAGCGGCATAAAAACAATCGTAAGATGCAAAACAATCGTCGCAAACAATGCTTCTGCCAAAGACTCAATAATATATTATAGAGTTTTTGCTTCTACCAACAACAATCAGTAACCGATGACGTCATCTTATGGTGTAGATACACATAAAACACTTGCACTTTTCACTTCTTCAATCAACTTTTAAACGCTTGTAATTTCTTTTCCACTTAACTTATCAGTCTAAAATTTTCACAATATGATTCAATATGGAATTCGACTTCTTTTAACACAAAATTTCTTAATTATCTTGCACTTTTATTACTTAATATATTAAATTATATAATTTTTACATACTAACAACCGAACAGCTTCAATAAAACACCCAAACTAATTTAAATGCCTACAATCTCTTAATAGAATTTCATTTACATATATTAGCTTATAATAATTATATATATGAGTGTATGTATGTCGGATTTATGTATATGACGAGCATAATTGCAATGTTACGATTTGTATTGCAACAACAAAGTTCAGTAAACGACTCTTTAGCTTGTGCACATCGGGTGTCAATGGCTTATAAAGTAGTTAAACATCTTCACATATACCCGAACGTCATATAAAGTAGTTTAACGTCTTCTTTACTCTCTTTATTTTGCACTCTTCTCAGAGCATTGAAAGCAATAAATCATATTCGTATGAAAGCAATAAATCATATGATAAACACATTCACTACAGCAGACTACAGACTACATCCCGTCAAATATAGAATGCACTTGCGTATATGGAAATGATTATTTTCACTGCACAGGCAACACGGATACTGGTTGTTGTACATGCTGGTTTTGTGGTTTGTCGTCAAAAGCAAATTTCTATTTTGATGAACGACAATGTGCAGATGCAATGTTGCCAGTGTAGTATAAATAAATTAAATTATTGTAAGCTTGATAATATATTATTTTATTGTACAAATTTGAATAAAAACTATATTTCTAAGCAAATGAAATGATTTCTTGTCATATTTTGTAGGCGGATCCGAAATTTGCGTTTGATAGTGGGAGACGCCCTTAAAAAGACAGTACAGTTGGCAAATAAATCTATATAAGAATATAGGAGTTATGCCTCCCTCAATATGTAAAGTCGTCAGAATGCACCGCCCAATACTGTAGCTTGAATAAAATCGTCAACTGTAAAAGTGCCGCGGGTCCGATAATTGAGTTTCATAGTTGAGTTTTATAATTGAGTTTCATATATATATATATATATATATATATATATATATATATATGTATATATATATATATATATATATATATATATACATATATATATATATATATATATATATATATATACATATATATATATATATATATATATATATATATATATGCGAGCGACTACACTGGCGTATGTAGAGAATTCTACTACAAACAGCAACTCATGATTTGTGTCGTTTCCAAAATATTTCGGTAGCTGACTACACAGCGACAATTGTTTCTGGCGGCATTTGCATTCTTTGTAGTCAGTAGCCTGCTTCAAGGTTTTATACACGGTTGTATCATTGAAACTTTTTTGTTTTAGCATTATTTATATATTATTTTTTATATTATTTATAGCAACTTGAGAAAACATAATATTGTTTATGTCAGATTGCATTGTTTTAGTTTTTGTATGGAAGTAGGAAATTTAGTGTAAATAAAAAAGGAATAGATACATGCGTGGTTGTGTGTTTGGTAATAGAAGAGAGTGGTTTTTTGCTGCGCTGCGTAAATTGTCTAGTTAAAACTGATGTTGAGTTTCCTCTTTGCTTGGGAATATTTATCAAGACTTTCTGATTTAAAAACGCTTCTTGAACAAATTTAATATAAAACAGAATATATTCCTGGACTCAGAAGACTTAGTTAACCCTGAATGGCTACTCTTCGTTTTAGTACTCTTCATCATATTAAGGACTAGTTTATAAAAATAATTCTAGCGGAAAAAATAAAAACTAAAATATTTTTAATTAAAAGTTTTATTAAAAAGATAATAAAATAAACTTCATTCTCTTAAAATTCGATGCCAATTTGAGAAAAATAAGAGTTATAGATAAAGAGTAAATTAGCTTCGTCGGTTCGACGGATAGTAGTCATCCAGGGTTAATCAAACTCTAAATTGGAATTTTTATAACAAAATATTTGAAGATAATTTTAAAGCTTTTAAAAAACCGCCGTTTTGGTTTTTATTTTTGAAATGTGCGTATGTACTCATATACAGGTTGGGAAAAGGTCATAGCTCGCCCTAATTAAACTATTTTGTTTTCTATAAAGTTCTACAAAGTCTTCCATTTTTGCTTTGGAATATCCATAATGCCTTTCTGATTTTTTTTTTCAAACAAAGAACAAAAAAAAAAAAGAAAATCATTTAGCACATTCAATTAGATTTGATCAATTTCATTTGAAATTCATCTCAAAATTCCGGCTACATATTTCATTTCGATGCTCCGTTATACTCACATATTTTCACAAAAAAAAAAAAATAATAAAATAAAATAAAATAATTCCATTAGACGACAGCAATTTTATTTAGTTTATTGCTGGTTTTTTCTTAAGTCCACAGCCATAATCTTTAAAATTTTTATCGACATCATTATTTCTCATAAGCCCGTAATAAATAATTCTTTGGAATTTCGGTCAAAAAAAGAGACAAACTTTCATAAATGCAATTTTTACCTTGAAATTCATAACAGGATGTGTTCAAATAAATAAAAAAAGGAAACAAAAAAAAACTTTAGTATCAACATACTTTTTGTTAAAGATCTTTACGAGGCTTTCCAGAGATGCCCTACAGACGGCAACTTTTTTATTTTAATTTTGAAACATGTTTAATCATGATCTGTATTATTAGTGTTCGATTTTAGTGGATTTAAAGATTATAAAATATGCTCGACATATTTTACTCTTAATAAATTATTTGAATTGAAGAAACACTTAAAAATGTAAGCAATTCATGAGTTCGTAGCTATTAACTCAAGCTTGATTTATAATTTTCAATTTAAAAACAAGAAAACATTTTCAAGAAGTTGGGAAATGAATATCGCGAGATTCAAAATAATTATTTTAAGTAATAGTTGCAAGTAAATTATTATATAAAATTACTAATAATTTCCATCTGCGTACTGATATAAACTAAAATAACTTCAACACAATAGGGCGGCTGATGACTCATATGAGAATATATTGAGGGGATTCCCAGATATGGACAAGCAATAACAAAGCGAACTGCAAAGATGCTCATGGCAGTTCTAGTATATCGACGTTTGGATACGACAAACCTTAACTTTTATTGCTTCCGTTTTTATAGAGGCGGCAGCTATTTTTCCCATTTAGTAAAGAAAGTAGTGCAGAAAGAACTGGTGCAGTAATCAATCACGAGACGTAACTCAGTAGATCCACGAAACAAAGTTACAAAACCAAAATAATAAAAGTCGGTAACACACGATGTCCACAATGACATTAAACGCTAATGACGTCGTAAGTATCCAACTGATTCTGACCGGTTCGCTAGAATTAGTTTCATGATGATGCAACTAAATTCACTTTGAACAATATTTTTGCAATCAAAATTTTTCAGCCAAGAGAACATAATTCGAAAAGTGCGGCCCAGTTTGGAGCCACAACAACTGGCTGTTTTAAAAAAATAACAAATTTTTATTTTCAAGTATCTTTTATATATGAATATGAAAATATCTGTCCCAATTTCATTTTTGTTCTGTATCCAATTTTGGAGTTTAATTCAAAATATATGAAATCTGTTTTAAATTGATTCAGTATCATTTTAACTAGCACAGACACGCAGGTGATGATCCCCGCTCAAGCATTCTGCCGCAACTAGAGAAGTATTCAGACGAAATATTCAGATAGCAAAAGGGAAGAGATAAAATTGGTATTGAACAGTTTATTTTTGTTCCTCTGGCAAACTATCGCGGCAGTACAGACGAAGGAGGCGACTGTAGTGCGTTTTTTAGTACATGATAGTATCTGGCCCAAGTGCTACGCCCTTGACATTGAAAAAGTTTCACAACAATTAACGCAGCCACGCATATATGCCAATCATATCCATGGTTTAGAGTTATAAAACTCCTTTTATACCCAAATGGGGATAGGACAAAGGAGATCCTAACATTGAGTAGGCCAGCACTACGGAGACTGGTTCATTTAATAACGCGACATACAGAGTTAAGGACTCACCTGGCACGAATGGATATCGTTGGCGATATAACATGCAGGGCCTGTCAGGAGGAGGAGGACGAAACACTGAAGCACTACTTGTGCTACTGTTCAGCTTTTAGCCAGGTCAGAAGACAGGCATTTAATCAAAAGATTATACAGGAGATGGATTTTCTTAGGGGCTCTAACTGGAGGGACTTAAGAAGATACATTGAAGAGACTAGGTTCTTAATGTAATAAAATTATAAGGTTTTTTAACGGTACGATGGAGGTCCCATAGAATGGTAACTCCTACTTTGGAGCGCACAGCAGGCCTATTGAGGCCTAGGTGTAATCATTGAGAGGATTGGGATGACTCATGCCCCTCTTATCAACCTAACCTAACCTATATCAAAATAATTAAATACGCAAACAAAACAAAAAAGAAAATATTAAATATAATCTTTGTTTAGGTGAAAAACAATAAAATTCTACCAATTGTATAATAAAAAGTGATAATTGAGTTCTTGTTATGACTTTGATATTTCTTTTAGGCCTCTCACTTACTAAAGTGGAAGTTTGAAATATATGTCTCTAGTTATTCTAAGAAATATTGGATAAAAGTTCCATGATGATGTGCATTAGTCCCAGTGAAATGTGCATATGAACCAACTAGAACCATCAATTGATCACGTTGAATTTCTTAGTAAGATTTTGGGAAAAACATCAGCACACAATTAAAATTAAAGAGCTTAAAAATACGTTATATTTTTCGACTTATTTCTTTGCTAATATTTTAAATTTCCTTCGGATTTGTAGACTGAAAGTCGTAGTATTATTATATTATAAGAAAGCAGAGCAAAATAGCACTGCTTTCGTAAGCCGCTATACTTTCAACATCAGTTCTCAAATGATTCCAAGATCTGTAGAATCGAAGTCACGAGCCTCCACTTAAAAAGCTTAAACGTTCAATATTTGAAGCAACTGCAAACACAACTTTAATTCAATAATTTTATTAATATTATTTTAAATATTATTTCTGAATTTAAGACAAAAGGATATTCCAAAATTCCTAACTAATTAGTAAGACAAATTTACAGCGAAATATATAAAATAACTAAATTGTCATCCCATCTTATAATCATTAAATTGATGAAAACTTTTCTTATCCCTTTCGTGTAGAGTACGATTCAAGTCAAACTGATCTACAACAATTTCCCCTCATCTTTTTTTCTTTTCTTTTTTTTCCGAAAACGCTACAGAAAATATATATAAAATAATATGAAAAAAGTATAAAAACAGAAGATGCCATTAATGTATGACAAGTGTTGATATTTTGTATGGGTGACAATTCCCTAAAGATCGCATTGTACTCGTACACTAAATCGCTTTTTTGTTTTGTGCTCTTTTTTGAATTTCGCCAAAAAAAGATTTGAGTTTAAGCTACAACAAATGCCAATAACAAGAACTTAAATATTAAACAACATTCCAACATATATATGATCGTTAAGATGATCGTAGAAGTACACTAAAAGAAAATTGAATGGAGTTCAGTGAGTTATTTTATTGGTAAAAATAATTCTCATATTTTTGAAAATATTTAATATATTGAAATTAATCATGTTGCGCATTGTACTTTGGTCAATGCAGATCCTCAGGGAATTCTTGCTCAACAATTTTAAGAATAACTACAGATATTTTTTCAAACTTCCAAGGAAATGAATGAGAAGTTTACAAATAAATATCAAAGTCATAACAAGAACAAAATATCTTTTTCTTGAACTATTAAATTACAAAAAAAAATCGGATTGATGCTTATAAAACTCTTGCGGACAAACTGTTCACAGTCTCTCTTTTTTTGCTAATGAGTCATGGAAGAAATCTAACATGATAATGATTCTCTTAAATGCGTATTCAACCAAAACGCACTCTCTATTACGAATAAATTCATCTCATATAACATTTTTCACAGTTTTGACTACGAGGGTCCTGCAGTTGTTATTAAGTCTTTTCCAAGTGTACCGAAATACACTGAAATCAAGCAAAATAATGTATAAAACGCGAACGGCAAAGAAAACAAATTTTTTAAAAGGGAAAAACTCATCTTGATCATAAATATTATGCAGAGCGAGAAACAAAAAAACAAGAGATTCAGTCGCATTTTTTGATGATATTCGTTTATCGCACCTTTAAATACCGACAATATGACAACACAAGATTCATAAATACAAGACATGATTCCCTGACCAACCAAACGATTCTTGCCAACAGTTTCCTTTTTTTTCACACAGAATTGTACTCTACTCGTATCATTTTAGTATCGGACAATGGTTTTTATTTTAAGGATTTTTGCTCTTGTATTTTTTTTTTTCTTCTTTCTTCAGTTTTTGTTAAAACAATAAGTGATGAAAGCAAAACAACTCTTGATTTGTTTAGTTTTAGTTTTTTATTTTAAACAAACTGTTGCATAAATGAAATGACAAAATGTGTTAAAAAGACATGCTTTTGTAAAGTGTTTGAGAAAGGGGCCAAGATGCTGGAGAATAACTCAAGTTTAACTTAACAGACATGCTGTCTGGCAATGCGGCCAACATGTCTAGAAGCCACAAACACTGCGTTCAATAAAGCATGTTCTTCCTCTGTGACACCCTACTTTCATAGTGATTTATAGAAATTAAGACAATCGAGTAAATTCAGTCAAAAGATTGGAGAGATTTTTATTTTCAATCCAAATAAAATTTTAAACTTTTTTCAAAACTTATTCCTGATTTTTTATATATAAAATTTTTTAGCGACAAGTTAAAAATCAGTAGAAGAGGACATGGAGAGGACATATTCAAATATTAGCACCGACCTTCTAAGTACAGTTAACTTCAGTTCAGTATTGAAACAATTCTCGTATACTTTTTCCTCATACACATCTTTTAGATAAATAATTCGCCCAATAAGTGGTGAAAGATAAGGATGCATGAAAGTGTAGCGGCTTGCGAAAACAATGCTATTCTGCTCTGCCTTGTTACATGAAAATTTAAATGATATTTGTTATTCCCAACTTTTTGAAATAATTATTAATCATATCCTTCTCTATTTTATTGGATAGGGCACCAGTATGTCATGCACAACTTTCCTTCCTTCTATTCCATTTATTTTATTTCGTTGTTCAATTAAATTTTTTCACAGTCGCCTTGTCTCGTATCCATTTTCGCATAAAAAGGAGAGAATACAAGCGCTGAAATCCGCAGCTTGCACAGCCTTAGAAAAAGTGTTTTAAAACAGAAGACTCATCATCGCCATCATCTGTCCTACATCAGACGTACAAGTTTGAACAAACACACGATCAGCAGCAGCAACATCGTTTTCATTGTCTAGAACAAACACTTGGGAATCGATTTAAACTTCAGCAATGCTTTTTATTTATTTTTTTTTTCAATTTTATTTTATTATTAACAATTGTAAGCAGATTTTTTACTGCTTCTGAGTCCATCGTTTAGCATTTCAAACACCTTTTTTTCTATATCGATTTATATGATGCAGCAAAAACGTTGAATTTGTTTTGCAATTCTGTTGCTGTTGGGGATTTTATCTTATCGGTAAAGAGATGTTTTATGTTTATTGTGCTTAAATATTTTATGCAAACGGCATAAATAAATAAAATATTATGATTGAAATCTTACAATTTCCATACATGATCTTTTCTGCTGTTTTGTGAAGGGGAGAGTTGTATAACAAAGTTTTATGCAAATTGAAATGAATGCATGAAATCTTCATTTTATTTATAAAATTTGTGGGGAATTTTGTGTTTTAAAAGTGGAATAAATTTTGCTATTATTATTATTATTATTATTATTATTATTATTATTATTATTATTATTATTATTATTATTATTATTACTATTATTATTATTATTATTATTATTATTGTTGTTGTTATCATTTTAGTTTCAACTTAAGTCGGCTTAGACTTCCTTGCCTAAAGGGAGCCTAAAACTTTGATGTTCTATTATCTCACGGCTTTAAAACTCAATTGTGGGATTCACACTAGATGCTATTTGATCATATTGTCTTATAAAAGTCTAAAAAAGTTGTTATTATGCTGCATTTAAACAAGACTTTTTAGGATATTATTTAATTTTCTCATAAAATAGCTGTAGAGATCTGAGTCGCACCGCTTAAACTCTTTAGTCGAGATCGCAATAATATATTCTAGCCGCCCTTACTTGTACACGATGCAAAAATTAAAAATATATAAAAAATATATAAAAAATAGTCACTTTAAATTATATTTTTATAAAAGAAATAGTCCGATATATTTCAAAATAGGGAAGAGAAAAAATTATTTCTAACTGGCAGCCACAGACCGTTTTTCCACTTGCCGCCGCTAAAAATCTCTTCATGCCATATCACCACCGTCAGCAGCTGCTTTCGTTTATCAATATAAATTTATTTCGAGAATTTTGTGCAACAGAAAATAAAATGAAACAAAAATAGAATTCCTATAATATTATAGAATGATTTCATTTCTTTTTTCTTATTAAATAAGGGTTCTCTTCGTATCATCTGACGGAAATCCTAATTATGAAGGGATAATCGGACCTGTTATCTTTCACGAGCTATTACTTTATGACTTATGACTAGACTGTGAATCCCCTAAATATGCTTGCTTATTAAGCTGATAAAACCTCAATGAATTTCAAAAATGTTATTTTTTATGCGACCTTTTTTATTGAAGTTTAATGTTTTTAACTTCCCGCTAGGAAAACTTTCAAAATTTAAAATATTCGAGATGCTATTGATCGAGATCGATCTCCACGTTTTAAGGTCCCAGGAAACTTCCCTGACTAATTCTGAAAGATCATCACTATGGCTGTGTGTGTGTTTGTCTGTGTATGTTTGTTATGTATGTGACGCGCTTATAAGTTTTAAAGGGCTGAACCGATTTAAGCCAAAGCATTCTGAAGAGCGTTCCTGAACTTGCACCATCGATAATTTTGAGCCGATTCGAATGGGTAGATTTCAAGATAAAAAAAACTTATAGCGCTTTCTTTTCTGGAAAACATGTAACAATTTTTCACTTCATTTTTAAAAAGTAGCAGTCCTGGGACGTTAGAAAATTTATTAATTATAAATTATTTGCAATTCAATTTATTTCTGATAAATTCTTTATTTTCAAATTACAGAATATTGCCATTTACAATTAAAAAGTGTAAGAAATGTTGCATTATTTTCTAGAAAAGAAATCAGCATTGGAAAAGACGAATTTTTTTAAGTAGTTGATTTTAATAAATTCTAAATGCTTCACCGATCGATTTCTCGTAGATCTCTGGATGAAAAACTGTGGATCACCTCGAGCTGGATGAAAATCTATTAATCCGTTCGTGAGACATCGTGAACGAGAATATTCGAAAAAAGTAATTTTATTTGAGAAACTTCGCATTTATACAACTGATCAGTTAGTGTTCCCGATTGTTTTATAATCATCGCTTATCACGTGGGTATCGGTTGATTTGAGAATCAAAATAATAGTGTTTTAGCCCGAAGTGCTCAACAGCATAGAATTGCACGAAGTTGCAGAGATGGCCTTTAAGGTCAGCCATTTTTCATGAAATTTTATTTTCAATATAATAAATATTTTATAATATCATCATTGTAATACTTTTTGAACCAAAATAAAAATGAATTAATTAATGAAACACACACTTAGCAATTTACTAAATGCATAATCGATAATCGATTTCTTAATTGGCTTATCAATTGAATTAAAATATCAGCGCTGTAATAATTTTGTAACTCAAACATTCCAAACCAAATATTGAAGTTTATGGAAACCGTTTTTGCTTGTTTATTTATTAGCGCACGAGTTATTATTTAATTTAATATTCAACAAACCATAAACGACTTAACGCCGCGACTAGTGAAGAGCTAAAAGAACATATTTTATCAAGCGATTATCGCAGCTGGAGATAAAAGTTGAGCAGACAATAAGAATATCTATACTGGCGATTGTACAAGGCACAAAAACAAATACAACAACAAACACACAAGATAGCAGCAGCCTCATATTATCGCTGAAGTAATCGAAGATGACAGCGATCATGGCAATTCTTGTTTGTTTTCTTGTAATTATGGAAATATCACATGATAAGCACGATCGCTGGCGCGTATTCATGTGGAAAGTGTATTTGTGAAAGAGAAGAAATTATAAGTGTTGGTCCAAATAATGGCGCTTTAATGTGTGAACCGAAGCAGGAGGGGGTGCCACTTTGACACCTTTTCTGCTGTCAGCTGTAGTCACAGTATGAGTTTGATAATTTCATAATTTATAAGCGGTTGTTAAAAATTTGTTAAAATTAAAGAGAGATATTAATATGTTGTGCTCAATATCAGGCGTTTAAATTACCTGACGAATATTCTCTTCGTTGGATGCAGCGGCTACATTAACGCTGCCGGCAGTGGTTGTGATCGAGTTACTTGTTTTTTTTTTCTATTGGCCACAACGATTAGCACCACGTGATATTGAACGGCAGAACCATTAAGTTGAACTAATAAAAACAATTGATAAATCTTTCTTTCAGTTAAGGTCATAAATATTTTTTAATTCAATTTATTTATATTTGGGTGAAAGAAATATTAACAAAATATTATATTTTTGTTATGCCACTCTTTAATTATAGTGAATTTCCAATTTAAAAATTCATATATAAATTGTGAAACAGATAAAACTTAATAAATAGTAAAGCGGACTACTTCGAATTGATGACGGAAAAGTTCTTTAAAATGTTTCCCTAAATATTTTTTGTAAATGAAGAAGCCTACTTGAAATATGCTGAATATAAAATATTCAAATAGGAGGCCATTCATGATCTGTTAGCTTTTTTAAAATAGAAGTATAACTTGTCATATTCATTTGTAATTTTAAAAATTGCTCTCTTTAAAGCTGCAGGGTTCTATTCTGTTCTCTGCTCCTATTCTCTTCATTATTAATGATCTTCTATGACCAACTGTTATTCGTATCAAATCTATTAAGATCGACAGTAGCATGAAATAATTAGGTAATGCCATTTTGAAACTGCTCTCGTATTACTGACACACAACTAATTTAAGCAATTTAGCGCCTCGATCATTAATAAATTTATTTTTCATTTAAGAAGCAATTATAACAATTATTGACACGACTTTATTTATATTCGTTTAACGAAACAAAACGGAAAAGATCTTATTTATGAACAACAAAATTTATGGCAAACATTTTCACTACAATAAAGTTTTTGTTATTTCTTTCTTAAGCAATTTGGTGGGAATTATTAATGGTGGTTTTTTTCTAAAAAAATTTAATGAAATGAAATGAAGTAAAATTATATACACGTTAAAGCAACAGTCTGCGAATCAAACATTTTTAGTTATTTTAATTTAGCTTTAACGTTGATTACTTCCTACACTCAGTCGACTATAGTTTTCTCACTATTTTATTTTATTTTTTATATTATTTTACTCTTTATTTTTATTTATATTTTTATTTCCATTATTTGCAAGAAGAGGAAAGAGATTCATTCAACCTTTTCATGCCGTGTGTTCAGCCATTGAGATCGTTTCAAATGTTACAACTATAATTTTCCGTTAAGTTTTGTTTTGTTTGTTTTTGTTTTATAACAAAAATTATCTTGTTCCCATAATTTAAATGTCAAGTTTTGTCCATATTTAAAATTGCTGAATTTACCCGTATTCTTCATTGTGTTTGGTTTCTTAGTATGCATCGCACAGTGGGGCAAACTATGTATATCAAAAGACGGTCTGAAAATGAGCGGCAATCTAACAGGACACTCTAACTTTGGACGATATGTTCAATAGATATAAACCGCAATGACATCCTAACCTGATATTTAAAGGGAATTTGGACTATGTATTATCAAATTCATTCAGAGATTTCAAATCCTTTAGAAGCCAAGTATTTTAAATAACATGATTCTTCTTTATGGAGCATAAGCGTATTTCTTAGTAATAAAAAAAAACCTCAAATAGCATTGTAGCACTACAATTGAACAGGTAGGCTTGTGTTGTCCCAACCTTTAAAGAAGTGGGGCTCGTAACTCAAAAGTTATTGGATTGTTATAAATCTCTTCCGATTGGGTTTTATTTGAATTATAAATAATTTTACTTTAGCCCACACTGAACTTGGTTTGTAATACACCGGTTGCAGCTAAACAACACTTTCAATTTTAAAAGAAACAAACATATACTTTTTTATAATTATTTTTTATAATAATTACGATCATTTATCCACTGTGCAGCACTGCAAATTGTATCCACCATTTATTTAATACTTTTATTACTTGTACCCTTTAAGTTTTAAATTTCAACTTTTTTTTATATTTTCTTCAAATGAAGAGATGATTATTAGTGGTGTTGGCTTTCCTGTTAATGTTGGTGTTGTTCGTAGTTGTTGTTGTCCAACTGCTGGTTGCTTTTTAGATGAAGAGTGTCAGTGAAATTAAACTCTGTTTCGGTATTCCGTGAGTATGATATGAAAATTGCTCTTCGTTATATTTATTGTTGAAGTTTAAATAAAGTTTGGTAAATTATTTATTCCCTTTCTAGTCGGTCAATTATGCATTGGAAATGTTATAGTTGGGAACTGATATTACAAAGGCTTTAAGAGGATGGCGCGTACTAGGAAAGTTTCCCAAAATGATGAGTGGAAAATAAGCTTCGACTGATTTAAGCAAATTAGACCGATTCACAGAAATTTTTATTTGTATTAATCCAAAATTATATTAGACACACCTATTTTGTATTCAAATAAATTTTGTAACACCACAGAGATATTAAGGGAACTACGAATAAAAAGTATTTAACTCGCTTGAGTAACAAACACCCTTGAACCGATTCAAGCCGGTAGATTTCAGGAAATTAAAAAAAAACTAAGAGAATATACATGTTTTTAAATGATTGTTTTCAAATAAGTCTTGAAAGGTTGAATCCATTGACTCCAGTAGTTAATCACAACGTGAAAAACCAAGTCGACTACTGCCAAGCGCCTTAAAATCGGTTAATCCGTTCGTGAAATATTGTGAACGAAAAAAAATCGAAAGAAGTAATTAAAAAAATAATGCGAATTTATATATCGATAGATTTTTTGTAAAAACTTCGCCGATTCGCAAGAAACTTCAGTCAAACATTTCAGGATGCAGTGCTAGAAATGAGTCAACCGCTATCCCGACATCAATAACATCATCCTCAAGATTGATTCGACGATTCCTTATAACAGTTTCCTTTAGTTTCTCAACGTTTTCGTCTGTTATTGATCTACTGGAATGGCCAAGACGAGCGTCTTCATTCACATCTTCTATAACTTCTCCCAAAGGCTTTCAGGACTTGCAAACAATTTTCTGACTCGGACAATCCAAATTTCAATTACTTTTGGGTGCTTATTTTTTTTTATACTAAATCTTTAAACATTTTATGATCCAAATTTTTTTGCCCTCAAAAATAATCACCGAATATTCAAAACACTCTAATTTTTATGACTTTCGCGAACAAGTTAAAAGTGATAAGTAGCTGAAACTGTGCCCAGACGTTCGAGACGAGTGCACTCACATAAAATACCCCAGTCCCGGCGTATTTCAAAATTTATACAATTTTTTGAAACGATCTCCTGCAGCACATGAACGAACCTCTTTGCCGTCCACTAATCAACACCATCTGTAGCAAAATAATTTTTCAAAATCATAAGGATGAACCTTTTTAAAGATATCAAAATTTACACCTTAACCTCGATCTGATACAATAAAAATTATTATATAATATTTTGATTTAATATGAAAACGGCATTTCCTGTAAAACTCTGAAAGTGTATTGAATATATTTCTGGGTCTGGTCTCAAGTATCCTAATTAATGATGAAATAATACAAACACTTTAGATTTATAGATCTATTCAAGTGACAATATTTTGTCGGTTAAATTTCTAAAATCAAAGTTAAGTGCACTAATTTATTATGCGGTTCTGTGCAAAAGCACGCAAACGGATTCAATCCAGTTGGTAGAGAAGAAAAAATATATTTCAATAACTCTTTTAATGTTACAACGCTTCTTTGCTCCTTCATAAATACTGTCATGTTTAAAAAAATGTTATACCGTGTAACTAATTAAACCTTTATTTTTTTAATATTTCAATTTTAAGTAGGTCTCGCATAAAAAGCAGCCAAACAGAAAGGAAAAAAGGAAAGATCGAAAGAGGATATAAAAAACTAAAATCAAATACATTATCTGTCATTTTTAATTTGCATATTCTTTCAACATACACTTCTTCATAATACAACGATGTATCGTCGTCGTCTTTCTTGTGGAATTCACCTTTATTGTCGTCATCATTATCATCACATCCCAAATATATTTTATTATTGGTATGAGTGGATCTTGGGGATAAAAATGGGATGATATTCGCACAGGCAGGCAGGCAGGCAGGCAGGCTTTCTTCTTCCCATTGCAAACGATGCAAACTGAAAAGGTTGTGGTGGTGATATCTCATGTTGCCTACAACCATTGAGCAGCCATAACAAATGAATTATTGACATTTTTAAACAATATTTGCCAATATTCATTCAACACAGTCAACGGCAACGGCAACAGCAACAGCGACGACGACAATATCAACAAGCGATATAAAAATTGTCAACAGAACCTAAAAGATTTCGTGTTTTTTTTTGTGGGCCAAACATAACTGAAAGCAACAACACAATACATCAGCTGCTTAAGACAATGACAAAAGCAACAGCAAGAACAACAACAAAAACACATCACCTACAACGAGAACAGCAGGACAAGATTTAAAAAACAAACGTGTTTGTCACATGAGTAACATAATGTTTTGTTTAATTTTTCGAACTTGAAGAGGTCAGTGATTCTCAAATAGTTTTAGTTCATTAAAGTCTAATAATTTACAAGGCTCTCTATAAGGTGATTCAGCTAGAAGTTCTATACTCTTTAATAGGGAGCATGAAAGGTTACAGCCTGGTTTTAGCATTAAAACCATAAACAAGTGATTTTGCGTTCATACTGCATATTTAATTCAGTGATTTAATTATTTAGGATTTAACAAACAGGTTGTGCAATATATTTAAACAAATTTAATTAATTCAGTCCTAGAAAAAGAATTAAATTTTTATTTTATTTTTCTCCAAATTTTATAATATTGGATGTTTTTTATAGAGTGATACAAGTTTAGATCATAATAAAACATAGTAATATATTTTTGATATCAATAAAACGAACTTTATTGGATATGAAATTTTATGACATTAATGTTTATATATGATTTTGGTCATGTGGCGGCCGAGGCTGGCGCGTACAAGACGCAATCTGGAACACCAATTTTCACAAACAGTAACATTATGACCATCATCGTTTTTGAAGACTTATGGGCCAATGACCCCGCCAGCTCATAAAGCGCACCAAACAGTAATTTTTGTAGATGTGAAGATGTTTCGACAAAAGCTTGTGGATTCTCCTCACTCCAAATGCGACAATTCTGTTTACCTTTTCTGTTTAATTGCCATTTGTACCCATTCAATAAAAAATGGGCTTCTTCAGAAATTAAAATTTTCAATGGACGAAGTGCACGATAAGTTTGACGAACAGAACCATTATTTTGATTAAAAGTTTCCAGAATTTGCACGCGTTGCTCTGGTGTAAGTCGATCCATAATGACATGTCAAAGCAAACTAAACAAAAAGCAACTATTAGGTTAGTGATGCCAACTTAAAGTTGTATCACTATATAAAAAATACCCTATACTTAATGGACAAACTGTACTGCACATGTTTTTGTTTGCATAAAAATATATAGAGATATTTAATTGCCGGCTTAAAACAGGAGCTGTTTTACATGTAGCAAATTAATATTTTAAAATTATGGAAATGCGTCCAAAACCGATTATTTTATATAAAAATCATGAAAATTCTGAAAGGAAAACTGCTGATGTGATGGTCTATTCCATGAATTCTTCACACGTTATCAGATGTTTTCATCATATAACTTGGCAGCACTCAATTTAGCACAGACAAAGCATGCAAAAATGAGGTTACATATTACAAAATCTACTTAAAATATATACAAAATCATTTTTGATTGGATTTTAACAAAATCATTTTGTATAGTAAGACCAGGTTCTAACAGTTGGCTTTTACGTTAAAACCAGTGCCGTCGTTTCTGTAACAGAAGTGAGAGCTTCTCGCGTCGAAAAAATTGTCGTCACTCTGTGAAACACAGGATGAGTCAGAATATATTTCTTAATGCATTTAAGATTTTGTTGTTTCTTATAATATATATATATATATATATATATATATATATATATATATATTGTTCTATGGATAACCCTACAATAAAAAACATGATAACGATAATTATTTAGTTTTTCGATGTGAGAACTTTTCACATCAGTTACAGAAACGAGGCACAGAATTTATTAAAACCATGTTTGTAGGAAAACACTGTAAAGCAAATATGAAAGAAAAAACCATATGATATTTTAACCACCATTTTTATTTAGGAAACTTTAAGAGCCACTAATAATATTTAAGTGAAGTTGACATCAGATGGATCATACATGCAAATGAGAAAAGATAAGACAGAGTTGCATCTTCTATATCTGCAAACGCCTAGAAAATATCTATTTCACTGGTGCCTACTTGGAGTCTTAATATTCGAATTAAACTATTCAGATCCTTTATAAAAGTATTTTCATCTTCTTTCATATTAAATTTTAATTCGATCCTTTTCCTTGTTCTGGTAAAATTCATTGCATTAGTAGGGTCCACCATCCAAGTGGAGGTGCTAAAAGAGATGGAGAATAGGGGAGTTATTTAATAGCAGCACTCGTTAAGTTGCAGTCCAAAAAACGATATATTGGAACCGATTTTTAAAACACCAGAATATATATTTAGAAAATCAAGTTTTCCCCGACAAGTTCCTCATTTGAGAACCACTATTTTTGAACACAAAATCTGTGAAATGCTCTTCCAACATGCTAAACAAAATTCGTCTAAATTTGCTAAATTCGTCTGTCCATCTCTCCAGCCATCCACGTTCATTTGTACGTCCAGCTCTCCTCCGTTCATGTGTCCATTTCATCCATTTAACGTTTAATAATTTTTAAAAGTATGGCTCATTAATGAATTTAAATGGTTTTATTTTTTAATATTTAACGGCTTCTTTGCATCATTTTATGGTGATAATAATTTTTAAATGATTCTTTCCTTTTTTTTTGTTGTTTTTTGCTCGTTTTCATCTTTGGAGTGAAAATTTTGTTGGACGATTTGCATCCAACGTAAAATTATTTATGAACGTGTGTGCCTGTTTGTGTGTGTGTGTGTGTGCATGACTTGTAAAAAAATTAAGTTTTTAAAAATTTATTAACTAAAGACCAATAAAAATATACAATAAAACAAGAGAGATATTCGATTCTGGTTCTTGCAGTTGCTAATAACTGTCGTTTCGTTGGACTTTTTTCTTTCTTTCTTTCTTTGGTTGGATTTTCACTCACAATGGGCCTGTTAAAATAGCTGTTGAAGTTGTTGTTTAGTTTTTGCCTTGTTTTTGTTGTTGCTGTTGTTGGTTGTGTTAATTTTTGTATGTTGCATGTAGTGTGTGGTGTGGTGATCATATGATGTTTTTTATGTGCACTAATGAAATTTTGACATGTGACATGGTACTTCTCTGTTTAATGTTTTCCTGTGACTCTTTTATATATATATATATTTTTTTTTTGTCTTCTGCATATGAGTGTGTGTAGCTAAATGATGCACTAGTGCCAAGCGTACACACATAACAAAACGTGTGACAAAATAAATATATGAAAGAAATAAGTGACTTGACTAAATTTTCGTAATATCTCAACATTAATTTGACTGCAATCTGAAGTATTGCAATTGAAATGAAGTTACTGACGGACGGTAGAGGTTGCAGGAATAATAACATCTTTGTTGTTTATAGAAATAAAAAATAACGAAATACAGCGGCAAATGCTGTGAAAAGTTGTTGAAAATTGGTTTTCTATAATGAGGCTTCTACACGCCTGCCGAAATCATATTTATATATTAATTTCATAAAATTTTCTTTTATATATAGACTGTTTCATTGATATTAAAAATATATTTCCTTATTTAATTATGATTAAAACTGATCTCTCTCTATAAAAAAACATCCATTATAAGTTGAGTTAACGATTGAAATAATTTACTATCGAAAATAGTTTTTGATATAAGGTGTTTTTTATAGAGTGATACAACTTTGAGTTGGCATCACTGCTTTATTTGACCAGCCATTTAACAGCTGATACTTGCGTTTTGTTAAGTTTGCTTTGACATTTTATTATTAATTGATTTACACTAGAGCAACGTGCGCAAATTGTGGAAATTTTTAATCAAAGTAATGGTTCTGTTCTTCAAACTTATCGTGCACTTCGTCCATTCAAAATTTTATTTTCCGATGAAGCCCATTTTTGGTTGAATGGGTACGTAAATAAACAGAATTCTCCCATTTGGAGTGAGGAGAATCCACAAGCTTTTGTGGAAACATCTTCACATCTACAAAAATTACTGTTTGATGTGCTTTATGGGCTGGCGGAGTCATTGGCCCATGTGTGTTCAAAAACGATGGTGGTCAGAATGTTACTGTTTGTGAAAATTGCTGTTCCAGACTGCGCCTTGTACGCGCCAGTCCTGGCGGCCACATGGCCGAAATCATATTTAAACATTAATGTCATGCAATTTTCTATCCAATAAAGTTCGCTATATTGATATAAAAAATATATTACCATGTTTTATTATGATTTAAACTTGTATCACACTATAAAAAACACCCTTTGCAAATTGCCAACTGGACACTGTATTTCTATTTCAAAATATATGAAACTGAATGTGTTTTCTTTTAATATATAAGTATCCAACATTTTTAAAAATATTTGGAGAATTTTTCTTTTATTAAAATGAAGTAATTTAATGAAATAATTGTAAATTAAAAGATTAAAATATTGATATAATTTAATGGCAAGTCAGGATTAGATCCTACTACAAAACGTCATGAGAACTAAATATTTCACTCATTTAAGGCTTTTCTACAAACATTTTTTTTTAGAAAAAAATCTTTATATTCATGGAGTAAAAATATGGCAAAAAGATTTCATAATTTTGCACACATTTTATCCCCCTGATGCCCACTTAATTTCCACTCATAAATTCTATTTGATGTTTGTGTGCCAACTTTTGACAGCTGCAATAGGAGAGCACACACACACACACGCATACTCTTATTTGTATTTGATTAAGCCCACTTCAGTTTTTGCCATTTGCAGCTTAATCGCCAAATATGTACGCACTTTCGCAACAAATCGATTTTTGATTGTATTCATTGGAAGTCTTCCCATTTTCTTTTTCGCTTCCTTCTTGTATGTCTTGACTCACTTTCAGCCAATATTTTTATAATTTCATGTACTTAATGAAATGTGTAGAGACGTATGGAGAACTACACCGAACATACTCACACTTACAGAAGTATTAAGAATAAAAAAATATTGTTTATCTTTCGTCATCATCATCTGTTTTGGCAAGTGGGAACATAAATGAGAATGAAAATAAAAAAAAAAGTTCAGACCCCGCACGTCTTGTTTCCATTCGAAGAGGAGCTGAATGCATCACAAGTTTAGTGCGGCAGCAACTTGTAATAAATAAATCCATCCCAGGGGTATCATCATATCGCATCTAACAAGCAGGAATAAATAGTGGACACATGAAATGAAGTTGATGTTCTCTTGAATGTGTTACAATTATTTCAGATACAAGCATTTCCATTTAATTCGCTTTACTAACTGATTTCTTTTGCTTTCTTTTCATTTACTCAACTTTTTGTAATTATTGAGTGATTTCTTCAATGATATGAAATCCATAGTTGCTGCTGGAACTGGAGTTGGTGTTATTGTTTCACATCAATTTATCCTGATATGAATTTATTTATTGATTTATGCTTTGCTTGACTGACTGCATGCCAGTGTGCGTTAGCAAGTGTTGTGGTGTGGGAGGGGGGTTCCATCATTATCTTTTCATTTGCAGACGTATTTTGAATGAAGAAACTTTTATATTCTCCTCCATATTGTTGGCCATTAGAAGTGTATGAGTATTTAGTTTTTGAAAGATTCTTAATTGGATTTATGTGTTTCAATTAAGAGGATTTCGCTTTATTCGTCTTTTGCAGTTTGTTTTTGTTTTTGATAAGCCTAATGAAAGTTTAACGCTCATCTCTAGTTTCTGTTGTTGTATTTATTAAAGTGTTATTTGCTAAGCGGACTAAATTCTTCTTAATGTCGTATCACAAGTTCGATCAATTGATTGTTATACTTGAAATTAATTTAGTTTTGGCCAGAAATTGTGTGCAAAATAAGACTCGTTTCGCAGTTCAATTTTATTTCAATACAAAATTCTTTATAAATCAAATATGTTATTGGGAATCGTTGTTCAACACTAACATTTAATGAAGTTAAACGGCTTTTTCCAAGTTAGGAAATCAATTTCTTAATAAATTTGCTAAAGTTTCATTTTTAAATATTAAAAAATTTATATCGAACTACTTAGTATTGTCTTAAATTATATTTGAATTCATGGGTTATATTCGTAAAGTGTCTTTTAACTTAAAAAAAAACATGAAACATATTCCAAGTACTGAAATCTGTGTAAGAATTCGTATATAATCGTCTATTAGAATTCGTGTCATATTCCATTAAGCTGTCCAATAAAAGGTGACAAGCAAACAATATGCATGATGAAAGTGTGGTGGCTTTCGAAGACAGCTGTTCTGCTCTGCTATGTAAATTGATTGACTTGGAATATTTTTCATGTCTTTCTGAATTCGAAAACTCCATACGAACACTATCCCCTCAATCCTAATTAAATTGAAAAAAATATGGAGGTGCTTTTATGTCAAATTGACAGGGAGTTTGAGACAAACTCTCTCAATTTAAGGGTAGATGCAGAATCGAATCCACGATCTAAGGCATCGTATATCAGCCAACAGCGCTAACGAGTGCTCCACTGTTTTGAAGTTGTCACTTGAAACCGTTCTGAGGGCGTAGGTGCGTAAAAGTAGTGAAACAAGTCATTGTTTCGCTTAAGGAAACCTGGCTTGTCTTCTTCTCCTTTACCTTCCTCATCTATGGACCCCGAATCCGACGGTGGCATGCCATAGAAGCCATAACGTACGATTTCTCTTCTGATATCTTTCAAAAACAAGTTAAGTGGAGGAGTTTAATTGAAAGAGTGTTGAAAAACCAGACTACAAATCATAGAACGTTGCCCTGTGATTTGAGAGCAGTGGAAAAGCACATCAAAGTAATTCTAATTATAGAGCGTAGAGGCGAATATATTATCGAACACCGGCGATCAATATGTCATTAACATAATTTCATGTTAATGAGGGGTCCAAAATAATGCGTATTTTTTTTAGAGTGATACAAGTTGAAATTATAAAAAAACCAGGAAATCTATTTTTAATATCAGTGAAACAGTCTTTATATAAAAGAAAATTTGATGAAATTAATATTATATATGATTTGTGCCATGTGGCCGCCATGGCTGGAGCGTAGAAGGCGCAATCTTTCAACTAACTTTTCGCAGCATATGCCGCCGTATTTCGCCAACAACTCTTCGAATGCTGATTTCCAGGTGTTCAATTGATTGTGGTTTATCGGCGTAGACACGGGATAAATAACGGAAACATAACCCAGAAGAAAATAATCTATTGGGGTTAAATTACAAGTTCTTGTTGGCCAATTGATCGGGCCACTACGTGAAATTATTTCATTATCAAAAGATTCTTTAAGTAAATCAATTGTAGCGCCCACTGTGTGGAATATGGCTGCGTCCTATTGGAGCCACATATCAGCAGGATTAATGCCACTTAATTCAGGTACGAAAAAATTTCGAATCATGTTCCAGTACCGATTGACATTAACATTGTGACCATCAGCGTCCTTGAAGACACATGGGCCAATGACTCCGCCAGCCCATAAAGTGCATCAGACAGTAATTTTCGTTGGATTTGAAGGTATTTCCTGGAAAGCTTGTGGATTCTAATCACTACAAATGCCACAGTTCTGCTTTTTTATTAAACAAAAATGGACTTAATCGAAAAATAAAATTTCGAATGGATGAGTTTCACACATAAAATAATTATTTTGATTAAAAATTCCACTATTTGCACGCGTTGCTCTGGTGTAAGTCTATTTATAACGAAGTTGCAAAGCAAACTAAGAAAAAAGCAACTATCAGCTGTTGAACGGGTGCTCCAATAAGGCAGTGACACCAATAATTACTTGATCTTTGGTACGGAAAGGGACAAAACACCTTCGAAATTATGCCCCTACTTTTTAGCGATTATCTGCCAACATATAGAAAGGAAATGAAGAACTACTTTCTAATTCCCTTCTTCCATAATTTGTAATAAATTTGGTTGCCCACAAAATAATGACTAAAATGCTACAATATAATGATGATATTACAAACTGAATTGTTGTTTATTTTTTTTTTATTTAACAAAAATAGCAAATAAAAAATCTTTTTAAGCATGAAGACAAGGCATTGAGTCTTGCCCGCTCCTCACTTCAGATGTCAAAACATGCAAACACTTTTCTCTTTTGCATCCAAAACTGCGTGGGCTTGTTGTTGGAAACGGCACAGAACGTTACAGCAAATATGTGGTGCTCGGCAAGTAGGTACGATCGAATAAATTGTAGTTCAGTTAAAACGATGTAAATTTATTTGTTTGCATGAATTATGACCATATTTGCGACAAATGTTTGCTGGAAACATGTTTTATGTTCGCCATTGATCGCGTCGAGTATTTATTTGTTTGGTGGTGGTTGGATTTGTTAAACGAGGTGTTGGATGAAAACGGCACAAAAGTGTGAAAGAAGAAAATAAGTAAAACAGCGATGTGAAACCGTACAAAAGAAAATAAGAATGATCTGCTGTTGCCTGGATGGCTTAGAACTTCTTAGCATTATGGCCATCTCATTTCGCAATATTTATGTATGAATGCTTATTTAAACATTTATTTTCTTTATGGCATATTTTTCAAAAAGCTACAAGAAGTTTTCTTTTCCTTAAAACGATCGTGTCGTAATATTTATGCAAATTAAAATCTCGTTTTTCCAAAACAGAACTCTGCGTTTCCAAGGCGACACAGAACTCGGCTTTCTATCTTCACTCACTCGATCAGTTCTCTCTGTCTCTTTGTGGCTGTTGTCTTTCAGGCCGAAACATATATACAATTACAATAACATCAACTTGGTTGGGAATAATAAACGAAACATATAAATAAATTTTATTGAATGAAATTCTAAATGTGGCATTGATTCATAAATGCTGTTTTCAACTTTTGGCTGTCAATGCTTGCAAGCATGTGTGTGTTTGTTTGTGTGTGTGCGATCGTTTGTTGCCTGAGTTGAATTGCAAGCACAACATATGCAAATCTTGTTGAGCCTTTATTTCCCTTTACAACCTACATAAAATGTTGGCAATTCATTCTCGCATAACAATCATTAATGTGAAGATTTAATGTTTCGATGAAATGATCATGAGTTGTATGAGGATCAGATTTCTCACTGCAATTACATTTTTTAAATGTCTTAAAGCGGGCTGCAACATAAAACGAAATACAAATATTGCGTGAGTATTATTGGATACTCGTGCATGCACATTTTCCCGTTCCTTTTCTTTTTATTGATAAAAGTGTAGCTCCAGTTTTGAGCTACTTGGCAATCAATTCCTATATATTCATGTTTCAGTGCGTGAATATCACTATATAAGTAAAAATATGTTCTCGACATTGGATTTCAATAAATATTTAATATAAATTTTGAGTTATTAAAGATCATAAAATGGGGCAATTGCAGATGTGGAGACGAAACAACACTACTACTATTGCAAAGCAGCTTTCAGTCAGTCACTATCAGTCGCCTTTCACAATTACTTTTAAGTGCAGCCAGATCACTGATCTTTACTCTCTTTCGAGAGTTTCACGTCTCACCTGCACTAATTAACTTCTACTCCTCAGATAACTGTACGAGATTACAGTTCTGCTGGGGAGTGTTACGTGGTCAGCTACGTTGCTGCATCTTTTTGTGAGGGCATACGTCTTGTACGATCAGTCACATTAAAATTCGGGCTCGTAACATCGCCGAGATGTGATCAAGTCGCCCTGACGGCATCTGTGATCCTCTGCTTTACAAATTTATTTAGCAAATTATACTTGAAGTAAATAAATAAAACTAAGAGTTAAGTTTTTTTTTTGGAAATTGACGTTTCAAACTCTTGAATCTTAAAAATAATTTTTGTTGAGAATTTTTTTCTCAAAATTTCGTAGATTTATTATCTTTTTCTTTGCGCGATCGTCTATTTATTTTAAAATATTTTACAATATTCATTATTAATGTTGAGTTCCTTTCTAGAAAAGAATGCAACAATTTTTACACTTTTTAATAGAAAATGGCTGCACTCTGTCATTTAAAAAGAATGAATTTATTAGAAACTAAAGCAGCAGCCCTTATGAAAAAAAAGAATTTCTATTTTCAACCTCTGCAAATCGTCAATTTTTAGAAACGAAATAAAAAAATGTTACACTTTTTCCAGAAAAGTCAGCTTTTCTATTGGAAACTGTGTCTCACCATACATTTGAGGACTATCATCACCCCCAATATGGCAGTTTTGTTTATTGACGTGTCCTCTCAAACAAACCTGGACTTCACTTTAATTTTAATTATGTGCTGATTCTTTTTTCTCAAAATCTGACTAAAAAATTCAAAGTGATCCATAGAGGGGTTTTAGCTAGTTCCCATGCGCATCTCATTGGGGCTAATGCAGATCATCAGGGAACCTTTACCCAACATTTCTTAGAATAACTAAAGATATTTACTTCAAACTTCCACTTTAATAAGTGAGAAGTCTAAAAGAAATATCAAAGTCATAACAAGAACTCACTGATCACTTTTATTTTTTTATTTTTTTACGTTTTTATTTTAAATTTTGGTTTTAGTGCGACCGCTGCGATCGTAGCAGCAATAAAAATTATTTAAAAAAGCACTGGCCGTCGATAAATTGAAAAAGTATTGAAAACGCAACCAGTTCCGTCCAGTCGGAACCTTCGCGACTTTTAAAGACCAGCCCTTAATGCACAGCCAGGATATTATTTCTACTTTTCTCTCTCTCTCATATCCTTTTATAAAAAGGGTGTGTGCGTCTAGAATTGGCTGCATGTTTGCACTTTTAGCCACTTACATAAACTGATTTTTTGCATGTTTTCCATCAGTTTATTTCCTTCCTATTTTTTATTATTCATAAAATAAAAATCTGAAAAGCTTAAAGTGGTATTGTCCTGGTTTAGTTTTTAATTCAAATTGCGGACAAGAAACATGCAGAATATTTGCACTATTTGAGATTTGCATGTCATGATTTCTTTAAGGAACACGTATTTTTATTGCATTTTCACAGATTTCCAATGTTTTGTGTTGTTTTACAAATTCATAGAAAACACGAAACGGAGCAATAAAGCTAACAAAGGAAGAGTTATTCTAAAGGAAATATTTTAATAGAAACATTTTTACATTTTATTAGCTGGTTGGATATTTGAAATTTCGTTGATAATTTCAATTTGTTTTTAGAACTATTATTATATAACGAAGATATATTCGATTATCTAATTCATCAGATTATGAAAACTGTATTTATTGCAAAAGTTTTAAAATCATAAATGCCACAAAAACTGAGATAAAGATGAAAACTTTATCAAATTACTAACTACACTGTGCTTCAAGTGGTTCTTTTAAGTTGCAAACAAAAATTTTTATAATTAAATAGAATTTCGGTAGATCAATTGATCGAGAAGTGCTTTTAAAACACTTGAGAAATATTCCAAATTATAAGGAAAAGCTGATAATATTTTTAACTATTCAACTTGTATAGCAGAACAGAATAGCTGTTTTCGAAAGCCGCTACACCTCCATCAACAGTACTCATGTGTGTTTCTGTTTATTAATTGGAAAATTTTTATTGCAAAGTAGCTTTCAGTCAGTCAATATCAATCGCCTTTTACAATTATTTTCAAGTGCAGCCAGATCACTGATCTTTACTCTCTTTCGAGAGTTTCACGTCTCACTCGCACTAATTAACTTCTATTCCTCAGATAACTGTACGAGATTACAGTTCTGCTGGGGAGTGTTACGTGGTCAGCTACGTTGCTACATCTTTTGTGAGGGCATACGTCTTGTACGATCAGTCACAGTAACGAATAAAATTCGAGTTCGTAACATCGCCGAGATGTGATCAAGTCGCCCTGACGGCATCTGTGATCCTCTGCTTTGCAAATTTATTTAGCAAATTATACTTGAAGTAAATAAATAAAACTAACAGTTAAGTTTTTTTTTGGAAATTGACGTTTCAAACTCTTGAATCTTAAAAATAATTTTTGTTGAGCATTTTTTTTTTCTCAAAATTTCGTAGATTTATTATCTTTTTCTTTAAAAAGGCGACTGATAGTGACTGACTGAAAGCTGCTTTGCAATAAAAATTTTCCAATTAATAAACACAAACACACGTGAGTACTGGTGATGAGAGTGTAGCGGCTTTCGAAAACAGCTATTCTGTTCTGCTATACAAGTTGAATAATTAAAAATATTTTTCCTTATAATTTGGAATATTTCTCAAGTGTTTTAAAAGCACTTCTCGATTAATTGATCTACCGAAATTCTATTTAATTATAAAAATTTTTGTTTGCAACTTAAAAGAACCACTTGAAGCACAGTGTAGTTAGTAATTTGATAAAGTTTTCATCTTTATCTCAGTTTTTGTGGCATTTATGATTTTAAAACTTTTGCAAAAAAATACCGTTTTCATAATCTGATGAATTAGATTCAACCACGAAGAAGGGTGGCATGAATATGTCTTCGTTATATAATAATAGTTCTAAAAACAAATTGAAATTATCAAAAAAATTTCAAATACGCGATCGCCTATTTATTTGAAAATAATTTAAATTAAATGAATGATCTCTTAAGAAGATTTACAAACAATAATTCATAAATTCGGGAATAATATTATAATCATCCGAAGTGCATGTCTGCAAATATAAATTTTACTTACTGATTTAAGAAATAATCAAATTAAATAATATTTAATATATTTTTGCAATCATCAAAACCAGTGGAACCTCTTCTTTCATTACAACATTTTGTTGCAATCTGTCCCACTGTGCCTTACTGACTGTTGTATATATAACTGTTGCAATTATATGTTTATTAGCAACTGCAACAGGTGCAAAATGGCATAAAATGCAAGTTAACACGATCAAATTATATTAAAAGTTAAACACTTTTTGTTTCCCAACATTTTCTGTTTAACGATTAAAGATCGTTATGTCCGTTTTATTAATTGGAAAATTTCCCATTAAACGCTCAACCACGTCAGCATTTGATTTTTTGTTAAAATAACATTCCGAACTGAAAGAGTTCTTCGCATTTGTTAAAATGAAATAAAATTTAATTAGAATTAATACGGATATTATCGTACATTTTTTTCCAAATATTAAAAAAAAAAACTCTTAATCAGTTTTATACGATCATTATTAGTATTCATATTTCTGAATATTTTCGTAAGAAAACAGTGTCCGTTGGCCTTTAATATATCACAGTTGTCGACGAAACTTTATCAGCCAATTAAGATCTCAATAATGTGAACATTAAAGCGTAGCACTAGTAGATGTTGGTCTTGGCACCTCCAGATCAGTTATTGGAATTGGAAAAGAATTTATTTCAAAAAAATAAAACTTGTTTTGATATCACACACGCACACACACACACATACGCTCTCTGTTCATCATAATAATTTCTGTTCGAATCTTTTGAAGATGACAGAAGAACAAAATGAGACAAAAATGGAAGAAATTCTTAAGAAATAAATCGTCATTAAGGAAATCAGTGATAAATATTTTGATGTTGTTTTTTTGAAAACTTATAAATATATTTTCTAACATACAAACAAAAAAAAAAAAGAAAAAAAAAACCAACAACGACTAAAAAATGAATACCCACAACTTCTGTACATAAAAAAATTAATATATTTTTATTGATTTTTTGTTTTCAATAATGAGGCCATATCGCTGGTGTGGTTGGTGATAAATAAAAATCTTAAAAGCAGCAACAAGAACAAACAAAAATATAATGGAAAAAGGTAAGAGAGGCAACATCATCCAAAAGATTCTTTTTTTACCAGCACCAAAAACACATGAGAAAACAAAAGGAAACTATAAATTAGATTTCTATGAATCAAGAAGCATTAGAATCAGCTTCATCATCGTAATGCTGCAAGTATTTTTATTGTGGTCGGTCACACCGATCTTTATATACCCTGCAGCTGAGTTGCTTAAAGTGTGTGATGTTGTTCTTGGAAGTTTGCTGCAGGCAAAATGTTGCTTACTTGTTATAATAGATTATCTTGTCATATACATCGAAGCTTGAGACACACCAAAACATGTGTCCTCATGGAAATCACGGGCATCATGGGCATCATGGATACGTGCCCTGTACATGGTTACGGCCTTAATGTTCCTTTGCAATCTTTTCCTATTGCACCAACGAAGAAGGGTGACATCATGCGCTTCTTAATAGATGCTAAAGTTAATCGCCAAGTGTTAAACAGTTTACCCCAAAGCAGCCTCAAAGTTTAGGAGATCTAAAAGTCAGAAATAATTTGGAGCTTTTAACTATCCCCAAAATAGAGGGATCAAAGAATTAAAATTAATTTTTGTAAAATATTGTCAAAAGCAATTGATTTGTGGCACACGGAGGTGATATTCTGGGTCAGAAGTTTGTTTATAAGTGATACCAGCGAAAATGTGAACGACGATGCTCGCCCTGTTGGAAAAAAAAGGGACCCAGCTGCTGGACGAAGTAGTGAAAACAAGACTACGAGGTCTTAGATCCCGAGTTCGGTTCCACATTGAGTCACGAATATGGTAGCGAATTTTTCAGAACTGCATTAAAGCAGGATTGTGTTCATTGTTGCGGACGTAGGCGTAGCACTGGTCTCTTAATATTACCGATAGCGAAGGACACCATCGTGTACTAAGAGACCAGAATACAGTCACCTCCTAAGAAGGAACATGTACCAAAATATTATTGGCGAAGTAACAAGTAAAAAGGGATACAAAAAAATCTCTTCTCTTAAGACCGTCCCCTCATTTCCAGCTCTGGCACATGAGCTACATATGTCGGGTTCATTCCCTGAGTACTAGTCCGATACAGAGAATGCTGAAGTTTACGTCAGTACCTGCTTTTCGGCCTTACCTGACGGTGCTTCCAAGCACTCGAGTGAAATTAGATGCCCACTACCCACCCCTGTCACCCTCAGCGACCACACCAGTCGCAGCCCCCTAGGGCTTTACGAATATGGTTTCATCATAAAACCATATTCCTATCTTAAACCATTGTTACTTCCGAGGAAAGCATGTCGCCAGCTCCAAGAGGAACCAAAGTTCAAGGTCATAAAACTTATCCCTCCTGACACTGCCAGCACCAAGAACACACGACCCATAACGACTGCTGACTCGCAGCATCCCATAGAGACTGCTATCAGCTGGGTCGAAGTCCCAGCATAGTATGAATATGCCAGAACATCAACCCTTATCTGACATCTCTACCAGCGACTCTTGGTATTAAACCACAGCCACCACGTGGACTCATTGAAGAGACCTCAACCAACATCTGGCCACAGAATCAGTTCGACCCAGGGGAAGAACGAGGTCCACCACAAGCCATCACCTGGATGAACGTGCGTTAAACAGTGAAGCAGATGTCTCAAACACGCTCAGCCAAAAGTTTACGCGTATGGCAACATTGTCGCTTCACCCCCTAGCAAACATCATCTGTAGGGCCCAACCAGATCCCGTGCCACCAGTTTAAGGAAACTGGTTACGCCTCGCAGGTCAAACCAATATAGGTTTGTAACCTACTATTAATTTTTGATCCATTGTAATGGCGGGACCCAGGTATCCTTCCACCTGTATTTCTTATATTTCAGGCGTCCCCAGAAAGCCTGCAACAAGGCGTTACGACTGACCAAGTTGCCTATTGTGCCTATTGAAGGAGACAAAAAAGAGACACTTGAATAAAAATTACATCCCTAGAAACAAAAAAAATTAACCTCATACGTTGAACAGACCTCATATATCTGTATTATGTTTCCAAAACTAATTATTTCGTTTCGCAAATAGCTGTCGAAATGTTTTAATATATTCAAATTAATTTACCACTTTTTACAACACTGACATTAAGCCAAAAGTTAAGTGGACAACTGATAATAAGAGCGCAGCATATCTAAAATTTTTATGAAAGCGTTTGATGTATTTTTATAAAATTTTGTACTCTGAACTGATTTCATAATTATCATCTTCAATTATTTACAACATCGACAAACACAACAAACAGTTCAATTTTCCTTCCAATGGTTTAGGGTGTAAAAATATCTCTAAATTATTCAAAAAATATCTGATTTCTTTAAGATGATAAAAAATATTCATCTTATTTTAGTTTTTCCGTTTCATTTTTTTCTTCTGTTGGTTTTGATGCATTTCAAACATAAATTCGAACGTGTTTTGAGGGTGTTTCTGTTGCCTGTGTATTCTAAAGGTGAGAGTGTAAGAGCGTGTGTGTGTGTGTGTGTGTACGATAGCATTGGGGCACACACTAGTAGACATTTGGTCTCTGTACGATCATTAGCAGAGACCTTTGGGAGTCTTTAGATTAATAAAAGCAACTAATGAAAACTACAAGGAACCACAAAATATTTAAAATGTGTATTTTATGAATATAAAAATTCTTTAAGAACGTTAGATTTCGTTAGAGATTTTTTAACAGCGATTAGAAACATTTTAAGGCACTCAGGATATTTAGAACGAATTTATTAAATTTTTTGTTTAGATAAATATAGATTAAAAGCAGAAATAGGAATTAGTGTGTGTAGTTGTGTTGGTATGAGAATATTTATAAAATGAGTTGCCTCGATCAAATGAGTTTCTATAAAAAAAGTTAACGAAAACTTGTTAAAATCACTTATTTTCAAGTTATTTCTCGCTGTAGTTAAGCAGAACTGGAATATATCATTCTAAAACTATTTTAAACCAAACGAGAATTGTACAGGGCTGGCAAATTTTAAGTTATAAAGTCACTTGATGAAATATCTAGAATTAAGCGGCGTAGAAAGAATTCCTTCGAAAGTATTGAACGATACTCTGGAACTATTTCTAACCAATTTCTGTGCATTGAACGTTACTCTAGAAGTACGTCCAAAGACATCTTGAAAGTCATTCTAGAATAATTTCTAGCCAACTCTTGCGTATAGAACACATTGCATTATTTCCGAGCGATTCTTGTGTACTGAACGTTACTCTAGAATTATTTCTAAAAAATTCTTGTATATTGAACGATACTTTAGAATTATTTCGAACAAATGCATTTGTATTGAACGTTGCTCTGGAAGTAGTTCCAAACAGTTTTTGTGTATTGGTGTATTGAACGTTACTTTAAAAGTATTTCTAACAAACTCTTGTGTACTGGAAGGTACTCCAGATTTATTTCCAGACAATTGGTGTATATTGAACGTTGTTAGGGAACTATTTCTACCCAATTTCTGTGTACTGAACGTTACTCTAGAAGTTCTTTTGAAAAAATATTGTTCATTGAAGGTTGCTCTTGAATTATTGCTAACCAATTCCATTATATTGAAAATATTGAATTATTTCCGAACCATTCTTGTGTATGGAACGTTACTCTAGATTTATTTACAATCATTCTTGTATATTGAAAATTACATTAGAATTATTTTTAGCAAATTCATGTGAATTGAACGCTGCTCTGGAAGTAGTTCCAAACAATTTTTGTGTATTGAACGTTACTCTAAAAGTATTTCTAACAAACTATTGTGTACTGAAAGTTACTCTAGATTTAATTCTAGACAATTTTGATGTATTTAACGTTGTTATATAATTATATCTAAGCAAAATCTGTGTATTGAACGCTACTCTGGAAGAACTTCCAAGGACATCTTGTGTATTGAAGGTTACTCTAGAATAATTTCTAAACAATCCTTGTGTATTGAACGTTGCTCTAGAAAAATTTTCAATTAATTCTTGTTTAGCGAACGTTATTCAAAAACTATTTGTAGACAATTGTGAACTGAACGTTACTCTAGAACTATTTCCAAACAGTGTGTTTGTTGAAAGTTACTCTAGAATTTTTTCTTTTTTAAATTTCAATGTCTTTAAAATTTTTTCTTATAAATTCTTGTGTATTGAACGTTACTCCAAAAGTATTTTTAAACATATCTTATGTATTGAACGTTTTTCCAGAGTTATTTCTATGCAATTCCTGCATATTGAATGTTCTCTAGAGGTACCTCCAAGGACATATTGTGTCTAGAATTATTTCGAAATAATTTTTCGGTCTTGAACGTTACTCAAAAATCCATTCTAACCACTATTTCTTTAGACAATTATTGTGTACTAAACGTTATTCTAGAACTATTCCCAAACAGTTCCTCTGTGTTTAACGTTTATCTAGAATTTCTTCTTACAAATTCGTGTGTATTGAACGTTACTCAAGCATAATGTACTCCATTTTTTCTCCCAATCCTTAAAATTTCATTAATAATATCAAATTTTATAAAACGAATATTAGTGATTTAAAATTTATATGAAATTTGACAACTTGTTGGTCAGTTACAGTATTTATTTAAAGAGTTTTATAAGAATGTTGTCTGTAACCTTTTAAAAATAATCAAATTTTACTTACCCCAATTGCTTTGAAATCGTCATATAGCGTTTTTGGGAATAATAAATTTTTTTAACACTGCAAGAAGAAGAAGGAAAAAATAAGATTTTTTAGACAGAATTGCATTAAAAGGCTTTTTTATATAAACATTTTGTTATATTAAATTTTTTAGTACTACAGTTTTATGTTTGCATATTTGTCTACGGCAATTTTAGAATGCATTTTGTAAATTAACTTTTCTCACATATTTAAGTAAATGACTCAATCACGAGATAAAAACTTGCTTTCATTTGCTGTTAATACTTTTACATCAGTAATTTCCTTAAATTTTATGTCCAACTAATTAAGGCTAAATATAATGCTAATTGATCCATGGCTATAAAATAAAAAATAAAAAACATTTGGAATAAAAACAAAACGTTAAAACCGTTCACTACCAACTGATCTTCGCACTCTTAATTCAAAGAAACAGTTCAACTTTTTGACCAATAAAGTTACAACGAAAGTTTCTAAAATTTTGTATGAATCAATTTCAGCTTCTTCTACGCCATGATTTAATAAAAATTCTTGTATTTCAAAGATTCCTTATCACACCAACGTACTCATGCTCCACTAAATAGTCATGCAACCAAACAATCACATCTAAAATATCAGTGATTTGTATGACACAACAAATTATCCGACGGCTTATGAAAACCTCCAGCCAACCAAAAAAAAAAAAAATAATAATAAAAAAAATTTCATGTGTATGAGCCTTAAGACGGGGCCAACACCAAACTAGAGACTCTATTAAGGTGGTCTGCTAGAAAAGCTAAGGCAAAAACAACAACAAAATCTACTAAAAAGCCAAACGATTGACTGCTTTAGTGAAATTGTTGTTGTTAATTCATACCAAAAATATGGCGGTAGTGGTTGGTGGTGGCAATGACGATCATGACGAAGACGATGATGCTGATGCTGCTGACGACGACGACGACAACGACGACAATGATGATGATGGTGGAATATCGATTTAAGGTATCGACATCCGAGTACACACACTCTGTGAGCACGACACATTTAGTCCACAAACAAGACCGCATAAAACTCTTGCAAACCAACAGCAACAGGGTCTGCTGCCACAACAGCACAACAATGCAAGTGATCTTTCATAGCTGGTAGTCAGCTATTGGGATAACAAAATTTAAAAACAAATCGAAGAAAACAAAATGAAACAAAAAAAGAAAATCAATATCTTAATGTTAAACACCAAATAAGCTTCAGTTCAAAAATTGAATTGGAGTCAATAGACAAATCGGCATGCAGACAAACACACATGCCAGCACTTGGAGCCACAACCAACTCTCCAGTCAAGCACCAAAGATTACAAAAGGAACACACACACACACACACATATACACATACGGGCGAACACACTTTCGTGCACTCACTTTCAATTTGTTAGCGTAGGTCGGGGCTCATAGAAGATTGAAAACGTTTATAGAAACTTTAACTCCCTGTATTGATCGGAGATAATAATAAGGCGAATATATATCGCACTCATATGTTTGTTGGCTTTTGTTGTAAGAGAAGAAAAAATAAAAACTTACAGTGGAATAGCAGAAACTATATTGAAGTCATAGTGGACATTATTGATATAGAAATTTTGTGAAGTTCTTAAGAAGTGTGTCAACTAGGGGAATCTTAAAATGCACTTCTTCCAGCAGGATGATCAATATGTTGGAACTCCGATCTCATCACTATTCCCTCAAACTTGGTTAACAGAATATATTTGCAACCACGAAGAGAATTCAAGAAACTCTATAAGTGAGGGTAAGATTTCATACGCCGGAAGTAAATCAACCTCCAAAATGAGATGACTTCTTAGCGAATTTATGATCGCTGAGGAATATTGTATTATATTATTTTCCTTAAGAATTACTTTCGAGATAATCTCGGGAAATTCCTGAATTTTCTTTTATTCAAATTCAGAAAATTTTACACGGTGGCAAAGACATGCTGGCTGGTCTTGTATCAGCGCATATGTATAAGGTGCTGATCGGTTAGAACTTCTTTAAGTTACAAGACAGTAGATTTGAAAAAAATATGAATTCTTTAGGCTTTTTGAGCTCCATTTTAATTCAGCCATTAATAGCATTTTCACACTGACAATTAAATCTTTGTTTTTGCATTAAAACAATTAACATGTGATTTTCCGTTCACACTGCAGATTTAATAAAATCAGGTTTTAACACACGGCTTTTCCAATAAATTTATAACAATGAATTAAGTCTCTCATAAGAAACTGTATTCGCTATAATATATATTCTTCCATGTACTGCAATACTTAATAGACAAACTGTACTGCAGATGTTTTTGTTTGTAGATGTTTTTAATTGCAGTTTAAAACAGGAACTGTTTTAAGTATTGGAAAAGTATTATGGAAATATCTCCAAGACCAATTACTTTATATAAAATCATGAAAATTCTGAAAGAAAAAATGCAGCATTCTTTGCAGATGTTTTCATCATGTAACTTGGCAGCACTCAACTTAGCACAGACAAAAGCAGGCAGCAAAAATAAGGTTGCATTTCATAAAATCTACTTAAAATTATTACAAAAATATTTTTCAATTGACTTTAACAAAATCGTTTTGTATAGTAAAACCAGTGCCTCGTTTCTGTAACTGAAGTGAGACCTTCTCGCATCGAAAAAATTGCCTTCACTCTTTGATACACAGGATGAGTCAGAATATATTTCTTAATGCATTTAAAATTTGTTTGGTTTTTTATAATAATAAATATATTATTCCATGGATAACCCTACAATAAAAAGCATGATAACGATAATTATTTAGTTTTTCGATGTGAGAACTTCTCACTTCAGTTACAGAAACGAGGCACAGGTTCTAACAGTTGGCTTTAACGTTAAAACCAGAATTTAATAAAACCATGTAGGTGGGAAAATACTGTAAAAAGGATATGAAAGAAAAAACGATGTAAGAGAAAAGTTATAACCGCTATTTGCTTTAAGGAAACTTTCAGAGTCATTAATAATGTTTATGTCAAGTTGACATCAGATTAATCGTACATGCAAATGAGAAAAGATAACACAGAGTTGCATCTTCTATATCTACAAAAGCCTAGGAAATATCTATTGCACTCCGCTGATGCCTACTTGGAGTCTTAATATTCGAATTGAACTATTAAAATTCTTTATAAACTGTAATTAACTTTTGTGACTTGTAGTTTTCATCCGATTCTTTTGATAAATCCGGCATAATGCGTTGCATTAGAAAGGGGCCATCACCTAAGTGCGGATTCTATAAGAGAGCAGCTAAATTATTCAGTGGTAGCACTCGTTTAGTTACAGTACAAGCAACGACAAAGTGGAACTGATTTCTATAACACCAGAAAGTGAAAATTTAAAAACCACGTATTTTCAGCCAAATTTATAATTTAATAATCTTATTAAAATAGTTTTTATTATTATTTACTGGTCACGCTTTTTGCGATAAATATTTGACAAGTGTGAAGTGCCTTTAGACATATAAGACTCGGCGAGTAAATTTCAAATATTCCATTTTACACTATAAGACTTTTAGTCACTTTACAAGAATCGTACTAAACTTTTTTTAATATTTCCTTATAGGAGAATATATCGGACCACTGTGCAGCTGACAACTCACAAATATTTTGTATGTTCATATGATCACTTTACATGTTCATGATCGTTGAATGGCTCACAGTTTAGCTTTAGTTTGCAAGCGTATGAATGACGGCAAAGTCCAGCGTTTGGAATAAAAAGAATATATTTTACAATTGAATTATTAGTTGTACAAAATTTTACAAAACAACAACAAAAAAAACACTATAACTTTTATTAAATGTTTAGATTATAATTTTTGTTGCTTTAGTTTATGCAGTTTCTTGGCAACATGTGACAACAAAATAACAATATTTTATATGCATATATTTTTGTTTTTGTTGTTTTTTGAGGTCTTGTTATGGCAGCTTTCCTATTTCGTTAAGTTTTCTGTTGAAATTCATAACTTGTCGTCGCATGTACTCGTTTTACATTATGAATATTATTTTTATGCATTTAATTTATGTTTATTAATATTATTGTTGCAGCTTGAGCTGAGAAAAAAAAATGCAAAAACAGTAGGTTGTATTTGTTTATTTCTTCTATTGGCAAACAAAAAGAAACAACAACATTTTCGCTCTTTCCATTCAGTTTCATTTACATTTATTGATCGATCAATTGATAATTTGAACAGATCGATTGTTAAAGGCACGACATGGAAAAATATTAAAAGTTATTGACGTCTATTGGAACAACTACTGCAATAGCAATAACAGCAACACCAACAGCAATACTCATAACAACAACAACAACAACAACAAGAAAGCTTCAGCAGCAGCAACACAAAGTCCATGATGACTTTGACAACAGTCAGTTGATATGAACATGCAACACTTTAATAAATAAATTTAATAAACCTCACACGATACTTGGAAATTTGTTAGGATTGTTATTGTTGTTGCTGCTGCTGTTGTTTTAAGGATTGCCAACAACATTTATGAGGGGAACGGTAACGCGGCCGGGGCTTGTGCTATCAGCCTATCTGACTTAAAGTTTAGCAAATGTTTTTATTTCATCATAAAATAAAAAAATAAAAAAATATTGTAAAAAAACAGAAACATCATCAGTTGATATGATGAATATGTAAAACAAACTCTGAGCCTCTTTTCTGTGTTTTTCAAATGTGGGAAATTCTTAAATCTGGACACGTGAAAGAAATAATAAAATAAATTAAAATTTTGCGGTGTTTAATAGAATTTTCTTTGCAAAAGAAAATGAATGACCATGTACTTGTTAATTTTTAGAAAAACATTGGCACTCTCTGTGCCTAAAACATAAACAGCTGATCATTGATCGAGTGCAACTCTAATTTAATCAGTTGGCAATCCTCGTGAAGAGCGTATCAGCAGTCTGACGCTTCAATACCAAATCTGACAAGTTGGCAATTGTACAACAAAATATCGCCTGTACACGTTTATGAAACTATATTTTTGCAAACAATAGCCAAAAACAACAGCAAAATTATTATCAATATTTTTGTTAAGGTCATTTCTACTGCCTTCAATACGTTGTTAAATATTTATTGAGAATTGCAAAACTGTGAACAGGTACCGGATTGCCAGTGGTTTTTAAATATTTACAACAACTCAGTTGCTATTGAAGGCTTGCGGTAGCTTCTAAATCCTCGTTTGCTTCTATTATATCTTACAAAATTATGACTTGTTTTGCTAACATTAATAAATTATTAGCCGCGCTTTAGGTGCTCTTTTTGCTCGCCACTGACAGAGTTGTGACAAACGTTACAGCCCCAGTCTTCTAGGAATTAATAATTTAAATAGTTTTTTTTCTTTTTGTAGAAATTCACTTGAGACAAAAGAGTTTTTTTTTCAAATATTTAATATTGAATGTTGACAATCTCCTGGCGTTTTACAAAGCACTTGTCCACAAGTACAGCAAACGCGATGCAGATGTGGATGAACAGTGTGTCAAGAAAGTTTTTGCAATTTTTTCCCAGAAGTAAATAATTTTGTACAACTACATAATTGCTGGAAATATAAAATAAAATTTCTTAACATAAAAATAATGCGATTTCTAACGTGTTTTAGACTACTAGAGAGTATATAATGCGCTCACATACTACTGATCTCGCATACTCCGATCAGTTTCACTTGCAACGAGTGCAGTGACAGCAATTGAGGACATGAACCTGGTCTCTCTTGCATAGGAAATTCAAAGGAAGTATTATCCCACCTCGTGGCTGTGTTAATTTTCCGACACGATCATGTAATTTACCACCGTAGAACTTCTCTTTTTGGGGATATTTGAAAGAACAAATCAAGAGACGAACGATGAGATAATTCGCCACAATTAAGACTCAGATTCATTGACAATCGGTTAGGGGTATATCGCCGAATCCGTGGCAAGTATTTGGCCGATATTTTACGTAAAATATCGTGGAACACCCGTGACGTAAAACTGAGTTTGTCCAAAACTGTAACAGCCATTTAAAAAATATTATATTAAAGAAAATATTATATTAAAGACTTGATTCATAAAAAATACTTTCTGCTTTATAACAGGTTAATAAAACAAATTCTCATATTAAAAAATTTTTTTTATAAACCTCTTATAAAAGAAACCCTTCTTAATAAATTAAGCTGCGATTTAATAAATTTTTACAAAAAAAATATCTAAAGAATTGAATTAAAATTTTCTATCCGCTGAGTTTTCTGCCATTTTTGCATGAGTTCCCTGCAGTTTTACTGTCAAGCAAAAAAGTTTATACAAAATATATAAATTATTTCCTTTGTCTAAACTATTAATAGACATACTGTACACCACCAGTAGTTGTAAGTTTATAATATTATCTCGTATGTAGTTGTAATATTTATATAAATTTTTTAAAATGCACTTTTATATATCACAAAGCTGAAATCATGATTAATAAATTGTATGACATCGTTTATTAAAGTCGTGTGTATGTTATTGATGCAAAAAAAATAAAAAAATGGTGAATAATTATTATCATTATCAATAAATTTATAATAATTTTTCGTTTTGATTGTATTAAAAGTTTTAATATTTTGCATTTAATAAAATGAAAAGGAAAAACAATTACAGAAAAACTTTATAAATTTATTACATGTTTAATGCTGATTTATTGGAAATTTTATTAATAAATTTTAATAAGATTAATGTCATCTTGATGTGATCGTTAATTCAAATTTCCGATAATTGAATATGCGAATAGAGTATAAAATGTCAATAGCAATTGATTTCATAATAAAATATTTACTTTTTGTTACAAGCATTTCGTTTTTGTTTTTGTTTTTCTTAATTAAATAAACAGGAATAAGTATTTTATTAAGAGGGTGAGCTTAATTTTTTTTTTTTCAGTTTCTAAGAAAGCGTTTACAGATTGAGTTTTTAAGTTGGCATTTTATTACGCGCATCATGTAGTTGTTTTCGCAATCAATAGGAAGACTACTGGACATGGGCGAAGTCAAAAGAAACGTCTATTCGTCACAACTGAAAATAATACACTGACTACATTTGGAATTTTATAGGCTGAAAATGGTAACTTCAAATTCAAATAGAAGGGATGAGTTTCGAAGCAACAAATATTATTAAAAAAATAAAAGATATTTGAAAATAATCAGACGCCCATAGAGTGATTTAAAGGCTGTTAATATCTGTTTGATAAACTTCTTGTGTAAAAACTGTTTTCACATTTAATCAAGTTACTCAATATGCACAGGAGCTATTGTGATGAAAGAGTAGTGGCTTTCGAAAACAGCACTATTCGCTATTAACACCATCATGCACCAAAATGCAGACTGCAGCATCCTTCTTTGTCAGTACCTCTAGCAAAAATTCACCGGCAAAATAGAAACTAAAAATTTTTTAATTCTTCTAGTTTCTTGGCCTCTTTTTGATTAATAATATGGACTAATATTTTTTAAGCTTAAGGCCTCTTTATTTTTTTTAAATTACAAAGCGTTTTTCGATATTTCGTCACTGCTTTGTGTGACTTCTTCAGGAAATTTAATTTTTTATATACAAAGATTGCTACAAAAAATCCCATATCTTGTAATCTGTCCTCTTAACACTATCCCCTTTTTCTTTTATTAAAAAAAAGTGTTTTCTTCTATTTTCATAAATTATTAAAGTTTAATTGTATCTTTAAAATTAAAAAACAAACAAAAAAAAACTTGTATTGCAGATCACAACAGTCATTAATCTTGAGGATACAATTTGAAATTTTTCCAGGCGACATTTTATTATTTTATTATAAAACCATTTTTCCTTTTTTTATAAATTTGTTGTTGTTGTTGTTGTTGGCTGTCGTCTAATGTAGCCGAAGAAATGTTTGCATTAAAGTGTTAATTATTATTAATGAACGTGGCGACAATCGCAGTGATTAATGAATGCAATTCTCTGATCATGATGTCATTAACAAACTACTGGGGGATGGATGATGTGCAACGTTCGGTGGGTTAGATTATTTCGTATGTTTTCTAATTCGATTTGCTTAACTAAAATTAAATAATTTTCAATTTTGATTTCAAATCAATCAAAACAAAAGTTCGGATGACTTTTTTTTTTAAATTATTATGAGTGAATGCATCAGAAATTTAAAAGATCTTGCGATTCTGCGCCGTTCAATTAATTCGGTTGGTTCTTTAGTTGTCATGTTCTGCAGTTAGAAAGACTTAATACATTATTAGTTGTTTAAATTTTAGTTCATTTGAGATATTAATTGATTTTGATAGCAGTCGCAAGACCGTGAGAAGGAGTCGGCGAGTAACTGAAGCAACGTATCGAGATTTTTTAAATTCATTTAAATTGTGATATAATTTTGAATGAATTTCTATTGCATTTACAAGGAAATCGAAAATAATTTGGGTTAGACAATTTTATTCGTAATTTAAAATAATTATTTTCCGTTTATAAACTGCTTATTAGACAAATTTTCCAAATTAGAAGGTTATAAGAATGAAATATCTTCCGCGCACTAGGCCTTTAATGAAGTGGAAACGATTTTGCCTCATTTCCTTTCCGGCTACCAAATTTTTATAGAATATGGAATTTTCCATAGTTTTAAAGCTCTAGTCCAAATAAATTTCTAACTTGCAATTTTTCAACTTTGAAAAGCAAATTAGTTCTTTTTAATTATTATATTTATAAACTGATTCCATTTGCGACTTTTATGGCTTCAATTAACTGCTAATAACTTGGCTTAGTTTCTTCGATTCGTGTTTAAATTAACAAACAAATATGACTTTTTTTTCACATCAATCATATAATTTTCTTTTCTATATTTTCTATATTTTTCCAAATCATTTCGCAACGCAACACACTTCAGCTTAAAATAAATTAATAATTAGCGATTGTCTTTAATAAAATGAATTTCTTTCCAACGAAAACTGTCACAACTGTCTACTAAATGTTACAACAAAGACCACGTCCAGATTCGTGCGAAACGAAAGAAGAAAAAAAAGTTTCATAAAAAATTCGCATAAAAATCATGTCGTACCATTAGCTGGTACCCAGTGACCGATAAAACGCACCCAAACAAAACAACAACAACAACTGCAACAATCACAAATTAATAGAAAATATTGTAAAGAAATTATAATTCTTGTACGCAGAACGTTTTTAGTTATAAAATATAAATGCAAATTTTTCATATTGCAATTTCTTCATCGTTCATTTGTTCAACATAAAAAACCATGTTCAGAATAATTAATAAATTTTCAAAGTGAAAATATTATTGACTACGAATGCGACGCATAGACAGACGTCTCCATGGTAGAGAGTATAATGGAACAGTTCTTTGGTGGCATAAGTGAATTTAACATACACAAGACCACTTTACCTGACACCGAAAGTGGATTATGCTGTGGGATGTTTAGAAAAATAATAGATAAGAAATAAATTTTCAGAAGCTGGAAGAACAATCAGTCACAAGAGAAGAAATCGGTTAATTCCCAACATCGTAGAAACGATCCTTTTGTGAGATATTTGGCAGGGCTTAACTTATCAGTTATTCGTTAAAAATAATTCCCTTATCCGCAATTAGATGAAGTCACAGCGCTTTTAAAATTAGTTTAATTCCTAATAATTTTTAGTCCATTTCAGTTTTGAATCGGTTTGCGGTTCTCATAACTTTTATTATATTAATTTTTCGTTCCTTCACATCTTCTATTTCTTGTGTATGATAAAAAAGTTTCTTATATTTTGCACATGTACGTTAAAAAGACTTTGGAATTATTATAAATTTTTTGCTATTAATGAGAGTTAAGACACTTAAAAGTGTACCACAAATAAATGTGCATTATCTTAGGGTGACCCTGCCATAATGCACGACGGTAATTGCAAATCAAAACTTAATATCAAAATTATTTCACAACATAATTTGACATTTCTTTGTTTCAGATTTTGACAAATTTCACCATGAAGAGGCATATAGATGAGCCACGCCTTAAACATTTAAAGTCTCTTATGAAAATGGGTGTCCAAGTTATAATACATTTCGGGCACTTCCTGTACTCTTTGGATTAGCATATTGAAGGAAACGACAACACAATACAGAGAATTATGAGCCAATTTCGGTAAACTAGACGGGCAGAAAATGTTAAAGCATCTATCCACGACTGTCTAGCTTGTTCTCGGGAAAAGCATTGCTGACGGTGTCATTGGATCGAAATTCTCTAAACATGAGGCCGGCCAAGCAGTCACCGGAAATGTTTTTCCCCATCATGAGATGTTAACATTTCTCGTGACCAGATATTAAGGATATGGACCGGAACGACCTGATGTTCCAACAATATGGCGCCAGCTCCCACACTTTCAATGAAATAGTGGCTCTTTTGCGCGAGATATTAAATTGGCGTATTATCTCAAGACGTGGCGGTGTTAATTGGCCGCCACAATCAACTGTATTCTGGAATTCTTATTTTCGGGATATTTAAAAGAAAAAGTGCATGTCAATAAGAGTTAAAGGATGAGTAGGTGTGGATTATCGGAGAGGAGTATACCACCGAGATCAAGGGGAGTATTAGGCCGATACTTAGTTTCCCACAAAATTGTCACACATTCTACTATAATAAAAAATATCACGATGACTCTCTGAAAACTTTTTAATTCATTTCCAATAATGCTCGTGGATCATTTAACCGCAAAAACAAGTTGGTCGTATTATCTTACAACCAACTGCAACTGTGCAAGTGCTGTAACAAACTCGACAGAGGATGGATAATACCACCCACTACATTGTAGCGAGTGTCTAAAAGAAAAACAAAAAAAGAACCCGTAAAATTATAAACTCCACTGGATTTGTAGTAAACTTTTGCATTTATTGACCTGAAACATGTCGGCGTATGAATACTCGTATCGGTGACAGGGAAAAAAACTATAGAAAATAAAAAAAAACCTAAAAAAAAAATATTCGTTCCTGTTTAAACTGCTCAAGTCATTCACCACAACTTCTTTCTCCCGTAAACACTCATTTAAACTCATATTTTTTAGTTGCTGAAATGATATTCATTAAAAAATTAATGATCTTCTTTCCAATCCAAAATGTTTATTATTTTTCTTTTTACAACTAAAGCGAATTGAAATATTGCAGTTTGAGCAGATATTTTTTTTTTCGTTGCCATTTAGTCGTTGTCTTATTATGGCTGAAACTCACAGTCAGTTATTGTTCTTAATGCCCGAATGCAATTAGTTCCAAATCAACAACTTTTCATAATCGAAACTAATCGTTTTTACACCACCAATAAAATGTGAAACTTCTTCATTTATTTGCTAAGAAAATAAAAGACGACGGATTCAACAGTGGGTTTGCAGCGAGATTTGTAATTCTTACAATAGTAAAAAAAAAGCTGATAAAGTAGTAAGATTTTTGATTGCTGCAGTTGTGGTTACACATCAAACTGGCTCATCAAATTTGTGTAGGCATTTGATGGAAGATAGAAGAGCTGTTATGAGTTTGACTCAAATGTATTGGAACTGAAATTCTAACAATGAGACGCAAAGAAAACGATTATATAATAACTTTGACTTTAACTTTATTAATGTCAACTTTAGCTTTATATCGATACAATTCTCGTATACAAGTTTCACATTAAATTTATTAGCTTCCCGCTGGGATTATTGAAAATCTTTATATTGTTAATAAATTAACTATTTGACATACTGTCATTGTACTATTATAATATGAAATTTATTTGTTGGGTGGTTAAGCGATGTCTATATCCATTTCATTGGCGCTTTTTACCAAATCGTCAGTAGACTTCAACGACAGTTTTGAAAAGTTTCCAACTTCTCAACTTATTAAAATACTTTTACAAACCATCTGAGAATTATGTTAATAAATTAACTATAAAAATTCACAAATGATTTCAAAAAATCACATTATAATAAGTGTAGTAGGCTATGAAACCTATACAAACCAAACCCAACAAACAACTTTTATTCGATAAGACAATATATAATTTTTCTACACAATTATACAATTAGAAATCCTTTGGATAACAATAAAAGTATTTATAAGGCAAAATGAAAAATAAAGTCTCAATTTAATTGTTAACTATTTGACATACTGTTATTGTTCTATTATAATATGAAACAAATAAATTTCATATTATGAAAATCTTTATATATCAAGAGAATACAAACACAATACAAAAGTAATAGCATGTAGTATTCAGAGCCACGCCAAAGAACTTTTCAGACCATCAGACCGTTACAGTCTTACACCGTCAGACCGTCACACCGTCGGACCGTCAGACCGTCACACCGTGGGACCGTCAGAACGACAGAACGCCAAACCGTCATAACGTCGGCCGGTCAATCAGCTTTTCGGCCGGTCAATCAGCTTTTCGGCCGGTCAATCGGCTTTTCGGCCGCTGGCCAGCATATATAAGATTCGGCACAGCCGAATATAGCCTTTATAGAGTTCAAAGGTACATAGTAAATTATGTCGGCTGTTTTTTATAGAGTGAAACAAGTTTAAATCATAATAAAACATAGTAATATATTTTCGATATCAATGAAACGGTCTTAATTGGATAGAAAATTTTATGACATTAATGTTTAAATATGATTTCGGCCATGTAGTCGCCACGGCTGGCGCGTACAAGGCGCAATCTGGAACACCAATTTTCACAAACTTTTCGCAGCCGTATCTCGCAAATAACTCTTTGAATGTTGATTTCCAGGTGGTCAATTATATGCTATAGCACTTACTTGTTATTATTATTATTATTATTATTATTATTATTATTATTGATGTTATTATTGTTAATATTATATTAAAGGTTATAATTTTATTAAAGGATCAAAGACAAGAAAGAGGCATTTTTGAGTTCTGAAAGCAACGTTAGGATTGTTGTTGTGTGCCAAAATTGCATAAGAAGATCTACACTTGCCGTTCGCAGTACCCGTATAATCGGAAATTGTCAGAACAATCTGATTAACTTAAATTTTCTTGGTAAAAATTTTACTGGTTTTTTGGTTTGCAGGACCAGTTTTTTCTTTATCGAATTTCAAATTGCAGCAAAGACAATGTTGCAGTTCTTCGTGTAAAATGTTAATTCTGTTTTAAAATGTTATTTTTGTTTTATTGTCAGTGCAACTCTTCATGAGGTATGAAGTAGTTTTATTTAAAAACAATTCAAAATTTTTATTATAATATATTACACTTGTCCAACCATGGATTCGAAAATTTAAATATTTCTTTCATTTATCACATGGCAGCCACTGTAATAAGAAAGGAAAAGTTTCCTTCAATGGACAAAAGTGCGGTTTGTCAAATCTCGAAGAGGCAACTTTACAGAAATGTTCTACATGGAAGCAGAAAAACATTTACTTGAAAAGCAGCACTTCTTTTCATTGTTTAATTATCCAAAGATCCAGTGGTACGCTCACATAAAATACACACACACACACACACGCACATACAAACATATATCCGTGCTCATTGTGCAAGTCAAATATGTTGAATAAAGTTAATCTTTTCGTTTTCCTCTACTTCCACTTGGAAGTATAAAGAAAACACCTCCAGGCTAAAGACTGAAATGATTCATGACCATCAGCAGAATAGAATAGTTTTCCTGCCACCATCATGATCATGTCTTCAAGTTCTCATCAGTGCTATTTCGTAGCACTCTACAGTGGATGGTGTACACTTGGACCCAACAAAGGTGATTATTACAAAATATTCTATTAAATAATTTTTGCTGATATTGTATTGAACAGAAGTTCGTGAAGAAGTTTCAAACTTAAAGAGTTTAAAAATTCATCTCTAAACGCCTTAATTTATTAGCTTTGAATACCACCGTTTCTAGTCGACTCCGCTAAACCGCTTTAATTAAAGCCAAGACCTTTTAAAGTGTCTGCTAACGTTGGACTTCTGTCTTCTTCTTTAACGTTCTTTGGTGTTGAAAAACATTTCCTTTGCGATGATGGCTGTTGTAGGCAACTCTTCAGCTTTAAGTGTTCTCGTAAAGTTGCCTTTTACGAGTGTCAAAAGTTACGCCTGGTTATGAGTTATTAAATCTTCATTTAAGCCAATTAAGTGTAAGTAAGCACTGATGATTTGAATTATTTCATCGCACATTGTCTGTATGCGTTTGTAATAGGTACAAGTGGCGTGTGAAGTACACGTGGGCGTGAGTGAATTTTCACAAAATATTCCTGTATTTGATTAGGAATCAATGTTTTCACACTAAATTTGTTAAATTCGTACCATTTTTATTTAATTTATCCGTTTTAAATAAATTGTTTTCTTGAATTAATTAAAAAAATATTATTTGAAGTTTCCACTTAAATAAATGAGAAGTTTGAGCGAATATCAAAATCATAACAAGAACTTTATAATCACTTTTCCTTCTCTCTTTTCCTATTTTATTATTGTACTAGTTTCTGTTTTCATAAGTGCGAGCCATATAATAAGAAATTTGCTTGTGCAGTACATCTCTGCGTGAGTAAAATATCATTCACGATACCATCACTAAACCTGCATTTAAGTGCGCATCTAATTGTCCCCTTTTTGCAGCACTTTAAGAAGTATTACTTTTGTGGTGATCATATATAATGGAATATATATTTTTTTTCTTAAATTTAAACTTTTTAATTCTTAAACTTCGTTGAGCAAAAGATCTACTTTATTTTTTATAAAAAACTTTTAACAACTTTTTCATTTTTCTTTAATATTTCGCTACCACGAATGAGTAGCTTCTTCAGGGCAAATTTCAAAAACGATTTCTGTAATAATTATTTGTAAAAATTTCTTTAAAGTTGTTGTCAAAAAGAAAAAATATATATGAGTGTCTTTTAAAAAGTTTTAATAAACATTCTTTTTTTCAAAATATCCCTGAAGAAGCTACACGTTGTAACGAAATATTAAAGAAAAATTAGAAGTTGTTATAAGTTTCTTATATAAAAAAAATGTATTCTAATATTTTGAAAAAAAATATTAGAATTTAAAAATACAATGAGAAGATCGCAGAAATTAGAGAAACGTTAAATCTCATTATAAAATTAAATTTAAATATCTTTTTAATGTCATTTTGTTAACTTTTTAAGTTTTCTTTTTCAAAATCTTACTAAACAACAGAACAATTGAGGGGTTTTAGTTAGTTCCCATGCGCATTTCACTAGGGCTAATGCAGATCACCAGGAAACCTTTACCCAACGTTTCTTACAATAACTAAAGATATTTATTTCAAACACCCTTTTCAATAAGCGAGAAGCCTAAAAACAACTATCAGAGTCATAACAAGAACTCCCTGATCGCTTTTCCTTTTTTATTTTTTTACGTTTTTGTTGTATTTTTATTTTATTTTTCAACTGTCTTATTCATAAAAAATATTTTATGTTTATTAAGGCCTTATACGACAAGTATTCCCTGGGAATTTGTCATAGAAGCAGTTAATAATTATAAATTATTGTTTAATCTTTAAGTACAAAAAACAATAAACAGATCAGAAACACAAACATTCTTAATATATTTCAAATAATGTTTTGGTTATAAACAATTACATATATATCTGAAAAAACTTTTAGTAAATAATTAATAAATGATTGATAAATTCATGTTAATATGAGTGTCAGCATGGTAAAATACATCAAAACAGCAGCCCCAACCGGCAAACTTTTAACTAAAATAAAAATATATGAAACGATCTCCTATAAATTTATGAATAGAATATATAAAAATTTTCATTTAGTAATTGTCCTCTTGCCACCATAATTTATTTAAGCCGCCATGCAATTACTGTTAAACAAAAACAACAACAAAAAACATGTTTACAAACAGCGCAAGAAAATATGGTTGAATGTTTCTCTCTTAACTGTAGTTCGTGTAATCAAATAATTTATTTAATTTTTCTATTTTGTTTCTTCAAATATTTTTATAGAAATTGTTAAAAGTGTTATTGACAATTATCAAGAAAACAGCGCCTTGCGCATACTAATTTGGCTTTAATGCTCTGCTCGTCTTATGTTGGTTGGTCTTGTGATAACCGCACTTAACGTACTTTAAGTAGTGCTAAACTGTACGAGGGCAGACAGACAAATGGCTGAGCGAACAGTAGTTGTTTTGTATTAATAAAAAAAGTAAATAAATAAATAAAAATATCTGTTTGCATACACATTTTATCATAATGATAGACAATCATTTGAAATAAATAACTGGGCTAAAAAGAAATTAAATAAAAATAATTTAATTTAAGTGAAGTCGCATGTTTATAAATAAAACATTGACGTGCGAGTAGTTGCAGTCATGAGCTTTGATAAGGTTTGAACCAAATACATAAAATTTTGAAATAAATTAGGGTTTATTAAGTTGAAGTAGTGCAGAGGAATAAATTAACTGAAATTAAATTAAAGTAAAAGAGGAATGCTTATATCCCCCCGTGCCCAACCAACTGACGTAACTCACATTTTACAATTAAACAATTAGACATGAAATTAATTTTATTATATTTTCGCTTATTAGCCACTGTTTCGTTAGTATATATTTTCATTAAAGGGTAACCCCTTGGGTAAAGTGGGATGTTTGGTGTGACTTGTGAATTTTAAGATATTTGTTAAAAAAATTATTTTTTTCCAAAAATACTTTCTTTAAGAAACTCTTTTTAAATAAATAATTTTCCTTTAATGTAGGAGTTTCTTTTTAAATAAAATACGTCCTATGAAATGTACTCTTTTCTAAGGTACTTTTTAAGCACTTTTCTGTTTCTTTTTAAAGGTACTTTTCTTAAAAGTGTATCTTTTTATAAATTACTTCATCAAAGCGTTTCTTTTATTAAAAAGTACGTTTTCAAAAACTTTCAAATAAGTCCTAACTGTCCTTATATGAATAATAATTTAAAAAATTTTTTGCTCCTAAATCACATTTTCAAAAGAGTACAAGTACCAGTTCAAAAAAGTACTGTATGCACAGAGAATATTGAAAAAAGTTGTTCTTGCAACAACTTCTATGAAAAAGTACTTTTTTCCATTAAAGTACCTTTTACAAAAAATATTTTTCCAAAAGGTACCAAACTATTTTTTCAAGTAGCTCTTTGACGACAATCTTCTAAAACACATCATATCAGTTAGTAGTGTATAACTCAGTTTAAAAATTTTTATATGTAGATATCTGCACGCATGTACTTTTTTATTCACAAAAAAAGTACCAAAAAGAGGTATTATGTTAACTTTTAAAACATAGAATTTTTTTTCAAAAAGTCCCAATATATACATAAATATTCTAGCTTTCTTATAATAAAAAATCGTTCTGCTTTGTACTATAGTTTAGAAGATATTTGAAGTGTTTAAAAAGTACCAGTTGTAATATATCCCCCTAATAGTACATTTATCGCATGAGTACTCAACGCGTATCAAACTATTTTTACGTGTGATTTTTATGCTTTTTTATTCTTGGGTCTATTTATCGTAGTTACTGAGATATAAGCATACTGATTTTAGCCCCTTTTGCCCTTTTTTGCCCTTTTTTGGTCCTTTTAAACTCTTTTGGATTTTCAAAATAAATTTTTAGTGTTATTGAGCGGTGGACATCAAAATGACTAGTAAATGTATGTCCACCTGCACTTTTTTGTATAAAAAGAGTACCAAAAAGGGGTAAAACTGCGAGTTTTCAAAAAGTACCAAAATTTATATGAAATTTTTTTACAAAAGAATACAGCGCGTTAAGAACCAACAGATATTGCCATGAAGTTCAAACAAATACCAAATCTAATATGTACTTTTTTTTAACCCCTGAAAGTACAAGTATAAAAAAAGTACCAAATGCATGATGAGTTGTATTTGACCTGCGAATTTTCTACAAGTACTAAAATAAATTTTGAGATTTTTCTCAGAAAAATAAAAAGCGCGAGAAATTTTTAAGGACTGTATTAATAGTGAAATAGTACCAAATTTAATTTAGGCCCTTATGAAAACATATAAAAAAGTACCATACACTTCTTGAATTATTTTTAATCATCTTCTTTACATTTTCTTGCCACTTTTGCCTGCTCAGCATTTGAATTTTCGAGCAATAAAATACATTAAAACTGTAGAGAGTGTATGCAATGCAAAAAAGTACCAAATATAATAACTACCTAAAAGTACTTTTATAAAAAACAGTACCATACAAGTGTTGAAGTATATATGAGCGTAATTTTAATGCTCTGGGAATTATGGACTTTTCTGTCGTCGAAAATAAACACAAAATTATCGAGGAATAAAAATTAAATAAATTTGAATTCAAATTAATTCAATTATAAATTGTTGGACTCCAAAAATCTCAATAAATAAAATAATATTATATATTAAATTAATATATTTTATTGGAGAGCTTCCTGACAGTTAAATACACTTTTTAAGGGGCTGGCTAATTTTCTTTGAAAATTTCCAAAGATGTTAGTTGGCCTAATTGTGAGCCCTGGCATCAGCACGTAATTGTGCAGGCAATTAAAATAGTTTATACGCCACTTTTTTTTTAAGGAGTGAATAAATACAATAAAATAAAGGAACAAACTGTTTCACTCTCTGGAGTGAAAAGGAAGTTTGGTTGCGTTTTAAGTACTCGTACACGTTTAAATAATAAAATCAAACAATTATTTTGCTCGTACTAAAACTTAAATTGAAATCCGTTGGTAATCTAATCCAGATCAAAATGAAGTTGGCAAAAGCGGTTGAGTTGAATATCGCAACCATCGAAATGAATAATTAAACGTTTTTATATGTTTTTATTCATCGTAAGCCGAAGTATTTCAAATTTTATTTTTTTATTAAGTTTTCATTTTTATTATATTTTATTTAGTTTATAAGTCGGTGGTGTGTCTGTGTGCGTTTGTAGCCAAAGTAATAAAGTTCAGGTTGAAGGTAGAAAATTACAATAATTTTGTGCCATTAAATTAATAGCGTGTGAAAATGTTTGATTAAATTTTTGAGAAATTGAAATTCAAGTTATTTAAAAATGAATGAGTTTTGCCTGTTTCATGTTGAATTCTCGATTGTTTTATCGTTAACACACACGTCCCACACCGGCATGTTTTAACATCAATCAATGACGGACGGATAAGATCTGCTGCAGCTACTGACTGGCTGCTACCAACTCGACTACTGAGCGGATGATGACGAAAGTTTTGTTTGCAAAATAGTTGAGCTGGAATATAGATTTATATGTTACACTAAAAGAATTTCGCTTTATAAATCCAACGAAATAATTTCAGTAGATATTTCCTAATAAATTCAATGAAATTATCACGAATTTTGTGAAAGAGTTCGTTGGCTTCCAAGCACTAAGAGAATTTTGTTTCATAAATCCAACCAAATGTATCTAGAATTTTATGAAAAAGCTCATTAGATTTTATACACTTGAATAATTTCAGAATTTTTCTTTATAAATTCAACAGCAGAGTTTTATATTTTTTTTCACAAATCCAATGAAATCTTGAAGAATAAACCCCATTGGAGTTGCTTTCTAGGCTGTGATAGTTTGACAATAAGATTTATTTGGATTTATGACTACGACATTTTGTATCTTCTCAGAAATCACTTTATGAATAGGAAAATATTCAGTTCCTGCTAAAAACTATTTGAATATATTTGCTCTCTAATACAATAAACATTTTTGTTAAATTCTTTAAAATTAAAATGAAATATATTCGTTGCTTTAATGAAGTTTTTTCATTGAAGTCATAAAAGCCTGATGTAATAAATATATAGACATTTTGTGATTTATGTGAGCGATGGTCAACCAGAAGTTTTTGTAAGATCATTTAAATGATGTTAGTGAAACTGTTTCATTGTATTCATTGAATCAATGACATACATAATTGTTTATTGTATTTAAAAATATGTTTGGTAATTTTCTAATAGTTTTTAAAAGTTTGTATACAAACTGAGAGATTCTATAATTTTAGAATCAATTTAAATCTATCAGTAGATCTTAAAACCATTTCAAAATCTCTCAATTTGTACTCAAACTTTTTTAAGACTAATTGAGAATTACCAAACATTATCCTGGAGATGAGGAATAATAAAATACAGCATATAGACAAACTTGAACACACAATAATCCAAAAAATTAATAAATGAAGTAAGAAAAATTTTAAATGAATTATATTTTTCATAATTCAGTGTTTTCAGACAACAACAATATATAAAATTTTCAATGATTTTGTATCATAGTTTCAATGAAATGATTACATTGAATAAACTCAATTATTTCCTCTTACTGATGAACTTATTTATTCATATTATTGAAACTTTGACGTTGTATCAATGATATTATTTCATAGCACCATCGAAGGTTTTTTATTTATTTGACGCAGTTTTAATTAAACTTGTCTCAATTAAACTTGTTTCATTGTTCCAACAAAGCGTTAAGTTGGTTAAATTTCACTGCAATTTTCCACACGATTTATGTAGAAACTTATGGAGCTTATGAAGAGATTTCTTTCAGTGTATACAACTTTAAAAATGTTATAATTGATTCAGTTTTGTATCCTCAAATTACTAACTTGTGGAATTAAATGAGAGATATAAATAGAATTTTATCCGCTCCTGGCGGTTCTGAAAATATTTCCGTTTAATAAGAGCGATAACACTTATTTCTACTGAAATCAACGGATCAGTAGGAATGCAAAAGAGCGAAAAACCCTTCCAACTAAGTATTTCGAAGGTAAAAAGCCATTATTTAACACCTTCAATTGATTCATAATGAGTGAAAAAAAATATATATATAAAGAAACTTTCGCAATTTCACAGTAAAATTCCAAGGCGTTGCAAATTTGAAATAAGTCATCAAGCGAACTGTTGTAATAAATCTAGAAACAAGCAGTTGTTGTTACAACATTTGCCGCTGTCAATTCATTATGAACGTGATTCGTTAAGTTTTCTGTTTCCCTACAAACCCAACTTTTTATGAATTTTAATATTTTTAGTACATATTTTTTCTCTCAATTTCATTGAATTTTATTTTGTTTATTTATTTCATTTTTTTGTTGCAAAATGCCTGCATATTTTTATTTTGTAGGCGTTAATGCGGCTTCTTTACTTTATCACTTTATGAATTTCATTATTTACTGCTGCAGTTGCTGCGCTCGCTGCAGTTTGAACTTAAACAGAATATAGATGATAATTCGTATAATAAAGATAAATAAATAAATATTACGACATGTTTCGTTAAACAGAAGGAGAATAATTTCAATTCTATATGCCGGATACTTTGGTGCACTAAATCATTTTAAAACATTTTACTAACTCAGATGACAGATGTCATCGTGTTCGAGCAGTGGCTTCAGGAGAATGGCTTTGACGAAGGCGCAGTTAATACAATAATAAATTTTTCATGGCTATTGATATATTGTAACATTATTTGTGTTGTTAAAAGGAATTCCATCGGCGAGCCGATGTGATCATCTGGCAGAAGTAAGTGAAACGAATTTTTTGTTTCAGAAAAAGAAAGGAAAATTGAGGTTAGGTCAAACGCTTAGGTTGTGCTGCTGCTTTTTTCTCAAAATCTTATTAAAAATTTCAAAGTGGTCAATTGAGGGATTTTATATAGTTCCCATGCGCATTTCACTGGGGCTAATGCAGATCATCAGAATAACTAAAGATATTTATTTCAAATTTCCAGTTTAATAAACGAGAAGCCTAAAACAACTGTCAAAGTCATAACAAGAAATCACCGATCATTGATCACTTTTCCTTTTTTATTTTCTTGAATTTTTATTCTACAATTGGTTGGCTTTTTTCCAACTCCAGTTGTGGTTGTAGGAGAAATAAAGAACAATAATAATTTTAATTCAAAAACTTTCACAAAACTTTTCTTTCATTTTAAGCTTTTTTAATAGAAAGGTTATTATTCATTAAAAAAGTGTGGTCATACTTGGCAAATATTTGTCCAAAAAACGTTGCCAATAAGCACAAAAGAAATATATTGTGATTTAAGAAAAACAGTTGCATATTTAAATAATAGTCAGTGTAGGCGGTTTTACGCGCTAAACACTCGTGTAAATGAAAAGGGTTTTCAGTAGTATTAAGTGGTTGGGGTTTTCTGGTCAAATATTTGCCCAAGAGTGTAGCAACATTCCAATCATGGTGATTTGCCAAAGTATTATACTGATCACAAAAAAGAAAAAGAAAAAGAAAATATTGTTTCGGCAGTTGAACCCCTTCAATAATTATTCTGGGGCCTTGAAACCTCTTCTTTACTATCCAATCGTAAATGTTAATAATTAAATTTGTTTATAATGAAATCTGAACTGATCTGAAAGTATATATCTGATGTGTATTAATGTGTAGGAAAATTCTAATAACTCCTGTTTCAAGATTATTTTCTTTATCAACCTGAAAGAGCCACAGTGATGCGGAAAATCATTGGGGTTTTGTACATATTAACGCAGTACAAAATATATATATATATATATATATATATATATATATATGTATATATATATATATATATATATATATATATATTTATATGTATATATGTAAAAATTCAAACTTTCAAAGGAATTTGACAAGTTTATTAACAATAAATCTCGTAAACACGTTGAGCTAATATTTATGAATCTCTAGCAGCGTTTCAAGAAACGGGAAACCATGTCTGCCAAAAAATTCAGTCGGCTCAGGTAGACTAAAACATCCCCTATCAAAAATAGTTGTAATAATAATAGAAAAATAAAAAAAAACATCAACAAAAACATAAATCGTTCAGCCAAACGGACTCGTCCATCCTTTTTAATTTTTATCACATCTTTTTATTTTGTTCTTGTGTTTTTCTTTTGTACGTGTACGTCAAGTAGAGTGCCCTCAAACGTGGCTAATTTCTGTAAATTTTTTATTTCTTTGCTTGTTTTTTTCTTTCCTTCCTCAAGGCAGTTGGTTTTCTTTTCTAATGCAGCTCATCTTGAGGGTTTATTAATGTTAAGCAAAAGCCATAACGCTGCCAGGAAGGTTGGGTTTGGTGTGCTGTTTCTAATGGTTTCTCGTCCCTTATTTTGTAGAAATATTTTTGGGTTTAACTTTTACGCGTTTCGTTTGGTATTTACAATGATTTGTTTTAGTCCTGTACCGCAGAGCTGTTTGTTGTTGTGTTGTTTGTTGGCTGGTAACTTAAAGTGAAACTTCTTGCGCTGCAGCTTTAGCTTTTTGGTATGTCAACAAAACCAACAACGTGACAACCCTTTCGCATGACTTTATCATTTCGCCTCATCCATCCTTCTTTACAAAACACACACAGACTTACTCTTATAAATCCTGAAATATCCTTGAGCGAAGTATCATCTATTTTTCGACTTGGTTCTACTTTTTTGTTGGAGAACTTCTTCGTTTGTTAGTTTAAAGTCGTATTACAGCGTAAACATGTATTATGAACGTGATCCTATTGCATTTATGCGCGAAAATTCTGTGGCCAGAATTTTGATGGAGTTTTCTTTGTCTTCGCTGAGTGTGAGTGAAAGAAAGTTTCACAAAAGTTATTGGAGGGTTTGAAGTTGAACCGTAAAATCTTTATTATGTCTATAAGCATGTTGTTCTTTTTAAAGGGAAAATAATTTAATAATTTATGTTGTTGGCGTTTGGTTTCTATATTGGATTTTTCCACAAATATTTTATTATTTATTTCTATAGTTTGATTTGAGGAAAGTCTTATAGCATTTTCTTTCCTGGAAAACAGGTAAAATTTTTTCATATCTTTTCTAAAAAAATGGCAGTTTGGAGGAGTCTTAAAATAGAAAGTACTTCTCGTAAGTGATGTTGGCTAAATTTCCAATGAATTCCTGAATTTCATATACCGGAATGTTGCCATTTTCTATTAAATAGTGTAAAAAATGTTGCACTTTTTTCTAGAATAGAAAGCAGCAAAATTTTTAGTACAAACATGATTGAAAAAATCATTTTATTATTAAGATTAAATAAAAAAGGCAAACCTGTTCAGAAAATATATCCCACGCAATTTGGCAAAATATAATTTCAAATATTTTATAGAGAATTTTTTTAAAGAAATTTTAAAATATTAATCGGGAAATAATTTTTATTCAGAAAGACACGACATGTATTGCAAAGTTCTAGGAAAAGTTTAACTAATCAATTTACACATCAGAGCAGAACAGCTGTTTTCGAAAACCGCTGCACTTATATTCTCATATTTTTACTAACTGCTACTTGTCAGGTGGGTGGCCTGTTTAAATGTTACAATAGTTTCCATTTGTATCATTTTTATCATGAAAAGAGGCCCTTATCAAATCGATGGTGGAAAATATTTCTTAAATACCAGTGTTGCCGTTTCATTATTTTTCTCATGTCCTATATATTTAATATTTTATGCTACGTTTCTTAAGTCAGGTGGCCCAATTAAATGTGTCACTAGTTTCTATTTCTCACAATTTCTAAAAATTTCATCAAATCGATGGTAAAACAAATTCTTTAAGTACCAGTGTTGCCGTTTGATTATTTTCCTCTTGTCCCATATTTTGAAGTTTTTGTTACACGTTGCTTGAGGCAAACTTTCTTAAATTTATTTCTATATATTTTCTTTTGAGATGAATGTAAATTTGCTTTTTAATTTTGAGTACATAAAATTATATATCTGATATATAAATACGTTGCCATTTTGTTGTGGTACACTTTTGAGCACTTAATTGCCCACCGATATTTATGAAAACTGATTTTTCGTTTTAATGAAACATATATTTTTGCCCATTGATTTTTCTTTTATCCCATGATAACTAATTTCCGTCAGATAAAATAAATTTGTTACAGCCTTCTTTTAATCCTCAAAAAAAGTTACGATAAGGACTTTTTGAAATTTCTTTGAGGTCTCCCGATAATTGGATTTTTATATCCGCAATCGTTCCGAAATTTTGTCCACAATCGTCCCGAAATTCTGTCGATTCATGGGTCTCTTGAATACTGGAAACTAAATAAAGCCCATCTGGTGTTGTTTTTGGCCGAAACTTCTATAACAATTTTAATCAAAATCCATCAATTTCGGAAAGAACTTCAGTATCATACTCTGCATGCCTAATTTAAATGTCAGTTAAATAAAGACATTTTCCTGTTGTTAGAAAAATACGATCAGGCCACTCCCAAAGGGGCCTTGCCGGCTTCGTGCTCACACGTCAAATATGAAAGGCAAACTTATTCCTTAAATTCAAACTTTATTAACTGAAAGCCAGTCAACAACTTCGCCCATAGTGATTCTACGATAATTCCAAAAAGTTTTCATCATATTCAAAATTTTCAAGGGTTGTTAATATTCCGGGTAATTCACTTCTCCTGGAGGTTCTTCCAAAAACGTTTATCACTTCTTAATTTATTTCTGAGTCCGTACAGTTACCGTGAGTCGTTGTCAATATTTTAAGTGCTTTCTGGGGCACTATCCGAAGACGTTCTATCAAATTTGGATACAAATTTTTATCATATTTGAAATCTACAAGACACACAAAATTCTTGTAATTTTCACGATCAAATTGAAAGTGCTAAACGGATGAAACTGGAAGTAAACTTTCGAGAACCCGCTGACTATTCAAAATGCAACAAATTTTTTTCACAGGCCTCGTGTATAACCTTGTAGTCCGGAGTAGTAGTTTACATATTCCCTTATAAATCAATTTTATAAATAAAAAAAAATGTTTCATCAATTTTTCAAGACTTCCTTCAAAAATGTATTATCAATTTTGAAAAACTTCTCATAATTGATTTCAATGAATACAATAATTTTGTGTGGCTCATGAAACAATTAAAACTATGTAGACTGAACCTAAGAGTTTCGTAATATGGGCATGGTCATATACCAAACGCACAAGAACAAGATTGTGTCTTAGATTAACGTCGGCTCCTACCATTACGGCCTATCCGACGGTGGTCCTAACACCGGGTGAAATTAATGTTCACCATCACCCCTGTCTCCCTCAGGGGAACCTGAGTGTCCCTCGAGGACACACAGGTTGCAATCTTAATCATTTAGTATCGCCATATATATCAACTTCATGCACCTTGCTAAGGTGTTCGGGCCTATCTTAAACCCTTGTTAACATTTTGTTAACATCTGCTGATTCGCAGCAGCCCATAAAGGCTGCCATCATCTGGGTCAATGTCCAACATAATACATATGCCGGAACATCAACCCTCTTCTGCGACTCTTAGTATTAAACCACAGCCACCACGTGGACTCATGAAGAGACTTCAACCAAACATCTGGCCACAGAATCAACCGAAGTCTCATCTGTGGGGCTCAACCAGATCCCGTCGTACCAGTGTATGGAAACTGGTTATATGACGGGACCCAGGTATCCTTCCACCTGATTTTCTTATATTTTCCCCAGAAAGCACTGCAACAAGGCGATATGATTAACCAAGTTGCCTATTGTGCCCCCCGGGGGACGCACAGGAACAACAAGAACAGACAACAATTTATGCACGAAATATTTTTTAATTCTTTGCGAAACATCTGCAACGATATGAAACATTTTTAAATGCAGCCGCCGGGGGGAAGAACTTAAATCATTTCAGTTGATTTATTTGCACACAAAATGTTTTGAAACAGTCTATTAATTGCAAATAAAAAACAAAATTAAAAAAAGCCAGCGCGTCGAACCAAATCCGCAATAAACGAAAGTAAAATTGATGTTTAATTATTTCGCTGTACTCAAGAATTGGCATTTGTCACTGGCACTTTAAAGTGATTTATGCCCAGAATTTTTCTTTCGTCTCGCAGTCAAAACTATTTTAAATTTACTGAAACCATTAAATTGAATGAATTTCGTGCAAAATAATCGAATTTATATAGATTTATGCCTCAATGATATGCCTATTAGAGCGGTTTGTTGTTGCTATTTAATTTGAGTTTGTGCAACTGCTGCCAGGAGCAGGGAGAATCAAGAGATCGAGATGATGGAAAGGAGGGAAATGTTTTTTTATTCTTCTTCGCTCTGCGTTTGCGAATGAGCAAAGAAAGATAAATACACAACTCATTTACACTGACAATAATTATATTTTTAAAACACTTAATTGCAATATTATCTGAGATCGTTGTTGTTGTTGTTGCTGCCGCTGTTGCCACTGTTGTTGCTGCAGTTGTTGTCAACAATGTTGAATGATACAGGCAGGCATGCATGCATGCTTGCATTCATTTGAAGTGCGTAAGCATGAGTGTGAGTGAGTGTGTGTGTGTGTGTTGGGTGAATGTGTCCAAAATGTATGTACGGCGGCATACCTGTCTTTGCAGTCAATAAGACGAAAATTAAAGAAAACAACAACAGCAAAAACAATAATAAAACACATTTAAACTGACTGACTAACAACAATTCGCAAGGCATCAACAACTAGTGGGGATGGCAGAACAGCAACAACAGAATTATAGCAACCAACCAGTGACATGTCATTAAGATTAACAACAACAGCAACAGCAGCAACAACAATTATAATGAAAAGTGAATTGTAACTGTAAAACAATAGCAAGAACAAACAGCTAAAATGAAAATATGCATCCACAAACAGCATCAATAAAATGAAATAAAATTTACAATATTCTCGATAATTTCGCGATTGTTTTTGTTGTTCCTTTTTGTTTTTGCTTTTAACATTATAAACATATTTTGGCCAATATCCAACAGAATTTTCCTTTTTTTTTTAATCAGCACATTAAAATGAGTAAAATAAATAAAATTGGATTCATGATTGCAGTTAACAAATAAATAAAATACCAAATAATTCTTTTATTCATTTTTTCATTTTCAATTCAAATAGTTTTCAATTCTGAAAATCATTCTTGATTTTTGGTTTGTTTGTTGTATTACACATGAAAAGAATAAAGATGGTTCGACGGGGAATTGTGGATCACTTAATGATAATGAGAGATTAAGTATTTTAAATGTTTTCTTTAAAAATTTTATGGGTAAAGCTGGAACGAGTTGTTGCGGAACGGAGGCCTTCAATTTATTTTGAGAAAATTTCGGTTTCGAGAATTAATCTCCCTCAAGTCAAACAACTGGTTGCTGTGAAATTTTTAACTCACTAGAATAAGTTTTTAAAGTCTCTAACGATGACTTAAGAACTACTCATTTTAGGGAAGGGTACCCAAGGCTTAGGGGAAAGCCCCTTAATATTTCTGTGTAACATGATTTACAGAACCGCACAAAATATATCAGCAGAAAGAGGAGTAAAAACAAGTAAAAAAATGGTCTAACGTGCTGTAGCTGAAAGTAATTATTTTGAATGGGCGTGCCACTGCCCACTGCTCTAGCTAAAATGTTGAATAGCCACGCTTGGGTAACATTAAACATTTAAACTAAAATAAAGATTTTTGCAATAAATTTAAAATATTGAGAATGACATTTAAAACAGAAACTATTTTTAAAATTTGTTTTTGTTTTGAATAGGATGGAAGCTCAGGGTCAACAATAATCCGCCGGGCTGCTAATATTTTGGACACGCTTTTTAACACGACAACGGTATCAGATATCCGATAGTGGTGACAAGTTTTTTAAGGTCAGCCGTGAAAAACCGTTTGCAAATATGGCTGCAGCGGGATGGACCCACAACGTGCACTACTACAGGCAAAATAACTCTTTCAGGCAACATCTTCAACCACTCCAGGCTGGTGGGGGGGTTATTTGAAGGGTAAATTATCTATTAAAAAGCAATGATATCAACAACAGAATGCCTGGAGTTTAGCGAATTATGAAAAATGTTTTGAAAAACGAACGACTACGCACAGCGGAATATGGTCACTTCTGTCGGGGTACAAGTTTTCATAATAAAATTGCATTCTCTTTTCTAAAAAAACAAGCAACATTTTTTCCCTTCTTTCCTGAAAAGTGCCAGTTTAGAGAAGTTTTAAAACAGGAATTATATTTCTTGAGGAATATTTCTCATATATTTTGTGTTCCCAAATAACAGAATGTTGCCATTTTCTATTAAAAAGTGTAAGAAATGTTGCATTTTTCTAGAAAAGAAATCAATGTAAATATAAAATATTCCCCTTAACACACGCACCTTTCAGGCCAACCTAAATTCAGGCTTAAAATTGATTTTAAGCAAAAAGCAGAAAAAAAGAAGTAGAAAAAGTTCAGGTCGAACACTTCCTCTGCGTGGCTACAAAACCTCCGCTTGTCTTGATAAATAAATTGTAATTATTGCTACACGATAACAATTCTTATTAACATAGATCTTCTGATAAATTGAAATCACTATTTTCTCCCCTCCAACTTTAGCAATTCTATTACAAACTAAATTCAAATGCAATTCAATATGGGAATCAAGTCTCACTCGCTTCGCAACTGTCCCATACAAAGTGGCAGGTTACAAATAAAGAAAATTATATCTAATTATTTTTACTTTTGAATGTGCAAAATAATCGATACCAAGGAAAAATTTTCATTTAGTATTTGTAATACATAATTAAAATATAAATTGAACAATAAACTCAATACGAACCTAAAAATATCACAATTCATTTGCAAACGATTATAGGAAAATTTTTGTTTATAGTTGTTTGCTAAAAAATTTCTTGTCTATAGAAAAAAATTAAATAAATTGAAAAAGAAAATTTCACAATTTCAAAATGTCAACTGATTGATTTGTAAGAAAAAATTAAAAAGAAATTAGTTCGATTACAAGAACAATTTAAGAATTTCAAAACTAAAAGATAGAAAAATGTTTGTGTTCGTCCATGATTGTGTAACTTTTCGTGAATCACTTAAATTTGAACAACAACAGCAACAACAAATAAAACATTAATATGATTTCATTTGGCTGCTTCTCTAACATAAAAATAATATTTTTATGGACCAACTGATTCCCTTAACAAATTGATTTCCTTGCGTTTGTTATTCCAGCAGGTCCGTCCTTGAGGGTAAAAATCACTTAACTTAAAAGCCTGTTTCAGATAACCCCTGCCCTTTAAAATGCATATGAATTTTTCATTTTTCCTCTTTTCACTCGCAATCGTTTATTTATTTGCTCTATTTAAAGGCAGCCAGCCGGCCATAACTAACTAACTGATGTTCCTTCTGCCATCACGTATTTTATTCACTTTTAAAAAGCAAGCCCGGTTTATTTTCCTTTTCCATTCGCCACCATAAATTCACTTAAGACATCGAATATTTCGTTAATATTTTCCATAATCATAAAAATTTCAAATTTATTTCATATCGTTTTAGCTAAATTGAATTGAGGTATTTCTATTCTGCTGGGCCATCAAAATGAATTATTTATTAAATGGAAAATACGGTTGCCAAATCCAATTGGAAAACACTTTTCAAAAATCATTGCAAATAAATAAGATATTTTATGGGCCTCTGGTATTATTTGATTTTTGTAATAACACCAGAATTTATGGGAAAATGCTCTGCTTCTTTGTTATAGATTTTATTATTTAAAATGAAGCAGAACCCAACACTTAATTGCCAACAATGTTCACATGATCGCAAAGAAATGGCTTCCAAGCCATCACAAAACTCAGCAGTTTTCGTTAAATGATTTCAAAATTGTTCCAAGAAAACTAAATTTTTGACTTCTTAAAAGGAAAAATTTAAAACCTTTTAAAAACCAGGAAGTTTTTGGCTCAACCTCGTTTAAAAATAGCGAGTTTTCATCAGAACTCAACATTTCGAGGACCTTGACTAAATCTGAGAGCCCGTTACTATGACTTTGTGATCGTATACGTGTGTATCTGTGTGTGTGTATATGGCTGTGTATTTGTGTGTAAATGTGTGTGTATGTGCGCATGTGTGACTGTGTGTGTATAGGTATGTGAACTACTTATAAATTTCAAACGGCTAATCTAAATCAAACCAAAATTCAAAGTAGCGTTCTAAGAAGCATTCCTGATCTTAGGAATCCTGTGAATTTAAGCCCATTTGAACTGATAGATTCTAAGATCGATTCCACAAATCACGTCTATCACCGTAAGCCGGGTTGAATCCGTTAGTAAAATATCGTGAACAAAAAAGTTTAAGAAAATAATTTTTCTAAATGTCCTCTTTTTAATATCTGATCAGTTAGTGATCTCGTTCCTTTTATAGTAACCGAAAACTACCGCATGTACTTCTTATCACATGTGGAAACGGTTGATTCGAAAATCAAAATAATAGTGTTTTAGCTCGAAGAGTTCCAAAGCAGGGAGTGGAACAATAACCCGGGCCAGCATTCGAAATCGATCGAAATTTACACACAATTAAAATGGAAATTTCGATCGATATCGAATGTCATAATTTGCCTACAGGCTACATTAACTTTAAACAACCATTTAAATTTCAAATAGTTCCAGCCCTGAAATCGCAATTGAATTTAATAAGTGTTTAGCAAATCAATAGAGAGATTCTCCTTTTCGAATAACCCCAAAGGAAACAATCTGAAGCTCTTAAAAGTGGAGACAAGTTAGAATCGTTTTGCACAGGAAATAATTCGTTAGCGAGAAATGTCGCCCCCTGGCAGGCTGTGCGCTGCAGGTGCAGCGGCTTGCGAAAACAGCTATGCTGCTTTGCTGGTCATACGATTTGAAATATTTCTCCTGACTTTCTTGAATAAAAACTCTTTTCGAAAAATTTGCTTATCAAAATTTAATTTAATCACCGAAGAGATTATAATTATTTACCACTTTCACCACTCTCATTTCTTTTCACCACTGTTTTGGTGACTTTTGTTAATTTCGGGGAAGTTGGAATTTATTAGGGAATTTTTATTTTATATTATTTTCTGTTTAGATTCGGGATTTTGCTAAATATATGACGTGCCTTTAAATGAAAACGGTTGTAACGTTGCAATATGAAGATCAAAAGAGCTGAAATTGTTTTCAAAACCATATATTTCATCAGAAGTCATGTTGTTAAAGTCACAATCATGGCCTTGGATTTTTTCTGTACTCAATGGAAAGAGTTAACGTCTTTCAAGTGAGTTTGTTCCTCATTGAACTAGATCAAAAGAGCTGAAATTTCATTTCACATCATGGTCTTGCAGTCTCAGTCATGACCATGGATTTTTTCTGCACTCACTTGAGAGACGCTAAACGCTATTTGTTCCTCATTGAACTCGAGTAACTTCATCTGAAAACAGAAGATGGCATTTGTGATTGCAAACATTATTTGCCACTCTACGATGTTGCATGTATTGAAATGGCCAAGCTTTTCCTGCAAGAGCAGGCTTCACTGCAAGAGCAGGCCAAAGGAAACAAAAAATAGAAGAGGAACAAATATTCCTGCAGAAACTCCTTGTTTTACAACAGATTTGTGACAGATTTGGACGTTTCGAAGATGTAAGAATTTAGGGACCGAATAGATAAAAATAAAAACAGTAAAAGAAGGCATTGAAATATGAAAAAAATCACCAAAACTATTTAATAGTTCCCATCCTACTGTTCACACTGCAAATTTACTAAAGTCACATCGATTTTTATACTAAATTTCCACACTCCGATCAAGAATTTCTAAATGTTAAATAAAAGAAAAATAAGGCATGAAACCTCAAAAAGAATTTACCTCAGCAAACAATTTCTTTACAATTCCATCATTAAATAAATGATAAATAAATTTATCATGTGAAATTAACAACCTGATACAAACACCGACTGACTGGCATTCGTATCGCATACAAAAAGCCACTCATCACCTGCAACCGACGTAATAAAAAGGTGTAAAAAATGTTGGCAATAGAATTTACAAACAAAAAAAAAAAACAACTCGTTCGTAAGCCAGAAAAGTATCTGCTGAAGAAAACGATTTGCATAAGATCCTAAACAATAAAAACTAAAACTATAATTAATTAAAATGTTTATCTAACAAAAATGTAATTTGAAAAATGGCAAATTGTGTTAAAGAATAAAATGAAGGCAGCCAACAAACAGGCACAATTTATTTCTGCTCGTATTCACGCATTCGCAGACCAAATCAAAGACCCACCACAAACTCTCACTCCCGCCTTTAATTTTTTACTTTTTATTAAAATAAAACAACGCGACCGACGTCATCATCATACACCGAGCGCAGTTAAACTTGGTTGTGTTTTAAGTAATTTGTCTTTCTTTTTTATTGTAGTAAAATTACGAGAAAAAATAATAAATAAAAACATTGAAAAAAATAAGTCGAAACTATTCAGTTTTTTCTTTTAAGCCCAAGAAATCTACGGCAACAGCAACTTTATGTCTTGGGGCATAATCTTTTATTTTGACAGTTAAAAACAAAATAAATAACGACTGCAGAGCCCGGAGGGTCGTCCAAAACGAAATAGCAGAAGTGTAAAAAGAAAAACCCACTGCGGCTGGTTGGCTGATTATTGTTGCATTTATAACGTGGCAAGAGGATTGGTAACTAACACAAATTATTTTAAATGGCTGACATGGTTGATTATAGCGGAAGAATGAAATTTTTAGAAAAAGCAAAAATAAAAGAAAAAACAATTCAAATAAATTTACAAAAACATCACAATGAAATCAGCATTAAAAAATACGAAAAAATTAAATTAAAATGTTGTGGAAAAACAAAATAAATTATAATTTTAACACAACAATACAAAGATTTTCTTGTAGTACATCCGCATGCCAGATGGGACCAACCTTTTGGCCCAAGACTTTTTTTTTTGTTGATGTGATTGCAATTAGCAGTGCTTGAGCTCATTCACGATGCATGATTCAAAAGTTTAGGGCTATAATTGGACTTCTCGGTGGAGTCTTAGGACTCCTCTGCGGGATCATCTTGATCGTTAAGAGTTTCACATATATATTCTGATCAGATTTGGCTTTTAAAAAGTATGAGTTGTATCCGTAATGAAATTTTATTCAGAGAGAGACTTTGGATTTTCAAAAGCCTTTTTCATTAAATGTTGCACTTCTTGTCCTCATGTTTATCCCTTTTTTGACGGGCAGCCTTCTAAGAATGATCCTTACCAGGGACAAACATTTTGCCGTCTGACCCCAAAGGCCATCTTTGTAACTGTCTGACTGTCGTCACCTAATTTTGAACTCTACGAGCTAAAACACTATTTTCTTAATTTTCAAATCAAATGATTGCCACGTGTTAAGAGGTGATTGATATTGTTTTCGGTTTTTATAAAAAAATCGCAACAGATCAGTTGTATTAAATCTGGGTTTTTCAAAAAAAAATCACTTATTTCATTATTTTTTCGTTCACGATATCTCACAACCAGTTTAAACGAAATTTTACCTGATCTGCGCTAATCGCGTTTTTTATATGTCAAGAGCAGATAAGTTTGTGGAGCCGATCGGTGATCCCATTTAAAAACTTTGAAAAATAATTTGTTTCTAAGCTTTTTTGAGATCTTTTGAGATCTACTAGTTTCGAATCGGTCCAAATTTCCAAGTAGTTTTCGTTTAAACTCAGAAGATCTCTTCAGATCACAACCTGTTTGGTTTGATTCTCTTTAGCCGTTCATATATTATAAGCGGGTCATATTCTTATACATACACAAATGCACATACACATACATACATACACATGCACACACACACACACATACACATACACAAACACATACACATACACATACACATACACGTACACATACACATATACACACACAACACACACACTCACCGACATAGCGACGGGCTTTCAGAACGAGTCAAGGAAGCTTCCTCAGATCTCAAGACGTGGAGATCTGATGACAACTCGATATTTTTTCAAAACAGGATAAAATTAGTATTTTCCCGATTTTTTAAAATGATCAATTTTCCCAGCGAAAAGTTGAAAATATGTTCAATTCTATTGCCATCGCTGCTGTGCGGCTGGTGGGTCTCTGTTTCATAATTAATTTTGTTCTATTATTTTTATATAGACGCAGAGAACTTCTTGTTCAGTCATACGGTTCCGCTGTGTAATAAACTGTCCTCAGATGTTTTTCCTAACACTTCAAATATAAGGAGGATCCAAGTAAAACTCTGTAAAACACTCTCTCTTTCCTCCTTCCAATAACTTTTTTTCCTCGCGATACACTGAAAATGTCAGGAGGATCGAATTAACTCTCTGTGCACCACCCCCTCTTTCCTCCTCCCAACAACTTAGTTTTCTATTTCCAGAAGGAACGACCACTCCGAGAGTGGGTTAGAGTTATATAAATATCGCGAATTTCAAATCCATTCAAATCCTTGTTAAGGATTAATAGGATTGTGGAAGCAAAAATCGGAAATAAAATATTTTTCCAATGCGAGCCTGGTATCATATATTCCTTCTACTGATTATCTCAAATATATATAATTATATCAAATATAAAGAATTCGAAACCCCTAAAACTAATTTTTCTTTTTGAAGATGACCCGCTGAAAAATGTGTAGTGCGACATGTCGGCCATAAAATAATTTGAATAAAATAAAATGTTGCCTCAATATCTCTGTAATCTATTCGCATATAATTTGAAAACGTATGAGCATGTGTTAACTGTTCACTTTATTAAATTGAATTTTTAACACAACATTATCTAACGTTTACACCGTTGCCAAAAGTTCAATTTCAGTAATTTCAGTCATTTGAAATATTTTATAATTGATAAGCAGCGAGTTTCCTGCAGCACTTTTACTATTCCCCTTGTCATTAGAGCAAATAAGTGTGAGGGAGTTATTAAATTTTTCTGTGTGACACGGTGTTATATTCATTGGCTGTAATTTTATAATTTTATGCCGGTTAACTGATCTCAACACCACCACTTTACACGTCCACGTCAAAGCGAATGTTCCTGTTTGTTTCTTATTAAAAAAGAGCAGCATGAAATTTGAAATTTAGTTTTTATTTAATTCACGTCATTTCAGTAAATTTTTGTTGTTGTTGTTTTTTTCCCTACACTTACCCCTATTATTTATTCATTTGACTAGTTGTGTTTTTATTTTCTTCAATATTTAAGGAAAATTTATTTGAAATTTATGCGAATACGCGCGCCTGCTTACAAACAACTTCTTATTTTTTCTTAACTTTTATTGTGGAGGAGTTAATTATTTCTTCAAACTCTTCAATAAGTCTTGCAGTTGTGTGTGACCGCCTGAGGTGTTTTCTTGTATTTTTTTTCTCTCTTTTAATTTGTAAACTGGAGGGAGTGTTACATGTGTTTTAGTTGCTGTTGCTTTGTACGAGTGTTTTGTGTTGTTTTTTTTATTTTTTTATAAATACCGGTCATGTTTCATATTCAGGAAGTGCTTATTGCCCAAACAAATACTTAAAATCCTTTATATTATTTCTTGGCTTATTAACAAGCACTTGACCTTTTTGTTATTTTGAAAATTATAAAAAGCAGGTGACAACCTCGGGGTATTAAAGAACAAATAATATGTCTACTGAAAAACACATGCCTGTTTATTGAAAGAGTTTTATTAACCGATTTTAAGGTAATTTAAAAGGCTAAAACATGTCAGTAATAGGAGCCTTAGCCGACAGACAAATCACTTAAATAAAATAAAGTCTTAAAACATGAAAAACATAACCATGAAAGTTTTTATAGGCTGGACTTTTCAACTAACGAAGACTATCTGCTTTTATTATGGCCGCAACTCCTTTTGTAACAGTTATTTTGTGACTTTAAACGGTTACTTTTCAACGCAAAAACAAAAGGTTGGATGAAACTCCTTTAAAAAGTGTTCAGTTTAGCCGCCATAAAGTAGATACAACTCTTATAAGAAGTTTTATTTTAAAATCTCTTGGAGAGTTATATTTTTCTCATCGCAGACTTAAACTCCTTTAATTATTAATTGATACCCAATGCAAAGTAATAAAATATTGTATTCTTTTCTCGAAAAGAAAGCAACATGTATTACACTTTTTAGGTGTATTGCTGTCATTGTATATAAGAAAGTTGTTTTAATAAAGTGTCATTGTCCGCAATTTATCTTTGAAAGCACTTTTCTTTTGTTCCCTTTTTAAATCAGCGGGTGTTACGGTAATTTTTGAAATTTTAAATTTAAAACAATTGTTTGAATGTGTCACTAATCTATCACTTGTTTTTGAAAACTTTCCACTTTCTTTGTGGCAAAAAAAAAAATGGCATGATAATGTTACATTTAAAAAGGGAACAAAAGAAAACTGTTCTCAAAGATAAATTGGGGACAATGAAAATTTATTAAAAAAACTTTATTATATATAACGACAGCAACACCAGCCCTGATGAATAGGATTTAGTTACAGTTTTAACTAATTTTATTATTTCATGAACTGTGTGTCCCACGATGTCACTAGATATCGTTGTGTCCGCCTAATTCCATCCAAAACTCAGACAAACTAATTGGCCGCCACGATCATTTCATTTTCCACCGTTGGACTTCTTCCTTTCAGTATATTTAAAAGTAAAAGTGTAGATAAATAACACAATAGCAATTCAAGAGTTAAAGGATGAGATAATTGCGAGCTTGAATGACATTGGACCTCTGACTCTATCAGAGTTATTGAAAGTATGGACCATCGGATTGATGATCTGGTAGCGACACCACGCCGAGCATTTCACCGATATAAAGTTTAACAAATAATTTTCATACATCCTTCTATCGCAATAAAATATATTAAGAAAATTCTCCAAAAACCTTAAGATTTATTAACAATTAAAATCTTGCATTAATGGATCAACCATCATTTTGAATATTCCAGCATGTAACATAAGGACAGAAGCATTTAAATGCCTGCTGTTCAAATCGGAGTCGGCTCCTATTTCTTTTTTATATTTTCATTACCAAAACTCATCATGAAGTACTGCCGCTTTGTAATTATCAATTCGTTTTTTATTACCCATATTTTATTAATATTTTTGTTTTAAAAATAATTTTGCGAGAGAATGATATCCAGTGACATTTTGGGACGGATAGGAAATGTAACACGTGAAATATCTTGCCAAGTTGTCGATATACTCGTGAAAAGCGACTTTAGCATTTTTCTATTAAAGTTTAAACAAAAAGTTTGTGAAAAATTAGATGATTCAAATTCAAAAATTCGTGTACTTCTGTGGTTCTTATCACTTATGACTTAAGCAATTAAGTCAAACAAATAGTGTGTCGTTTCAAAAAACGTGTATTGAAAATATCTCTAAAACTGTTTTAATAATTGAATTACCCGCACTTACAACTATAAACCAACCGCATTTTTCTATGTTTTTTATTTATTTTGTTCTGTTTTATACGGCATCAATTGTCAATTGATTTTGTGGTTGAGTTTTGTGTTGTTGCACCACGGTTCTGTTGATTGTTTTAATAAACAACAATAACAAAACTACAATTTTTTTAACACCTATGCCGTGTAGTAGTTGTAGTTGTTGTTTTTGTTGCTGTTTTTTACAAAACATAACAAATTGGTTAGAGTTACGCCCTCAAACGCCCTTCTTTATATATATGCGGTGTAGCTGGCGATAAACAAGTGAATATAGTTTTCGTTGCAAGTGTTGTTGCAGTTGATGGCGTGTGTGCCAGTAGCTGTGCGTGTGTGTGAGTGTATATACATATATATATATATATATATATATATATATATATATATATTTTATACTCCCCCAATCGGCTGCCATTGTGTTGACCAACTTTTTTTTTTTTTTTTGCCTCCCGACTTTTGTTGCATTTAATGTTTAGCCAGATCCTAGAAAAAAAAAAACTGCTTTTTATACCGCATTTATTTTAACACTTCTGTTTAACAATTGACAATATTTACTTTGGCTAACCAGAGTGTTGATGTTAATGAAAATAACAAACGCTGAAAAAATACATGCATGTTGCAATAAAAAAAATTATACTCTTTTAAATAAAAATTTAATTGCAACCACCAGCTGATATTCTGCATGGCAGTGGAAGGTAAATATTAACGACGATTAACGACATGAAATTATTCCTCCTCCGTGTTGAAATAAAATTTAAGTTTCTTTTAATCTGTTCGGCTTTCCAAACTCTGGCCATTTATGTTGGTTATTGAGAGGTGCATTGAAATTCTACATCTCTAGTAGTTAAAAGAGAAATTTATTTTCGTAAGAGATGTTGGATAAATTTCTAAAGAATTTCTTAATTTCATATATCAGAATATTGCTAATATTTGTTAAAAAAAAGTGTAAAAAATGTTGCACTCTTTTTTAGAAAATAAGTCAGTTTAAGTAAAAAACTTAAATTAGCAGGTAACGAAATTCTGCATCGTGTAGAGAATTTTTAAAATTTTTGCTTCAGATTTAGCGTTTGGGTATAGCATTAAAGTCAGAAATGTTGAGTGATTTGCATGCATTTAAGGATTTCGAGAGGTTTTAAATATATTTCTTGTAGCTAAGCAAATCAAGATTTCATTGTAATTTTTATTCTGTGAAAAGTGTATATTAATTACAATTTAAAACATCATTTTATTTAAAATTTGTATGATCAAGAAAATGGTTGAAAACTAAAACAAAAATTGCATGTCTTTTGTTTTTATGTAAAAACTGAAATAAAAAGGGTTTTGAAAGGGAAACTCTTCGAATTTTATGTTTCACGATAATATTTCAAATCTTTAAATGAAAATTAAGACGAAAAGTTGCCCCTTTTTGTGATTATTTTTTGGGTATTGAATCGTGTTGTCATTTGAAAAATCGTACAATTTTTTTTTCATTTTTGTTCACATCAATTTTATTATTAATTATGAATTTGATATAAAAAAAATAAATTAATTAACTGCGAGAAATGTTCTCTATATGAAGAGATAAGATGAGGATTAAGTTCGCCAACATTTTCTGTCGAAACTTTTAAGGACTTTCTTATTTTGATGATTTCTTTTCTAGAAAAGAGTGCAACATTTTTTACACTTTTTAATAGAAGAACGCAACTTGATGTCATTTGAAAATAAAGAATTTACTAGGAATTAGTCTAACAATTCATTACGAAAAATTGTTTTCATTTTAAAACTCCTCTAAACTGCCGCCTTTAACAGAAGAAGTGAAAAAATGTTGCACGTTTTGCAGAAAAGAAAACTTTTGTATTCACAAAAAATACTTAACGCTTATAAGCTGCTTATAAGACCAATTTCCTAAATGAAATTCCTTTTATAAGCAGCTTATAATTATTAAATATTTTTTTGGGAATAGGGCCTGTACTTTTAAAAATTTTTAATAAATTATTGATTTAAAACCCCAGTAAAAGAAGAGTGTATTGAATCGCCCATTTGGCAGGGAAATAAACCAAATAATTACACACATTTTTTATTTTTGGACAATTTGAGATGTCTACTTTCTTGCAATTTCCCTACTTGGCAAATAAATCTACAACACCATAACCGGCCGAATGAGCCCTGGTGCGAGTGATATCGCTCATTTATCGCACTGTCAAGCCATTAAATAACTCCTCCGCCGCAGGGCATAACAAATCGCTTAAAGATCACAAAAAATTTTATTATCAATATTAATAATTATTGTAAAATGACCATAAAAATCTTTAGAAATTCAAGACAAAGAATTCCATATTTCATAGTGGCAGAATCCATTAAATACTTCAACAAAATCTGTCATAACCATTAACCTTGACCACATTCTCTTTCTAAGCCGAAACGTTTTGAGAACAAATCACATGCCACATACCACACGCAGTTGCACAACTGAGACAACTAAACTAAAACTAGAGCAGCAACAAGTCAAGAAACTAAAAAGACAGAAACGCTCTACTCGTGGTATTAATTTTTATTATTATTTGAAAATTTATAAAATTTTGCTGCTGAGTTGTTGTTATGAAAGACAGTTGAGACATATTTACGATTGTGTTTAAAGATTTTAATAGATTTATGACTATTTAAAACACACAAACACACACACTCGTGTGTTTAAATGCTTGGCTATCGTTTAGCAACAAGCCAGGTTTATAAAAGACTACACACAAGATCGATACTGCGTGTCTGTTAGCTGGACTCATAAATAATATATTTATTGTTTTCAATACAAAAAGAAAATGATATAAAACACAATTCATTTGAAAACACTGGCAGAATGAAACTGTTTTCCAAAGGTCAATGGTGCGAAACTGTTAACCAAAAAAGGTGCAACACACGCCCATTTGCCAGCATTTACACTCGTAGTTGTTGTTGTTGCTGCTTGCTTTGCATATAAATAACCGCTTTAGCAGCTGTTTTGTTAAGATAAAACTTGCGAGTAGGATAAAAAAAAACATATGGGAAATATTGCCAAAGTAAAGTGATGGAAATAGTGATCAGCAAAGTGATCGGTAACGATCTGAAAAGGAAAGCACCACCCGGGTTATTCTTTAGCAATTCTCTAAGTTATGAATGAGGTCAAGAAATAGCGAGCTTCTTAGCTAAAATCAATAAATAACTAGTCAAATAATTATAACAAATAAACATTAAGTTTGGGGAAAAGGTGTACAAGATCTTGTTAAAAATATGATTCTCTTAAATTTCAAATTTTTACAGAGATCACATTTTTACTTAATAGTCTATTGGCTAAGAAATTAATTTTATTTTCAGAGTTTTTGTATATCCCGACATAAAGAGTGTCAAAGGAAACTCGGCAGAGGTAAAAATAAATTAATTTATAGGTGAGCATGATTGGACATGTCGTTCCCTAGCCAAGCCACGAATTTCGAAATGTATGAAACTCACATAAAGAAATGCTTTTTAATTCTATATCCTACAACAAGTTGTAATAAAAACGACATTATTTTAAACGTTTCTCTTTTGTCGATTTCTTTTCGAAAAATATAATGCAACATTTTTCACACTTTTTAACAAAAAATTGCAACATTTTGCTACTTCAAAAAAAGCATTTTATTAGAAATTAGCCGAACATCCGCCACGAAAATTAATTTATGTATTGAAACTTTTCCAAACCTCCACATCTTGCAAAATAAGTAAACAAAATGTTGCATGAAAACGCCTTTTTTGCCTTCAAAATTGCAACAATCAATATGATGTCCCTTCTTACGTTCTTAGTTGCAACAACAGCTTAGCAACTCCCCTGCCTCACGATTCTTTAACGAGTTACCAATCAAATAGAGAGAAGAACGTTAAGGACCCATTGACCGGCCATCGAAATTAATCGATTTTGGAAGTATAATTCAATATCTTGTCAAGAGGGGTCCAACAATAATTCACGATGTCAATTGTGAGTCACACTTTAACGTCAAGTTGTTTCCTCAACTTAATTTGATTTTTCTTTGTTTTAATATTTCACAAATTCAACCCAGAAGAAGTACACAATTGAGCAGCGCTTTAAGTTCCTTGAAGCTTTTCAAGAAAATAGGCGTGCAAAACAAAATGCTTATTGAAATGGCCACAAAAATCTTTAGAAATTGTAGACAAAAATTCCTGAATCTATTAAAGACTTAACGAGATCTGTCATAACCATTAACCTTGACCACATTCTTTTTCTAAGCCGAAAAGCTTAGAGCAAATCACATGCCACATACTACACGCAGTTGCACAACTGAGACAACTAAACCAAAACTAGAACAGAAGCAAGTACAAGATCAGTTTAAGCGACTAAAAGTGCACACAGTCTGGAGAATTGTGTGCCAATTTAAGCAATTCGGGTCTATAGGAAATGTGAAGACTTCTGCGCATGCTCGCCAGAGGAGCAGTCAACTTGAACTTACACGGCTTTTGCGAGTTTTGAATAAAAATTTAAATTTACACGCTTCCACGTTTCAATTGACTCAAGAGCTGACCCTTAACGACAATTTAAAGCATCGACCATACGGCGATTGGCTGGTTGAACAGACAGAAGTGAATGTGGACTTTGTAAAGAAAATAATCTCCGGCGACGAGGGACAATGTCAGCTCAGTGCGTTCGTTAAAAACTGAAATTGTCACATTTGAGCGAATGATAATCCAGGAGTGATTGTTGAAAAGCCGCTGCATCCACAAAGAAGGACTGTTTGGTGCGATTTATGAACTGGTGGCAGCATCGGGCCGTACTTCTACAAAAAATAAGGTCGCCCAAGAAGTTACTGAGAAGAGTGTTCGCTATGGTGAGATGACAACAGATTTCTTCAGAGATGTGGTTCCAACAACATGATGTCACTTCCCCCACTGTCACGGAAACAATCGCAATTTCGAGCGAGCTAAATGGCCGTATTATCTCACGTCGTAGTGATATTAATTGGTACCACGATCATTTGCTTTGCCACCGTTTGACTTCTTTCTGGCAGGATATTTAGAAGTAAAAGAGTAGGTAAATAAGACAAGAACAATTCAAGAGTCAAAGGATGAGATAATTGCGAACTTGTATGACATCGAACCTCTGACTCTATCAGAGTCATTGAAAGTATGGACCACTGGATAGATGATCTGGCGTCGAGGACATGGCGAGCATTTCACCGTTATAAAGTTTAACAAATAATTTTCATACATTCTTCAATCACAATAAAATATATTAAGAAAATTCTCCAAAAACCTTATATTTTTTATCAACAATTAAAATCTTGCATTAATGGATCAACCATCATTTTGAATATTCCAGCGTGTAACATAAGCACAGAAGCATTTAAATGCCTGCTGTTCAAATCGAAATCGGCTTCCATTTTTTTAAATCGTATTGTCATTACCAAAACTCATCATGAAGTACTGCCGCTTTGTAATTATCATTTCGTTTTTATTACCCATAACTTCAATATTGAGTCATAAAAAGCACAATTTGCTCTACTTAAAATTTTAATTGTCACGTTCGCTTATCGCTTCCCCGACCATCGCATCGTAACGTAACAATTATTTTATAAAATTTTAAAGAAAAAGTACAACTTCCCACAATGAATTAAATAAATACGCATATTTAATTACATCGGTTTTAATGGGTATAATTTATGAGTTTCAATGTTAAAAATTTCACACGGTTTTAATCAAATATTTCTTCGTTATTTCTTTATTTTTAATTGAATTTTTTTTGGTTCATTTTTTTTTTATCAAAATAACACTTTTTTACTTTCAACAGAAGTCATAAGCCGGCATAGCATGTCTTCAAACTGATTTAAATTCCAAACTCAAAATAAAGTTTAATGATTTAATTATGAAAAAATTGTAATCGGTTCAAAATTCAAATTAAACAAAATATTCGTTTAATTACACGTTTATTTCAAGTAAATAGTCGCCTATATTTTACATGAGACATGTGTGAGTGTGTGTGCTTTTATTTTGTAAGAAAATCCCGTGTTAGTTCACAAGCTCGAAGCTGGTTTTGAAATTAGAAAAACTACAAAAAATATTAGCCACGCAGAACACATATAGAAGCCCTACATGGAAAGTGACGATCATTTGAGAATCATCTGATGGTTATTGTTGATGGATACATACATCACAAGTTCCTATCAGGTTATTTAGAACTGATGTACATTTAAAAACCATATTTTGTTATTGCTTAAGAAAATCCCCATAATTCCATGATAACAAAAATCAATATATTCACCAGGAATTTGTATTAAAATAAGTACGAAAAAAAGCTTTAAGAAACTCATTTAGAAATGACACAGAAATGTGATTAAATATATTAAATATATATAAAAGAAAATACAGCAAAATATATACCCAAATTCTTTAAGAAGAAACTCAGAATGGCAACACCGACAGCAATAGTTGCATATAAAATTACTGCACGTGTGTTAGTTAATATATTTTCTATTTTTTAGTTCCCATCAGCGATTTTTTTTGTAGAGAAGAGGATAAATAAATCTGCTGTTTTTAATAAAATTCTATATGACGTTGAAATAAGCGAAACCGGCTCTAAATTCGAAAATTTCGATATTAAAAATAAGCCCGACCGAAAGATTTTTTTAATATTCTTCGAAAAGTATTTAAAATTCAAAAAGACATGAGAAATATTCCCAAGTAAAAGGAAAAATCAATAGCAATTTTTAGTATTCAATTTAAGCAGCAGAGCAGAACAGCGGTTTTCGAAGTCCGCTACAATTTCAAAGGTATAAAGTCCATAACCAATATTTTATGGTTGATACAGTTCTTGTATAGTTTTTTTATAATAAAATCATTAAAAATAAAAATTGTTATCAAAAGAAATCAACATAAAATGCACTTATGGATAGATACTGAAAGTGTGGTGGCTTGCGAAAACAGCTGTTCTGCTGATGTTGATTTTTTTACTTAAAAAATTATTTCCATCAAGAATGATGTATTTTTTTTAAGTATATATAATTCAATTCGAAAAAATGTTGTAATTGTGTATCTACAATAAAAGTGTGGCGGTTTTCGAAAACAGCTATTCTGCTGATGGTGATTTTTTTATATTAAAAATTGTTTTCCATCAAGAATGCTGCAAATTTTTCTATATGTAACTCAATAAGAAATACCTTTAAAAATGCAAAAGAAGTGCGGCGGCTTTCGAAAACAGCTATTCTGCTGTTATTGATTTTTTTTTCTTAAAAATTGTTTTCCATCAAGAGTGATATATTTATTATATATAATTCTATTAGAAAAATTTTGTTCTTGTAAAACAACGACAACTCCCTTTGAAGATGTGGAATGTTTAAATAATTTAGAGAACTTTAAAAAAATTAGACCACTCTTTTTTTGTAATTCTTAAGCTTTAAATTTTATTATAATTTTTTTTCTTTAGTTAAACCTTTGAAATATACTAAAAGAACTGCAAATTTTTCCTTAAAGCAACATTATCTCTGCTTTATATAAACTACTTTTCAGACTTACGTCCTATATCTTAAGTAAGATTCAAGTATAACAAAAAACTTCAAAGTTTTATATCTCAGCAAAAGTGTTTAAATGACTAACTACCATGAGAATTTTTATTTTAAGTTATTGTTTCTTATTTATTTTGTCACTTGAATTTTTCTCTACCGAGTAATTTTAATTTGTCTTGAGCCAACAAATTTCAATTGGATTTGTTTTTTATTCTATTTTTTTATAATTTACCTTGTGTTTTCCCGTTTAATTTATAACTCGAATAGATAAAAGTTTCAATGCGCCCGTGAGTTTGAACTACAATTTTAAAATATTTATTCAAATTTTGTTGCTGCCTTTTGTAAATTATAGGACGTGATATGAATGCAAGTAACAACAACAATGCGGTAGAGGTTTTATTAAATTTACAGGGTATGAAAAAAATAGTAAATTATCAAAGTTTACACGATGTATTAACTGTGTTGGAATATTTTGCTTTTGATTTGATTATAAACTGTGGGAAAGTGTTACTAAAACTTGAAAGTTTCTTATGAAAAATTAGTCGAGAGCATGAGGCAGGAGTTCTAGTTTAGTGGGACTAGGATTTTTCAGCCGTTACAGCTTTTTCGTGCGATGGGAACTTTTCCTGAGAGTGAGCAAAATTCTTTAAATGGAATGTCTACAACAAACAAACTCCTTTACAAAGGCCTTGATCTATTCGCTCCTTGCAGCGCGTAAGTTTTTCAAAAATACGCATCATTGAAACGTACAAAAGCCATTATCTCCTCCCCAGGATCTTCTTCAAATAATTTCGCTCATACTTTTAATGTGTTTATTGTGTTTTAAAATTTAATCAACGAAATAACTATCGCAACAAATTTGATAAAATTGCCCTTATTTTCCACGGTTTTCATTTGAAAAACCAATAAAGAAACTTCTGTTTTTTTTTCATTAAACTATCTATCTAACGAAAAGTGAATTCCCCCCAAACAAAAAATTAAAGGAAAAAAAGATGGGAATATTTAAACAATTGAACTAATTTTGTAGATTAAAACCGAAAATTTTAAATTCATTATCAGACAAAGAAGATGCTCGTAAAAATAGTTGAAAGTACAAAGAACAACGACAACAAACCCTTCTGCTGTTATTGCGATTTGATTTAGAAACAACAAATTCTAACCCTCCAGCCATAAACAGACTGACTGGCCAGTGGTCAATTGGCACACGTTTAAGTGCCTGAATGAATGAAAAGCTGGCATATGCCAGCACACCCTCATCTCACCAATCATTTCCACAAATGAAACAATTTTTATTGATATTTATTTCAGAAACAGCCAGTCAGTCAGTCAGTCCGTCAGTTGTTAACGAAATTCCCCAAAAAGTGTTGAAAATTATTGAAAATCTGCTACAATTGATGACGGCGATTTGAGACGATGCTGTCCGAACAATAGAAATAAATTTTTCATATAAAATTTTTTCTCTTTTTTTTTGTGAAAAAAATCTCAATTTAGCACAAAAACAATAACGCGAAAAATTGTCGAAATCATCAGAATCCTGATGAAAATCAAATTCAATTAAATCAAAAGTTATAAGCGGATTTTTAACGCCCACAACAATTTGTAACGGTCATCGACAACAATCAGTCTTCTATTGAATGTTGCATGTTTTTGTTTTCTTTATCACATTGTTGTTGTTGTTGTTGTTGTTGTTGTCTCGTATTTAAATGGATCCCTACAGGAGTGTGAACCTAAAAGAGATGCATTTTTGCTTTTGTTACTTTGCAATAAAAATAAGTTGCAAGTGAGTGGTGCACGGGAGCCAGAGGTGTAAAGGAAGTTATTGATCAATTGTTCAACAATTCTTGAGTTGGATTTGTTAGCCGCATACTTACAAAAGAATCGATGATTAGGGAAGCTTAAAATCCTCTTTGATTCCAGCTACCGATGACAAAAAAAAAGGGAAAACAATTTTGCATTTACAGCAGTCAGATTTATTAAGGATCTGATGACGGCCATGCGTCACAATATTGCGTTAACCAGAAGCTGTGCCTTATGAACTAAGACTGTAAAAGCATTTTTACTTTCTTTTTTCTCAAAATATATTTATTCATCCATCAATTTCTATAGAGTGTTTTTTATAGAGTGATACAACTTTGAGTTGGCATCACTGCTTTATTTGACCAGCCCATTAACAGCTGATAGTTGCTTTTTGTTTAGTTTGCTTTGAAATTTTATTATAAATTGACTCATACCAGAGCAACGCGTGCTAATTGTGGAAATTTTTTATCAAAATAATGGTCCTGTTCGTCAAACTTATCGTGCGCTTCGTGCATTCAAAATTTTATTTTCTCATTTTTTGTTGAATGGGTACGTGAATAAACAGAATTGTCGCATTTAGAGTGAGGAGAATCCACAAGCTTTTGTCGAAACACCTTGACATCCACAGAAAATTACTGTTTGGTGCGCTTTATGGGCTGGCGGAGTCATTGGCCCGTATGTCTTCATAAACGATGGTTGTCAGAATGTTACTATTTGTGAAAATTGGTGTTCCAGATTGCGCCTTGTACGCGCCAGCCGTGGCGGCCACATGGCCGAAATCATATTTAAACATTAATGTCATAAAATTTTCTATCCAATAAAGATCATTTTCATTGATATAAAATCTTATTTCTATGTTTTATTATGATTGAAACTTGTATCACTCTATAAAAAACACCCTTTATATCCTCCCTTTCAAAGTAGTCTGCTCAGATATAATCGACTCATGCCAGCGTTTTGTTCCAGTTCTTGTAGTACATCAGATACGCTCCTTTTGTTTTGTCCTTGAGGTCTCCCCACAATTGTCGCCATCCTCTCTTGAGCATTTTGAATTGTGGAAACAGTCCAGTCTGATGAATACACTGGCTGAGGGCTGATTATGATGCCGTTTTTAACCAAAAGCTTTTCAATTTTTTGGTTAAAGTCAGTAATTTTAGAAAGACCACCGCAGCCGCACGCTTCCAGCTCAATTTTTTTGTCAAGATCTTTTTCAACTGACCAACCCTGGAATCGAATTTTGAACCTTTTTTTGCAACATCCAATACAAATGAAATTTTTTCTGCGTTACAAAAATTATTTAATTAATAAACAAACAATTTTTATAAACCAGGAATATATTCAAATTTTCCAGCTCAGGAGGAGTATTTTAGATTTCACAGGCTTTCAATAGCAACTCTTTTTTAGGAATCTATAACTTTTTGTACCTCAATAGCGAAACTTTAAAATTTACCTTATTTTTTTTAAAAAAAACTTGTATTAAAATTTTTTTTTAAAAAAATTCCTCACTTAGGGCGTTTTCTACAAAAAAAAATGCAACATTTTTTTACTTTTATGCTACAAATTTGCAGTTGAACGAAATGGTAAAATGAAATTTTATTTACGTAAAAAATGGTAGATTAATTTGTTATAAAATCACTTTTTCCAATTGGCACAATTTTGCAATTTTTCATTAAAAAGTGTAAAAAATGTTGCATTATTTTTTTTTTTTTTTTGGAAAGAAATCGATATTAATTTTTCCCCCCACATCTAAAAATCTAACAACTGAAATTTGAAAAACGTTATCAAAGTTTTTAATTTTAATTGTCGCCATATTGAAGTAAACATTCCTTAAAAGCTCTGCTGCGAGCAGCAACTATTCCAGCTCGTGTGTCCCATAGAAATTGAATTTCTAGAAGGGATTAACACACACTGTTTTTATTTTAATTTCTATTTATTTCAAAATATTCTTTCCATGTTTCCAAATCTCACCAAAAGTGTAGCCAAAATCATTGTTAAGCCCAACACACACGTACTACGGCGGCGTTAAATGTCTCAATTGATTTCCAAATACAATTCGTTTTTATTTACGAATATTTTTAAATTTTCACATCTATTGTCTGGTAGCTGAAGGCACGGGCATTAGTTGCATTTAATAATAATAATAACAACAACAACAGCAGCAGTCAAGGTGTTAAAATGCAGCACTCCTTTCTGTTAATGCAACATGAAGCTGCATCTGTATAACACACACACACACACACACTTTTAGCAGCCGTTTAGGCCTTCATATATCATCATTTATATCAACATATTTTTTTTCTTCTCGGCTTCTTTTGTCTGCACTTCGTGTTGCTGACTTTTAACAATAACAATTGTTTGAACAAACGAAATCAATAATTTTTAGTTTTTATTTCCATAAACGACACATGCCATAAGTGTGCCCGGCCTGGGCTGCCTGTCTCTAACTTCTTCCTTGTGGAATTTGTTGACTAGTACGAACGTATTTCCTTTAGAATTATAATTCTTTAGTTTTGTATCGTGAAAAGGGCTACTGTTGCAGCCAGTCAGCCAGTCAGCCAGCTTGTAGCCGTTGTTACAACTTTTATGTCTGCATATTATCTCCGGTGTTTAATGTTGCTTACAAAATCCTATTGTTATAGTTTCATTTTAAAATGTTATTGTCCATAATCGAAACACTTTTTTTTAATGATTTCCGATCAGTATACAAATCAATTAGTGATTCTTTTGTAGACAATAGAAAATCATTTGGAAAATAATCGACTTAGACTGTTTAAGCACGCAGCACAATGCGAAGTACTTTAATTAAGAGGGAACATTTTGGAGGAGTTCTTAGGAGCAGCTATAAGCCGTGGAAAAGCTATCGCAAGATTATCGCGCCATAAGGCACTACAGAGAATTTGATGTGTAACAAAGTTTTATATTCAAGTTATAATAAAAACAAGTATCGCTTGATAACTTCAAAGCGGGTATTTGTTTCTAATAAATTCGCGATCTGCTTAAAAGATAATTTAAATTAAATTAATTCAATAAGTTTTTAAAGGCTGAAGTCCGCAGCTTGTTTTCAATTCCAAAAGACATGATAAAAATTACAAGATTCCAGGGAAAGGCACCATAGATTTAACTAGTCAACTGACGCAGCAGAGCAGAACTGCTGTTTTCGAAAGCCTCCACATTATCATCATCAGTAATCAAGTTTATTTTTATACAGACTTTATTATAATACGGATTCCAAAAACTTTGGACAGACCCCGCAAAAGTTATGGTGTTTTCATTTCTAGAAAACATGCAACATTTTTTCACTTATTCACTAAAATGGGGCAGTTTATAAGTGTTTTAATAAAGAAATTATTTTCCAATAAATTTGTTATTTTTAAGTTTTCTATTAAAAAGTGTGAAAAATGTTGCATTCTTTTCTAGAAAAGAAATCAGCATTGCCTTTAAAAATTTGTTACGGTATTTTTCTTGAATTTATAGAAACAGGCAGTTTTTTTTCGGAAAGATCCTGAAAAACTTGCAGATTCAAAGATGCAAGTCCCTACAATGGGCCGTGGCTCTCACAGGCTTTACTATGGGACCTTAACAAGAGCGGAAAGCTCATCGTGTTAACCTTAACTAGACTCTATAATTATTTTATTTATGAACAGAAAGCAGATCTCACATCTATTCAATAAATATCGCTGATCGCTGGGCAAGCATTGAAAGAACTCTCTCTCTCTCTTTCTCTCTCTTTCGTTACCGAAATTCCTAAAATTTTTGCTACTGTATTTTCAATTCAATCTTATACGTCCATATGCAACCGAATTGTAATAAAATTCTGTCCGACTACTGAAAATTTTTGACACTCTGCAGCCCACGTGCTTTCCCCAAGAATTTATCACAAAACGCAGTAGTTTATCAAAATCAAATGAAAATTCTTTTCATTCCATTTGATTTCCAGCACAAAAATGAAATTATTTTCTAAATAAGTTTTACTTTTCAGACAGCCACACCTTTTTCTCATAAATCTCTTCGTTGAACGAACATCTGAAACTAAATGAATGATTAAAAATTCAATATTCTTCAAATTTTAATGTGCCATAACCGAATTGAAGCCATAATAATGTCGTCCCATAAATTATCACATAATGAAAGCCAATAAATAGAGTGTTTTCCATTCAAATCCATTAATGATTAACAAATATTTGAAAATACTTGAAGCACAGCACACACACACACACACACACAAGCACAATGACGACGATAAACGTCCAAAGATAAATAGAATTAACAGAAATTATTCACTGTAAACAGAACAAACAGACAAACAAATTTTTAGGGGAAAATTTTTACATAAAGAATTGCAAGAAAAAAGATGAGAATTTTCTTTTCCAAATTTCAATGTCAATGCAAATAATTTTCATGAGCTGGTGATTAATATGAGGAGATAAAATTGCACAAATTTCAAATGGAATTGTGACAAACTGTCGCCGGGTTTGAGTGCGACTCCCAACTACTGACAGAATCAAATTAACCTGAAGTGTGCTGACAACCTTTTGTTTGGTGGCAATTCGAAATCCATAATTTTGAATAGCACTGCAATGGACTGTGTATGTATGAATACGGGTGTGTGTGTATGTGGAAACACAAGACCATTTGATCGGTACTGGAGGGAGGAATTTCAAATTACTTATGCAACACATACAAGCAAACTCAGGGCATAAGGAATTTTCAATAAGATGATGACAGTAATGAAATGCATATTTGTACGCTTATGAATACGCACTCCTGTAACTATTTACACACACACACATACACATACACACTCTCATATATCTAAGTACTGTTTACTGCTTCAGTTCTATATGAAAATATAATTGTATCGGTTCGCTTGTAAATTTGAAGGCATGTGTGCATGTAGATGAGTGTTTACAAGTAGGCGTTGGTCTCTATTTCCATCTAATGAAATAAATTATTGTATCATTTGCTCAATATTTATATGCTGAATAAATATTGAGCACAACGTCGAATCACTTATGCAAATAAATGCACACATCTACAGGGTGCCCCACAATAACCGAAGGGGTTTATGTGCTTTAAAACGTTTTATATAAAACATAAAAATTAAATATTTTTTTAAGACACTAGACTGAATAAATTTTTTTCATAAGATCGACGAATTTTCAAATTATTTTAAAGACAAATTTCATTAAAATTCTACCAACGTCAGACTGCGTTGGTTTAATGAAACCAGTTTGATTAAAGCAAGTTTGATAAAAGTTTCGTCAAATAGACAAAAAACTTTCGTAACTTCAACTAAGTTAATTGATATAACAGTGCAATTTTAATAATACAAACATATAATTTCATTAATAGAATTAAATAATTGCATTTATTCAAAGTAATAATTTCATTGATACAGCGAAATAGATTCGTTGATAAATAAAAGTATCGTTATTGATTTGATATACTAAAATGAAAATTTTTTCGGGACATTTCTCAGTTAATTTAATAAATACATAATAGTTCTGCTTAGTGTGCGTTCCAGTTTGACTAAATGAACCATTTTATGGTTCTCATCTCCAAGGTTTTGTTTTGTAATTCTCAAACGGTTCTTGAATGTTTTTGTAATATATAGTAAAAACTCTAATTTTCACATAAACTTTTGAAAAATTAATTGAGAATCGCAAAACAAAAGCATAGACTTAGAAATTTCTTTTCAAATACAACAAAAATTGTGTATGTCATTGATTTAATGAAGCAAGATTGTTAACTAAACGAAGTAATTTCACTAACTCTTTGAAAAGATCAGAGAAAACTATTTTTGACAATCGCTAATAAAACTCAGAAAATGTCGACTTATTTATTATATCATAATAATTTCAATGAAAAAAGCTTCAATGAAACAACGAATATATTTCATGAATATTATGGAGCTCTACATTTTATCAATATTTTCAGTTCTAAAGAATTAAAATAAAGTTTATTGTATTAGAGAAAAGATATTTAAATACTTTTTAGCAGGAACTGAATATTTTTCCATTCATAAAGTGGTTTCCAAAAAGACACAAAATGTTGTTGTCATAAATCTAATGAAATGTTGTTGCGCAACTTTGAAACCCTTTCAAAATATTCGAAATTTCTTCATTGAAATTGTAAAAAAATCATAAAAATCTTTCGTTGGACTTATGAAGAAAAATTCTAAAATCAATTGAATGCTTCTATAATATTGTAAGATTTTTCGTTGAATTTGTGAAAATCTTTCTTAAATTATTTAAGTGCATGAAATCAATTGATGCTGTTCCGAAAATTCTAAATATTTTTGGTTGGAATTATGAAGCAAAATTCTTTCAGTGTATGAAATCCAATGAAGCAATTCCAAATGGAAGTCTTTTTATTGTGATTGTTGGATTTTTTAAGAAATATCTACTGAAATTGTTTCGTTCCATTTATGAAATAAAATTCAGTGTATGGAAGCCAATGAACTGTTTCACAATAATCATGAAATATTCATAAGATTTATGAAAAGAAATCTAATGAAATTGTTTCGTTTGATTTATGAAGCAAAATTCTTTCCGTGTAAGAGAGTTAAAAAACTATTTCACGAAATGCGTGATACTTTCATTGGAATTGTGAAAAAATATAAAATAAAATTTCTTTCGTTGAATTTATGAAGCAAAATTCTCTCAGTGTATGGAAGCCAATGAACTCACTCACAAAATTCGAGATATTTTTATTATATTTGTGAAAAAAATCAAATATCATGAATTCATTGGATTGATATAGGAAAATTCTTTCAGTATATAGGAGCCACTGAGGCAATTCCAAATGGAAGTCTTTCACAAAATTCGAAATAAACCTGATAAAACTGTTTCGTTGCATTTATAAAGCAAAAATCTATCAGTGTAGGAAAGCTAATGAACTCTTTGACAATATTCGCTCATATTATGGATGACGACGTTGACGTCAAATCAGCACGACAGCAAAAAATTTTCACTTGTCATTTAATTGTCGACAATAATTAATTATTTTTAGCAGCTTTTTGGTATTCTCTAAGGCGTATAATATTAATATTATTAAACATGTTACCAATAGTAAATTTTTGTCGACCAAGACTAGACAAGTGACAATTTTTTGCTGTCGAGTTGATGTGACGTCGACGTCGTCATTCATAATACGGGCGATTGTGAATTTTTTATTTTCTTTTAGTGTAGAAACCGTGGAAATATTTCCAGGTTAATTGCAGTCGTGGCGGGTACGAGAAGGATAGCCCTGCCCTTAAATAACTTCAGCATTAGTTCCTGTGAAGAATAAGATGCTCTCCTCTTCCTTTGCGAATGTTGCACTTTTCACATCTCGGGACACACGACTCTTATCTAATCACATCACTCAAACCGATCTCTAGAATAACTAGAGATCGGTTTTAGTGTTGTGATAAGATATCTCAGTTCCAGTCTGTTACTAATCATTGAATGTGAGTACTTGAACACGGTCCTGGATATGGAGAAAACAACCAACGAGTGTTATATCCAAATTATTCGCTTCGACTTTATTTAAATCGCAGCGTTTGATGGATGGTCACCTGAACTAACCTGGACAGTTAACACTCTACTAAACGAGTCTTAATATTTTTGCCAGAATATCTCAGCCTCTCCTAAAGAACATTTAATTTCTTTGTGAAATATATTCGAAGGATTTCTTCTGCGGAAGCAAGAAAAAAGTTCACAGCCTCGACAGCACGTGCCCTCCAGCTAATTTGAATCGCTATAATTTGAAAAAAAATGACATAAATTCTGCTTTATTGAAATATCCAACGAATTGAATATTTGAAGAATAAAAAATATGTGACAGCAGCAACTAAAAGCCAACAGGCGGACTACTGACTGACTGGTCCTGAATAAATTTCCTCAAGTGCGTGGTGGTGCGTGAGTGTTATTATTTGAAAATGGTTATTGGGTCATTTAATGCAAACAATAACAACAATAACAAGAAATAAAATATCGAATTTCATAAAATCCCCACTCCAGCAAACAGTCATTCAAGTTATCAATAACAATTGAACAAAGAGAAACCAACACATCAGGACACACTCGAGTCCTTAAATGCGTTGGACTTTATCCTTGTCGAGTTAAACATTTTAAAGTGAATTTTTTATTGTTGTTGTTGTTGTGTTAAAACATCAATTTTTCAATGGAAATTGGGAAAACTATTTTCAGTTGCGAAGCGCTAAAACGACCGGCCGGCCATGTGTCAAATTCTCGCTCATACGAAAGTGGAAAATGGAAAAGTGTTGTATGAAGCAGCCATAAATTTGTATGTCGTATTCGCTATTATATTTCAAATTTTGACAATTTAACCTTTTTTGACATACACGCACACGCACACGCACATGCACGTCCATCCCCCTTTAATCGAACACCCTCCCTACACTTAACCGTAATAGGAATTGACCTCAGGTCAGCAGCCAGTTTTGTCACCGTGCCGCAACCAGTCACACATTGTCACTGGAATTATTGTTCGTTCGTCTTCTGGTTGATAACCAACACCCCCTTTCATTAAATCATATTATTATTATCCTGAGGGTCACATTTCGACAGCGTTCAATTGATGCTGCTGCTGCTGCTGGATGACCTCTTCTGGGGTTTTTTTTTCTTTTTTTGTTTTTGCTTTTGTCTTTTATTTATTGTTATTTTTATTAGTTCATACTCGGAGTTTTAAAATCAACAAGAGGACACAATATTCCAATAAATATTTGACAATTTCATTTTAGTTTTTGTTTAGTTTTTATGGATTTTTATGGTTTTTATATTCGTACGTTTCATCATCCTTTTGTTTGCTGTTGACACGCGTTTGTTGTTTAATATTGTATCCTGTTAATATCTGGCGGATTCAACAACAACAAACGATGAAAAAAACAATAACAACAGTTTGTGATTTTAAAATTTATGTGTGCAGCTATTGGTGAAGTTACACTGTTTCCACAATTTTGATATTAAAAATAAACTTCTATTCTCCTCGATCTTAGTTGTCTTTTAAAAAACATATGGGCTATTCCACACGAAATCAACAAAGAGTTACACACGGCTTCTTTCGATGTGAATGAATCGGCCTTTTCTAATTAATTAAACAAATTTTTTGCCAAAGTTGTATCCTATTCAGAGATGTCAATTCGATGGTTTTTCAGTTCACACCAAACCAAGACAAATGAGACATCGTTCCCACAGGGTCCGCTTTCTTCAACAAAATTGTTTCGATTCTGTTAAAAAAATGTATTTAAATTCCAGTAGAACTACACGATTAAGAAAAACAATCAAGACTGTAGTCACATGCCATTACTTTAGCTGAACGGAAGGGGTCCAACAAGCGGTACAATAGTCGTAGTAAATACACACTGGAACGGATGATGGGGGCATAGATACTTTCGAGAACTGCGTTTTTCTTTTGCGCTATTTATTTTGCATAAATAAATTGTTCTTAATTTTTCCCTTTTCCCTAATTTGTCGACCCTATTTGTTACTTTTCCAATGCAACGCGCAAAACTTAGGCCGTAGTGATCGGACTTAAAAGCGAAAAATATTTAAACGAAATGTTTCTTTAGTTATTTTATTTTATGTTCCCCGATATAAAAAAAAAAATGTGCGACAGAAAAAAGTATCACTTATTCCTTATAAATGGTTCAATGAAATTAGAAATTTTAAATTCAGTACTTTTTTTTGCTAAAGCTGTACTATTTTTATACCCTTCACAAAGAAGCGAAAGATTATATTGAGGTTTGTTATTCCGTGTGTAATTTCTTCGATATTAATATGGGGCTGCATAAAATGTATATATATTCTGGATTCTTATGAATAGCGATGACGATTGTGCGACGTCCGTCTGTCTGTTGGTGAAATCCGTTTTTCCAAGCCCCCAGAGACTTTGTTCTTGGATTGATGGATTTGAAATCTACTTAAATAGAGTGGTAATGAATTTGAGAAATACGGTTCCAGAGCTGGGAAGTCTACACCTCTTTCTCGACGCAAAATTAATACCAAAAATCAATTAGTTTTTGTTTGTTTGTAAATTGAATCAATTTAATGCTTTGAGAAGCCTCAATTGCCTGTTAAAAACTAAAATAATACAAGTTTTTTTCCAGGGATGGAAAATTAATCCTTTTTTTTTGGCACATTCAGTATTTTGTAGTACATGTAATAAGTAAAGTGTTAAAAAAATTTTAAGTTTTTCTTAAATAAAACCGCTTTTTACATCATAAAGATTTGCATTGATAATAAAAAAAATTTTATATTAATATTTCATATTCAGGGTTGGGAAATTGAAATATTTTTTATACATAAATACAACCAAAAAGGGAACTAACGTTGTTTTTTTTTGCTAACCAAAACTATTTTATAACTTAAGAAGAACAAAATTGGTACTTAAAAATATATGTAATGCCGGACGTGCGTTGGTGTAGAGTTTATAAGATTCGGCACAGCCGAAAATAGCACTTTTACTTGTTCCTTTTTTAATTTTGTTCCCTAATCATGGGAGAGTTGCTCCCTCTCATGAGCAGAAGTATTTTTTAAATAATTTTTTAAACGAATTAAGTTTTGCGAATTTGATTTAAAGAATAGTACAGTCTGAAAATATTTTCAATTTCTTTTTACTAAAACGTTAGCATTCCGTATAACTTTTTCATTCTTATTATCAAAATTTGCTGCAACATCTTTCAGTCACATTTTCAATTTGCTTCTGGTTCATAAAATATCGTTTTCATATTTTTCCGCTTGTAATTTCATATTTTAATTCAGTTTCTAGTTGTTTTTTTTATTTATTTATATTGTGGGCTGTCCCATTTGTCACTTCCTCTGTTTTGGAAAAGGTCCTGTAATTTATTAGTTTTGCCTTAAAAAAAATATGCTGGCAGACGACAAAAAATAAACGATAGTTTTTCAAGTGGCCTGTTTATGTTGTTCGTCAGTTGTGGTGTTGATAAATTATAATTTGAATTGCCTGCGGAATTAAATGCCACGTCATCAATTATAATTTATGGATATTGAAATTGATATTTGAATTTGTTGCGTTTTTTTTTTAGAGAATTTACTACAACAAGAATTGTAAATATATCAGAGAAAAACAATACATCAAATAAAGAATAATAAGAGAAGAAAAATTTTTATTTTTGTTTAAATAAGTCAATTATAAGATTTCCTCTGGATATACATTCTCGCAACGTTGTTCCAGGATTATAAAGGTTTTCTACTCTTTATTTGTTTTCATCGTGGATTTCGTTATTTTTGTTTTTAATTAAAAGATCTCTTTTATTTTCATACTTAAAAACTAACCGCCTTATTCATAAAAATTATGAGAGTCTAATAACAGCGTAATAAAACAAAGTTTCATATGAAATTTGCTCTATTATACTCTTATAGGCCTCTCATAATTTTTGTGAATAAGGGGGTAATTTTTTTTACATTGCTTTATCTGCAATATATTTTTGCATCTGGTCACACTGTACTTGATGAAAAGAACTAATTATTTTAATGCGCAACATCTGTATTCAATACAAGGATTTTTCCCAAAGTAAAAAGTTTCTTAAATAAAATATTTAATTTAAATAACCTCTACAGACATTAACTGTCTGATCGCAAAACTATCGCTCGATCGATTAAATAATATTTAAAACAACAACAATTTTTAGATTTTATTATTATTTAAAATGATAATAATTCAATCAAACGATGACATGTGACATCGGGAAACTGGCACTAGAAGTCGTTGTATAATGAGTGAAATCATATAAAACAAAATGTTTTGATATATAAAAATTTTTTTAAATCACAAACTTGTCAATATTTCCAAATATTAAATCAAAACATTTGGAATTGTTTAATTTCCCCCCAGGTAAAAATATATTTCTTTAAAACAAAACAAACAACTATTTAGAAAAATGAGCCGACAACGATTAACTCATCGTATAAATAAACAGAATGTCGAAGAGCAAAACATTTTACGATAATTGGCTCATTAACCCCACTCGCAGCCACCTACAACACCTTGAAACGTATCCAAAAATAAAAAACAAATTAAATGAAATAAAAAACTTCAACATGCGGTTGCTGTTACATGAACATTTTTCGGAAGCAAATTAATTTGGAAAATGCATTCACATTTTCTTCATAGAGATGACTTGAGGAAAAGAAGCGCTTCTGAAAAGAAAACGATTAATCATAGAACATCTCGGCAGCGTTACACAATTCGTTCTCCCCTTTTTATTCAAAAGATTTGAGCGATTATTCATAATTTAAATACTTGGAGTTGTTGCCTATCACCGCCATCACCGACACCATCATCATCATCATTATTAAGTTGCTAATTATCGTTTAAAACAGTTTGACTACTTCTCGTCATATTTTACAAGTTCAGAGGAGCAGAGGTGTAAAGATATGAAATCGAGAATATATAAATTTGCTGAAAATTTTTGTAAAGTACTTGGAAAACAACTTGCAATTGAATTTGAAGTTCCATACCAACCCAATAATGAACGCGATCACAGACTTACTTTATTTTGTTCTTTAAAACTTTAAGTTGGCATCACTTTTTTAAGTGGCGGCCATTTAAACAGCTGTCAAGTGGTTGATGTTGAGAATGACTTGGCATTTCTACCTGATTGAAATGCCTGGAAAACGCTTCTAAATTGTGGAAATATTTTTTTTAATCATGTTTTTTTTTTCGAGATACGTATTTCGGGAATTTCGATTATGCGATGATGCCCAGTTTTGTCTATATGAAGATTTCAATAGGCAAAGCGGCCGTATTTGGAGTGACGACAGATTGTGTCTGAGATTAAAGTCCGCTCCTAACATTATGGCCTATCCATACATATGGTCCTAACACCGGGTGAAATTAATGTTCACCACCACCCCTGTCGCCCTCAGGGGAACCTGAGTGTCCCTCGAGGATACACTGGTTGCAATCTTAATCATTTAGTATCGCCATATATATCAACTTCATACACCTTGCTAAGGTGTTCGGGCCTATCTTAAACCCTTGTTAACATTTTGTTAACATCTGCTGATTCGCAGCCGCCCATTGAGGCTGCCATCAGCTGGGTCAATGTCCACCATAATACATATGCCGAAACATCAACCCTCTTCTGACATCTCTACCAGCGACTCTTGGTATTAAACCACAGCCACCACGTGGACTCATGAAGAGACCTCAACCGAATATCTGGCCACAGAATCAACCGAAATCTCATCTGTGGAGCTCAACCAGATCCCGTGGTACCAGTGTAAGGAAACTGGTTACGCCTCGCAGGTCAAACCAATATAGGTTTGCCACCTACTATTGATTTTTAATCCATTATATGACGGGACCCAGGTATCGTTCCTCCCGATTTTCTTATATTTTTCCCAGAAAGCGCTGCAACAAGGCGATATGACTAACCAAGTTGCCTGTTGTGCCCCCCGGGAGGAATAGGAGTGACGACAGTCCCCAAGTGAATGCTGAAACGCCGCTGATGTGAACTTCGAGATCGTGAGCTCCATTAAAAAGCAGGTTTACAAGCGAGAGATAGCCAACTCGCGCTTACCAACCTGCAGATTTGCCTATTGACGTCTTCATTTAAACAAAACTGGGCGTCATCGTATAACCGACATTCCCGAGATACGTATTCGAACAAGACCATAATTTGGAAAAAATATATCCACAATTTAAAAGCGTTTTTCAGGCATTTCGATCACGTTGAAATGCCAAACCACTCTACATATCAACCACTTGATTTTTAGTGGCAGTTCACTCCGCTAAAGGAAAGTGTCACTCTCTAAAATAATTGCATTCGCTTAAGCGAGAAGAGAGTATTTTCTGTGAGGACATGTGATGTCCCTAATCCAGGCTGATAAGTCCAAAACGATTGCCCGATTGAGTGAAGGACAAAAATAGTCACGTTATTGCCGCCATACGGCCACAAAAATTGTAAAACTTTATCTAAAACTGGATTCGACTAAGTCCGGAGCCAGCCGTGGCGGTCATATGGCAGAGGTCATATAAAAATTTATAATGCCAATAAAGCTAAATACGATCCGTCACTGCAAGTAAAATTGTAGCTTCCTTTTAATTTAGTCGCTGTTACTTCTGTAGCCTGGATTAATATATTCTTCTTGGGATTCACTATTTTAACATTTGGAAGTTGTAAGTGGAGCAGCTTCTTACAACGATATCGCTGGTTATACTGTATCCTTTTCTGCAAAAGAATGCTGCATTTCTTACACTTTTTAATAGAAAATTGCAACCTAATGTTATTTGATATTACGAAAAATTATTTATATTTTAAAACTCCTGCAAACTGCCAATTTTTAGAAGGGAAGTGAAAAATTGTTGCATCTTTCCCGGAAAAGAAAACGCTGTTAGTAAATATATATTTAATGCTGCGCAAAGTGATTAAGTAAACGAATTAATTCGTTTAAGGGCCTGCTACACGAGTAAAAGCTTTGAGCACAGCATTCCTGCAAACGCGATCGTATTAGATCAAAATCAATTTTCATAGACAAGTCTTTTTCCCCAGCATGTGTGCGCCTCTTGTGCGACCAACGAAAACGATCGTTATTTTTTTTTTTTGCTGCTGCTGCATGTGATTTGCTGATGTCTATTAAAAGTGTTAAAGATCTGGTAATTTTCTTGTTTTACACGCTCAACTCTTCTCGAAATACTTCAGTGCGATTTGAATTCGTGTCTTTTCTGTTGTTGATTTTTTTAATATTTTTTTTTAGTTTTTCATGTTCCATTCAGATCTGCTTGAAACTAATTTGTTGGACAAATTTGTAACAATTTATTGGACAAGTGAATGTGTGTGTGGTAGCACCGCTAATCTTCCATTAATAGAACATTTGAGTGGATATTTATTTTTATGTTGCCAACAAAAGCTTTATAAAGTTCAGGTGCTTGAACTTGCGTTAAATGAAACTTATTTATTTTCAAAATGGATTGACTTATTTCGATTTTAAATTGATGTAGGAAATGCTGTACAAAAAAGTGCTTCTTTTCCAGCACTTAAGGTCATTTTTATAATTTAAAGATCTGCTGGAATTGCATGTGCCCTACTAGAATAATGAGGATTGTGTTCACTAGAGTTGCTAATGCGTAGATCAGGGGTTTGAGTCCGCACTTAGTACTGGATGTTGCATGGAATTGTTCTGATCTGCGTTAGTGCAGATCAGGGCAACTGTTATTGTCCTGTTTCAATGACGGTATCAAAGCACTTTCTCGCTGAAAACTACCGAAAGCTATTGACTCTAAAGCTAAAAGCTAAAGAGAGCGTAGCAGCGATCTCCTCCCTGGTTACTGAAGCAAAAAAAGGTCACCACCTCGGCGCATAAAAGGGCGGACTGGTCCAATCTTCTACCTTTCCATCTCTCCTCCCAAAAATATAACCACCATCGCATTTCTGGCACAAACTATTGCATGAGTAAAACTCATGGCCTGACTGCTGGTCGAAAAATCGATGATCTCAAAGATCACCCCTACAACTTTCCACCAATTTTCTAACGCAAATCCTTTCCAACCCGGTTTATGGTGCTTTTCTAAGCATTTGCGCTGCGTCAAATAAAAGTTTTTGAATCAGCCGATTCTCCAGAAATGATCGGTGGTTAATACAGTTTTTCAAATCTTATAAAAAAATCGAGAACCCTAAGGCCTTGTTTTTTAAATGAGGATTAAGTTTAATTTGAGTTCAATGTAGTCGGGGAGTTTGATTTTTTCAAAGAAGTGCAAAAACCTGTTGTATAGTCGCATGTTCTACAATATAAAATAATAAAGTTTCACATTATTTGAGTGTAATTATAACAACAACAATAAAAACAACATAAAAAACCTACTCACACACACACACTTAATACATTAGCTACGCATACAATCAAATATTTAATGTTACACTTTGGGCCCATCTCCCAAAATATTTCTGCACCCTTGAGCACCATCATATCCACGACACAAAACGACAAGAAGCCAAAATTTATTTAACACCCTGCGTTACACGCGACTGCTATTGACACTGGGCTACAAACCTACGCGACTTTACATATCCCAGTCCTGTTTTGCATATTCACTTCTGACTTGGCTGGCGTTTCATGTGTGCGAAGGATAACGCTGTTTAAGAGTGGGTGGGTGGGTGTTGTGAGCATTTTTGTCATAGAAATTATTTTTTCAACTGCGTATGTGTATTTGAAGAGTGTGTGGGTTTTCGTTGCTTTTTTCTTCTATGGCCTTTTAATTTCAATTACCATTTTTAAATTATTCCATATCAAAAAGAGAAATAAAAAGAAAAAAGAAACGTCACACGCGTTGTCATAAAAATGGAGGCGAAATAATTCTAATAAAATAATACGTTAAGCCTGCGTGCAGAATACCAACACACGCATAATTATTTAATTGAATTAAACAATTTTCATAAGCTTCCACGAAAATGTTATTTTATTTATATAATTTCTTTTTTGTTTGTTCAAATAAAAAATTGAAATAAATGTTCTGCTAAATGAAGCGTCAAAGAAAATTGTTGGAAGTTTCCATAACTTCAATGGTGGCATTTTAATGTGTGCGTTTGTCAATGGGTGAATATTTATGTGTGGGATAAAGCACAAACACACACACATACACACGTTTTATGGAAATGAAAGGAGCATTATTACAGTCGAATTCGATTTAAGGAAAATGGAAAATTACAGGAACTTCTTAGCGATTATGGGAGATATTCAATTAGAAGGATCGTTAAAGGAATTCAATCGTTTTGAAATCGTTCTATAAACGAAAATGGAATAAGGCCGGTGTGAGCTGATTTTGATCCTTGATTCATATAAATCACTGTGAGTACATTTCAAGGTAAAGAAAAAGTATTGTAGGACTTACATTTTTTAATAAAAAACATAAAAATCAAGAGGATCTTGTGATTCTGTAGGTTAAATGAAATACAAGTTGGCGATGTTGTTCGAAATCTTTTAAATCACTTTTATTAGTTATTTTATATAAATTAGCGGTCAATTATAAAAATCATAACACACACACACACACATAAAAACGCATCAATTTGTTTTAATCGAATACCAATTTTTCAAAAAATCACGAAGAAAATTAATAGACTCATAAGAAAAATACTACCAAACTAATGATTTCCTACCCATTCTAATTAGAACATTTAAAAAGAAATGAAATTTTTTTATTTAAGAAAAAAAGACGCCGTCAAACGACGGAGCTGCTTAAATATGCGCGACATGTCGTAAATTTCTTGTTATAATTTTCACTGGCGAAGAAAAGCAACGAAAAACGCTGTTCTGGCGGTTGCCCACTATGAAATTCTTGAAATTTATGCCAGACACATAATTGAGAAAATATAAAATTTAAAACTATTAATAATCGTGTGAAATGAAATATTAACTATTTCAAAGGAAATTATATAAATTTTTTGAATTCTAACCGTAACGCTGGTGTTATCGAAACAAGTGTGAGAAAATATTAAATATTTCTTTTACTTTCAGAACTCTTTTGGTGGAAAAATATTGGAAAATTGCACTGTTGATGGGAACGGTATTTTTATACCCTCCCCAAAAAAGTGAATGAGTGTGTCATTCCGTGTGTAATTTTTTCGATATTAATATGGGGCCCCATGAAACAGCGTCTGTTGCCTTTTTGGTTACTTTCATAAGTGAAAAATATATCAATTTGCCAGCCCTGGAAACAAAGTTTTAATTTAAAATAGTTTTTTTTATCAATGCTCATCCTCATATTCTGGATCCTCAGGAATAGCGATGACGATTGAGCGATGTCCGTCTGTCTGTACGTGAAATAGGTTTTCCCAAGCCCCAGAAGTGCCAGAGACTGCCTTCTTGAACAGCTGGATTGGAAATAAGCTTAAATAGAGTGGTATTGAAATTTAGAAAGTACGGTTCCAGAGCTGGGAAGCCTACACTTATTTCTCGAAGCAAAATTAACACCAAAAACCAATTATTTTTTTGTTTGTTTGTAAATGAAATCTATTTCATGCCTTCAGAAGCCTCAAATGTCTATTAAAAACTAAAACATTATAAAATTTTTTTTCAGGGAGGGGAAATTAAAAGTTGTTTTGGCTCATTCAGTATTTTGTAGTACATGTAACAACTAAAACATTTCAAAATTTAAAATTTTTCTTGAATAAAATCGCTTGTTACATCATGGGGATGTGCATTGATAAAAAAATTTTTTTAATTAAAATTTTGTTTCCAGGGGTGGCAAATTGAAATATTTTTCATTCATAAAAGTAGCCAAAAGGCACCTGACGTTGTTTTTTTTTTTTTTTTTGCTAACTAATATTAACTCAGGAAGAAGAAAATTCGTATCAGAAATGACAATAAATCAATATTTTGAGTCCAGGGTTGGACAAGTGTACTACTTTTTAGCACATAAAAGTGGCCAAAATGGTTAAAATTAAAAATTTATCTTAAAGAAAACTATTTTATACCTCATAAATAGTTGCACTGATAGAAAACAAAAGAGATTTAAATGTCGCTTCCAGGGTTGGGAAAATAAAGGTTTTTATTTTTGGCACATGCAATATTTTGTAATACTTGTAAGAACCAAAGCAGTTAAAAATTAATATACAAAAAGCATGTATAATTTAAATATTAAAATGTAACGTACGTTGGTGAAGGGTATATAAGATTCGGCACGGCCGAATGTAGCACTTTTACTTGTTTCAATTTAAATCGTGTGAATACTTAATTTGAAAAAAGAAAATTATTGATACTTTTCCAAATGACGAATAAAAATGCCAACAAGTAATAAATTTTTCTTGAAAAAATTCTTTTCATTAATTCATTTAAATATTTTTTTTAATTCCGAACTTTAAAGTACCGAGACAATTTTGATCAGCTGTTTAAGTCAAAAAAGTTTACAGAATTGCATGTCTTTTTAGTCCGTTGGCCAGAAAAAATTGCTGTTGTCCGCAGTAGTGCGGCAGAAGAGCACTCATGCTCACCTCACGAGCATCACTGTGGCGGATTTTAAATAGCGTTTTGAGTTCGGCTCAAGACTCTTTAGAGCATCGTCCATATACCGAATGGTTGGTTGCATACACAAAAGTGAATGGCGACTTTAAAAAGAAGATCATCTTCAGCGACCAGGCACATTCTCACAACAGTGAATTCATTAAAAAGTGCTGTTACTGCATGTGGGCGCAGGATAACTCACGAGTGATTGTTGGGGAGCCGGTACATTCACCAGGAGTGACTGTTTTGGTGCGGCTTATAGACTGGCGGCGTCAAGGGACCGTACTTCTAAGGAAATGAGCTCGACCAAGTAGTTACCCTGAATGGAGTTCACTATCGCGGGATGAGAATTTCTTGTGGCCATAAATTGAGGAAATCCACCTGAACAATAAGTGATTGCAAAAGGATGGTGCCATTTGTCGCACAGCCACGGAAACAATTGAGATTTAACGTGAGCAGTTGAATCACCGTGTTGTCTCACATCGTGGCTATCGTATAATATGACTCCGTTCGACTATTTTCTTTGGGGATATTTTAAGGAAAAAGTTTCAAGTCAAAAGAATAACTACAGAGCTAAGGAATGAGATAATAATGACGTGGAATCGCATCAAATTCATTCTTATTGTTCAACAATAAGAAAGAAGTTAAATTTGAAAAAGTTTTTGAATTTATTTTTCTTATAAATTTGTCTGTAAATTTCGTGATATAAAATGTCGACATCAAATTAAAAACAAGTAGCTGCGGCTTCCAGTTAGCAGCAGCTAAACAAGTTGAAATGCTCATCAGCGTTTGTCAAAACAAATAAATTATTTATGAATAATGACGGAACCCTATGAAACAACCCGTGTAATTAAACATCGTTGCGGTAATCGGATGGCATGACAGTTGACTTTTAACTGAAAATTACCCCAAAAAAAAGTTAATGACATTTCATCGTTTAATATCGAACTGACCGATAGATATCGAAAACAAATTATTCTTACAGTTTTAATTTATGACTCTTAATTCATTGAACGATTAAAAAAAAAGACAACGTAAAATGATTAGTCCAACGCAGACAGCAAAATATTTCTTAATATTCAATTTGAAATAAAATTTTAGGGTTCATTGAGCAGCCAACCGACCGACCAACATGACACTCTGCTGTTATTGGGAAACTGATAAAAAACGAAAACCATTCATGCTCATCATTTTTGCCCCGGTTCTGTTTTTTTTGCTTCTTCATTAATATGAATTTTATTCGATTATTTTTATTTAGTTTTATTCACTTTTTTGTTCATGAAGCCGCTGATAATATTTATAAATTTCAAACAAACAGATGCGGTTGTATTGGCGGTTTTCATTTTATTTGTACACTCGTCGTTGCGCTAACGATTCGATAATGAAAATGCGTGGTAAAAGTCATAAACATTAATTAATTGGAAAACGCAACTGAAATTTAATAACGAAAACCATCTCGCCTAAGAGGAAAGAATTTAAAGTTTTTGTTGCTGTTTTTCTTTTTTTTATTAAAAACCATAAACATTTCAATAAAAATTAATGAATTTCTTTTTCATTTTTTCCACAATAAATTTTATTTACTTCAATGAAAAGTAAATAAAAGTATTGAATAATTTATGGTTTTTTATTATTTCCATTTGCCCACACGGTCATGAGAGGGGAAGGGTGTGGTGGAGAGTTGGAAATTTGTAGCCAAAGTTTTTGGGTTTTTGTAACTCAAGCAGTTAAATGAGTTCAGGAATGGAAAGTTGTTGTTCTTTGCAACTATTTGCAAAGCGGGGGACATACCATGGGATTTTGGGTCATAGCTGGCAAGCGCAGTAGTGTGAACTGGTGGCATCACTTGTCATCTTCTTATACTTCCTTTATATGGCATTGCCTTCGAAGCTGAAAGTTTCTGAATAACGATGAGATAAAATGCGATGTCATAAAAAGCCAGAGTGTGTTTCTCAAATTGGCGACACCAAAACTTCGGCTGCCGGTTGAATTCGTATGAATATTGGAAATAGTGACTTCAGAAGGAGCCGAGTAGTTGTTACATCTTCTTATAAAGTGGAGGCATTCAAACGCTCCTTTTGTGACTGAAGAGAGGTGGTGAGTCCATTCAACATCGCATTGAATTGTCATTTAAGCAACATCGACCGCTTCAGCATTTTTAGCAGTTTCCGTCAATCTGGGCCTCAATTTGTTGAATTTTCGACGTGTGGCAAGAATTTCGCAGTAACTGAAGCAACAGCCAACAGAAGATCGGTCCAATCGAAGTACGCCGGTCTATTGAATTTCAATCACAGAAGATCCATCCAATCGGTCTATTCCAAGTATGCCAGTCTATTTGATTTTAATCAAGTAGGACCAAAAATATCGAGACCGAAACCAGTGCCTTAATTTGAAGCATTACGCTCCCAGAGAGATTTAAATTTTTTATTACAATTATTTTAAAATGTTTTTATATTTTTTAACGAAGACATACAGAATTTAAATAAAATGGGCACACAACTGAATAACGAATCCAAATCGTTAGACTTGGTCCATAGCGACCACAAGACGGCTTAATGAGGTAGAGGACAACTCATAAGTAGTCCTCTGCTTAAGGGTATCGCAAGGGGGCCGAATTAACGGACCCAATTGCATTGTCTCGACCCAACCTAACCTAAACCTGGTCCATTGCTGTGGTTCATTCTACGTTAGTTGAATGTGTTTGTAGCGGACCCTGAGGGTCAACAACAAACTGTCTGAAATAAATCTTTTGAAAATTTTATATAACAAGCGACAGCAGTAGGAAACCGTCCTGGTACCGCCAAACCGCAAACTCTGCACACGGATGACAAAATGGAGTGGGTACACCCAAGTATTCGGGAAGATGGAGAAACAACAACCAGCAGACCTTTAACACGAGAGTCACTGCAGAGAATTTGTGATGAAATAAAATTGATTCCATACAAAATTCAGATTGTCGTAAGATTGACTGGATTTCCAGCCAAAAGCCGAAGAAAGTCCTGATTTTATTCAGGATTAAATATTTCATATTTTTGTCGTAGACCAACCAGCACTAAGGGAATGATCCCTAAATATGCGCTGTATTGTGCCAGAACTAGAAAAGAGGGTATTGGCGTGTTCTTTTCTGGAAACATGTAACATTTGTCCCCCTCTTTTCTAAAAAGTGGCTGTTTGCAGGAGTTTTCTCATCATTTCTTCAATTTGTTATTGATTTGCATTCTTATTTTGAAGAGAAAAAAAAAAAAACACAAGATAAATAATATATGTTACTGAAGAAGGTACTTAAAGGGGGTGACGAATATAAAACTAAAGGTGTTTTCTTTTCTGAAAAAAGTGTAACAATTATTTACTTCTTTTCTCAAAAGTGGCACTTTGGAGGAGTCTTAAGACAGAAATTATTTTTCATCAAGAATGTTGAATTAATTTCTATTAAATTATTTATTTTTAAATGACCGAATTTAGCAATTTTGCATCACAGAGTGTAAAAAATGTTGCATTATTTTGTAGAAAAGAAATCAACATAAATGTATATAAAAAGGAATCAAGTTTAAAGAATTATTACTAAAAGTTAAAAGTCTATATTAAGAGGCCAAGAATCATGCAGCAACTAAAACAAACACTTCAGGTGTTGCGAAAATATCATGACTATTTATAGGTCACACCTGCTGGATATAATTTCTTAATATAATTTAAAATATTTTCCTTTAATAAACTATTTTTAAAAAATCGCAATTATGTGTTAAATAAAATGTTTTAAAAAATTTTTTCGGTCTTATTTGTCCTTTAAAAAAATTTTCTTCTTTACAATCCAAAAAAAAACTACTCGCACAGAAAAACTATGGTGACAAATTCTTTTGTATTCCCTCCAAATACTTGATTTCTTTGTAGACTAAAATTAAAAATAAACTAGATATCAAGATTATCATTATGACAAAATTGTGTGCTCTAGGACAAAAGAACAGGGGCGGGGAAATGTAGACAAACAAATACCAGAACTATAATCGTTATGAAATTTATAAGGAATGAATAACAGCAGAGTGTGTGTGTGTGTGTGTGTGAAATTAACCGCTTTTGATCTCCTTGATGTCCCGAAGGATGATAAATAAAAAAGTTATTATCCCATTTGATTTGTAAAGATTTTCCATTCTCGTTTCTTTTATCACTCTTTTCTTTTTTATTATATATTTCTTTTTTTGTAAACAGTAGCGCAAATAGAATTGAATGGAACTGTTCTAATGACATTATGTATCGAGTTTTATTCGTAACAATTTAAAGGACTGAGTTTCCTTAAAAAAAAAAATAGGAGCAGAAACAAACATTTCAAATTGTGTTTAATCAACCGCAATTGATTTACTTTTAAGAGATGAGGATCATAATGACGATGATCATGATACGGCTACTGGTGGCCTCGATGTTCGATGATGATAAAAAGATTGATGATCTTAACTTCAGGTAGTCATAATTTCAAACTAATGACGTTTGCGTCAGGAGTGGAGAGTTGACAAAAGGATTTTGTGTATGTTTAGAATAGAATTTAAGAAATTTTATTGATAATTTGTAAGAGATATTAAAGTGATCATTTTTCTGAATGGTGGAGGGGATGTAGCATTCAAATCGATTGTGTTTGTATAAATCACGTTGCAGCTCTTCGCCTCTTTTATTATAAACGATACAGATTTTGACAAAAAAAAAAAAAATAATAGTAATAATTAAATTAAAAAAAAAATAAAGAAGAATGATTTCATAAAAGCTGTTCTTGCATTAATCAAACAACAATTACAATCAGTTGTGTTACTACGCGGGCATTTGAGAAAACATGCTCCCGGTACTCGACTTTGGGAAGAGGGTGTAACACACACTATCTGAGGTCACCATGTCAAGCCCTGTGCTCCGGAATATTTTTTTTGGAGTTACTTGAACGTTTACAGACGAGGGTGGGTGAGGGAACTCATCGTGGACAGAACATTCTATTGACTGAATTGAGTATCGTTGCAATATGGACTGCGTTACGTTTATTGTCGTTACTGTGTTGAAATGAGCTCTAGTTAAATCTCACAGATGTTTTCCTTAAATCTTGACTCATCTCTTTTTAAGGTTCTAAATTCCTGGGATTTATTATTAAATACAAATTAAATTATGAAGTCTACCAAATCGAATAGTATTTTTAACACAGAAAAAAGTGATAAATATTTCAAGGCACAAGGGAAAAAAGTTAACATCAGCAGCAGAGCAGAACAGCTGTTTTCGAAGGCCGCTACATTTTTTATCACTAGTCGTGAGTATTTTTTATTTATTAGCACTGTTTTTTAGCTGTATAAAAGTTTTTATTAAAAAAATGCATACAAAAAAGTATACGAGAATTGTACCCAACCAGCTGTTTAATTATTTTCTTCATTTCTAATTTTCTGAAATTTTGTTCCATTTTCACTGAACACAAACGTAGTGTATTTTAAATTTTTTATAAACATTCCAAAGTACAAGGAAAGCCAACACCAGTTTCAACTTATTAAGTTAAACAGCAGAGCAGAACGACTGTTTTCGAAGGGCGCTACACTTTGTACAACTAATCGTGAGTATTTTTCATTTATTAACACTTAATAAATGGATTGTTCAGTGGGATAATAGTTTTTATTTATAAATATTTTATATAAGAAAGTATACGAGAAGTGTATCAACCGTAAAACGATGGTAATTGACTTAAAACCCCTACTGTTTTATTATTTTTTTAATTTCTAATTTTCTGAAGGATTTTTTCCATTTTTACTGAAAACAAACATTATAAATTTTGAATTTTATTTGAAACATTGCAGAGCACAAGGGAAAATCATCTTCAGTTTTAACTTATTAACCTTTACAGCAGAGCAGAACAGCTGTTTTCGAAGGCCCCTACATTTTTTATCACTAGTCGTGAGTATTTTTTGTTTATTAACACTTAATAAGTGGCTTTTTCAGTTGTATAAACGTTTTTATTAATAAAAATTTTATTAAAAAAAAGTATACGAGAAGTGTATCAACCATTAAACAATGGTAATTGGCTTAAAACCCCTGCTGTTTTTTATTTTCTCCATTTCCAATTTAATTTCTATATTATAATGAACAAGAGCTTTTGATACGTAATAAATTTTGAATTTTATTTAAAATGTTTCATAGCACAAGGGAAAATCAACATCAGTTCTTAGCTATTCAATTTACACAGCAGAGCAGAGCAGAGCAGAACAGCTGTTTTCGAAAGCCGATACACTTTCATCATCAGTTATAATATAGATTTTATTGTTTATTATCAAATTTTAAGTGGTCAAAAGGAATGTAAGAACAATTTCTTTTTATAGCAATTTTGTAATGAAAAAGAATACGAGAATTATATTGAGCCATTGGATGGGTAGCTGGATGCATCCAAAAAATATCTACTGGAAAAGAATCCTGACTCAAAATCTGTTTCATTACAGACTATCAAAGTAATTGTTTGGTGTCAAGGAAAATAGGATCCACTTGACTTGAAGTTTTCCTCATTCTTTTTGCATTATTTTTAATTAAAAGCATGTGCTGTGAAATTTTCCATTTTATATGTTGAATATTTATTATTTAATAATCCAATTAATTGCAGCTCTTATAAGTTTTTTTCTTTTTATTTTTGCATTACAAAGAATAGACGACAATGCGAGCACGCTGCAGTATAATTTAATAGAAATTTGCATGTTTATGGCTTCCAACAGCCGACATTCATTCGCTCATTCATTCATTCATCCATAATTGTATTTTAATGCTATTAAATATTTGAAAATAGTAAATACTATTATTGTACAAATAACTAAATGGAAAAAAAACTACAATAACAATAACAATAACAACAACAAAATGCATTCAAACGAAAAAAACCTTGTGTGAAATGCAAAAATAGTAGTGAAACGTATAGAAGAACCAGAATTAAAAACTGTATTAAAAACAAAAACGTAACAAATTGAAACTGGATTAAATTACAATTATTCTTTATTCTTTATTTCAATTTTACAAAACTAAAATGCAATACAAACACCGTGTTTACACGAACAAGTTTAGATGGGCGTGTTAGGCAAATATGTGTTTGACTTTTATTTGAAAAATAGAGAGACTTGCAATTCATTGCAAAATATTTATGTTTTCTTAGATCGGCTTGTTACCAACAGCGGGAGTCACTAAAAGTGTACCAAAAAAAAGAGAAGAATACGGCAGCCTGCTTCGTCGTTAACACAGCAAAAAGTTTAATGGCGAAGTAAAAACGGCTGCACTAAATTCTCAATATTCTCTTCAGTCTTTATCTGTTCCCCTACCACTCAAATTGACTTGTTTTCTAGAAAAAATGCAACATTTGTTACACTTTTTTGTAAAAATTGCAACACTCTGTCATTTGAAAATAAAGATTTTAATCGATATTAATCCAGCATTCCTTACGAAAAATTATTTATGTTTGAAAACTCAAATTGACTTCTTTTCTAGAAAAAATGCAACATTTGTTACACTTTTTTGTAAGAATTGCAACATTCTGTCATTTGAAAATAAAGATTTTAATCGATATTAATCCAGCATTCCTTACGAAAAATTATTTATGTTTGAAAACTCAAATTGACTTCTTTTCTAGAAAAAATGCAACATTTGTTACACTTTTTTGTAAAAACTGCAACACTCTGTCATTTGAAGGTAGAGATTTCAATCGAAATTAATCCATCATCTCTCACGAAAAATAATTTATGTTTTAAAACTACTGCCAACAGCCACTTTTTAGAAGAGAAGGGCAAAAATGTTACATGTTTTCCTGAAAAGAACACGCCATTACCCTCTTTTTTAGTTCTGGGACAATACAGCGCATATTTAGGGATCATTCCCTGAGTGCTGGTCTACGACAAAAATGTAAAATATTTAATCCTGAATAAAATCACAATTTTCTTCTACTTTTGGCCGGGAATCCAGTCAATCCTTCGACAATCTGAATTTTTTATGGACTCATGGCAAATTCTCTGCAGTAACTCTAGTGACAAACGTCTGCTGGTTATTGTTTCTCCATCTTCCCGGCGAATACTCTGCTGTGCCCATTCCATATTGTCATCCGCGTGCAGAGTTGAAGGTCTGGCGGTACCAGGAAGGTTTCCTGCTGCTGTCGCTTGTTATAGAAAACTTTATTACAGATTTATTTATTTCGGACATTTTTCTGTTGACCCTCAAGGTCCAATACACTCAATCAACTAACGGGGATGTGCCCGCTCAGTGAAAACAGTGGACAGTTGAGGTGACAAATAAAGTTTAAGGATTTGGGAACTTTCGTTAATTGCATATATTTTAAATGCCCCAAGTCTTGTTAACAAAATATTGAAAATATGGTTAAGAAAATTATAATAAAAGGGCAATGAGGAAGTCAAAATCGATTCTGTTCAATAAAATATGGGCAAGTTTAAATGCTTAGCAACACAGGGACTCAAGCAGAGTAGAACTGAAGGGATCACTTTTATATCGCAGCTCTGACGTGCTGTGTTGCACCGTGTTCTTTATCTACTTTATTTACCTGCATATACTCGTAAACAAGATAATCTAGAAAATTAAAAATCAATAAGTTTTTATTGCAACGTTTTCTTGTTATTACTTTTTCCATTGAGGGCACATTTTCCATCGTCATTATCATTCAATATTAACTCAACTATCGGTTGCGAACTCGTAAGAATTCTTTTATTTGTCAGTAGGATTTCTTTTTTATATTGAAACAAAAGCAAATAAAAATAATAATAACAAAAAGCTGAAATAGATAATGAAAATAAAATAATTATAAATAAGTGAAAAAAAGAAAAAACTTAATCGCATTATGCAGGGGATTTTCATTTAAGCTTTTTGTTGCTGTTTCATATGAGAGTGCACGTAAATAAATTATAGGTTTTAGTTGTATTAGCACAGCGCATGTGTTTATCATCGGCTAAAGATGTGGAGTAAAAGAATTAACTAAAAACAAAAGGATATTGAAGTCCTTGCAAACTCCCCATGGAAATATCATCATACAAGGAAGTCACTAAAATTCTTTAACTGAGAACTGTTGCAATCTCTGTAGCTCTTTGCTGACGCCCAGTTAAAAGACAATGTCAAGAATCGAGTTGTTATAAACTCGTATCGCTTGTCAATTGAAATTTTCAGTGCCACTGCGGCACTTTTGAGGCCTTAAAGAATAGATAGAACTCAGCAGTCAATTGTTGTCCACAAGGAGTAATTAAATTATCTGTTTTTGCTATTGTTTCGACATGAGGTCGTCAAATTGTTAGAGAATAAGGGTGGTCTATGTTTGTTTTTTTTTAATGAACCACCTTCAGTTTCTTATGATTTCAAAATAAGCTTAAGTTTTTAATAAGGAGATAAATGAAAGAATAATATTACAGCCACTTAAGGAGTAGAAGTGTTACTTTGTCGGTCTTGCGGTGACTTTTACTTGGAGTATTTTTAGAGATGGACGAGACCACTCCATGATTGAAAAACTAAACTGCCAGCAAATTGTCCCAAAAACTGAAAAGCATTTCGAATCCTTTTCATTTTATTTGGTTTCTAATTGTGTAAATTATTTCGTATATTGACATTTAATACTTTCGCAGCGTTATTTATAAGCGATTAGAAAGGCTTTTCTATTAAATTGAAAATAAATAAAATTTTATAGTATTAATTTATTAGGTTTATTCAAGCAAAAGGTCTATTATTTTTTATATTACTCCTTGTAGTATTTTTAAAGTCCTACTGAAGCGATTATGTGTGGAATATAACATCGTTAGAGGGTGCGCCATGACTTCTCTGCATCAAATGGGTCTGATATATCCAATTTTACATGACTCAGCCGGGCTGCATTTGACCGATGATTAGTTGCCTTGTGGCTTCCTCGACTGCATCTGTGACTTAGAAAAACTCCATTTGAAAACTCCTGTGGGCTGAAATGCACTACTTTGGAAGCCAATTCACATCACCTCCACGTGAGATTATTATGCACTCATATCGCTGGTGCAGAATATCCGATGAGGCGCATGTGGCACCGTTCTTGGCGACCAATTCATAACAAATTAAGTTCTTCCTCGACATTCAGCATTTGCCACTGACACTGATGGTTTGGCCATCGTTTCCTATTTCTATAAAAGCAATTTTTTTATATCTCTGTGTGGTTGAATGTCATATTTGATCATGGTGATTTCGGAAAAGGGACTAAATAACCGAAAACAGTTCTAGGCTGAACTCCAATAAATAAATAAACAAATAAACAAAAACGAAATGGCTGGTGAAAAAGGAAATTTCCTTTTTTTTCCTTAAGTACTCATAATTTTGAATCAAAAATTGATCGCCATGAATCCAAGAGCTCCATATTTCTATTATATGGAAGTAAAATTTCCTTTAAACCAAAATTGCATCCATTTTTAAATTTACAAACACGAATATTTACGAAACAAATAAAAACAATGTTTTTCCAGCTGTCAAACGATAATTGAGTCAGCTAAATTGAGTATGTGTGAACACTAGATTTAATTGCGCAATTATAATCAAATTGACTCAACTAAAAGTGCATGACTGAATACAGTATAAAGAGTTTCATCAACTCTCAAGGCCTTTGTTATGAATAGTGTTCTGTGATGGATCCAGTTCCAATTATATTTTTGGGGCTTTTTCTTTATTTTAATATTTTAATGGATTTACACCAGCAGAATGTAAAACTCATTTCCTGCTTTGTAACGCACTTCATTTAGCATTCCACCATTTAACATCACCGGTTTCGTTGAAACCTTAACGCCTGTGTATGATATTTTTATTCCTTTATTTATTATTTTTTATGTACTATTAAAAACTCCCAACAACTACACTAAATAAATTTAGATCACATATAAATCGTATGACGTATTGATGTCGTTCATATAGAGAAACGCCAGCCGCAGTATGATGACAATCATTAAGCCCGGCATTTAATTACAAATTGTGTCACCAACATGAGTCCCTTCCTTCCATCACCATCATCTGTTTGTTTGTCTAATCGATGTTGCAACACAACATTGAGACGTTAATATCCCTACAAAAGAAGCAAATCCTGGAACAATAATGTCGCTTTTCTTTGATGCTGATGATTATTTCTTGGCGAAAATGAGAAACAAACGAAAGCATCGACTGAAGAATGAGAAAATAAAATTATTAAGGATTTATTATGATTATTTTATTAAAAACACAGCAGGCTTATCTTTGGAAAGAAAATATTTTCAACAATAAATTTTTTTTATAGGCAACAACAATTATTTGGTACTATTTTTAATATGGGAGAGTGTGTGTGTTTGCTGGTATATAAATTTAAGTCCTTTTTGCCTAAGAAGACAGCAACAAAAGGTTGACAAACGCTGAAACAAAGAATATATAAGAAAGAAAAAATCATAATTCCTTTACAGACAATAGAATTTGTAGCCTCAACAATTTGTCAACCGGGCGTTTGTAGAAAAAAATATCATTAATTTCAGATTTTTTTTTTTCCTTTTTTTGACAAATTTCGTCAAGCATTCATTTATTGTGTTTGTTAAGTGAAATAAATATTATTTTACATATCAATTATTTTATTATTATTTTTGGAAACTATGAGTGTGATTATGTGTGTATGCGCAGGTATGAACGCCTCGGATGTGTGTAATTCCTGTGCTTTTAACTTCAGTTCTTCATTGTAGTCGTTCGTCTAAATCCTTAAGTATTTTGTGGCTGCAGTTAATATTTCTTATGATTATTATTATTATGAATCGATGTCGTTTTTGAAAAATCCTCAAATAAAAAGAAGTGAACGGAGACGCAGTGTTTTAAAAAAATCATTTTTATTCAGTTGATGAGGCACATAAATTCGTATGACGTGTTTTCAATGATGGTTTGCGGTACAAAAATTCATGTCAATGGCGTGGAGTTTTAAGCCATTCAAGTGGTGCTGACTGGGCAGGATATCAAAATCTGGTAATTTGATATTTTATGGAAAAAAATGTTTATGAATTTCATATAAATTTTTTTTATTAAATGCAGAATGGCGTTCTGATTGTCATATTTTGAAGATCGTGTTATTAATATGTTCAAATTAGAAAGACATGCGCATATAAAGAAACATATGTAAGTGTGTGTGTGTGTGTGTGTGTGTGTGTGTGAATGATACAAACATCTGTGTGTGTGTGTGCGTATGAACGATGAAAACATCTGTGTGTGTGTTAATATTGAAATCTGTTGTTTGTTTGATCTTGAAAAGGAATTTGATGTAAAAAGCAGAGCATTCAGTCGCTGAGTCATTAATCGGTTAACCAATAAATTCTCATCCGATTAATTGTTCAATATATTTAAAATTTTTTATTTTCGATAAACAATTGAAGCGACTCAGTTCAATCAATTAATCGACTCAATAATTTTTGAAGAATTTTGCAAATTTTTCACGTGACTATTTGTTTCTTTCTTCTTGTATGTGTGTATGTGTACATGTGTGTATGTGTATACATATATAGATACATATATATATATATATGTGTGTGTGTGAATGATGCAAATATCTGTGTGTGTATGTTAATATATTAACTCATTAAAATCTATTGTTGGTTTGATCTTGAAAAGGAATTTGATGTAAAAATCAGGGTATTCAGTCGCTGAGTAGTTAATCGGTTAACTAATAAATTGTTATCTGATTATCTATTGGATATATTTTAAATTGTCTATTTTCGATAGACCATTCAATCGACTCAATTCAATCGATTAACTCACTCAATAATTGCTAAATAATTTTTGAAGAATTCTGCAAATATTTCATGTGTCAATTAGTTTCTTTCTTTCTGTATGTGTGTGTGTGTGTTTATATGTATGTGTGTGTGTATGTATGTGTGCATGTGTGTGTGTATATATATATATATATATGTTTGTGTAAGTAAGTATGTGACTCGCTCCATTGAAACAGCTTTAATAAATCGTATCAAATTGAAGAGCACTCCTAAACTTGGATTCTCTGTCAATTCGAACTGATTCGAACCGGTAGATTTTAATATATCAAAAAACAACCTCTTAGAAAAATTAATTTTTCAAACAAATTTTAACCCGGTTCTTATAACGATTGGAAAATTGAAATAATATAGTTTTAACTGGAAGAGCTCAAAAGCGGTTCTCTGTAAATTTTAACCGATTCGAACCGGTAGATTTCAATACATTAAAAAACAACCCTGTAGAAAAATTCACTTTTCAAACAAATTTTAGCCCAATTCATATAACGATTTGAAAATTTAAACAACATTTTTAACTGGAAGAGCTAAAAAGCGGAGAACCACATAAACCAGGGCTGGTCTTCAGGATCAAACCTTTTCCATATATATTTTTTTATTTATTAAAAATTTTATAAGAGTTAATAATTATAGGAAATAATTTATTTCAAAATCCAAGAATTTGATTTAATGAGAACTTAAATCGGGTTTCAAATAATTCTTTCAAATACTGGAAAAAGAATAGAAACTAACGAGTTTTGAAAAATGGATTTTTCTGTAGAATATTGAGTGTTAAGATTTTATCAGCAAGAGTGTTACTTGCAACATTTTAAGTTTGACTTTGGAATGATTTCATGTCGACTACGAGTACGACACTTGTAATAAGGCCCCTTATAACGCTCAAATCCTAAATTGCTTAAAAATTATATGAAAATCAAACAAAATATAATCCAAAAACATATTAAATCCCTAATAATCTCACGCAAAATCCTGCCAACGTTATGTGTTTCGTTAAATATTTTTTTTTAGTAGAAATAAGAAAACAACGACGACAACGATCACTACAAAACTCTTACACACATTCACACACAATAACAATGCGAATGACAATTAAATAAAATATGGAAATTATGTCTGTTTGTGTATCTGGAAAAATGCGACAGCAACAACAACAATGAAGAGCATATAAAATCCGTGCCTAAACAAACAACATGGTGGAATCCCCAACTCAAACATTCGGATAAAAAACAGAAACAAAAACAGCAGCGTGTTGTGCGAGTGAAATTAAAAAACAATAATTGAATTTTTGTTTCATGTTTGCAGGGAATTAAAATCTAAGGATGGATTATTATTTGCTGATTTATTTATTTATTTTTTTCGTTTCATAATATCAACCCTCCTAAAACGCTTGGGATCGCTGCTACCGTCAATGCCTGGACGTTTATTTTTTAATATCAAATATGGACGATTAAAAGTGAGTTGTAAAAACTGAATGCAGTCAATGATTGTTAAAAAATGTAGACAAGAAATAAAGATATTCCTGAAACAAATCATATTTAGGTGAATGCATTTATTTGTCGAGTTCAGTTTTCGCTGTTGCCTTCAATCAAAAATGATCTGCATCAAACAAATGATTTGCCTTGATTTTTCTTTTCATTTGTTTTATTTTCATTTACAATCTCTCTCTCTCTCTGTTGTGCATATTTTCAGTTACAATTTTCCACTTGAGTAACTCGAAATAATCATAATTTTGTCACACGATCATTTGGCTAAAACCAAGTGTGACGGGCATCCACGTGTAAACGATTTGCAACTGCATCAAAGATGATTCAATTCCTTTAGTTTATGCAAAAGAGCGAGTAACCAAATTCACTTCATTTTAAAGTATTTCCAAAAATCATTTAAATGCAACACTTTCAATTTCCCTTTTCTTTTTTTAAAGCACTTGACACAAAAATAGCAGGCGACTGTATTTAAATTTCAAACATCTCTTTTTTTTCCTCCTCCAACGTATTGCTTTCAGCAACAGCTTGAGTTTGCCAACATTTAAATTAACTTGAAATGAAATTGAAGAAATTGAATTTATTTTTTATTGGATTTAATTCTGTTGAATTTCGTTTTAGTCATTGACCTTGTCGTTTTAGAAATAGGAAGTCTTTTGCAAATATTCGTTGTAGTTACAAGTAAATAGATGCTTCAAATTAGAGGATGAGTGAGTGGCCAAATGAACGAGCGAACGAGCGAACGAACGAGCGTCTGTCGTCTGCGTTTAAAGTGTCTTTGGAAGATTTTCACGCCATTTCGATTAAATTTAATCGATTTCCTTTTAGTAAATACGAAGTCAATGTCAACAACCAGCCCATTTATTTATATACAAACACACACACACACAACACTACGAACAACAACAACATCATATGCATCCATAACAACAACGAAATCCTCACTAATACAAACAAAAGGACTTGACTTTAAACGTTTATATACAAACAATTTTATATATAAAAAACACGTAGTACATAGACAGAGAGAGAGAGAGAGAGAGAGAGAGAGAGAGTATATAGAATGGAAATGAAAATCTTTGGCTACGAACGTACTTGAATATAAAATAAATACATAATTGTCTACACACACACACACACTCTCATACATACATAGATTTGTGTGTTTATGTAGTTTGTTTTTATTCACATACAATTGAAACTTTAGACTTCCGTTAGCTGTGCCATGGGTGACACTCTATGGGTGTGTGTGTGTTTGCGTATGTGATTGCGTGTGTGTGTGTGTGTTTGTCTGTAAAAGTCTGTCTGTAAAATGGTTTCAGTATGAAATTGTCTACCAGTTTTAACCAGACTAAAAGTATGTATCCAAACAAATAATGTTGTTACTGCAACAACTACGACGACAACAGATGTAAAACCCAAAGTCCTTTACTGTTGTTGTTGCTGGTTTTTTACTTTTACTATTTCATGCTCCTTTTTTGCAGACTACAATTACCACACACACACTCACACACACTTACACTGCTGATGAAATTAGAGGAATAGGAGAAATATTTTGAATCTACAAGCTTTTACTTCTTAGGCGACGCGACGCTTATATTGGGAATGTTTTCTTGGCGAAAGTCTTGCTTTGGCGGCCAGAAAGAAAAAAAAGGATACAATGGGCTGAGGTACGCTTATATATTAATTGTTGACATGAAAGAATATATAATTTAAGTCAACTAAAAAACGCCTTTGAACACAATCGAACTAAAAAGTTGGAAATAAATTTAAAAATAAAAGTCGGGCTGTGGATGTACCTAAAGAGGGCACAAAGCGGCCCCAGCTTTTTTTTTAATAATAGCTTTTAAGTTCTGGTTTATTATTAATGAGCAGCGGTCCCAGAAACATTAGCGATGGCAAAACAGATGGAACACAAAAGCCGCTGGACGGCGTGGCTAATCCCTAACATAGAGGGGCGCGCATAGAATATTTGGGGAGGTAAACTTCTTTTTGACACAGTTCCTGCCAGGGGTGGGTAACTTCCTCCAATAGAAACGATGGCACTGAACACACGTTCTTTAACTGCAACAACTTGAATACATTTCAAGAAGGGAGTCAAAGGACATCGAGTATAATGACGACAATAGAAGGGGAGGGAAAAAAGTTTTGTGATTGTCCATTTTGTACCAAAACACCGTGATATAATTTTTAATAAATTTAATGTAAAAATAATAAGATTAATTTTTTTAAATAAACATCCCTGAGGAAGTAATATTGTTTTATTTTACACATTCTGTATGACCTTGAAAGCCTGTTGTTCTGAAAAAGAAGAAGTTCAGATCTATAGATCCTTGTTATAACTAGTTAGAGGCTCCACAATGGTTGCGTATAGCGGACATAGATGAGGGCACATAAAGAAGAGTCCTCTTTCTATTATTTTAAACTGCTTTTAAAGCTTATTTTTCAACATTTTAGCTTGATTTTCTTAAAAGGACCTTTTTATTTTATATATTTTAATTTAATACGCTTTGGAAAAGTGTGAAAATACTTTACGAGAAGATAAGAACATGAACCATAACAACAGCCTTGTTCAAGTACAGTGGGACGTATGATCAATATTATTAATAATATTACGTATACGCATGGAGGCACAGTACAAACAGAAGAGTTGGATACAAGCAAACACACAAGTGAAACGTTGCGTTATTTTAATAAAGCAGGTCAAAGCGATTTCTAAGGCCAGACATTTCTCAGTAAATTGACGTCCCTACTGATCTTCGATGCCTGCCTGGCGCAGTATTTAGAGATTTTTTTTATTAAACATTTACATTAACTCGTGCACTAGTTTCTATAAATAAATTAAGAAAATAATTGAAGAATTTTATAAAAAAATAGCCTTTAAAAAAGGAAGTTTTAAATATTATTTTGAATTTCTATCACTTCGTGTGTTCCAAGGAAAATGAGCTAAAATTAATTAAAATTATTCCTGCGTTTCTCAATGTATTCAATATTCAGTGCAAGCACCAGTTCATATTGAGTCCTCTTATATCTGAATTAAATGGATCATCAATAGAGTTTTGCCTGTGAGGATTTTGAAAATCTAGATTGTGAGTTATAAATAAATCATAAATTCGTGTGTCTAATTTTTTAGCTCAAACAAACCTATTAAATATTAAATCATAAACTATTTGTGAAATTTTTAAATGAGATCAGGGGCAAATGACGGCATTCGATATCGATGGGAAATTACTATTTGAATTGTATTGAAATTTTGATTGGTATCGGGTGCGGTAATTTTGACCCAGAAACTGTTGCAAATACTTCTTTATTTCAAAAATAGTTTGCAAAGTAAATTTGGCAGTTATCGGTTCACAGATGCCGACGGGGTGACTGGATTATATGCCGACAATGTGGGCAACCAGGATTCAATTTATTTCTGTGACCGACTGTACACGATTTATGCCTTCACCTAAGAAATGACAGCGTTGTTAACTACAGAAAATTCTTCAGAAGTACCGCAATCCTACACACTTATCTGAGGACTAGAACTAAACTAGTGCGAGTGAGAGGCGAAACTCTAGAAAGAGAGCAAACGATCAGAATCTGGCTGCATTTGAAAAATAATTGCCAACGAGGTTTCGTGTTCTTGACTGACTGAAATTCAAATACATTTGCGGCAGCCTGAGCCTAGAAAAGTTGAAAGGAGGCGTAGAGTTCGGAAAGATTTAGTCCTTGAGTGACTGCAAATTATGGGATGCAGCATCCTTCTTCCTTTTAATGGAACATCTCGTTATTCAGAACCACCACGAAATAAGTAATTCAAAGGCTTTAATTCTTAAAGCCCATCTATATCAAAATTGACAGGGAAACCTTCGGCCCTACGTAAAATTTTTTTGTTTTTGTTGGTTGGAAGTTTTTCTCGTTCACTTTTCGAATTAAATTATATTCAGCGGGCCCGTACGTCTTCGAAAGACCTCAAGCAGTTATTGTGAATGCTTTTTGCCCTCGGAAGATATCAACGGACTTCTTGTGGCCAGAACTCGAGAATATGGACCTGCATGAAATTCCTAGTATTCAGAGAATCGATGCGATACTTTTGAATTCGCTTTTACCGCCCTGGATGGTTTAATTAGACGTTATCGATCACTTGAAATGCAACCGCCAACGAAAATATATAAATTTCAGTTCGTTTTAAAAAATTCAATTTATTTATAAACGGGGGTTTTTAGTCAAAATATATTTGCCGCAACTTCAAGATTTTTTTTACATAATTTTTTGCTCTTAAATAAACAAAAGCGGTTCTTAGCTTTTTCTATATTTTTAAAGTGCTTGGGAATTTAAGCTGCCTACAGAATTAAGGACAGCAGCAACAACAACAACAATAACAACAATAACACACACAAATATATGCTTAGTTGCGAGTGGAAATCTTGCTGATTTGGTTAATGTTACTGTTGCTCCTGTTTCCAGTTGTTTTTGTGCAACTTCAACAACCGAAATTATTTTTATGTACCAAAATTCTCTTACAGCGAATGTAGTTTTTGCATTAGCAAGTGCATGCATGTGCATGCATCTATATGCTTTCCTACACTCTAGTAAATAAGTGTGCGTGTATATAGTAAAAGTGTATATGGAAATAGTTTTTGTATATAAGAAAATGCTGGGTTCTACAAGTAGTTAAAAGACATTAAATGCCGTTTACTTGGTTTTTTTTCCTTGTGTGAAAGTATACAATCGATAACATGTGCATGTGTGAGGGCGAGTGAGTGTGGGTGTGTGCTTGTCTGTTTGCTTGTATTGTTGCAATTCGTTCGTTATGTGTCGTTTAAGCAATTTTCCAGAGTTTCTTTATTCCCTATTTTTTATTTTCTGTTTTTAGTTTTCTGTTGTTAAAGTTGTTTAAATATTTTTGTGTCAATCTCTTAAGAGTTGAATGTTTAAATGTATTCGTTACTTCAATTGGGCGTGTATGTATTCGAGTGTGTGTGTGTGTGTGTGTGTGTTTGTTGTGAATTTTAGTTTCGTGTTTGATTTCTTTGTCTTTTTGCATCATTTTGCAGCAACAACAAACAAAAAAAGGGGGACATTTGTAATCGATATTTTAAATTGTAGGGAAATTAAAGAGTGGATTTTGTACTAAAAGTAACAATTATTTTCGAATTTATATTCAAACGAAGAGAGTTGGAAAATGGCCAATTATTTTAAGTGTTTGAAAAATACTAAAAGGAATTTAAATGAAACTATAATTATTATTTTCATTTCAATCTTATTCTTCTTCGTTTATTTTGTAATTTATAATTATAAACTAAAATAAATAAACAAATAAACGTTTCATTTCGAACTTAAAAATGTATTAGAAATTATTTTGTATATGAAATTCAAAGCCGTGATTTACCAGAAATATTTCATGTTTATAAACAGCTTATAAGACAAGTTTGTTACAAAGTTTTTTTTTTTTTTGACTAGGATTATCACTCAGGAGACAACCCCTACATATGTAGTGCATTGCGCTGGAACTGGAAAGAAGGGGATAGTTTAAGGGGGACAGATTAGAAGATAGAAAGGTTTTTGTAGCTGCTGTATCCTGCTCTTTTAGTACATGACGGTGTATTAATCGCTGTCGGTACTGTTCAGCGACCAGTGCTATGCCTTTGTCATTGAGACAAGCCGACAAACAGGTTGTATGCGCTTCAATTTTAATTGTGTGCGGTTTCTTTTTCGCCCAAATTTTACCAAAAAATTCAAAGTGATCAACTGAGGGGTTTTATCCAGTTCCCATGCGCATTTCCCTGGGACTAATGCAGATCACCAGGCAACCTTTACCCAACTAATTTAAAAATTATGAAATTTAAATGAAATCAGTTTATCGGGATTTTCGGAAATTTCTTTGTAAACTGGAAAACGTTTCCCGTGAACATGTCGAGAATATTTCTTAAGAAGAATAAATGAGTCCGATATTCCTATTCAGTGATCCGGAATTCGCTAAGAAATTATTTCATTTTGTAGGATGATTTATTTGTGGCATAACGAATCTCACCTTCGCAGGTTGATTTACTTGTGGCGTAGAACGTCTTACCGTCCGTTTTAGAGTCTCTTGAATTCTTTCCGTGGTAGCAAATATATTCTGTTAAACAATTTTGAGGGAATGGCGATGAGATCGGAGTTGCAACATATTGATAATCCTATTGGAAGATATTCTTTGTAAGATTCCCGTGGCTGACACACTTTCTAAGATTTTTTACAAAATTTATAAATCCAAAATGTCCACTGTGAATCCAAAATGATTTCTTTCCTTCCACTGTTTATAGTATCAAACGTTAAAACCAGGCTTAACTTTCGGTGTAGAAACACATTCAACAATCTGACATGTATTTTTGCTGGATGTGCTGAATTTTAAATTCTTTAATACAACGAGTGTTAAGGGAATTGTAACAAATCAAGCACAAACTTTTTCTATTCCGAATTCTTTTACAATTAAAATATGCAGGTTTCGGACAAATAAATGTCAAGCATTTTATGCGGCACCTCGTACATTTGAATTTTTATAATGACGCACATCCATTTTTATTATGACGCATAAATCCATTTTTGTTTATGGGAATAGAAATCTATGAATTTTTATATGAATGAATTGAATTAGTTTGTGTCTGCATGCCCGTCATCATCATCATGATCATCATCAATCCATCCAACATTTGCCAGTAGCTAAATAAAAGGGTTGATTTAATAATTCTTTCATTGTTGCTGTTGTTGTTGTTCGTTCGTATTTTTGAGATATGAAAACATTGTCATGCGTTTTTATTCATCATTTTCAATTTTGTTGTTTTTGCATTGAAGAGAAAAGAAAAAAAACCAGAAACATGGCAGCTACCATTTTTGTAATATCACAGATAAAAACAAAAACATGCAAGTAAATAAATATATACTCGTACATATCGGCGAGTAAATATGCATGTAAATAAATGCGGAATATAAAAAAAAAGTTTAATATGATTAAAAATTCATACACATTTTTATAGACGATTAAAGACACACACATCCACGCATGCACACACATGCACAGACATGCACACACATGCAAACTTACTCACAGGCATGATGCACATACATGCACACTTAAGCACATCCATCTAAATCCGTACGAAAATGTATTATTTATTCGTCGTGTCATCAATGTGATATGAAGCAGATGTCACTTTTCAAACAACAACTGAAGGCAGTTTTGTGAAGAGATGAGATTGAAAATATGTATTTCATAAATGAAAACTTAATAAACAGTTTTATTTATTTTATTTTATTGAAATTGACACAAAAACATGTGTTTGACAATGTTGAGTTGGGCTGCTTGCACTGGCAGTGAACTTGGAGAGCGTCTTGCAGAGCTGAAATTAATTGCTGATTAATTTGAGTGGGAAAAGAAGTTTGAAATGGCACAGAAGATGTGAATTATGGATGATGACATTTTAGGGAAATCTGAATATTTCTTAGCAGCCGTTGGGTCAAGGCCTCCAACTCCTGATGCTGCTGCAGGTGAGTTGTTCTTACACTCCCACCCAGCGTTGTTGAAACTTATTAATTAACAAATCGTCTTAAAGGCCACCGAAAACATACACTTTAACCTTTTCCACTGAAAACTAAAATCAATAAACACTTTTTATGATTTATGCGACATGTCCTGGAACATTTCGGTTTGATTGTCAGAACTGATAAACGATAACCAACCCGTATACGAACAGCACTCGAAATTACTAATGAACGCCTATTTTTAACTGAGATTAGAAACAACCAGAATGTCTGGAATTAGAGAAAACTAATAGCCAAAATGTCTAACAATAAATGGTTGAACACAAACATTTCAAAACTTATTATCATAATTTTTTTTTTGTCTTTCCTTTTTGATGTTGAACAAAATCCTAGAATTATTCAAAATACCTTTTTCTTCTCTTCTCTTACAGCATAATTAATAATGTGAATAGGCATATCAAAAGAAACATTTACAAAATATAAAATCAATTTTAGAAGAAGAAGAACAAGAAAATTAATGAAAATATTTGATGACGCCGATTTGTCTCTTTAAAACGAATTCTGAGAATTCGGAAAGCAACCATAACAAACGACAACCTTCTTTAAAAACTATGTTTATATTAATAAATATTAAATAAATAAATAATCGAGGCATAGCAGGTATATGGAATTCAATGGCTTTGAAATGAAGGCTTAAGCCGAACTTGAAGGCGCTACTTTAAACAAGTAAAAATTGGATTTTGATAACCCAAAAATCACTGAGTTTTTAAACGCAGTTGGAATTAATTTTTATAAGAATTTGAAATTAATTTCAATACATTTTCAGTTTTCCAGTCGTTTTTAAATGTTGTCGCTGATTTCTGTTAAAAATATGGCAGCCTTTTGTTGGGATGCACCCTACTATTATTGTTTTCCGTAACATGTTGTCGGCGTCATTAATGTTTTTTTCATCTGAATTCATTCTTTTTTTATGGGATATTAACTTTATTTACTGGGTAAAATATTTTCAGTCGTTTATTTGTGTTAGAAATATGGCAGCACTTTGTTGGGTTTCACTCGTTTTATAAGCGTTTTCCATAATTTAAAATATCCAGAATTACTTCTTTTCAATTTATTTCTTTTTTTATAACTGATTTAAATTCACTGACTTGGCAAACGTTTTCAAAAATGCTTAACAAAATTTTACCAAATTCATAATAACGTTTTTGTTAAGAATAACAGCTGACTGCTGCACATTTTATAACGTTTAAGTCTCATATAATCTTTTTATCAAAAACCAATTTTTTTAATTAAAATAGAGTGTGATTATCCTCGTACGAAAAACTCCTATAAAAAATGTTAAAAACGCTTCTGACGATGTTCTCTGCTGTTGTGCTTTTCGATTCAAAATACTTCACATTATTTGAATTTTCAAATCGACCGATTCCCAAGTGATAAGCGATGATGTAGATGCCAAAATCCAAACACTCAATCACAGAATTATCAATTGAGTTCTGTGACAAATTCAATATGGCGCCCGAAGAGAAATGAATTCATTTTCTTGTCAATTAATTAATTGAGTTCTTATCAAACACGCCAGTGCTGTTGCGTTAAAGGCTCTCAGAATCCTCAACCATCCGACTTTTAGGCACTCTGGCAACCACTATGGCCTACTGTAGGGGGTGTCGCATAAGTGGATATGAGTTTACAACAGCATTTTGACAATATTTAATGTACATTAAAATAAATTATAAAAGAAAAGCGTTTTGTGTGTAACAAATGGCAGCTAAAATTCATTTAATTTATATTTTTTCGTAACAAAATTCGGTTTTTATTTCCAGCGTAGGAAGAGGAAAGAATCTAAAGGGTTTTAAATGACACACACACACACAAACGCACATGCAACATGCATATTTATATCTTTCATTTGAAAAGAGGTAGATTCTAATACGAAGATAAACAGAAAAATTTTTATTAAACTTCGGCTAAAAGCAACCGAAATAACAAAGAAATCAACATACAAAAAACAAGCGTGTGTGTGTTTGTGTGACACCATATTCTAACAAAATATTTACAAACTGTTTGTAAACGAGCTGGAGAATAAAAAAAAAAAACAGAAAATGAATAAATAAAATATCGTGTGTTGTAGAGGTTTGTCAGCCTCGTTGGCCGGTTACTCCACATATTGGAAAAGGTCAGTGTGTTAAATTTAAATTTCAAAATCAAATTGTATTTTTTTTTTTGGAACACGAGCATTTAGTGGAGTGTCATAAAACTGAAAATGCACGTAAATATTTTCTTATTTTAATTTAAGATTTATTTCTTTTCTTGAGTGTTTTCAAAAGCGGCTTCAATTGGAGTTTTAGCCGAAACTCTTTTTTATTTTTTAATATATTTCTTTCGTATTCCAAGCAAATCGTCTGAAACAATAAAATAATAGAACTATTTTATGGCCGACATTTTTTTTTTTACCCAACTCATTATATAATTACGGACAGTTTAAATAAAAAGCAAATAAACTAAGAATTTCAAATGGATGTTTGTAAGTGTTTGAATTGTTTTAATTTTTATTTGCTTTTAAATTTATTTTAATTACTCAATAATGGAGAGCTTGAAGGGGTTTCAGATTAACGATAATCAAGAACTCCCACAAAAATTCTAGGAAATTTTAAATTTACAGGCCGCTTTTCTCAACTACTCTTTTAAATTTAAATTTATTATATAAATTTGGATAAAATAAATATTTACTAACACTCACACTTATTGAAATTTATTTTATAAATCGGCATGAAATAAATAATTATCCAGAGAACATGTTACGTGAGACTCACCCAGTTGAAGGCTAAAGAATTTAAAGACCTTCTACTGGTTTTCATTTAACTCTGCTGATCGCACCAATAATTTAAATTAATAGAAAATGTTTTACTGAAAAGAGTTTCATTTCAGGGTTAAACAAAATCATATTTGAGTCTCTTTATTTGTTTAGTTGGCAATAAGACGAAATTATTTATTTCTAAAATATTTTTACGGTCGTTTTTAATATAAAAGGAGTAAATTTTTTAAATTTCAGAACAGCAAATGACTTTTTATTGTCAACCGCAATTTTTTTAATTCTAATTCACGAGCTAACGAGCTGATTTGCTTTATTTAATATAAAAATATTTAATTTTTGTCATTCGTTTCCGTAAGTAAAGTTTAAAATGGCTGCACCACGTTTGTTAATAATTAAGTGATTTAAAAAGGAAGAGGTTTAAGAAAAATACTATTTCGTATTCATGAATAAATATTGTAGATGAATCATACGCGATCAGTTTCTAAGAAACTCATGAAGTAACGAACAGTCATCTGAAATCGACTCTAAATATGAAACAAATAAGCACAAGACCTGTGGAGAGTTCATAATTCCTTTTTCGAAAATTATGTTGCCTTTTATACCCGCTTGCCACAATCAATTTGAATTTCTTGTACATTTTTAACAATATATATAATTCATATTCATTTAGTCCAAATTCAAGTTGCGAAATTGCTTTGAAATAAATAATTCACACATAAATTTTCAATATCATTCTTGTTTTTCTACCGTTTCAATAAAAAACGAAAAACAGGTAACGTTCGATTAATTATAAATTTTTTTTCTACATCCACCCATTTGCTAAAAATTATATTACTTTAAGGTTTTATTACTTTAATCTGTTGCGTGTCATAACTAATTCTCAAATATGTTCAAATAAATCTATACAAATAAACTGCATTCTCGGATTAAATTCATTTTAAAAATTGGATTTTATAACCAACAAATCAGTGAGTTTTTAATCGCAGTTTGAGTTAATTTTCACAAAAATTTCAAATATATTTCAATACTTTTTCAGTTTTTCTGTCGTTTTTAAATGTTGTCGCTGATTTCTGTTAAAAATATGGCAGCCTTTTGTTGAGATGCACCCTACTATTCTTGATTTTCGAAACGTGTTGCTAAATATCGGCATTATTAATGCCTTTTTCATCTGAATTCATTCCCTTTTTTATTTTTTTATTGACAATTAACTTCATTTATTTGGCAAAACATTTTCAGGCATTGAAATGAAGGCTTAAGCCGAATTTTAGGGCGGTACTGCAAACAAGTAAAAATTGGAATTCGATAACCCACAAATCAGTGAGTTTTTAATCGCAGTTTGAGTTAATTTTCACAAAAATTTCAAATATATTGAAATACTTTTTCAGTTCTTCAGTCGTTTTTAAATTTTGTAGGCTTAAGCCGAACTTGAAGGCGCTACTTTAAACAAGTAAAAATTGGGTTTTGATAACCCAAAAATCACTGAGTTTTTAAATGCAGTTGGAATTAATTTTTATAAGAATTTCAAATTAATTTCAATACATTTTCAGTTTAATTTTTTCATTTTATTCGTATTTAAATTTTTTCGTTGATTTCTGTTAAAAATATGGCAGCTTTTTCTTGGAATGCACTCGAATTTTCAGCGTTTTCCGTTATTCAAAATATCCAGAATTTCTTCATCTCAATTAATTTTCTTTTTTTATTACTGATTTAAATTCATAGACTTGGCGAAACTTTTTAAAAATATTTAACAATATATAAAAGAAAAACTTTATATCATTTTATTGTTGAGTTTTGCTTGAGGAATTTAATGTATGCAAGGTGGACCTTGAAATGAAATTTTTGCGATATTTTGGTAGATGAGGGCTCTATTCCGTGCCTTTTTGAAAAAAAATGACAATGCCGAAAAAAAAAATTTTAAAAAAAAAAATTAGGGGTTGCGCACGAGCCGAGATTTTTGTATGGGGAGTCCCTCAAGGAGTAGAGATAATAAACATATATATATATATATTAAGGTGGACCTTGAAATGAAATTTTTGCGATATTTTGGTAGATGAGGGCTCTATTCCGTGCCTTTTTGAAAAAAAATGACAATGCCGAAAAAAAAAATTAAAAAAAAAAAAAATTAGGGGTTGCGCACGAGCCGAGAAAAAGGTCCACTTTGCCAAAATTAGGGGGAAATTGCCATAGGTCATCAGGGGTCACCCGTAGGGGGGAAGAATGTATGGCCGACCCCCATTAACTTTTTACCGCCAACATTTTCCCCCAAGACACCCACCCCCTAGCTCCTCCCCTTAGGGGGGTCACCATACAAAAATGGAGGTTGCTCAGTATTTTCGAAAAACACCATAGGTCATCAGGGGTCACCCCTAGGGGGGCTAAATATATGACCGACCCCCATTAACTTTTCATCCCCAACATCTTTTCCGAACAAACTTACCCTCTATCTCTACTCCTTGAGGGACTCCCCATACAAAAATCTCGGCTCGTGCGCAACCCCTAATTTTTTTTTTTTTATTTTTTTTTTCGGCATTGTAATTGTTTTTCAAAAAGGCACGGAATAGAGCCCTCATCTACCAAAATATCGACACAAGGTCCACCCTAGTATGCATTTAACATGCATAAATATATTTTGATCATAGAAATCATATGAAAACATCCAATTAAAATGAAATATTTACTGCCTGTGTACCTACAATTTTTAGCGGAAGAATTGTATATATTTAAAGTGTCTAAAAAACGCATTGATATGTCATAATGCCGACGGCAGTTACATACCAACAAATGAAAATGTTTCATGAGCCATGTTTTAAGAATGTTAACAATTCAAAGTAATCTCTTAATTTCTGTCATATATTATTAATGTACATATGTATATTCAGTTGTATTAACATAAAGAATCCATATTTTACTAAATAGCTTGCAATTATAGTCCAACCATGTCTGTAAACATTAAATTATTACGGCAAATAAACTCTACGTGAAGTCAATAACATTAATCTCACTAAACCTTCCCTAAATTCGTACATATTTACATAAAAACATATAATAATAATAATAATAATAATCAGAATAATAATAATAATAATAATAATAATAATAATAATAATAATCAGAATAATAATAATAATAATAATAATAATAATAAGAGTAATAATAATAATAACAACAAGACTAATAATATCATATATTGATAAACATAATTATATGATTAACTAAATTCGTTTTTTGAGGAATGAATTAATACCAAAATGTCAAACTTTTAGAAACAGCACCAACGGAAAATTAACAAATGAAATAAAAAGAATTCCGAAAACATGATAAATTTTTGCTCCGCCTAAACTTGTCATAATTTGTTATGTTTTCTTGTTAGCTATTGAAGTTGTTGTTACTGTAGTATGACCAGTTTTTTTTCTTTCATATATCTTTTTTATTACTACCAACTACTGCTTTAACACAAGAGAACTTAAGGAAATATCATGCTCATTTGGTTGGTTTTTGAAATATTTATTATGATTCCTTTATTCTAGGCGCTCCAACAACAACATGTACATTCTCTAGTAATTCTCCCAACACTAACAATATTTTGTAAAGAGTAGTAGTAAAAGACTCTCTGTTAAAGGCGAAAGAAAAACAGAATATTATTCCACTCATTACAAATAAAAAAAAAACTCTGGCAAATATTATTTAAATTTCTCTCTGCAAAAGCACTCTTCATATTGTTTTAAATATTAAATGTGTGTTAGTTTATGTTATATTACTTATTACAGTAGTACTCTCATTTATTGATATATTTGAATGTGTTTTCCTTCTATTTTAATGTTAAAAAAGACCAGTTTGTAAATTATAAAATTTATACTTTATTTTGTTTTTCGCCTCTTAACTCAATGGGTTAGAGCAGTTCAGCTGTATAAACACGCTCTCCTTATGATAAATAAATTACATTTCATGGGCCTGTTAATAACATGTTATCAACGGGGAAATTATTTATGTTAAGTGCTTCAGCAAATATATTGTTTTGGAGTTTAACATTTCGAACTTAACAGCACCGAACTCTTATACTTGACGGTTGGCTGCTGTGCAATGTAATTGAATTAATATGTAGAGATGATAAAATTTGATGAGTATCATGTTAATTGTTAAGGATATTTATTATGTTAAATTGATTACAGTACATTCAATGGCTTTGTAAGTTCGTATGATGAATATAATTGCAAGAACAATTGTTTGAAATGAATTTTTTAACTTAAAAAAGCTTTCAAAGGAATCCCCATATTAAAAAAATTAATATGAATTTAAAACCCATTTATTACAATTTTTCTAAAAATATTTTATATATATTTTTTTTATATACAAGCATACAACTCAAACAAGCTTCTTAATATCCCATATAAAAAATATTTTATTTAACAAAACTCCTACAGTGTTCAGATTTTCCTTAATAGATTATTTGAATTTATAAAAACGTTTGCTGAAGTATAATAATTTAGATTTAATTATCAATTGATGTAAACTGATATGAGGAAAACTAATCGAACGGCAACACAGGGACGCAACAAAAGTAAGTTGCCATGGAATTGATTCTTATTTGATATGATTGATAATTCTCGTATTCTTTTTCATATTCAAATTGGTACATATACAAACTTTTATAATATGTCATAAGAAATTTACAAAAAATTTACACACGAGTCTTGATGATGAAAATGCAGTGGCTTTCGAAAACAGCTGTTCTGCTCTACTTAACATACATAGAATATCAAAAACATACGAATTCTTAATTTTTAAAATTATAAATTAATATATAAATTAAACTAGGACTTTAGAAATATTTTCTTTTTAATTTTGAACTTCTTATTTGATTGATTGTTAAGGTTGTAAAACCTTAACAAGTCAACTTCTTATGGCGTTTTCTTTTCCGGCAAAGATGTGACATTTTTTCTCTTCTCTTCTGAAAATTGGCAATAATTTTTTATAGGACATCTTCAAATAATTTCTTATAAATTCTGCCGTTTCAAGTGACATGAGGTGACAGTTTTTTTTATTAAAGAGTGTAAGAAATGTTGCATTCTTTTTTAGAAAAGAAAATCCCCTCAAATAAAAATGAAGCGAAAATTCAGAAAATAGGATATGAAGAATTAATAAAGCAGACGCCGTTTTACGGCTGATAAAATGCTCGTATACTTTTTATAATAAAATTTTTATAACTAAGAACCATTATCAAATTGAATAAATCCGCGTGGTAAGTGTGGTAATAATATGTAGTGGCCTTTGAAAACAGCTGTTCTGCTCTGCTGCTGTAAATTGATTAGCCAAAACTGATCTTGACTTTCCCTTGAGCTCTGGAATATTTACCAGATCTCTCTGAATTAAAAGCATTTTTCGAACAATCAAACTATTGTTAACTTTAATTAATCTATTATTATGCAATTAATATATTATTAAATCAAATTTCATATAAATTCTTCGTAACCTCATAAATGAGTGAAAGAAAAGTTAATTTAGAATATCTGTTGTAATCAAAATAATTCGAAAATTCAAAAAATATTCTGCCACAAACTGCAAAACTTTCCACTGACCCGCCTCCTAAATAGAGACGCGCATATAAAATCCATATTTTTCTGTTTATGTTGATGGATCTCATCGATTAATGACTTTCGTGTTTTCGCTATAAAATATATATTTTTTTTATGAACATTTAATTCACTATCATTAAATTGCTAAATGCGCCCCCCAAATTTCATATAAAATTTATGATTTCCATTGAAAGTAATAAAAAATATATATTTTTTTTTACACGAATTCATAAAAAAATCACTTACAAAAAGGCGAATAAATAAAGAAGTTAATAAAAATTTATATTACAAATGGCAAAGTGACATAAAATTAAGTTATTTGAAATGGATTTGAAATTGATTTTATATGATATCAATTTGATGACGCTGCCACGTTGAAAACAATAATTTCAAAACTAGTTTTTTTGACGTAAATATTTTTTAAACGATAGTAAAACGTATTCTCGTCGTTAAATATGATTCCGTTTTTGGCAACTTTATTACAGATTTTGATATATTTTTGATGGTGTTTCATTTGGAATTGTTTTTTTTTTTTTTTTTTAATGGCGAAATTAAATATGAATAGAGGAAAAACCCAACGTGATGTTTTAATAAGTCCAATTGTTTTTAGGCAAAATTTATAGTCTTGAACACGTGGTGGCAATTGGCAAGAAGTATTTTGGTCACCGTAAGTCTATAAGTACACGGCCAGTTTCTCTGACGCATTGTGATTATGATGGACTTGCAAAAGGCTAATGTGGGCTGCAAATATCCATGACTCGTTTCATGTCCAGCCATGGATGGCCGTTCTTGTCCCCGACTTGAAAGTCGCTTTCGTATACGATTCAAGAAAAGAGTAAAAGAGAACGCGAACACGTTAAATATTTCTCTTTTGCTCAACGACAAAATCACGTTCTTATTCACAATCGCTTCTTAAAGTTAATGGATGCTGAAGAGGCGTTTTTACTATACGAAAATCATATCCTAAAACCAACTTTAAATTTAATAATAGTTTGTGAATAATAACATGGTCGTATTAATACCGTTACTGTGATGGCTCGTAAGCACGAGGAGAAGCCCAGGTGGCCTTTAGGTGACTAAATTTTCGCTAAAATTAAAATATTTGCGTTGCCGCAAAAGGCAGGTTTTCTTTTTTGATTTTTTAAGGACTGAAATCTGATAACAGGAGGCAATTTAAGGCGATCTACGAAGAAAAGCCGCTGTATTACCTCACAATCTACTGGCCTAGAAATAAATTTTATTTTCCGAGTTTTTGTATATCCTGATATGAGGCATGTCAAAGCAAATTTAGCAGAAGTAAAACAAAATAAATTTGTGAGCATGATTCGACATGTCGATCCTTTGCTGCAAGAAATTCAAACTTTAAATCTCAAAATATATGAAACGCTTATAAGGAAATGCTTTTCAATTCTATATCCCACATCGAGTTGTAATAAAAAAGAAATCCTTATAAGCGATTATCCCAGTTCTTCCATGTTTGTGCATTCAAAATTGCAACATTAAATCGATATGATGTCCTTTCTTAAGTCCTTCGCAGCAACAACAGCTTAACAACTGCCCTGCCTCACGATTCTGTAAAGAGTTACCCATCAGATAAAGAGAAGACCGCGAAAGTCCCATCGTCTCTCAATCGAAAATGGGCCACCCCTTGAATAGCTTCTACAGGGTGGTCCAACCATAATGCACGATGTTAATTGTGCATTATGGTCAAGTTTTTTACTGAACTTAATTTGATTTTTCTCTGTTTCAATGCTTTACAAATTTAACTCAGAAGAAGTACACAATTGAGTAGGGCTTTAAGTTCGTTCAAGCCTTGCAAGAAAATATGTGTTCCAATCAAAATGCTTATCCTGCACTTCGTAAAATATTTTATCATTATGAGTGAGAATCTTATGCCAATTTCAGCATATCGGGTCTGTAGGAAATGTAAAGACATCTGCGCATGCTCGCCAGAAGAGCAGTCAACTTGGACTCGTTGTTGTGTCCAACACCTCACGAATATCGCTATTGTGAATTTTGAATTACCACGCTTTCAAGGTTCAATGTACTCAAGAGTTGAAGCCTTGTGAGAATTTAACGCATTGACCATAAGGCGAATGGCTGGTTGAACAGACAGAAGTGAATGTGGACGTTATAAAGAAAATCGTCGTCTCCAGCGACGAGCGACAATTTCACGTCAGTGAATTCGTTAAAATGTGGAATTGTCCCATTTGAGCGAATGATAAACCATGAGTGATTGTTGAAAAGCCGCTGCATCCACAAAGAAGGACTGTTCGGTGTGATTTATGAGCTGGCGGCATTATCGGGCCCGTACTTCTTCCATAATGAGAACGGCCAAGTGTGTTACTGCGAATGGAGTTCGCTACCGCGTGATCATAAGGAATTTCTTTGAGCCAAAAATTAATAAAATGGACCTGAACGATATGAGAATCCAATGGGATGAAGCCAGTTGCAACTAAGCCAACCAATCAATAGCCACATTGTTTTACGTCGTTGGTATGTGAATTGGCCGCCACGACCATGTAATTTGACGCCGTTGGACTTCTTTATTTTGTGGATATTTAAAAGAAAAAGTGTACCTCGAAAAGCCAAGAACAACTCAAGAGTTCAAGGATGAGATAATTCGAAACTTTAACAACTTCAAACCTCAATTTCGTTTCAGAATCATTGAAAATAGGGAGCATCGGAGAGCTAAAGCCAAAAAGAAATGGACTCGCAATTGTGTGAATTAAATACATGGACCATCGGGTCGAAGTAGCTGCCGAGGCCACGGCGAGCATTCAACCGACATTTTGTTTCACACATAATTTCTATATGTCCTTCTATCAGCACAAGAGATTTTAAGAAAATTGTCCGAAAACCTTTTGCTTCATTTACAACTAAAATCGATCATAATGGCTGGATCATCTTCTGAATATGTACTCTGTGATAGTCCTCCTTCTTAAATCCTTTTTGATCCAAGATCTTGGGAAGAGATCAGCAGATCGTGTAAATGATCTCTTCTGTTGGGAGAAGTGAGCAGAGCTCTTGCTCGCAGCCTCGATCGAATTCACATCGGCTGCTTTCTGATATAAGGATTTGTTGTGGCCTCATTGGAAAACTTCCTTCTGCATATCCTTTTCTCCGCTGTTAGTTTTGATGGCTTAATGGAAATTATTAGCGCTGCGCACTTGTTGTGCAGAAATCATTTGCAAAAGATGTTACGAGAATTAACTCAAACTGAATATTTATAAGAAAAGAAAGAAAAAACACGCTGAAGGTATTCAAAAATATATATTTTTTCTTGTTGCTTTTTGTTAACAGATTTTTCTTATGAAATGCCTGCCTGCAAAAGCTCCAGCCCACTGAGTGGCCTCAACTAGCGCCCATGTATTTAACATAATATTTTTGTTGTTGTACGACTGCAAAATCCAAAAAAAAATAAAAAATATAATTGAAAATTACAGCCAAGAGAAGGAACTGTTGCCAAACTCTCTGAGTACTTTAACTGGCCAAAGAAGACTACGACGGCTGTTTGTACTCTGTGAGCTTTTAACGTTCGTCTTTTGGTGGGTTGCATTTTAGCCAGAGCAGTTTTCAAAGTTGGCTGTAATTGAATTTATACTCAAATTTTGTCAGCAACAGCAAGTGAAACCGAAAAATACGTGCTCGCATCTCAACATTCAACAACAAAAACAACAGCAGCAAACATCATCCAGTCAGCCCGGGTCCCTCCAATAGTCGCAGCAGCAGTTGTTCGTTGTTGTTGTTGCTGGTGCTGTTAATGTTGTTGTGCAGTTTTTTGAAAATATTTTAACATTTTGCCCGTACAGACCGAATGTGTATTTGAATGGCAGAATAAGTAGAGTGTGCGAGTACGTTTAGGACACACACGAGTATCGCAAAGATACACTCTTACGAACAACATTTCTGTACATTTTGTTGTGTGTGTGTGTCTTTTCTGTTGGCTTTCAGTTTTGTTTTTTTTTTTATTTCTTATTTTCTTTTTGTTGTTTTGCTGTTTGGCTTGTTCGTTCGTATGTTTGTTTGCTTGTTTGTTCGTTGCTGTTTTAGATGATGATGGTGCGCAGCACCAAAACTTTTATGCTCTAGTTCGAATCTTGGCGTATAACGTTGCGCCAGGACTTTTTTTCATTCCATTTGATACAAATATAATAATTGTATTTTTACAACAACTACAACAACAAAAACAACAAGAAAAAGAAGAGGAACATGGCTACAACAGCAGCAAATAACGAAAAGCATTTAATACTCTTTTACCTTCTTATGAAATACAAAAACTGCGATAAAAGTGTTCTTTTTGTTTTGTTTGTTTGATATTGTATTTGCTCAGGCTGTTTGTTGTTGTTGCAGTTGTTGTAGTTGTTGTATTCTTGTACTTCTACTTAGTAGAATACGCTTTTTTGGATCCACTTAACTTTACTTGAAAACTTACACACAACAGACGACCGACTGTTTTTCGAACGACGTCAAAAACTATAACATCGACGACAACAACGACGACTACGACAAAGTAGTCAAAAATTTTTATTGTATTTTGAGTGCATCGGGGCGAAATAAACGAAAATTACAAAAAAAAAATATGTAGAAAAAAGAAATTACAGGCAACAAAAAATATAATAATTTTGTACTATTTGACTCGATTTCAAGTGTCTATAACTTTTTGTTGTTGTTGTTGCTGTATTTATTTGTATGTCAGTGTGTTGCTCTCCATGTTCCTGTATGCCTGCCTTCTGCTTCATTGTACAATCTCCATCGTTTTCATCGTCATCAGCAGGAATAAAAATCTACCAGCATAACAAAATTCTCAACATACAAAAATATCATAAAATCGAGAGAAATCCTTAAACATGAAGGAATGAAAAAATAAAAGAAAATGATTTTAAGGAGCTTATAAACATTAAAAAAAAAAAACAAAGAAAAGAATAAAAGAAAAGAAAAAAAAGGAATAAGAAAAATGCAAAAGTAAAATACAAAATGAAATAAAACAAATAAGCAAAGAAAGCGAGCGAGCGAGCAGCAGTTTTATGGCCATAAAGGATAATTTTGCATCTAACGAATCTCAGTCACAACGTACGAACAGCACGAAAAAACGGTTTAAACTCTCAACACACAACAGGCCAGCCAGCGTCGTCTGTTGCGAGCGAGCGAGCGTACAAAAAGCCATAGAATTTTTGTAAATAAAATCGTTACAATTCCATATTCAATTAAAAAATAAATTTAGGAAATAATATTTCAAAAATTAATCAAGAAAAAGTGCTTAACAATTTACAAAAAAAAAAAAAAAAGTTTATAAATAAAAAAATTGTGCAAAAATATTAAACAAAACAAGTGCGTGCGTGTAAATAAACGTTGGACGTCCGCTGCAATACAGGCACACATCTGCACACTGGCCTGGGAGTGCGTAAAACACGCGTGAGTGTACCTCGAGAACACACACACACACACACACATAAATAAATAATAGCATAGTGGAGTGAGTACATCTGTGTGTGTATGTGTGCGTATGTGTTTGTGTAATGAGCCATTAAAGTGCAATAATTTATAGCCCGAAACCCTCCCCTTTAATTACAAAAAAAATATTAATTCTTTTATAAAAAAAATATATTTTAGAAATCATAAATCCCTTAATATTTTCAGAAAATAGGGAGCAAATAAATAAAAAAGTGATGCTCATCTTGTGCTGGTGATAAAAATAAATACCAAAAGAAAAGAAAAAAAAAAGAAGAAGAGAACACAAGAAAGAAATTTAAGCCGTCGGCATTTTGCATTGCAAATTATTAGATATTCTCAGTCAAGCAGTTTTGGTTGTTTTTTTTTTTTCATTGCTGTTGTTGTTCATTTTGCATAATTTGTGGCTGGAAAATGTTAATGTTTTTCAAATGGATACCCGGTTGTAGCTGAACCTGCAGGTGAGTTTGTGGTGCTTCAGGGCGATTTGATGTGCGTAATTTGCCCGGAGATTAATTTTAATTATAAAAAAGAAATTATTTTCATTAGAGACAATTAAGAGAATTTTTTAATGTAGCAAATATTTTCAAGTATGACCGTCAAATCGGTTGCTTTTCGCGGCCTCTATGAGACTTCAAACAGTCAATGAAATCGTTAGAAATGTAAAGAAATTTAAAGCAGTTTTTTTTGCCTGCTTTCATTCGAGTTAAACTTTAATTTTAAATTTGAAAAAAAAAAGTAAAAAGAAAATAAATAAATCGAATAAAAGGAACGGATTTAAGTAACAATTTTAACTTTTCTAATTATGAATATTGAGCTTGAGGCCACTGTTTTATATAAAACAGCGATATCGAATTAAGATATCCTCTGGATATCTGCTTCAGGATAACAGTTCAGTAAATAAATATTTTGCTTTCAAAGTCTTTTAAAAGACTGGCAATTGATTAAAGTGCAGAAATATCGTTTCAGAACAAAACTAAAGAAAATACAGCAACAAATTACAACATATTTTTGCGAATTGTGGTTTTTTAAACGGCCCTTTTTGCCCAAAATCGTAATAAAAAATTCAAAGTGATCAATTCAGGGGTTTTAGCAAATTCCTAAGCGCATTTCACTGGGGCTAATGCAGATCATCAGGGAACCTGTACCCAAAATTTCTTAGAACAACTAAAGATATTTATTTCAAACCTCCACTTTAATACGGGAGAAGCCTAAAACAACCATCCACATCCAGTCTTAATTCCATATTTTTAATTCTATATTTTTGATTCCAACATAACAAGAACTCACTGATCACTGATCACTTTTCCTTTTTTATTTTCTTCCATTTTTATTCTACAATTGTTTGGCAATAAATTGTTTCTTGAATCAATCATCAGTTTAATCTAAAATCAATATGACGATATTCAGTTAAATATTTTTCAAGTTCAAGACCCGCAAAATCCCCAAAATAAATTATCAACTCTTAATAAAAATTGCGAATTCCATAAAAATTAAAAATAATTATTGAATTTGCGGACTTCTTAGTTTAATAATAAATTTTTTAAATACGCAGCATAATAAACACTTTCGTTTTCAGTTAAATTTTGCATAAAACACAAACAAACTAGGATTTGGGGTGCCACAATTAATATTCTGAGGAGAATTTAAATTTTGCAAGAAACTTTTTGGATTTTTGGTGGCCAAATTGATATTCTGAAAAGCCTTTAAGCTTTCCCAGAAACTTATTAAATTTATTAAATTCTTCCTATTGTTGAGCCGATTAAAGTGAATAAAATCTAATAAAAATATTAACTGCCTGCCCAGCGATGTCACTAGATATTGTGCTGTCGCAGGATCACATTTTAAACGAAAAATCAAATTTTTTTTCATAAAATTTACTTTCTGTTTTCAATATAATTTATTCGTCAGGACGATATATAATAACGTCATGGGCCAGGCACTCAGTCTCTGACTTCTTCCATACTTTCAACAATTATTTTCTAAACTCTGGGCTGATTTATTTATCAACGTCTTGGGGAGCACAGCGAGGTTAGATAGTTTTTTTTACTTTCGAGCGTTTTAAATTGTAAAATAATTAAAATTTTCATTAAAGGCATGAATCTGATCCTCAATTGCCCACAATTTCAATACGAACATCCATGTTATAAAGTTGATTGGAAAAATATAACGATCGAAATTGTTTTGATTCCATATTTTTAATTCTATATTTTTGATTTCAATCGATTAAGTTTTTTTTTTACCTTCTTCAGCATCCGAATAACTTTTTCATGCCCTTCACAAAGAAGTTAAAGGGTTTGTCAATCCATATGTAATATCTTCGATATTAATATGGGATCCCATAACGTATATACATATATATATATATATATATATATATATATATATATTCTGGATTCTCATGAACAGCAATAAGGATTGAGCGATGTCCGTCTGTTTGTCCGTCTATCTGTCTTTCAAATCGGTTTTCCCCAGAAAACAGCTAGAGACTTCGTTCTTGGACTGATGGACTGGAAAGGAATTGAAATAGAAGGGTAGAGAAAAATCCGATATACGATTTCAGATCTGGGAAGCGTGCACCTATTTCTCAACGCAAAATTAATACCAAAAACCAGTTATATTTTTTGTTTGCTTGTAAATTGAACCCAATTCATGCTTTCGAAAGCCTCAATTGTCTATCAAAAACTAAATAAATAAAAAAAATTTTTTCAGGGATGGGAAATTAAAAGTTTTTTTTTTTTGGCACATTCAGTATTTTGTAGTACATGTAACAGCTAAAATGTTTAAAAACTTTAAGTTTTGCCTTAAATAAAACCGCTTTATACATCACGGATATTTGCATTGATAAAAAAAATAATTGAAAAAAAATTAAAATGTCGTTTCCAGGTGTGGAAAATTTAAATTTCTTTCATTCATAAAACTAACCAAAAAGGCAACAGTGGTTTTCTATGCTTTTTTTACGATTTAAAACGCTGTTTTAATTTTCAAATCAATCGATTTCCACATGACAAGCAGTGCTGGATGTAGTTCCGATTACTAAATAAAAATCAAATGCACTCATTTATCAGATATATAATTTCGGAGTTTTTCAAAATTAATCACTCACGGAATGGATTAAGCGATTGTAACGCGGTTTAAGGTGAGCGACGTGGCTTTCAAGGCCGTTTAAAAGAAGTTAATCTAAAAAACCATTTTGAAACATATTTTTTTTGTAATATCTTGAATTCTAACGATTGAAATCGCTTCTCAGCAAAACTAAATTTAAAAATGTTCTTCAGTACGCTGCCAGTTCGGCTTAATTCGTTACAGCCGTTCTAAATATACAAGCGAATCACATATTAACACCTTCACAATCATACACATACTCACACACACATACATACATAAACACACACACACACACACTCACACATATACGCACACACACACATATATACACATACATACCGGCATAGTGACGGGTTTTCAGAGAAACGTGACCTCTAAACGTGGATATCTGATGGAAACTCGATTTATTTCAAAACGGTGTAAAACCAATAACTTTTTTATTTATCAAAATTATAAATTTTTTTTAGCGGGAAGTTAAAAAAAGAGAGGAGCATCTTTATTAATTTTTATTTACTGAAAAAGGTGTCAATACTGTGATTGAAAAAAGGACAATTTATTTCGTTTCTCACAGCGAGTTTAAGAATTTGCAATTTTTAGTTTTAAGCAGACATTAAACCCAGTGAAATAGTTAAATCTACTGTTTAGTCTTCCATTTTGTTTCAGTTTTATTAATATTTATTTGTTATAAATCATTGAAAATAGCAATTCCACTTTGAAGTGGTTTCATTGTGAAGAGATTTTTCGCGTTTCGTTTTCTAAAGACACGAATTGAAACCACTTTTGATTGGAATTGCAGGCATGTGACATGGTTCTGTAGCAACCTCTAGCTGGCATTTGTGCCGTCATTTAGAAATTTATAGCTCGGAAGACCGTGCAGCCATAAGCGTAGATAGTCTGTATAGTTGGGCCTGGGCAAGTGCATCCTGTTTTAGACACAAGAAATAATCGCTTTTTTTTATAGAACCAAAATAACTTTTTATAACGAAAACAACAAAAAGTGTGTCATGTAACAAATAAATGTCAGCCCAATTATAAATATTCCCGGGGAAATATTCCCCTTCCCAGTGTCTTGTTCCCGGGCAAACATCTCCCCTATTCCAATCTCCCTGGGAATAAGAACACTGTTTTGCTTTTGACTTTATATTTCGGCTACGGGCGGTGTTTAATATTAATAAAATTCAATTTTAATAAATAAAGGGTGTTTTTTACAGAGCTATAGATATTTGAAATCGACTATATAAAACATAATTCTTTAAATAGACCTGAAATTCACTTGATTGCACAGACAATCTCGTGTTATTATAATTTCAATACGATTTCTGCCTTGTGACCGCCACCGCTGGCTCTAACGTGGTCACATCAATTAATTATTGTCTTACTAACGCAGAAGAGATCATATTTTTCGCGCTGGATTGGAGTTTCTTAGCAAGAGGCGCTAACGCAGCAGCGTTTAATATGCCAGTCTTTTTATAACTGCGTGTGTTTATGAGAACAGATTTCTGATTTATAATCTTTTTCCCAAAATAAATATTCGATTAGATAAACAAATCTTTTCAAATAGATACACTTTCCATAACAAAATGTCAACAAACATAAAGAACTCATGACAAAAAAAAAAAAAGACTTCATATAAATAAATTAAAAGATTACAAAAAAGAAAGAAATTAAAGAAAAAATTAGGCTGTTCTGGATCAAAATATCGATGAACCAAGAACTAAAAATATACGGGTGAACACGCCCATTATGAGTGTGAAATGAAAAAAAGATATTGACATTGAAAAGCGAAATGCGAAATGCTTGTGGCAGAGAGGAGGATTAATTCGACGATGCTGCATAAATAAAAACTGACTTCTTTAGGATTTCTGTTTTGAAAAACCTGCATTTCATTAATAATTTAAGAATATTTAAAATGCACTTTTTCAATTTATTTCTGAAAAAGATGTAACATTTCTTCACTTTTTTTTTATGAAAAAAGAGGCGGATGTAGAAGCCTAAAAATAGAAATTTTTTTTGAGTGGGAGATTGGATTCATTTTTAATAAATTCTTTGTTTTCAAACGACAGAATGTTGCCGTTTTCTATTAAAAAGTGCAAAAATATTTGCATTATTTTTTAGAAAAGAACTCAATATTAAATTAAATTGGCGCACCCTTTAGTTACACTTCAATATATTCAAAAGGATGAAAATTTTAAACACAATTTTTGATGCGGCTGTTGATATAATTAATCATTTAATGCAGATTGAGGAATTATTTAATTTGTAGGGTGTTCAGGCAAATTTCAAAAGGTGTTTTATTATAATTATTTTAATGAAAGTGTCAAAAGGAAGTGAAAAACGAATGTAAAATTGTTTGTTAGACAACTCCAGCCTAAAATCTCCACGAAAAACTTATTTTTCGGAATGTATTGGATGCCCTTGAATCTCATAAGAATTGATGTCGTTCCGTTCTTCGACAATTTTGTTTTTTCATGTTGCCCTTCTTGCGGAAATGGGCATCATCTGATCTGAGTCTTATCAATTGATATTAAATTAAATGGAAAGCTTTGGAACAAAATTAAAGAAATAGTACCTGACCTGGGCACCTTTTTCATCGCTATTGCAGCTCAAAATAATTTCTTATGCTCAAGAATTTCTCAAAAATAATTATAATTAAAAAAATAGTTGCTGCCACTCACCTTAACAATCGCTGTGATAAATTTCCTTAATTGATTATTTTCATTTTTGCACTTATTTTTCAACAACTCCACTTTTCACAACATTTCTGAAAAATAAAAAGAAGAAGAAGAAGAAGATAAAAACATGTGAAAATATATGAAAACGCATTGAGATCTTAATAACAGAGTCACACTTTGCGATTTATTTTATTTCATTTCAATTTCTTTTCTCAGTTGCAGTTGTTTTAGTGTTGCTGGTGTTTTGGTCTATAATAAAAAAATTAAAAAAAATGCTTAACACATACACGCACACATGCAAGCACGTGCAACATAAATGATTCCATACATATAAAAAATACAGGCGAGTGTTGTATGGATATTCATGAGACAATTGAAGGCATGCATACGCATGCAAACACTTGCATAGATCACATATACTTTGCTGTTGTTGCTGCTGCTTTTGTTGTTGTTGTTGTTGTTGTTGTTAGTGCCACACAAAGTCTGTCTGTGTGTTTTTTTGTTTGCTTGTTCGGCACATGCTTCCACTACTGAAGTCCAAAACCTAAACACATCCAGTCACTGCCACTGTCACAAGCAATAAGTCACTTTTGTGGCATCAACTACCAGTCGCAAGAAACAAACCATCAAATATAAATAAAAAGATGAAAACAACAACAACAACAACAACAACAAATTGACATTGTTGCCGTCGTTGCATTCTCGTCTAAATTGTAGAAAACTTCTGTCTTGAGAAGTCGTCGTCGCAGAAAGAAAATGTTCGATGACTGTCTAACTGACACGCTAAATGACTGTGCGCGTCGTTGTAATACACACAACGACTGACTGCGTTACTGTAATAATTTTTGGTGCATTTGAAATGCAGAATTTTTAAATTATAGACAAAATAAAATACATTAAAATGAATAAAATCATTAAAACGGTATGAAACGGATAGAAAAACAATGCAAAACACAGTTCAACAACTTGCATCGATTTTCGCAAATGCACACACTAACACACATGCAATTAAATGCATGTACAGCGGTGTGCAGTTTAGAAACACACAAGTGCACATGTACAGTTTGAATGTATGAGTTTGAAACACACACTTGCACACCCATTGAAATTGTTTGTTTTTCTTTGATGGAAACTGACGGACAAACTGTCTTTCAGTCATTTTGTTTGATTGTCCATTTGTCGTGGCGCTACGCTTCAATTGTAATGAATTTATTTAAGAAAAATTTCAGTTTTATTTGAAATCAGAGTCTTAAAGGTATTAATTGCATTAAGGTTCAGCAAAAACATCTGAAGACTACAGTGAGTTAAAGGGAAATTTTAGTTTTAAAGCGCTTTTTAATTTTTAACAATTTAATTTCTCTTTATTCTGTAACTATTTGTCTATGTCACATCAAGAAAATATTAAAAATACGACATTTGCCTACTGTGAACTACAATTAACTAATTCTGACAGCCTGCTACTGTTCTGCGAAGCTTTAGATATGGCAGCAGGTTATTCGATTGTGCCAATTTATTCTTAAAAGCACTTCAGAATTAGTCTCTGTTTGATATTGTCTCAATGTGACATTCGCATAGAGTTACGTAATAAGGGAAATTATTCTGCTTTGATTTTATGTTGTGGTTGCTCTTCTTTCTGGTCCTTTTCTTAGCAAAATATTAGCCTTGAAAATATTTTCATTGATGCAAAAAAGTTGTTAACAAGACATTAAAATATCGGCAGAAAATATCATCGACTTTGACATACCAGCAAAACGGTTACTTCCCTAATTATTGTGTAATTGAGCAATTTATAATTTCTAATAAAACAAAATTAATAAAAGTACTTCAGTTTGTAAATCAACTGAAATCGAAAGTCAAAATGTGCTGTCCTTTATTTCAATGCTTAAAATCTGGCTAATGAATGCACTCCTTTAATCGCTTAGGCGAACGCATGTAACCGTGCCCGTTTAAATGCACACATCAAGTAATAGCGAGATGAATAGATTAAATTTGTTAATTTATTAACAACGAATAATATCATAAATAAATATATAAAAAATTTATTGCAGTTCAAATGCACATCCACATCCTAATAAAATATTAAACAACAAAAAAAAGTCTCTGTGTGAATGAGTGTTTGTAAATAAAAATTTATGAAAATTTAAAAATTTTTTGCACATCCAACAAACGGCACAAGAAATATAAATCGTTTCACAGTGGCCAAGAAGAAAATCAAATGCTTAAAGGTCGGGAAACTTCTAAGCTAAATATATCGAAATTTTTAGTATCGGAAAATTTTGGGTAGATTTAAACGGAACAACATCGCATGGGGGCGCTGACGTGGTTGTAAACAATTCTGCGTTTAACATCAAAGCCATCTATTAAAACCTGGTTTAGCCCCACAAAATTATTTTATTAAAACCAACTCAAAACCATTTTGGTATTATTTTTAATTAGCCCTGGGCTAAGTGGAGTGCTGCCAAGTTGTATATTTAGAAACATCTGATAAAGTTTGACGAATTCATAGAAAAATCTGTCTAATTTTGTATTTCAGAATTCGCATAATTTTATATTAAAAAAGGGATTTTAAGGCATTTATTCGCTCGGTATGGGTATTTCCATAATATAAAATTATGAAAATTCAAAATACAAAACAATTCCCATTTTAAACCGCAACATAGATATTTTATACAAACAAGAACACCAAGAGTACAGTTTGTGCATTAAGTATTACAACATACAGAAAGGATATTACAACAACAAATACACAAATTTCTATGAGAGATTTAACTTACAGTGATTGAATTCATTGAACAACCCATGCGTTGAATTTATTAAATCTGTAGTGAGAACACCAAATCCCATGTTTGTGATGTCAATGCTTAAACCAGGTTTTAACTTTCAGTGTAGAAACACTATCAGGGCATGAATTTGCATTTGTATACCCTTCACAAAAAAGTGAAAGTGTTTTGTCATTCCGTGTGTAATTTTTTCGATATTAATGTGGGACCCCATAAAGTATATATATTCTGGATTCTCAGAGGAATAGCGATGACGATTGAGCGATGTCCGTCCGTCACGTTTGAACGTGAAATCTATTCTCCCAAGGCCCCAGAAGAGCTAGAGACTTCATTCTTGGACTGATGGATTGGTATAGCAAAATCCGAAATACGGTTCCAGAGGCGGGAAGTATACTTCTATTTCTCGTTGCAAAATCAACACCAAAAATCAATTATTATTTATTTGTTGGTAAACTGAACGTATTTCATGCTTTGGGAAGCCTTAAATGGCTATTGAAAACTAAATATATAAAAAAAACTTTTTCAGGGATGGAAAATAAAAAGTTTTTTGGCACATTCAGTATTTTGTAGTGCATTTGATAACTAAAATGTTCAAAAGTTTAAGCTTTTCTTAAATAAAACCACTTTATACATCATGAAAATTTGCATTGTTAAAAATATAATTTCCCAGGGGTGGGAAATTGGAAGTTTTTTTATTTATAAAAGTAAGTTTTTTATTTATAAAGCAAACTAAAACTATTTTATAACTTGAGAAGAACAAAATTGGTACTCAAAAATTTATGTAACGCCAGACGTACGTTGGTGAAGGGTATATAAGATTCGGCACAGCCGAATATGGCACTTTTACTTGTTCTATACATATATCAAAACCGCTCCATATTCATCCTTGCTGGTGATGTGCGACTTGCCAGAAGTTTTATATCAATAAAAATAATAATTTCTTGGAAGAAGATCAATTAAAAAAATCATATTATTATTTGTCCTGGAGTTCACATGGTTACAGCAATTCTTTTAATAGCCACTGATCTGCTAATTCTGCAAAATATTGAATATAATACTTAATATCAATCAGATAGAGAATATAATCTTCGAAAGTCTCAGATAACATCGATTTATCATACAACTTTTAATTGTTTCTGTTATTTTGAAAGTCTTTTAAAATGTCAAGATTTTCTGAAATTCTTTAAGAGAAAAAGTATAAGACAATTCGACATGACAACTTTCGGTGTTGCACTTTAAAACTCTGAATAATTCTTATACCGAATGGCTTGATGAATGACGTCATATTATCAGTTCTCGAATTTGCCAAATAGATTTTAAGACCTTCTTGTAAAATATGGTTCCTTTCACCAGCCTATTTTTGGTCGTTATTATATAAAACACATGATGTTTCTACAGCCCCACTGTAACCAGCAAAATATAATTTTTCGGTGAACAAAAGATTAAGATAATTTATAAAAATATTTATTTATTTATATATAATTTTACGAAAATATGGTCGTCTTTGTTACAAAAATTTTTTTTTTGTTTTCATAGAAACTGAAATTTATTATAAATAATTTTGTGTGTGAAGACATCATGATGATTTTCTAGATTTTTATTAATATTATTTACTTATTTTTATATTAAGATTTTCTTGTCATTTGGATTTAATATTTCTTTTTTTTTTTTTTTTGTTGCTAAATTTTAATGAAAAATATTCAGGCCGTGCCAAATTTCGTATGTAAAAATTCTTTTCATGCGAAATTTAAATGAAAAATTATTTTATAAAAATTATAAAAATTCAAAATCTTAAATTTCTACGAGTAGCACCGTAATACATCATTCGGATGATTCATTATGGCGGGGGAGGGGGGGGGGGATTTATGGAAAATGGGGTTGTATTGACAAGAAATAGCTGCCAGAGATTTCTGGGCTCAACGCTTTTGCCTTTTCTTTCGTATATCGAGAGTACGGCGCTTTTTTTTCACAATATTTCTTGTATTTTGCTTCAATATTTCAAAATTTATTTCGAAATTTTTAGTTCAAACTCTTAAAGAGCTGGTTTTTTTAGTTTTCTTTTTCATACTCCGATTGTATTTTATCTTTTTAGTTTAAAGTGCTTCGAAAACGTGTAAAAATAGATGCACATTATGAGGAGATAAGAACATTTACGAGTCCAATGTGCCGTATGAGTAACTTTAATTATGGTATTAAGTATACGCGGGGCAGTGCAATAAAAAAGGAGATTGAATGCAAACAAACGTATAGATGAAGTTAATAAAAAGAATATGAAAAAAAAGTTCAGGGAATATCTTTATCCGGCAAAGAAATTTAAAGTTTATCGTTGCCAATCGGAGTATTTTAAAAGTATTCAATTCACCGCTTTTAACACTGAAAAGGCGTTGTTTTGAAATAATTAAGAGCTCCGACAAGGAATTAGAATGTTAACTTTTTAGAGCGGCATGTGGATGCTGCAACACTGTTAACTTATTCAAGCATTTAAATATTTCCCGAATTAACTTTTTCCAGATTTTACTGTAATTTTACACCGCATTTACTCATATTTGACTTTGAATCTTCTCGGGGTTATCAGGTGTTAACATGCTGGGACACAACAAAGAACGTTCCAATAATTAAAACTCTAAAGAAAATATATCATATTATATAGAGCGCCGGTATCTTGTTTATCATTGAAATAATTTCAGGAGGCTAACAAACAACAGGATTTGTTTTCAATTTATCTCGTGTCCTTGAAGAGAAGTAGGAAAGCATTCATATTATTGGGAGTTTCAAATTAATGAGTATCGAATAATAAAAATTCGCCTGGATGTGGCTCGTTTTTCTTTTCTAATTCACAAGAATTTAAAAGCGATTTCTTTTTCCGAGTTAATAAAAATATTATCCTCTAAGTTAAGCACTTTTTTTAATTCAGCAGTTGCTTTTGTGTAGCTGAATAATTAACATCCTTAAAATAGTAAAACTCTTGTCGGATTTTTCGTATTAATTGTATCACTTATTAACTCTAACGAAATATTTGCACAACGAATTGTAATAACAAACATAAAATTAGACAATAATTTGAAACAATAACAGAACTCAATATTAATTTATATACTCATTCATCCATCCGTATTCATTATTTGAATACGTAAAAATAATTTTTCTTTTTTTATTATCAAACCAAAAATAAGAATTTTATTTGAAACATTATTTGCACATGGAAAAATTAATGAAATGAACAAACATCTACATCAATCAATCATTCACACTGCACATACACACACACACACACTAACATACATTTTCAATAAAAAGTTTTAATAAAAAACTTCATAAAGAAACCAAACCGATGGCAGAGGTTTTGTTTTCATTATTTTTATACGCACTCACACTCAAATCATGCCCAAGTAATTCAATTTATTAAAGTTTTCAGTGAAAATTTATATAAAATAAAAAATTAAATTAAAACGGCTGTTTCGAATCGTCTAGAATCGAACGAATACATTCGCAATCTAAACAAAAAAATATCAATAATTGCAACTTGAATAAGAAACGCATGATTGACTGGTGCCAAGTAGACACGCTTTACAACAGCTACAAAATATTTACTAAAGACCAAATTTATATAAAAAACTTTTTCTGCGTTATAACAGGTTAATAAAGAAAATTTTAAAATAAAAAATTCTTATTATAAGCATACAAATCACACTTCATTTGGAATCTTTTGCAAACGAATTCGAATAAGCGACCGCAGATTTCTATTTAATAGTTGGGGAAAATTTCAAGTACTTTTCTTCCTTTAAACGACACTGCGTTTGAAAGAATAACAGTGTAATCAAAACATCTTCTGCTTAAAAATGCCCACAATTTATATAAAATAAAAAGCGTAACTCGGAAAAATATATGAATTAACCGGCTACGAAATTCACCTCATAAGTTTTAAAGCAGCTGTAAAAAGTTATTTTATTGGAGCAGAACGTTGCATGCCTCACCATAAGTGTTGGCCTTATTCATAAAAAATTATTTTGGTTGCATAAAAGATTTATTAAAAAAACAAGGTATGATCATTTCTTTAATTTTAATCATAAGCTGATTCTTTTTCCCCAAAATCTTACAAAAAAATTCAAAGTGATCAATTGAGGGGTTTTAGCCAGTTCCCAAGCGCATTTCACTGGGGCTAATGCAGATCATCAGGGAACCTCTACCCAACATTTCTTAGAATAATTAAAGATATATATTTTAAACTTCCACTTTAATAAGTGAGAAGCCTAAAAACAACTATCAAAGTCATAACAAGAACTCACTGATCACTTTTCCTTTTTTTTTCTTAGGTTTTTAATCTACAATTGGTTGACAGTTTGCCGACTCTAATTGTCGTTGTAAGAGAAATAAAAAACAACAACAACAACAAAAAGATTGTTTTAATGTAAAAATAAACCTGTTTAATAAAAGGTTTATAAAGCAAATAATAATAACAATAATAATAATAATAATAATAATAATAATAATAATAATAATAATAATAATAATAAAAACAACAACAATAATAATAATAATAATAATAATAATAATAATAATAATAATAATAATAATAATAATAATAATAATAATAATAATAATAATAATAATAATAAAAACAACAATAATAATAATAATAATAATAATAATAATAATAATAATACTAAGGACTATAGGAGATGGCAAAATATGTTTTATTTTGCATGAAAATGTGGCGTCATTCCTCAAGCCATTCGATATAAGAATTATTCAGAGTTTTAAAGTCCAACAACGAGAGTTGTCATGTCGAATTGTCTTATACTTTTTCTCTTGAAGAAATTTCAGAAAAGCTTGACATTTTAAAAGATTGTCAAAATAACAGAAACAATTAAAAGTTGTATGATAAATCGATGTTATCTGAGGCTTTCGAAGATCATATTCGCTATCTGATTGATATTAAATATTATATTCATGATTTTGCAGAATTAGCAGATCAGTGGCCATTGAAAGGATTTCTGTAACCATGTGAACTCCAGGACATTTAATGATATGATTTTTTTAATTGATCTTCTTCCGAGAAATTATTATTTTTATTGATATAAAACTTCTGGCAAGTCGCACATCACCAGCAAGGATGAATATGGAGCGGTTTTGCTATATAGAACAAGTAAAAGTGCCATATTCGGCTGTGCCGAATCTTATATACCCTTCACCAAAGTACGTCTGGCGTTACATATATTTTTAAGTGTCAATTTTGTTCTTTCTAAGTTATAAATTAGTTTTAGTTAAAAAAAAACGTCAGTTGCCTTTTTAATTACTTTTGTGATTAAAAAAAATTGAAATTTCCCACCCCTGGAAACAAAATGTTAATTTTTTTTAAAATAATTTCTTAACAATGCAAATATTCCTGATGTATTAAGCGGTTTTATTTAAGAAAAACTTGAAAATTTTAAAAATTTTAGTTGCTACATGTACCACAAAATACTGAAAATGTGCCAAAAAACATTACTGATTTCCCATCTCTGGAAAAAATGGTTTTTTTAAAGTTTTTAATAGACAATTGAGGCTTCCAAAAGCATGAAGGAGGTGCAGTTTAGAAACAAACCAAAATATAATTGGTTTTTGGTATTAATTTTGTATCGAGAAAAAGGAGTACGCCTCCCAGCTCTGGAACCGTATTTCGCATTTTTCTATTTAAGGTCATTTCCAATGAATTAGTCCAAGAACGAAGTCTGTAACTCTTCTGGGAACTTGGGAAAACCGATTTCGCGTAGAGACAGACGAACAGACGGACAGACGGACATCGCTCAATCGTCATTGCTATTCATGAGAATCCAGAATATATATACTTTATGGGCTCCCATATTACTATCGAAGAATTTACACACGGAATGACAAACCTCTTCGCTTTTTTGTGAAGGATATAAATATATGAAAATGTGGTGCACAATATTCTTCCTTAATGCAAATAATTTATCGACGTGCTGTATCTAAAAGATCTTTTTCTTGCAGCAATAAAAAAAATTACTTCACCAACAATAAAAAACTAGATTCTAGAGGCATCATTTGGACAGTTTGGCACACATATTGAACGCTTGAGAAGACCACCTGCTGACAGGAAACTCATTGAAGTTTTCTCCCAAACACAATCACGTCTATTCGCTTGGAATGTGTTAAAATGCCAGCAGAAGCCCTCATGCACTCGAATGAAAGTTGTTTATTTATGCATTTCAGACTAATTGTTTCCAGCGTAAAGTTTAACCGCCGATATAATTGACAAGGAAATTATAATTCTTTTTTCAAATTTTTTTTATATTTTTAAATTGTTTATAGAAAACACAAAACGCCGATAATTGAATGTTATAAATCATTTATTAATCCTTATTAGCCCCGATGTTGCAACAATGGCCAATAAACCATTTTCAACATTTCGGCTCAACAATGGCGAGCGCCTGCAAGTATGCAAATTATTTGCAATTTTACAAGAAGTGATCAAACGACTCGTGTGTTTCCTTTAATTGTTTCAAGTGTTTTCTTGATTGTTCCACATTTTTTTTAGTCGCTGTTTTATTTGTTGTTGTTGTTGTTGTAATTCATTTTAAAATATTTTATTATTCTTTTATCTTATCGTTATTTATATTTATTCATATAAAATATGTATATAAAATTTGTTGTTTTTGCTGTTCTCGTTGTTGGTGCCTCTTGACTTTGTTTTTGCATAGATTGTCCACTTAAGATTAAGAGCATTTACTTGACTTATATTCTCGTCGTGTATGTGTATACCAGGCCAGCACATGGTCTGTATGTTTGTGTGGTTGGTTATAAATTCATACACATTAAGAATATGGAGGGCATGAATAATTTATGTACTTTTCATATGATTTTAATTGTTTGCAATGGCAGCGTTTCATACAGCACCACTACAGGCACACACACAAACACACACACACATGCACACACGCCTGGCTTAAGCAAATACATCCACATCCATGCAGACTTGTTCATTCTACAATCAATATGTGGCCATTTTTTGTTTGCTTTCAGTTTTAGTTTTTGTTTGAATTTGCATCTACACTGTCTGCCTTAAATTCTGTCCATGTCAAGTTGGTCCGTTGCAAGAACAAAAATATGAAAAAAAGGTGACCACTAACTCTGCACAACATTCTTCGTTGCAAGTATGAATTTATGCAAAAAAGAGTTCCCTCCATGTTTGTAATAAGTGGAAGAAGAAAAAAAGGAAAAACAAACAACAACAAGAGAAATAATATTACAACAAAAACAACTTAAAAGTACAAAAGACTTCATAACAGATTTTTGAAAACCAAACAACTCGAATGTCCGATAACGAAAGACTTAATGAACACCCTATTGGGGGATTTGCATAAACGCATAAATACTGCGACTTGCTGAGCGTAACTCTGTTCTTATTATGCTGAATAGAGAGACTAAAAGAGTTCAGGAAAAGCGGATCTGGTGGCTTTAAATAAAAATAATTATTAAATATAATAATTTTAAAAAATAAAGGGTGATTTCTTAAAGAGGTATAAAGTCAAGTGAATGACTTGAACCAGAGCAACGTGGACAAACGTTGAAATTTTGAATTAAAATAATTGTTTTATTCATTAAACTCGTCCATTTAAAATGTTATTTTCCCATGAAGCCCATTTCTGGTTGAATGCGCACGTAAATAAGCAGAATTGTCGCATTTGGAGTGATTAGAATCCACAAGCTTTCCTGCAAATACCTTCAAATCCACAGAAAATTGCTGTTTGTTGCGCTATAGGAGCTGACGGAGTTATTGGCCCATAAACGATGATGGTCAGAATGTCACTGTCAATGGTGGAGGGTGAAGGAACATAATTCGAAATTGTTTCCCACCTCAGTTACGTGACATTAATCTTTTTTATATGCGGTTGCATCAGCACGAAGTCTTAAGCCACAGAGCGGGCGCTACAATTGATTTACTCAAAGAAACTTTTGATGAAAAAATAATTTCACATAGTGGCCCGATTGATTGGCCACTAAGATCATAAGGCTTAACCCGAATGGACTATTTTCCCTGGGAATATATTCAGTCACTTGCCTGCGTTGATAAACTACTAACAATCGAATACCTGGAACTCGACATTCGAAGAGTTACCGGCGAAATACGGCCGCAAGTGCTGCAAAAAGTTCCACATTGTGCCTTCTACGCGCCAGCCATGGAGGCCACACATTTTAAATATTAATTTCTTAAAATTTTCCCTCAAATAAAGCCCGTTTCATTGTGCTACTCCATAAAAAACAGCCACTATAAAACAAATACTAACAAGTTAAAGTGCTATATTCGGCTGTGCCGAATCTTATATGCCCTTCACCAACGTACGCCTGGCGTTACATATATTTTTAAGTATCAATTTCGTTTTTCCTGAATTAAAAAATATAAAAATACTGTTAAATAGTAAGAAAAAAGATGTTAGTTGTCTTTTTTGTTAATATTATGTATAACAAATTTTAAAATTTTCCATCCCTGGAAACGATTTTTTTCTTTTTTTTATCAATGCAACCCTTAATGAGGTACGATATAGTTTTATTTAAGAATAACATAAAATTTTTAACCAATTTGGTCACTTTTAGGACTACAAAATATTGCAGTTATCCAACCCTGGAATCAAAATTTTGATTTTTTTTAAATTTTGATACCAATTTCGTTCTGAGCTATAAAATAGTTTCAGTTAACAAAAAACAAAAAAAAACACTCAGTTGCCTTTTTGGTTGCTTTTAGGAATGGAAAAAACAATCAATTTCCCACTCCTGGAAATTTTATTTCAATTTTTTCTTATCAATTCAAATTTTCATGATGTATAAAGCAGTTTTATTTAAAAAAAACTAAAATTTTTTTAACATTTTAGTTATCACATGTACCACAATATACTGTATGTGCGAAAAAAAATTTTTAATTTCCCATACCTGGAAATTTTTTTTTTTTTTAATTTTAACTTTTGATAGACAATTGAGGCTTCCCGAAGCATGAAATAGGTTCAATTTACAAACAAACAAAAAAATAATTGGTTTTTGGTAATAATTTTGCGTCGAGAAATAGGTGTACGCTTTCCAGCTCTGGAACCATATTTCGGATTTTTCTGAATACCACTCTATTTAAGTTCGTTTCCAATCCATCAGTCCAAGAACGAAGTCTCTAGCTCTTCTGGGTGGTTGAAAACCCGATTTCACGTACAGAAAAACGGACAGACAAACGGACATCGCCCAATCGTCCTCGCTATTCATGAGAATCCAGAATATATATATACTTTATGGGGTCCCATATCAATATCGAAGAAATTATACATGGACTGATAAATCCTTCGCTTTTTTGTGAAGGTTATAAAAAATTTGTTTTTAAAGAATTCTTGGATATGAGCCTGATTTTGAATATCCAGTTTAAATATATTTTTCCTATAAAATATTGAGGGGGATTTTAAAAAGCTACGACGATTGACTTTATTTAATTCATTTTAACTTCTTCAAAAGCCATTATTTTATACGATTTCTTGGGGTGAAGGGAAATTTTAATACAACCGAGGGGTCCCATATAACTGAAGGGCTTCGAGATTCTTAGACTATTTTTGTTATGAATTTTCTTAAAATCCACTTTTAATATTTTGTAGGAAAGTCTTGGGGGAATTGAAAATGGAAGAGTAGGATGAAAATTACATCAGAAATTTCAATGCAATTCAAATACAAATTTCCATCGATATCGAATGGCGTCATTTGGCTTCTCTGGTAAAAAAATTTCTCGACACTATATCAAATCGTATTTAATTTCATCAGCTATATAATTTTTTTCATGGTATTAAAATGGAATTATTTCCCAATATTTCTTGTTTCTGCATCTTCTGAAAAACCATCATATGGAAACTATTCCGTTTCCGAAAGGAGCTGGACTCTGCGGCCTGACTGCGTGTTAATGAAAATGTCATCAGTTTTAATTTTGAAAATGATATCTTCCAACTCGTGTTTTATATATATTCTAATCAAGTAAAGAAGAAAATGTCAAATAACTGATTTCTTGTTTCCACATCTTCTGAAAAACCATCATACGGAAACTATTCCCTTTCCGAGAGCAACTGGACTCTGCGGCCTGGCTGAGTGCTGCTGAAAATGTCCTCCGATTGAAATCTTTTAAGGCAGTTTCCCTCGAAAATTATCTCTTCCGACTTGTGTTTTATATATTTTCGAAAAATCCATCGTAAATTCTTAACAAGTAAAAAAGAAACTGTCAAATAACTTTAAAGTTCCTGCTACTTTCTACCATTTTAATAGCCTTTTGAAAAAGAAAAAAGAGAAAAAAAAACACAAAAACAACTTTCCTAAGCCGTTGACTGCAAAGTGTGACTGTCGTTTAATCTGTACTTTACAAAATGAATAATTTTATGTATTTGACCAACTAAGCATGTGGTCTAAACGGTTGGGCCATCCCAAGCAAATGGTGTGTGTCCCTTTTCTTTGGCTTCTATAATAAAGTGTGGCGCTTATGGAAATTAATATGAAATTTACAAAGTTGTTGAAAGTGGTCGCCATCATCAACTTTATCATGAAACGGCCAAACAGTCATTTTATAAACGATACTCCCAGTGGTAGTAGTTCTGGCGATGGCACAGCAGTGAGTGTTTGTTGTTGGCCAGTTACTTGGCTGATGTTGAAAATATGTACTACACAACTCCTGGTAGTTTTAAAATTATAAGCACATACTTTTTTATGCATATGAAAAATAAATAAAAACAATAAGTAGAGGAAAAACATATTCATACCAAAATAGTCATAAACATTTTGTAAAATTTTTTTTCCTTTTGTTTTTTTGTTAATATTATTTGTTGGTTGTTTTTTGTTGGGACTCAGCATAATAAATTCATTTGGCAGGCATTTGCTGCTGCTACTTGTGTGTGTGTGTGTGAGTGTAAAATGCTGAGAATGTGGCAAAAAGATCGTGGTGGGTTATTGTTGCTGGTTGGTAAGTTTATGCAAAATTGAAGGATGTAAAAAAGTTTGCCAGAGGGGTCTGTTTACGGAGTAGTTCTTTTTTCAACTTCTTTTTTTTTTTTTTTTTGTTATGAAGTTGTTACAACTACTGAGATTTATTTAGAAGGGAAGTTATTGTGGATTTATATTGGGAATCTTTAATTATTTCTTTCATTGAATTGATGGAGTCGTTGTCATTGTGTAGTCGTTTTCTTTTTCCATGTCGATGGGAAATTAATAAATTTCCCTTCTTCTTTAGTAGCAAGAAAATAGCATAGAACCAGGCCCACACCGAAAAAGATCAAGAATATATGGCTTTTCCTTTCTTTTACCGTCTGCATGATAAAAAGAAAACAGTCGCGAAATGTTACCGATCGTCAAAGTATCAGCAGGGATATCATTCATAGAATTCGATTAAGGTGTTTTCCTACCCCCCCCCCCCCCCCCCCCCACTACAGGTCTCTTTAGCTCTGGATAGAATTTTATTGAATTTCATTCTTTCATTTCAGCTAAATAATTAACAGAGTTGTTGTGCCTGTTTATTTGTGTTGCTCATAAATTTGCTTAATTGAGGGGAAATAATCATAAAACAATCCGTTTGCAACATTCATTTCACAAAAGTTCTGGTCGTTTAAACTTTTCTTAACACATATTTTACTTGAACAATTTTCTTCTTTTTATTTCTTTTCTTTTTGCATAAAATTTAAATTTAAATTTAGTGTTGTTTGAACTCGTGCAACAACAAGTGCAGGACTTGATTGTGTTTGTGTAATTGTATCGTTCGAATTTATGTATCTGCATCCGTACGATTATGTTTTGTTACAATTAAATTGAAAAATGCTACAGTTTTTCCTCTCTCTCTCTCTCTCTCTCTCTCTCTCTGCTTTCTTTCCTCAAGTCTTTAGTTGGAAATTTATGTTGTTAACAAAAGATATATTTGTAATATCGATATACAAATTAAAAGAAAATATGTATCTTTTAAATATCTCTATTCGAATTCAAATATTTATGGCCGCATATTTTCGTTATGAAGAAATTTATTTGTGAAGAGGGTTCTGCTTTTCTTTGTTCAATAAAAAAGAATGGGGATCTATTTCATTTCATTTATTTTCATTTTTTTTTTCCTTTTTAAATAATTATTTCTTAACATAAATTTTTTATTGAATTGGTTTTAGCTTTTTAGCGGATGTTTAATAAATTTCGTGTTAGTTAATTTATTAAATGTTAATGACGTGTTGTTGTTTGTATAGGAAGTGACTTTTCGAAATAATTGTGGAGGTAAAAAGTAATTAACAACAAGTAAAAGTGTTATAGTCGCCTAAGCCGAATCTTATATACCCTTCACCAACGTACAAATATTTTTAAGTACCAACTTTGTTCTTCTTAAGTTATAAAATTGTTTTAGTTAAAGGCCTACATCTTTAATTAAGGGGCAACAGATCAAGCCAAAAATTGTTAACACAAACGGTGAGTATTTTAGCCAACACGTTTGCCAAACGAACTTCAACTAAAATCTGCTGTTTTCAATTTATGAAATATTTCTTTAACAACCAGAACCAAATGAACTCTGATGTCCTTTTGTGCCCAATTTTTTATTATTATTCTCATGATTTTGTTTTACTGAATTTAATTTATTATTTTATTTCAATACATTTTCATTTTATTGTTGTGTAAATTGGCTTTTGTTACAATATTTTCTTACGATAGAAACGGATGCCGGCCAATCTTTTTCGCTGCTATAAATTTTTAATCAAAAAAAATTTATTCATTATTCGTGAAATGAACTTTTTCGAAAACGTCCGATATAAAATGGAAAATTTGCTTATTAGCAGCAGATTCTTATCCTGAAAATGAATTTTGAATTGTTTTTCTTTAGTTTTCTTCATTTTTTTCGCAGTCTGATGACTGCATTCAGCAGATATGCAATCGAATAAAATATATAAATAATTTTATATCAGAAAAACTATTTCGATAATAATATTCTATAATAATTTAGCATAAACAGAAGGTGGCCGCTGATGCTTTTTTATACCCTTCACAAAGAAGTGAAAAGGTTTGTCATTCCGTGTGCAATTTCTTCGATATTAATACGGGACCCCAGAAAGTATCTGGGTTCTCATGAATAACGATGGCGAGTGAGCGATGTCCGTCTGTCTGCCTCTCCGTCTGTCTGTACGTGAAAACGGTTTTCCCAAGCCCCCCAGAAGAGCTAGAGTCTTGGTTCTGGGACAGATGGATTGGAAATGAATTTAAATAGAGTGTTATTGAAAAATTTGAAATACGGTTTCAGAGCTGGGAAGCTTACACCTATTTCTCGACTCAAAACTAATACCAAAAACCAATTATTTTTTGTTTGTTTGTAAATTTAATCTATTCCATGCTTTGGGAAGCCTCAACTGTTTTTTAAAAATTAAAAAAATAAAAACTATTTTTCCAGGGATGGGGTACTCAAAGTTTTTTTTGCACATTCAGTATTTTGTAGAACATGTTATAAATAAAATGTTTAAAAATTTCAAGTTTTTCTTAAATAAAACCGCTTTATATAATGCAGATTTGCATCGGTATAAAAATTTTAAAAATTAAAATTTTGTTTACAGGGGTAGGAAAATTAAATTTTTTGTATACAGAAACCTAACTAAAACTGCAACTGAAAAAAGAAGGAAGGAAGAGCAAATTTGGTATCAAATATTTAAAAAAAATCGAAATTTGGAATCCAGGGTTGGACAAGTGCATATTTTTTGGTACATGAAACTGACCGAAATGGTTAAAAATTTTCAATTTTTCCTTAATAAAACTACTTTATAATAAAAACAAAGAAAAAAATTAATATTTCACTCCAGGGTTGGGAAATTGAAGGTTTTTTGATACATACAATATATTGTGGTACATGAAAGTGACAAAAATGGTTACAAATGTTAAGTTTTTCTTAAATAAAAATACTTTAGACCTTATGACGAGTTGCATTGGTAAAAAAAAAATTAAGGAATCAAAAAAATTTTAATTTAATTTCCAGGGGTGAGAAATTGATAAATTTTTCATTTATAAAAGTAACCAAAAAGGCAACTGACGTTGTTTTTTTATTTTGCTAACTAAAACTAGCTTGGGAAGAACGAAATCGTAATCAAAAATAAAAAAAAAAATTAAGTTTTGAATCCAGGGTTGGACAAGTGCAATATTTTATGGTACCTGAAAGTGACGAAAATGGTTAATATTATTAAATTTTTCTTAAATAAAACTACTTTATATCTCATGAAGAGTTGCATTGGTAATAAAAGCAAAAATATTTCAATTGCACTTCCAGGGTTGGGAAATTGAAAATTTTTTTGGTGTACACAATATATCGTAGTACATTAAAGTGACCAAAATCGTTACAATTTTTAAATTTTTCATTAAGAGTTTCGTTGGTAAAAAACAAAGAAAAAATTAATATATAAAATTTACTTTCCAGGATTACTTTCCTTTTATAACTTATAGGAAGAGCAAAATTGGTACTCAAAAATATATGTAACCCCAGAATATATCACTTATACTTTTTAGTTTTTGTTTGCCATTATCCCATTATATCATCAGAATCATGACGTCGGAAGGTAATCAATTCTATGCTATTATATTTGGCTTGTGGATAACATTCGAAATTATATAAAAACAAACACTTCGTGCAATAAAGCCATCAAAATTAGGCTTCACGGTTTATATTTTTCGAGGCGTTGTTAAAGCGTCACTCTATTCCTGTTGCAATTAGTAACCAATAAAAGAGTGTTGCCAACTTAAAGTTGTATACGTATTTCAAAAACAAATTTCGAGTAAGAAACAATGTATATATATATATATATATATATATATATATATATATATATATAGCAATACTATATAATAAAAAATAAAAGTTCTAAATTCGGCAGTGCCGACTCTTATATACCCTTCAACCATGTACGTCGTTACAAATATTTTATGGTTACTTTTACGTGTAAAATATATTTAAATTTCCCATCCCTGAAAGCGAAGTTTATTGTTTTTATTATCAATACAACTCTTCATGAGGTCTAAGTTATTTATATTGAAGAAAAATTTAAGCATTTGTAAGCATTTTGGCTAGTTTCATGTACTATAATATATATTACACTTGTCCAACCCTGGATTTGAAATTTTTAGCTTTTTTAAATATTTGATACCAAATTTATTTTTCCTAAACTATAATATAGTTTCAGTTGACAAAAAAAAAACACTTCAGTTGCATTTTTTGTTACGTTTATGAATAAAAAAATTTTTGATATTCCAACCCTGAAAGGGAAATTTGAATTTTACAATTTTTTTAATCAATGCAAATCTTTAGGATCTATAAAACGGTTTTATTTAAGAAAATTTTAATATTCTTAAACATTTTGGTTATTACATGTACCACAAAATACTAAATGTGCCAAAATAAACTTTTACTTTTCCATCCCTGGAAATTTTTTTCATTTCTTTAGCTTTTAACAGACAATTGAGGCTTCCCAAAGCATGAAATAGGTTCAATTAACCAACAAACAAAGAAATAATTGGTTTCTGGTATTAATTTTGCGTCGAGAAATAGGTGCAAGCTTCCCAGCTCTGGAATGGTATTTGGGATTTTTTATATATATATATATAATATATACTACCCTATTTAAGTTCATTTCCAATCCATCAGTTCAAGAACCAAGTGTCTAGCTCTTCTGGGGGCTTGGGAAAACCGATTTCACGTACAGACAGAAGGGCAGACTGTCACGGCTCAATCGTCATCGCTATTCATAAGAATCCAGAACATATATATATATATATATATATATATATATATTTTTTTTTTTTTTTTTATAGGGTCTTATGTTAATATCGAAGAACTTACACACAGAATAATAAAACCTTTCACTTTTTTGGGAAGGGTATAATAAAGTATTTTAAAGTCACGGTTTATATTTTTCGCAAAGAAATGGTCGGGGGGCAAGAGATTTGAAGAGGTCATAACATCTTTTCTGTGGGCCGTGAGAAATCCATTAGAATATTTGAAATTAATTAAACAAAACGCCGGACTAAATCTACTGATTTAAGATTTTTCTTACATAATTTTATGGGTCAACGACATTTTTCAACTGGACTTAGCGCAGCAGAGATTGAAGTCAATTGGAAATAGTGTTTAGATTAATACGGAACCGTCCATAGATGCAGGCTATTTTCTATTGACACTTTTTATATGTTATGAGGCATTGCTGACATGCGAAATGTGCACCATTTCAACCGGGTTTTAAACCAGGTGTCTGATGGCTAAATGTCATCACAACCGGATCTTTTCTGGTGGTTACTGTCAACTGTTCTGCATTATAAGACTCGTTTATCTAATTCCATATTTAATGTACTTTAAATGTTCTTATATGTTTTCATTAAGTAACTCAGAAAGTCATTTTAATTCACTTGAATTCCTTTGCAACCATCCGTTATTAAGAATTCATATAATTTATTACATCGTGGCTATATATATTCTGAACAACTGTTATGCTCTGGTCACTCTTGTAACAAAGAAGTTGTTACAAAACCCATCGTGTTATTATTTTTGACATCAATTTTTCAAAACTTGAATAAATTCATAAAGAAAAATATATACAGAAATAAATAACCACACCAAACGAGTGGCATGTTAAATCACAAAATATATAAATAAAATCAATAAAAAAAAAATAAATTAATAAATTAGTTTAAACTATAACACAACTCAGCCAACTATCAGCCACAACATACATTTTAGAGACAATTATTCCAACTTATACCGAGAAATAAATCAATAAATTACTTATGAAACAGATCGGCATCAAAACACAATATGCAATTTCGTGAGCCAGAAACTATAAAATAATAATATTCTCGTGTACCAAACACAAATCAAACTAAAAAAAAAAAAAAAAGAAACAAGAGAAAAAGCCACTCAAGCACCAGCCTGTTAGCAGCCAGCCAGCCAGCCAAACAAGAACCCCACTGAAACCCACTGCGACTATTACGATTTCTTAAATTGAAATAAATTTATTATTTACACAAACACTCAGTTATTCACATTAACTTGATAATATGCAACAAAATAATCATTTATTCATAATCTATACATCCATCCCTCCATCCATCTATTCATGCATACATCATCTATCAATTGAGTCCAAAGTTGGCTGTTCCACAACACGATCCCAAGTATTCATATATTCATTTTCAAAACTTTATCATAAATTAAATGTTGGATCCAAGGATGTAATAGATTTGGCGAAAACGCTGGCACAAACAGTCAGTCATACGTCACCAATAAATAATTAAGATAAAACACTTTTTTATGAATTGGAAAAATGATATCAAAATAAGGAAAGGATGGGTGGGTGGTTTACGTCACAATATTTCCCGAATATTAAAATTTAATTTGTAGTTGTTGTTGCCAACATTGATGGCAAATATATAAAATAAATAAATACATTTTAAGGGATAGATTTTGAAAAATACATGCCACACGTTGCGAATCTTGAATCTTTTATTTTCGTGCTGATTCTTTTTCCCCAAAATCTTATTAAGAAATTCAAATTGATCAGTTGAGGGGTTTTCGCTAGTTCCCATGCGCATTTCACTGGGGCTAATGCAGATCCTCAAGGAACCTTTACCCAACATTTGTCAGAATAACTAAAGATATTTATTTCAAACTTTCACTTTAATAAGTGAGAAGCTTAAAAACTATCTATGCGACAAATGGGGACTTTTTGAAAAGTGCAAGATCGTGACTATATGGGTTCGACTATACTATCCAAATGTAGTGAAACCCTATACTCAGTTTGGTCAAATTGGCGACCGATTCTTTTTATGGGCCTGCAAAGTTTTCCAATATTGGCATGATGCCCAAAAACAGGTGTTATAAGTTTTTGCCAAATAACTAATCAGCACATAAAAATATCGCTCAACTATGTTCGGAAAAAATTTAGCCAAGAGTACGCTGAATATTTCTTGCTAAAATTTTATGACAGAAATGTATTTTATCTCAGAGATTTTTTAAAAAAAGTTATAGAACAAAAATTTTTTTTCGGTTTTTCGATCAAAACTTTTAGGAAATCCCGATTTTTCATTTACAATATTTAAGAAAACTGTAGCCATGGTAAAGTTGAACAAATTTTGTGAACATACTAATATAATCTGAACGTGTCTAGATACCAAAAACAGGTCATAAAGACTACCTTATGACTAAAAAATTTAAATTTTGAACTCACTGTTGCATAGTGTCACCAGTTGTTTGAAATAATGCAGATATTACGTTTATCCAAAAAATAAAAACTATTGTTCTACAATTTGTAAGTCCCAGTATTTTCTTTAATATGTTATAAAAATCATGTTTGTGTGAGGGATAGTTTTTGAGTTACTGGGAAAACAAACTGAATGACTTCGGCGGTATTATGAAATTTTTGATGTGACACAATTTTGGCAAAATATTTCTTGATTTTTCAGCCGTTGGGATAAATAACAAACCAAACGAGAGGCAGTTTGTGATAAAATTTCCTATAAATCAAAAGGATCGTGTTCAATTTCTTGGAATTTCCCAATATCATACTGAAAAACTCCCATATTCTCCTCAATTATTAACGAAATTTTCTTTTTCCTTTCATTACAGTTCAGAAGCAGGACTTCCCACTGCTATGGATCCCGCAGCAAAGTCTTAATGCAGCGAAATTCCATAATTGAAACATGTGCTCCATATTTAGCAATCGCGTCAACTATCGCGGTACACCAAATAGTAACTCTCCTGGCAGTCCGAGCACATTAACCAAAGATTTGGAAGCGGATAACAACAATAATGACAATGACAGCAACATAATGTCCAGGAAAACGGAAAGTCCACAGGAATTTCGGGAAAGCAACAGCAAATCGCCAATAGAACAGCACGATAACAACAATACGGCAGGAGAGCAGCCAAACGATAACGAAGAAGCCGAGGGAACAGAGGAAAAAGACAACGAGGAAACCGAAGAGGATGAAGCCAAGAAGAGAACACTTAAAGAAGAAGCTTTGGATTTGTCAGTGCTGCCGAATGGACTGGCAGCAAAAGGTCACGTATCGTTGGAGACTTTGCAACACACCAAAGTGGCTGTGGCACAATTTGCCGCTTCAGCCTTAGCCCAGGCACCCTATTTCGGTGAGAGCGCCAGTGATTTGACAACAATTTTAAATGTGCAACGGCAGCATTTAATGCAGTTGCAGTTCATACAGCATTTACAAAGTCAATTGAAGAGAAGAGATCATGTTAGAGCACTCACTGAAGAGGATGAGGGCCCAGAAGAGGAAGAAGACGAAGAAGAGGAGGAACGGGAACGGGAACGGGAAGAGATTATGGAGGAAGCCGAGGAAGTAGATGAAGAAGAGGCCATGAATGCCAGTTTTCTACAACAACAACAACAACACGAATTAGATCTAAGTCAAAGAAAGTTAGCGGTTAGCAAAAATGTAGAAGAGGCCAAGAAAAATGATTTAGAAACTGATAAATTTTTAAGAGAAGAGAAATCAAAGACTGACCAGAATGTTCTAAGCAAAAGCCCAAAAGAGCCCGAGGACAAAGTGCAATCCCCCAACTATCAGCCCCTGCTAAGCGGCATTAGTTCATCATTAGCTTCGTCGATTATAACCAATCACGACCCCATACCCCCGCCTCACGAACCCAACTGCTTGGAAATGTTGCAAAGACGGACCGAAGAAGTCCTAGACTCAGCCTCGCAAAGTTTACATGCCTCACAAATGCAAGACGAATACGAGTACATACAAAAGGATGGCCAGGGCAGAGGGGAGATATTCAAGCATCGTTGTAAATATTGTGGCAAAATATTTGGTTCCTTTTCAGCCCTGCAAATACATTTGCGCTCACATACAGGCGAACGACCGTTTGTTTGCAATGTTTGCGGCAGCAAATTCACCACAAAAGGCAACCTGAAGGTGCACTATCAACGACATACGCAAATATACCCGCCCATTTTAATGCCACCGGGGGTAGGACCACCCTTAGACATGCCGCCCTCGATGAGAGAACCATTAACTTCACAATCCCAACATCAGCATCATATGCCACCTCAACCTCCACCCCCACCACCACCCCTACCACCAACTCCCTCCTCCTCAGCTGCAGCTATAAACAGCTTAAGTAACATGTCCTTGAGACTACCCTTTAACGAAAAGCCTTTAACACGAGAAGTAGCCGAAGACAATGAAATTCCTGTGAATACCAAAGAATGTGACATTAGCATAGAGGACACTGAAAAGTTGCCCAGCCCAGATGATGTGAAATCTTTAGAAGAGCATCCCGAGGATTTGCGCAAGTCCACAAAAGAAGAATCTCCCAAACCGAAACCATTAGTTAGAGTTAAGACCCCACAAGCTTTAATGGAACTTGCAGCCGAAATGCCCAGTGAAAAGCCGGAGAGACCAGCCTTGTCACTAACCCCTAAGCGCGCCAACCCGCAAAGAAAACGCAACTCTACGGCTGGTACACCACCACAGGAGCTACGAAAGATTAGCATGGAAAATGATATACCTGAACATCATTTATCGAAACTGTACCGAAGATCATCTCTCAGTCGTAACAGCAGTCTGGAACATTTATCGGGAGACTTCTGCCAGGTTGAGCAATTCGTAGACAAATCATGGGAAGACCTCATCGAAATAGACACAACGTCAGAGACGTCGAAACTCCAGCAACTGGTGGACAACATAGAGAACAAACTAACCGATCCCAATCAGTGTATATTCTGTCAAAAGGTCATGTCTTGCCGCAGTTCACTGCAAATGCATATTCGAACCCACACCGGCGAGAGGCCTTTCAGATGTAAAATCTGTGGCCGGGCCTTTGCAACGAAGGGCAATTTAAAGGCCCACATGAGTATTCACAAAATCAAGCCTCCCATGCGTTCGCAATTCAAATGCCCAGTGTGCCATCAAAAGTTCTCCAACGGCATCATACTGCAACAGCACATACGCATACACACCATAGACGATGGATCGGGTGGTTGCGGCTCCCAGATGGCTGGTCAATCCAGTGAAATGGCCGCTGCCATAGCAGAACACAATAGCAGAATGCGCGCCCACATGGAAGCGGCAATACTGGAAGATCAGAATTCCAATAAGTCTTTGGGAGCTTCAGAAAATTTCGATTTTTCCACAACATCCGAATATTCAGGACAACGATCTGAATCTTCACAAGGCGATTTCGATGAATACATGACCATGGAGAGCACCGATGACTCCAGAGAAAACTCATCTTCTGTTACGCCTTTGGACAAACGAATATCAGATGATGGCGATGAGAAGTTGGAACAAGATTCCGAACGATCCGATTCTGTTACACAGGCCATAGATCTGACATCACGTACCGACCCCCATACACACACACACAAGGCTTTGGAGCATTTGCCCCATTTAATGGGCGTGCCACATAATCTTTGGTTAATGGCAGCTGCCAGAGAGGAGATACAAAATCTAGGAAATCAAGGCAAATTTCCATTGTTACCCTTCGGACCTCTGGGATTTATGGGTGAGTATTGAGAATGAACAGGAAATTTATTTTGTCGCAATTCAAATCTGATTAGTGTTTAGTATTTATCAAGAGCGTTGCTGTTTGTTTTTTATTTTAATTTAATTTTTTTTTGTTTTTTTTTTTTTGAAGAGCTGAAATGCGGCAGAAGCTGTAAAAGCATGTGTGAATAAACGCAATTTATTCCGGCATAAATTTCCGTCACTGTCACTGCCTGTTATTTAAAGCGTAATTTCTTCTCTTTAATCATGACAGTGCCTGCCTCAATACACTCGTTGTAGCCAGCACATGTGCCACCAACAGCAGTAGGAAAAAGTTTAAACACTTGAACGCCAAGAAACATTTACAGTAGCAGCGCTCTGCTCTGCTTTACTTCTCTTTTTTTTTTTGCTTCTCGAAAATGACAAAGTTTTTCCGTCTGTCACCTTTGACCCGAAAGTAACGGCAGCTACAGAAGAAAACAAGAAACTTAAGAAAAAAACAAAAACAATACACGACATAATTCAATTGGACCCAAGCAACAAAGAATTTCTGCTGTACATATTTACGATCTCGAATCCGCAATTTGAAATGAAATTTATTTATACCCGCCAGAATATCTTTAAATACACGTCAATATATCAGCAACTACATCAGGTACAGTGGCAAGCGATTGTAGCGCAGCAGTGCGATAATTAAAAATATTAAATCATTTTTATTTTATAAACTTATTCGACCTTATGTTTTATTAATTTATTAGGTTTATTTTTTATGTCTTTTCTCCAATATGTCGCTACTTCTTTGTGTAGCTTCTTCAGGGATATCCCTGAATATTGGAATAAAGAAATAATTTTTATATAAAAAATAATAGACCTTTTGCTCAAATAAACCTAATAAAATAAATAATTTTTTAATTCAGGGCACATTCCCTTTTCCACGTGCTTTAATAATATTTTCTGTTAATTTCACAAACGTTGTTGGACGATTCTCGGCATTTGTGCTCTTCGCTAAGCCCCAAGCGAGTTCTAGAATATACATTTTAAGCTGCTGTTATGCTGTTCTTTGCCACGCACTGTCTCCCGGTTTGTTTAGATATCCCGGTTTGTTTAGAGATCTGGCCGTAAATTTAGTAGGCCACCAATTGGACCTGCCTGCATTGTAATTCCTTCTATTATATTGTAGGGCTGGTGACCCTGTTTTTAATTTACAAGATATTGAAAACGACAACTAAATTCCGATTTTTACTTCAGTCAGAATAATCCAAGTTAGAATTACCTCGCCAATCTCACAAGTTTACTGAGATTCACGATATATTAAATCAGCAGAGCGGCTCTCCAGGCCGGCACAGATGTCTAGTTCTCGTGCAAGATGTGGTCTGAACCATGCACAGATAACTTACGGAAGTGCTTGGGCTTATCGGCACCCTCAATATTTCCGCAGCTTCTCTTATTCCTCAAGCAACTGAGGAATTATCAGAAAGACAAACGTCCCAACCTTCACAGCTTTGAAGTTATAGCACTATGGTCCATAGCATCTGTTGATCCCGCAAGAGGTGAGACAAATTTCTACAATAGGATAGACCCAAGTCGGACAACTCTCTACTGCCCGATTTGTCTCCCAGAGAGTTTTGGCAACATATCACAGTCATCATGGTGATTGCCAAAGAGGACCCCATAGTCGAATATCCCGACACAGAATCATCTCATTGAGGAAGCAATGAAGTTTGCTCCAAGACAACACATGCGTGTGCATGGCCAATCGTGAAAGTCGTCATTACCCCATGAAGTTGCCAGCACATATACACAGACTTGAGGAAATGCAATTACTGGTGAACATCATCTGTTTACACTCCAGACGGGCATTTCGCCAGCGGAGATGCTGGACTCCATGGTAGCAAAATTAAGCATCACAAGCAAAATCAAATTAGCTTTTTTAATTTCTATGGACTCGGGCTCTTTGACTGAGCGTAGGCACGGTTCCGCCCGATTTTCTTATAATAGATTGAGCAGGACCGCCTACTTCTTCTAGTTTTCTCACATGCACACCCGTTGCTCTGCAATTTCAGAGTTTGTTTTGTAAAATTATCCACTGATTTGCACTGCAACGAGGTAAAGCTGTTGGCTGAAGACCGATCGATAGAATTTTTTTCAGTGAATTTTTTTGCTTCAGCTATCGACGAAGGAGGATACTGTAGTCTGATGTTTTAGCACATGACAGTGTTAATTGCTGTGGGTAAAGTAAAGCGACCAGTGTCAGGCCTTCATCGCCACATCAGTTTGAATTTTAATTGATTTCGGAATAAATTTTATTTTTCCTTTTAATTTCTTAAACACTTTTTTGAAGGCTGTAGCGGAAATAAAATAACTTCATATCGAACAAAGCTTGTTTGCAGCAGTCCTCGTGAATTTCAATGCCTGTAATTCTTTTGTAATTCTCAATTGGTTTGTAAGAGTTTGTGCATTCAGATGAGAGTTATTTTTTTATTATTTAAAAATTATGTTGAAGTCTACTGATGATTTTGTTTTAAATATTAAAACTAAATTTAAATCTGCCACCTCTAAAACCGTTTTTTGGCTTCCACCGATTCCTGCTAATATCCAATATTTCCAATATATCAATTGAGGACCCAAGTCCCCAACTTTTTGAGGCCTTTGAACAACCGATTTCACTTTAATGGGTTGCTTATTAATATTAAGGTAATAACACATGGAATGATATTTCTATTTATACAATTTTGCTCAAGAAGGTTATAAAAACCGGCTTAATTATTTCAATGACATCTTTGCATTTTTTTGACAAGTTTTCCTCTACTTGAGAACACAAATTTTAGCTTAACTGACTCCTCGCAGTAAGAAAAATATAAAACAAATAAAAAATGTTCACGTTATTCTTTTCCATTTAAATTAAAAAGAAAAAGTGCTCTTTACCTTATTTCGCCCACTGTACGCATGTGGAACATTTTGTGTTGTACAACAAAATTTGTTATACACTCGATATGAGTTACGCGATTTTTATTGTTTTAAATATAAAACAACAAGAAGAAAAAAAGAGGAAAATAAATAAATGAATTGTATTATTTTCAGCGCGTATAATAGATCATTGTTTTGACTTGATTTCTTAATACAATTGAGTGTTTAATTTTTTTTTACTTCTCACTCTAGGCGTCATTATGTCACAACATTTTATTTAACACAAAATTTATGTTCGATAAACCAACTGCAAGATTTCATTTCAAAGACATGAAGTAATTAAAGCAGCTTTTTTTTTTGTTGCTTTTGCAATTAAGATTTTGTTTTTTTTGCGCGTATATTTTATAAATGATTTGTTGTTTGTGTTTTTGTTCTTTGCAGGACTGCCACCTCAAGCCCACATCTGCCAGTTGTGCTTTAAGCTATTTCCGAGTCCCTCATTATTGGAGACACATTTTCAAAATGATCATGCCAAAGATGTCGCCCCTGATGTTGGGCCTGCAGCAGTGCCAACATCATTATCATCTTCGCCATCATCCTCTCTACCACTGGCCGCTACAATAGCGGCTAAAGTGGCCTCAAATGCTATTGACGGCAGCGCTTCAGATTCTACGAAAACGGAGAATTTTGATAAAAATTGTGATACAGTAGCAGCAGCGACAGCGGGAACAATACCATTTAATAGTAGTCATAACAACAATAAGGTAAGAGATGCTTATTTAATTATCATTAATTTTTTTAACTAGAAATTATTGAAATTAAAAAAATAACCAAGTAAAAGTGCTATTTTCGGCAGTGCCGAATCTTATATACCCTTCACTAACGTACGTCTAGTGTTCCATATATTTTTAGGTACAAATTTTTTTCTTCCTCAATTATAAAATAGTTGTTGTTAGCAAAAAAAAAAAAAATAAACAACGTCAGTGGCCTTTTTGGTTACTTTTATGAATGGAAAAAAAATCAATTTCCCACCTCTGGAAACGAAATTTAAATTTTAATAGTATATTTTAATGCAAATCTTCGTGATTAACTTTTTTTGTTATTAATTTTGCGTCGAGAAATAGGTGTAAGCTTCCCAGCTCTGGAGCCGGGAAGCTCCACTCTACAACTCTATTTAATTAATTTCCAATTGCACACGGAATGACAGTTTTTTGTGAAGGATATAAAAAACAATTCCCATATCAAAACTTGAAGTGGTTTCGCTACAAATAAGTTTCTCGTTTTGTTTTGATTCTAGACTGTAGGATTCGCAACATCTTTAGATCAGAGTAGCGTCTTAGTGAACTGCATGCCAAGATGTTATTTTCTAAACAACAAAATATAATTTCACAAATCAAAATACGCATTGACTCCACGTGCTAAAAATATTAACACGACCAATTGCCGCTGTTATTTAATAATTACAAAAAATTTTAATGTGCAAAGGAAATTGCGATCTGATTCCGATTCAAACATTAACGAATTGTCTACGTTGGCCTCCCACTCGCGCTGTCTCATCGCATTAAAAGCAGCGAATTCCTTTAAGACATTCAAGTAAAATTCCTGTGAAAAACCACAACACAACTTTGCCATTTCAGTTATGCCTAAAAGAAATTCACTATAATTAATAGATGTAGCGAGAAAATTAATACACACACACGCACACACACGTACACACACACACACACACGAGATGAAGAAGAAGAAGCGAGACAAAGTTAAAAGAGCTAAAAACGTCTTGTGCTTAATGATGGCACTTAATACGAATAATAATCCTACCAAATTTGGCAATAACATACATTGTCAGAGGAGAAACGGAAGCAGTTTAGAGGCCTGGTTGAAGGCCTTTTTTTTAAATATAAAAATATCTGAAGATGTTTTGTCTTTTCATAATAGTAAGTCCTCTTTAGAATTGTTGCAAAAACATGCATTCATTAGCGTTTAACCTTTTGAGAACCACGCAGTTTTAAAAAAGCTGACTCCAACGGCATTTTATGTAGGGTGTTTCTAATGAATGTATAACACTTTGAAATGAAACAAAACAAACATGATTTTTTCATTTTAATTAACATGATTTTTAATCTTCTGGGATTATATTTTAATTATGACTTGTAGCTCACGAGCGCCACAGCTCCCTCGTATGTAGTCTAATCTTGAGGTCTGATTGTGTAGCCGTATATCGGCAATGAAGTAGAGAATGTTGTCCTTTAAATGGACAACATTCAGAGTAGAGACTTCTTATGGTAGAGAAGACTTGTGACTTGTTATATCCTCAAAGAAAATAGTCTAGTAGCGTGCGATCGCTTGATCTTGGAGGCCAATTCATGGTTACCAAACCTTTCCTTCAATTATATATCAATTGTAACACGAGCTGAGTGACATGATGTGCCGTCTTGTTGAAACCAAAACTCCTGCACTTCACGATTGTTAAATTGATGAATGAAGAGTAAATTTATGGTTCTTTATAGCGGTCAAAATTGACCGACGTTCCATACAATTGAGGATTGTTATCACAGATTTTTCATTGACGTACCTATTCAAACTGGGCTTCATCGATAAGCAAAATTCGTTAACTGGGAACAAAATTTTATTTGTATTATTTAAAAAATAAATTTTCACAATTTGGAGACGCTGTTAAGGCGTCAGTCTATTCCTGTTGCAATTAGTAACCAAATAAAGTATGAATCACTGGACAGCTGACAAAATGCCCGCCAATTAAACAAGTGTTGTCAACTTACAAGTTGTATAAGTGTTTAAAAAACAGCTTTCGAATAAAAAATATATATATAAAACAACAATATATAATAAAATAAATAAAAGTGCTATATTCGGCTATGCCGAATCTTATATACCCTACACCAACATACGTCTGGCGTTACTAATATTTTAAAGAAGCAGTTTTATTCTTCTTAAGTTATAAAATAAATTTAGTTAGCAAAAAAAACAACGTCAGTTGCATTTTTGGGTACTTTTGTGAGCTTCCCACCCCTGGAAACAAAATTTTAACTCTTATTTTTTTTTTTTTGGAAATGCGACTCTTAATGAGGCATGAAATAGTTTTATTCAAGAAAAACTTAATAATTGTAACCATTTTGGTCACTTTTATGTACTACAAAATATTGCAGTTATCCAACCATGGAATCGAAATTTTGTATTTTCTAAATTTTTGATACCATTTAGTTTTTCCCGAATAAAAAAATTGTTTTAATTAGTAAAAAAATGACATTAGTTGCTTTTTGGTTACTTTTACGTATAACATATATTTAAATTTCCCATCCCTGAAAGCGAAGTTTATTGTTTCTATTATCAGTACAACTCTTCATGAGGTCTAAGTTATTTATATTGAAGAAAAATTTAAATTTGTATCTATTTTGGACAGTTTCATGTACTATAATATATATTACACTTGTCCAACCCTGGATTTGAAATTTTTAGATTTTTTTTAAAATATTTGATACCAAATTTGTTTTTTCCTAAATTATAATATAGTTTCAGTTGACAAAAAAAAAAACCACTTCAGTTGCATTTTTGGTTACGTTTATGTATAAAAAATATTTTGATGTTCCAACCCTGAAAGGGAAATTTTAATTTTACAATCTTTTTAAACAATGCAAATCTTCAGGATATATAAAGCAAGTTTTATTTAAGAAAATTTTTAAACACTTTAGTTGTTACATGTACCACAAAATACTAAATGTGCCAAAAAGAAGCTCAATATCCCATCCCTGGAAACAATTTTTTTATTCTTTTAGCTTTTAATAGACAATTAAGGCTTCCCAAAGAATGAATTGCGTTCAATTTACAAACAAACAAAAAAATAATTGGTTTTTGCTATTAATTTTGCGTCAAGAAATAGGTGCAAGCTTCCCAGCTCTGAGACCGTATTTCGGATTTTTCTGATACCACTGTATTTAAGTTCATTTCCAATCCATCAGTTCAAGAACCAAGTCTCTAGCTTATCTGGGGGCTTGGGAAAACCGATTTCACGTACAGACAGAAGGACAGACTGTCACGGCTCAATCGTCATCGCTATTCATAAGAATCCAGAACATATATATATATATATATATATATATATTTTTTTTTTTTTTTTATGGGGTCTTATATTAATATCGAAGAACTTACACACAGAATAATAAAACCTTTCACTTTTTTGGGAAGGGTATAATAAAGTATTTCAGTGTTGATCAGAAAATAATGCTGAAGCTGCTTAATGAAACTACAACCAGTTAAATGACATTTTATTTCAGAAACAATTCCTAAAATTTCTATTCCATTAAAAAAAAGTATTTAACTGAAATAAGAAAATCAGTCCATCTCTGTTCAAATCGCTTGGCAAATTTTATTTAATTAAAGTTTCGAAAAGGCCCGCAAATGGCAAACCTTTCATTTATATTTCACCGTCAAGCTTCCACACGGTGCATGTATATGTGTTTGTAAGTATGTACATGAATATCGGTATGTAAAATCATTTACTTTATATGTACGTCGTTAATGTGGCGGATATGAGTTTCTGGCTGCGAATGTAATTAATAATCTCATCATAATTTGCTATTGTAACAGCCTTATTTGTACGCTCCGAACACAAGTATGCGTTTGTATGCGTTTCTACGCGTTACTTAATGCCACATATTTTGTGGTTACGTCTTTATATTACAAAAAGATATTTCATTTCTGGAAGAAAACAAGATTTCCTTATACGGCCAGAAAGTGGTATGGACTCAGCTGCCATCACAGTTAGCAAAAAAGTTTTTTGAGAAGATGATGTCGACGCAGATGCTGGCTAATGAGTGACGATATTTTATAACTGAAAACGGTTTGTTGTGGCAGTTGTGTGAAAAAAATGTTATAAGAGAAACTACAATTCTATTACAACATATTAATTAATCCTTGACATTTAACGTTAAGTCCAGCAAGTGAATTACAATTATGGAGTCGAGATAAACGGTTGGTGTACGGAGTGTCATTTAAAGCGATTTAACATCGAGTTGTATTTCTGGAAAACATCGTAGATTTAAGCAGGGGAGCTCAGAAAATCCCGGATTAAGTCCTTCCGCTCTTACTTTCGCTTTTATTTCTAAATAATTTATTTTATTTTAAGGTCAGCAGTGCAGGCAAATAAAATACGTTTTATCTATTTGGTGTCTATTTTATTAATCATATTTTTTCTAAAATATTACAAACTTAATTATAAAAAAAAGTTTTTATTCTAGCCTACTTTAAAAATATTGTAACCGGTACCTACAACTACAAGTAAAGTAACCGACAACATCATAAACTACTACAGCAGTAAAAAATGCTGATATTTTAATACAACATTTTAGAGTATCGTCCTGAACACTGTGCAGTGTTTGCACGGTGTTTACGTTCCTGAAGAAAGTGTAACAATTTTTCACTTCTTTTTCTAGGCGCCAGTTTGTTGGAGTTTTGAAACAGAATTTATTTTTCCTAATGTCGGATTAACTTCTAATAAGTTCTTTATTTTCACAAGACAGAATTGCGCCATTTTGTATTAAAAAGTGCAAAAAATTTTGCATTATTTTCTAGATGAAAAGAACATAAAGTTTTACTTGTCTCTATTGTAATTTTTTGCTCATGACATTGAATTATAATAGCAAGAACTAAAAGTTATAAAAGAATAAAATCTCTTCATCAAAATTATATATATTTATATCTTAGATTAGATCGATTTCTCAGTTCCCTTGATATTATTAGAATATATTTTTAATTCATATATAATCGTGCTGTGAAATCATCAGTTTTGCAAAAGTTATTTTTTCTGGAATATCACAGCCCTGCAATTAAAGAAATTCCTCTGGCTGTTTTAATTAATGATTGCAAATTTGTTTGCTGACTATTATGAATATTTGTCATATTTTTGATTTACAATGACGCTGATCATCAGCATCAAACATCATCATCATCATCATCATCATCATCTTCTAAACATTTTTAATTTGATCCTCATCGTCATCATTATTTTGATGTTGCTGTACGAATATTGTCTGCATGTCTTCAAGATGTGTCTGCACACGTTGTCATCTTTGACTAATGACAATGTTTAGTTTATGATCTCTACTACAACACACTTGGAGTTATTCCAAAGATCTCTTTATTCTGCTTTATTTCGCGTCTAGCATTTAAACGGGCAAAAGCAAAACAACAAAATAAAACGACCTGTTAATAATCTGTATAAACGCTGTATTATCTCTATTCGCACAAGTATTTTCTATATCTGAAGTGAATTGTAGAAACAAAATTGAAATATTTAAATCATACAATTTGTTTGAAATGCTAAAGCAGCGAGACAAATAAAAATTATTTGTATTTTGAAATTCATTGTGTTTTGTTGCTTTACATTTCCACTAGTTACTGGTCATTAAATTGGAATTATGTTGGCTGTAAATTTACACAAAATTTAGCATATTAATAAAAATCTGTGTGTGTGTGTGTGTGTGTTTGTGCAACAGGCACATAAATTATGTTATGCTTTATGGCTAAAAAAATAAAGAAACGAATAGAAATATTTTCTTTGGAAATAGTACAGGGTGGGATGAAAGAAAATAGCTGGTACGGTGCGCATTGCGATGCAGTAAATTATTACGAAGACTGTGCACCACCATCTGCAGTTGCAACTGATCATCAGTTAAGCTTTAAAAGAGTTAAAATAGAGTAGCTGTTTCAAAATTAAAATATTTCAAACCAGGTTATTTTCATAAGTAATAACGATAACTTGGACTTGGTGCCTTAAAATAGATTTTAAATAAAAATTATATTTTTAAGTGATTTCTAAGTTAATACTTTTTATGAATGCGGCTGTAAACATTAAGGTTCTTAAAAAAAAATTTATGTCGTTTTCTTTTCTACAAAATAATGCAACATTTTTTACACTTTTTAATTGAAAATGGCAACATGATGTCATTTGAAGATAAATAATTAAAAAAAAAATTAATACGACACTCATTATAAAGTATTGAAAACTTTTTCTAACTGTCACTTTTTAGAAAATAAATGAAAAGATGTTACCTTTTTTCACAAAAGAACACGCTATGAGATACAGAAATAATTCAAAACTATATTTTTATAACCTCCACAAAAAAGTGAAAGGGTTTCGTCAGTCCTTGTGTAATTTCTTCGATAATAATATGGGACCCACAAAAAAAAAAAAAATATATATATACATATATATATATATATATATATATATATATATATCCTGGATTCTTATGAAAAGCGATGACGCCTGAGCGATGTCCGTCTGTCCTTTTGTCCATCTGGCTGTAAGTGAAATCGGTTTTCCCAAGCCCCAGAAGAGCTAAAGACTTCGTTCTTAAACTGATGGATTGGAAATTAACTTAAATAGAGTTGTAATGAAATTCAGAAATACGGCTCCAGAGCTGGGAAGCCTACAGCTAATTCTCGACGCAAAATTAATACCAAAATCCAATTATATTTTTGTTTGTTTAAAAATAAAATTTTTTCATGCTTTGGGAGGCCTGAATTGTCTATAAAAACTATATATATATATATATAATTTTTTCCAGGGATGGGAAATTAAAAGTTTTTTTTTGGCATTTTCAGTATTTTGTGGCACATGTAACGACTAAAATAATTAAAAGATTTAAGTTTTTCTCAAATAAAATCGCTTTAGACATCATGAAGATTTGCAACGGTAAAATACAAGTTAAAAAAATTTAAAACTTTGTTTCCAGGGGTGGGAAATTTCCTTTTTCCATTCATAAAAGTTACCAAAAAAGCAACTGACGTTGTTTTTTTTGCTAACTAAAACTATTTTATAACTTAGGAAGAACAAAGTTGGTACTTAAAAATATATGCAGACGTACGTTGGTGTAGGGTATATAAGATTCGGCACAGCCGAATACAGCACTTTTACTTGTTAATAATAAGCTTTAACTCAATTTTTCGAAAACAACTTTAAACACTTTTATGGTCAACATTTCGATATCCTCTGGATGTCTGCTTGAGGACAACAATTGTAATTAAAAATTATTCAAAAGAAAATAATTAAATTTTGAATCAAATATTTTTGTTCAGTAGAAATGCGCACACACATCTCATCACCCTGTATTATTTTACTGTTCATTAAAACTAATTGTTAACACAATTTATAACACACAAAAATTATTTAAGCCCCAACAATAACACTGACTAGAATAATTATAATAATGATGATGAACAAAAAAGATTAAATATTAATATGAAAATACACAACAACAACAACAGCAAAATATATTAGAGAAAAAAAAGTTGACAACTCAAAATATGCATTTTGATGATGCTGCAAAATGCAAATATTTGTCACGCTAATGAGTCCTCACATTACGCCGCATTACGAGGCCTGCCTGCCTGACTGACTGACTGACTGGTTGGCTGGTTCATCATCAGGGGTAAAAGATACAAAAGAAAACAAAGACGACAGATAAAAGCAGCACAACAGATGAATTATAAACATGCCAGTTTCATTGTTGTTTTATTCTCTTCAAAATTTCCACTGACATTAAAGAAAAATAATTCATGTTTTCATACGCCGAAAATCGGTTGCTTTTGTTGTTGTTGCTGTTAAAAATAAAATTATTAAAATTTTGTCTAGCCCATGAAAGAAGCTGATTAACACAACACATTTAATTGGAAATTTTAGACCAGAAACATTTTAATAAAATTCTTAAGAGTCTTGTAAATTGAAAAATTGAAAAAAAAATCTTTCCCAGAGTGTATTTGGTTTTTGTATTTTCTTCTTTTACTTGCAGCTTTCGTTGAATCCCCATTTATTTCATAAATTCCAAACACCCTCCGACGATGAGCAGAGCGCCCACAGAAGCTATTACGAGCGTAGATGCAGCAACAGCAACGAAGATTGTGGGGACTTTCGCAGCAAAGTATTGGACTTGGAATCCCTGAGAACCCGAATCAAAACAGAGCCCCTAGTGGATAACGAAGATGTTGCCAATAAGTCTCCTCACCTCATCGAAGATCTGGAAGATGAAGACGACGTCTTTCGGAACTCCTCCACACCACCATCTGCTTATGGCAATCATGCCGCTGCTGCTGCATTGAACTCTGCCTCACATGCAGACAACTCCGAACATTCTCTTATGAAGATGCAAATGCGTAAGTCGTATTTTAGCTTTAAGTTGCTTGCAAATTTTTATGTGTCCCCAAAAACAAAACCAAAAAACACTTTCGAAAACTTTATAGTAACAACAATTCCCCATCAATTTTCGACCTCCCACACTTCAATGCCCCACCACTTAGAAGCCCATCGTTTTCCAGCCACTCCACTGGACTTTCAGCAGGCTTTGATGTCCGTGGGTCCGCCTACATCGAGCTTAGATCCACCCGTTAATAACAAACATTTCTGTCACATTTGCCGGCGCAACTTTAGTTCGAGCTCGGCGCTGCAAATTCACATGCGCACACACACCGGCGACAAGCCGTTCCAGTGCAACGTGTGTCAGAAGGCTTTCACCACCAAAGGAAATCTGAAGGTAATTTTAAGGGGTTTAAAAGGAATTGCGAGAGGCTTTGAAAAGAGAGTTATTATATTTATAAGATGTGTGTGTGTTTGTTTGCTCTGTTGAAAGGTTCATATGGGCACCCACATGTGGTCGAATCCCACGTCCCGTAGAGGCCGTAGAATGTCCTTGGAATTGCCCATGCACAGACCAGGCGGAAGTTTGGCATCAGACAGCGACTTCCTACCACGAAGACCGGATTTATTCTTTCCATATCTGCCGCCATTTTTCAATGGCCTGCCCCCAAAGGTAAGTGGGAAGAAAACATATTTCCTTTTCTTTTCAAGCAGAGAGACGAAAGACGGAATAATTTAAAGACCTGAAGAACTACTTTCAATCAGACCGATCGTGAGATTGATTTGTTTTCCTCTCTCCACAGCCCGGTGACTTAAGCTCAACACCTCCATTTCCGCCACACATAACCGCACAACATTTAGCCAACGGCTCAGCTGGACCACCCAAATATCCTCCCGGTATACCCATGGCATTCCCTCCCTTTCTACAGCCCCCCTACAGCTTTAATCCCATGCTAAATCAATCGACAACATCTGCATCATCCTCATCATCGTCGTCATGTCTGGAACGACATGCGAACGCAAAAGCAACGCTGAATCCAGAGCGCAAGGAAGACGAACCAAAGAATACATCACCCAACAGACATCATCACAACAGCCACCACTTGTCGATCGACAAAGAAGCTGGTTCTCCGCCGATTTCAACGGCCTGGAATCAAATGATAAAAATTAAAACTGAAAACAATCAAAACGACTTGAATCATCTGGCCGACCATAGTGCAGAGTGTAGCAACCCGGATTAGTTGCAAACGAAACAGATTTAACCACAACCAATCAATTTATTCAGAACGAAACAAATTGAAAGAGATATAGAATTCAAATGAAAAAAATAAAAAAGAAATCTATTAGAAATAATCGATTAAAATGATTGAAAATCATGGTTTTTAAGGAGTACATATCTGAAAGCATAAAACTAAATCGTAAAATTAAGCTTAAATAAAATTAAATTATAAAACTAATTAAATTAAAAAAAAAAAAAAAATTATATATATTTGCATTCTGAAGGCATTTAAATGGAATGTTTTTAATTATTTTATTTCAAATTTATTTCATACAGACTTTTCAACGTTTTTTACTTTTTAAGCTGTAAATAGTTCCAGTAGATTGTAAAAGATCCCTGTACAGGGATCGTTAAATATGACAAGGCCCCAAATTATTTTTATTTAATAAAAACAAAAAAACAATTATAAATATTACAACAATACAAACAATGATATGAATAGAACACTGTGGTAGTTGCATATAAAATAATATAAACAAATTAAAAAAAGGATAAAATTAACAGAAATAAAAACGTATAAATATTTGAAATAAATTCGTTTGGTAGTTTTAATAGGACTCTCAGCTCAGGTTGGTATTTCGGGCGGTATTTATTCAGTTAAAATTTTTAATCGATTAATTAGCACTACGACTAATCGAAAGGGGAAAATATTAATCGCTAATAAATATTTGATTAATTCAATAACTCAACGATGACAGGAACAACAAAAAAACGAAATCAATATTGAAAACGGATGACCCTACAGACAGTCCCTTTAACTTCCCGCTACTTTCAAATTCAAAGGAATCATACAGCGGTTTCTTACGCCATTCTCTGCGTGGAGCTGTTTCAGTAAAGTAGCGATCACACTTGTCAAACATTTGCCCCAAAAAGCGTAACCACTAAACAGCAAAGGAAACTATTTCTTTCTTATGACTTTGATGTTTGTTTTTGAGCTTCTCATTTATTAAAGTGGAAGTTTGAAATAAACATCTTTAGTTATTCTAAGAAATGTTGGGTAGAGGTTCCCCGATGATCTGCATCAGCCCCAGTGAAATGCGCATGGGAACTGGCTAAAACCCCTAAATTGATCACTTTGAATTTTTTTTTTTTTTTTTTTTTTGTAATTCTGTAATTCTTTTATTTACAATCTATCCACTCAAGGATAATAAGTAAATTTGATATAATAAGTAAAAATAACTTTAATTGTTGAACTCCATTGAGTGCAACAACAAACATACAAAATTAAATTGAATTGACAAATTCTTATTCATGCTATTATATACTAATGTTTACTGTAAAATGATGATTGTTTTTAACTTAAAATTAGTTTACATATTTTGTTGGATTTTAAGAGTTTATTTCCTGAATGGCAAATCCAGGATATGATGTCTCTTAAGTCGTCTAATTTCATTAGTGTCGTCTAGAAGAGCTATCGCTAGAGGATTGCTGTGATGACTTAATCGCTCTAAGTACTTTTCGCTGAATCTTTTTATTTCATCAGTAACTTTTGGCACGGAAAGATCGTGGTGAATCGTGTTGTTTGAAACAAACCAAGGCGCATTTAAAATCGATCTCAATGTTTTTGACTGGTACCTTTGCAGGATTTCAATGTTTAAATTGCTGGCTGTCCCCCACAGTTGAACTCCATAAGCCCAAACAGGTTTAAGAATTGTTTTGTAGATAGTTACTTTGTTTCTTATGTTTAATTTTGATTTAGGTCCTAGTAACCAATATAGGCGTTTTGTTTTTATATTTAGTTGTTGTTTTTTAGCCTTGATATGTGACTTCCAGGTTAACCTCCTGTCAATGTGCATTCCCAAATATTTGACGCAATCGCTTTGAGGGATTGGATCGCCATTTGGACTAACTTCAGGACAATTCCCACGTCGTAATGTAAACGTTACATGAATAGATTTCTCAGCATTGACTCTTATATTCCATTTTGTTAACCATGTTTCTACTTCATTGAGTTGCCTTTGTAGTAAGACTGATGCGTTACTTAGGCACTTGTCAGATGATAAAATGGCAGTATCATCTGCGTAAGTTGCAATTAGGACATTTTCACTTGTTGGCATATCTGACGTAAATATCGTATACAGTATTGGTCCGAGCACGCTACCTTGAGGAACACCCGCATTAATTTCGCAAATTTTTGAGAACTCGTAGTTTACTTTCACATAGAAGCTTCTGCCTGTTAAATATGACTTTAAAAGTAGGTAAAACGGAGTTGGAAGTAGTTTTTTAAATTTGTAATTTAACCCTATGTGCCATACTTTATCAAAGGCTTGCTTTACATCTAAGAATACTCCTGAGCAATATTTTTTAGTTTCCAATGTATCTCTTATAAGAGCAATGACACGATGACATTGCTCTGGAGTACCATGTTTACTCCTGAAACCAAACTGGTATTCAGGAATGACGTTAAATTTCTCTAGAACTGGTAATAATCTTTTCAGAAATATTCTTTCAAATATTTTGGAGAATAAAACCAGTAGACTTATAGGTCGGTATGATGTTACGACGTTTTCAGGTTTGTTAGGCTTGTTTACCATAACAATCTCAGCGCACTTCCATTGCGCAGGAAAGTAACTTAATCTTAGCATGGCATTATATATGTATGTTAAGTAAAGAATACCTTTTTTGGGCAAAGCTTGTGCTACTTTTCCATTTATGCCGTCAAAGCCAGGAGATTTTTTGCAATTTACCTTTTGGATTTCATCTTTGACATCGAATGGAGTTACGTGCTTTATCGGCAAATCCATAGGACAAGGACTATCCAAAAAACTAACAATTTCACCTAAACAGGAATTTGTGTTTGAGTTGGGTTGAAATGTGTTTTGCAGGTGACATGCGAACGCTTCAGCCTTAGATTTGTCAGTTATACACCAAGTGTTGTTGGAGTCTTTAACTGGTACGTTTCTTTTTGTTGGTCGTTTTAAGAACTTTGTTGCCTTCCACAAAGAAAACTCATTATTTTTGGTATTGCTTGTGTTAAGATTGCTGAGAAAGTTGCCAATTTCATCGTTCTTTAGATCATAGAGAGCCTTTTTCAGGTCTTTAGCAGCTTTATTGAAAGCTTGCTTATCATGAGGATTTCGACTATTTTGCCATATTCTCCTGAGTCTTCTTTTTTCTCTCAAAAGCTGCCTAATCTCTGTTGTTATAAAAACTTGAACGTGACTGTTTTGGGTTCGAGAGTGGGGTGTTGATTGGTATCCTGCCTCGTAGATTACCCTACTGAAGTCTTCAACTGCAGTTTCTATTTCTTCTGGTGACTTTAAAGAAACATTTAGGTTAATGTTTTGTTCAATCAAAGTTGCAAACGATAACAAGTCAGTTCTATTATTAATTATGCTATGATTAATTATCTGTGACTGTAATATAGTAGTAAAACTGACAATTAAAGGTGAGTGATCAGAAGTAAGCTCATCAACATCGGCTATGTTTAATAAATGTCTAGAAATCCCACAGTAGACTGCAAAGTCCAAGAGATCAGGAATTTTTCGAGGATCTGTTGGCCAATATGTTGGATTACCCGTAGATAAAACAGAAAAACTATTGTTTGTTATGCATTTGTATAGCTCGCTACCCTTAGGGTTTATTAATATCGAACCCCACCACGGATGCTTAGCATTGAAGTCTCCAGCAACAAAAAACTTTGGCCCCAATTTATTGAAGAAATTATTAAATTGTTCGTTTTTTACGGAAAATCGTGGTGGAAAATAGATAGCACAAAAAGATATGACACTAAGATCACATTTTATTTTAATACACGCAGCTTGAATGTAAGATTCTCTGACTTCATCTAGAACTTCATATTTGGTGGTAGATTTTACTAGTATTGCGGCGCCAGCGTGAGCTCTGTCATCAGGATGGTTTGCTGTGATTAAGTCATATCCCCATTATATCAATATAATGTAGTTTAAGAAATAATTCAACTTCTTGTATGTGGTTAGAAAGCCCGTTAGCATTCCATATTGCAATATTTAAATTTAGTTGCATAGTTTAGCAATCAAAACAGTCATCATATTTAACAGTTTGTTTGTTAATTCTATCTGATTTTGAATTAGGTTTTCCAATCTACTGACAGAGTTTTCTTCAGAGTTTTTAACGACTTCTGAGTAGGAGATATTGTTTTGATTCATATTTTGACTAGCATTATGATTGCTTAACTGAGGAAAACCATCATTATTATGACTATAAATGGGGATATTCCGCCTCATATTTGTATGACTATGAACTCTGTTTTTTAATAAGTGCTTGTATACCATGCAGCCTTTGTAGCTTGCTGGATGATTTTGCAAGCAGTTAACACATCGTGGAGGTGTATTAACATCTTTGGTGCAGTCAGCAGTAAGATGACCTAAACCACATTTAACACAATTGACTGTTTTCTTACAGTAAGTTTTTGTATGGCCAAATTCCTGGCAACGGTGGCATTGAACAATATCGTTCGTTTTCTTTGGCGGAACTATATTAACAACAGCATTACATGAAGTTCTTATTTCATAAATGTTTTTATTATTTGAATTTGGTTCTAAGTCGACGAAGAACATTGGTAGCGATGCTTTTGTTACTCTACTTCTTATATTAGAAACGTTTCTAACTTTATGCCCTAAGGATTCAATTGCATTTTTTATTTCAGCATCTGTTACTGAAGGATGTAAGTTTTTAACAACAACCCAATAGGCTCTTTCCTGTTTCACTTGATATGTATGAAAATTAACCTTTTTTTCATTTAGAAAGGAGACCAGCATTCTATATGACTTGATATCATTGACAGAAATTCTTATTTGTCCGTCTCTTAGGGATTTATATTTAAGCAAGTTAGATTCAATGACACTTGAAAAACTTTTAATCATAGCGCTAATATCTGCTACATTAGGAACGAAGATAGGTGGAGGTTTTGGAGTAGTTTCTTTAGTTTTTTCGGCATCACTTTGATCATTATCATCATCTTCGAAACTATTGCTTAATGTGCTAAATCTATTTTGATTATCACTGTTGTAAGTATGTGCTGCTTTACTGGATGTGCTTGCATTGTTGTTACTTTTGCTTGTAGGTAAGTTGTTGTTGAAATTCTTTTGAGTATTTTTTATGTTGTTGATTTTATTTTTTGATTTGAGTATTGAAACATTGTTGTTGTTAAATTCATTTGCACTGATGTTTTGTCTTTTGTTCTTAAATATTTTTGGCGAACCGGTTTGTTTACGTTTTAATGCATTGGGCGAAGAAACTACCTGCCAGCATACAATATCATCGTCGTTATCATCACTGCTATCACTCATTGTGATAGCAATGTAAATTGTTTATGTTCAAAGGAATTTAAGTTTGCAAATTGTTCTTGTATTTTTTTTTTTTGTTGTTTTTTTTTGTTTTGTTTTTTTTTTGTTTTTTTTTATATTTTTAAATTACAAGACAATGTCTTTTTATTTATTTAATTTACACTTGAGAAATCACAATTTTATGCGTTTGGTCACGATCACTGTCAGAAAGGAATGTGTCGCTTTGAATTTTTTAATAGGATTTTGGCAAAAAAGAATCGGCACATAATTACAATTGAAGAGTTTAAAACGACAACTCCCCAGAATATATAATTATTTTGAAAAACATTTTGAATCAGTAAATTGCTGATTTTCAGTTCCGGTTTAACTCAATTAGCTCTTGTCTGAATTAAAATGCTTCCCATTAATATTTAGTGGTTGCGTTTTTTTCAGCAAATATTTTCCCAAATGAAAATGCAATTTTAAATATTATTATAATAATTTTTTAAAATGATCTTAAGTTTTGAATAAGACAAACGCTTCTTCCCTTATGAAAAGCGGCGTTTCTTGAATTATTCGACTACTATGAAATAATAGAATATATTAATTCACAAGAAAGAAGTTTTTAAAATACATCACATTTTTCGAATTTTTTCTTTTACGATATCTCACGAAGGGATGCAATTTTTAATCTTGAGTTGATTGGAAGAAGAATTAGAAAGTTGTTTAAAAATAAAAAAACTTAAACATTTTTATTTTTAGAAATCTATCAACTCTTTGAAATGCAGAGGATTTCCTGTAGAACTTTTTAGAGCGTCACGAGTTTGGTTCGAGTCGGTCAAGACGTTTCAAAGTTGTTAGCGGGTCCACGTACTTACACACTAACACACGTACATACAGTAAAGGTAAGGGGATTTCAGAATTAGTCAGGGAAGCTTCCCCAAAACATAGAGCTCTCATGAAAACTCAATTTTTTTTTGAACGGAGTGAAACCAATAACTTTCCGCTTCTAGATAACTTTAAATTTTTCTAGCAGGAATTTAAATGAAGTAACTGGGTTAAGTGACTGATTCTGTTGAAGCGAACAAAAACCCCTGAAGCCAGTTTGATAACTCTTTGGCTTTTCAAATTACCCTCGCCCCTGGCACTTGTCTAATTGTACTGCTCCTGTGCTGCACTAATAAAACTCTTTCTTATACCGTGTTCAGACAAGCATTTTTAATTGAGTCAATTTGATTTTAATTGCGCAATTAAATCTAGTGTTCACACATACTCAATTTAGCTGGCTCAATTATCATTCGACAGTTAAAAAAAACATTGTTTTTATTTGTTTCGTGAATAATCGTGTTTGTTAATTTAAAAAATGGACTCAAATTTTGGTTTAAAAGCAATTTTACTTCTATATAATAGAAATATGGAGCTCTTGGAGTCATTGCGATCGATTTTCGATTAAAAATTATCGGTGTTTAAAAAAAAGACAGAGGAAAACTTGACAATTTTACAAAGTTTGAGAAAGCAGCAGCGATTGCTCCCTTCTTTATTCCAGCAAAATGCAACTCAAAGGTCACCTTCTTCACCAGCCATTTCGTTTTTGTTTATTTATTTATTTATTCAGTCTGTTTGAAAATTCAGTTTATTTGGGTCACCAGTATATGAAATTTTTCTGCTCACTGAACACAGTGCTTAAAAAACAAACCTCTGACCAGGGTTGCAATTCGAGTTTTACGCAATTAGTGAGACAGTTAACTACTAATTGCTCAATATACTAATTGACTTATTGTATGATAAATTGTGGTGAATTAAGCCTTAATTAAGGCCTTAATTGCGAAAAAATGCCCTAATTGCGGAATTAAGGGGCATGTCTACACGGTATTATTGGGCACAATTTTTATAATAATAAACAAATTGATTAATGCAACACTGCTGTCGTTAAAGAGGTAACCACATGGAAGTTGGCAGTACCATTTTAAATGGCGGTCATCTTGCCAGCTGTTAAATGATTCATGTTTGATTTGATCTGGGATTTCAACACGAATAGACTGACGCCTGATCAACGCTGCAAGTTTTTACTTCAATATTTAGCAATTTGTAATTTTTAACTGTCTCTTTACGAGGCCTGACAGTGCGACCCTATTGCACAAATATATATTTTCCATTCTGATCATTTAAAAAAAAAATATCTATTAAAAAACAATATAAAAAACTGCAAAATAAAGACATTTTAAACACTAAAAAAGCTTCCTGCTCCTTCCAGAAGACTCTCAAATTAATTATTTAAACTGAAAAATTTGGCACGTACCATATATATATGTAAGGCAGTGAAAGAGAGCGAGAGATGGAGAGAGAGAGGGAGAGAGAGAAGAGAGAGTCTGCAGTCTGACTCTTGACTTGAAATTGAAAGAAGGGTAAGAAGTTGTAAATCAATGAAATAAACATGCGTTTTAATTAAACCACTTATCACATTCAATCACACCCACTTGCGACTTCCTCCCCAAATAAATTTTACGCTACAATATGTTCCAACTTAAAAATAACATAAATAAAATGAAAACATATTAAAACAAAAAAAATACCGAAAATATTAAATGGACTTAAGCTTGCGATTAAAATGTTTTAGTTGGGGATTTTCTTTGAACATTTTTCTCTTCGTTTTGGAGTTTTTATGAAAGCGAAAACAATTTGAAATATTTTAACTGCACTTTAAATACAAAAATTTTATAGCTTTACAAATGCTGGATGTGTAAGAAACGCAGGCAGGCTGGCAGGCACTCATACAATATTGAATTTATGAACATGCCACAAGCCAAACATTTATCATCTCAAATATGTATGAACTTGCACACACACACACACTTATAAGATATTCACAATAGCAGCATCACAATGTGGCACTATCACAAGTTGCAGCCAAGCCAAACACATCAAGTTGCACCCAACAGTTGTGATAAACATATGAGGCCTTTAGAGCGAGCGCACACTTTCTTGTGTGGCTGTGTGTGCGTGTTTTAATGATCATGTTAATAATTTTGTGGCAGACACACATAAAGCATTTGCTACTTGTTACTGTCGTCCTCTGTGTCTGTCCGTTCGCCATTTCTTATTAATGTCTGTCTGTCTGTCTGCCTATTTTTTTCTTTCTGTTTTTGTTGGCTAAAAGAGGACATTGAGAATGTTGTCAAATACCACAGACTGACTGTTAGACTTGTTGCCTGCCTACTGCGTTAGCAGTCGGTCCATTCCATCTGTTGTCGCTCACTTTGAAAATAATTCATATTTAAATTGTTTGTTAAGCCACAAAATATTCTTCATATGTACACCAATACACTTACACAATAACAAATAACCGTATATTTTTACATTTTAACGTATTTGTTAAAATATTTTACACATTTGCCACCCAAAAATCACGCTGACAATCTTTTAATTCTCCCTCTGGCGCTCGCACTACTCGCACAGGCGTTTGATAACTTGATATTGAAGAAAAGGAAATATGCAGCAGGCGATATCGAATCAGTTAGTACCCTACATGATGTTGAATTTGGGATATTAAGTATATGTTAACACTTTCGGTAGAGGTATTTTAAAAGTGCTCTATTAAAAATTTTAAATAAAAAAATAGTCCAAAGAGAAAAGAAAAAAAGGTATGCCAAAGATTCCGGAGCCATTCACTGATCTTTAGAAGCTTTTGACAGATGATTTTGCATTGTGCTGTATTGCAATCGCATCTTTTCGATGCGAAGGGTCTTTCAGTAGGGAATTCCGAACTTTACCAGTTTATAATGGCCATCCTATTGAACCATAATTTGACAACTAAGTTGTCATTTATTCAGTTTGTTTGGCCAAATCACCATGGCTGGCCAAAAAACTTTGGAGCACTACCAAAAAACTTTGTGATCTGTTCGGGCAGTGAGGGTGCTATTTACTCAATTGGTAAGATATAAGACTGCACTGCGGCAGGTGCCGAGATCGACTCTCCACTCAAATTTTTCCAATTTGCTTTAATGCAGGATTGTGTTCATTGTTGTTGGCTTGTCCTCCCCTCCTTTCCCAGTTACAGCACAATGCACTGTATATGTAGAGGAGTAGTCCTGTGAGTGCTGATTCTACTCATTAAAAATCGAATAGCGCCCATTTCACGGTTGGTGGATAAATTTTAGTCTACTTTATCAGTAAAGGACCGATGGAACGCAAAATCTACTAAAAAGATCCCCGCAGTAGAATTCGGGGTAGTCAACTTCAATATGTATAGCGAAGGTTGGGCCATATATTGGGCCTGCACCCGTTCCAAATCCGACTGAACCAGGAACTGAACATAAACGACTGTAGGAAACAACCTGTAATCATTAAATTCTCTATACAGCAGTAGTCGACTGTACGCAATTTTTATTGAAAAACTATCTGCAGCGATGAGGCCCATTTCCGGATGAATGTGGGGGTACATGAACCAACAAAATCGTCGAATTCGGGACGATTCCAATTCACATGAGATCCAACAGCATCCAAATGTAATCCAAAAAGACATTATTGGGTGTGGGTTTTGGTATGATGATGCCATCGGTCCATATATCCTGGAGAAGAACTGTTCGCGGGCACCTTAATTAGATGATGTGCACAGCAACTACGTGTGGTCTTATTAGGGAAAAATTGTCGCCCTTCTGCCGGATTATATATTTAATATTTTTTATACTTTTATTCGATTTTAAACTTTTTTGTTTTTTTATATATTCGATTTTTATAATATTCAAAGTAGTATATTATGGGTCACCCTACAATTAGTAGTCACCAAGAAACCAGGCAGCGGTTTGCGCAAATGTGCGCATTATTCTCCCGGTCGTGAACTCATTTTTTCGATTATGCTGACCTAAAAATTCAAAAAGTGCATTTTGATTTGGTTGTCAATTTAAAAATAAAGGATTCAACAATTTTATGGCGCTGCTAAATTGTGTCCCTCTGCATAGTTGAATGGGTCAAATACTTTAAAAAATTTTAATTTAATTACGCTAAATATATTCGCCCATATTAGGAATGGCGACATCGACGTCACACCAACACAACAGCAAAAAATTGTCAATTGTTGTTTCATTGCCGACAAGAAATTAATTATTGTTAACTGCCGTTTGGTATTCTCGAAGGCGTATAATACTAATAGAACACGTTACCAGTAGTCAAAGTCTGTCAACAAGGACGAGACAAGTGACCATTCTTTGCTGTCGTGTTGATGTGACGTCGATGTCACCATTCATAATATGAGAGATTGACTCACATCTAACATCCTGCATTTTGAACTCTTCATTTTTAATTATGTGCTGATTCTTTTTAGCCAAAATTTTACTAAAAAATTCAAAGTGATCGATTTTGGTTGGCTCACCCTTTACATAAATGAGAAGAAACAAATGATCACATGAAATCCCGATCACCGAATAATCGATTAGCATTTAATCGCTTAATAGGAATTATTGCACAATAATATTGCAAAATATGTGCAGAACATCTTTTTAGTTTATTTTTAAATTTTAACAACTGAAACAATATCGCAGTTAATGTTGTAGAGTAGGGTGCAAGAATTGTGTGTCGCTGTCATACAAAAACTTTGTCAAATTTTCGCTTCATACAATATTTTTTTGCGTTGGCGAGTTGTTGTTGTTGTTGGATTTTTTTTCTTCAAAATACCAGATGTTTTCATGCAAAATACACACACACACACACATACACGACCAACGACACTGAATTGGAAATTTTATTTCATTTTAATTTTCTCAATGTTTATGTCACAGTCTCGAATTGTTTTTAAGTCACAACGACAACAACAATAAGAAGTAGGAATAGGGAATAATAATAAGTGAATAAAACACAAACAATAAATAAAAATGCTGAAACAAAAACGAAGAAAAAATTAATGACACCAGAACACACTTGTCATTTTCATAAATAAAACTCTACTTGTAAATGTCTCTTGCGAGTTGTATTTATGATTTAAAACACAATTTTCCATTTTGCAGCAGACGGGGGACGGGGGCAGGAAAATAAAATTAATTACATTTTTATCTAGACCGCAAAAAAATGCCAAATGCGTGAATTAAAATAATTAAAATTACATGTTGTTTTGTTGTTGCTGAGGGCTTATTTTTTTTTTTTTTTGTTGTTAAATTTTAAAATTAAAAGTGCATTGAAATTAAAATGCAGTTGCATCACGATCACGAGCAGAAGGTTGACTTTTAAAAATAAAATTTTGATGGTGTTTTTGGCAGTTGATCCTTATCATTTAGGATTTGTTGTTCTTGTAAAGAATTATTGATATTTAATTTTATAATTATTTCTAATAGGAAAGGAAATCTTTTTAATGTTTTTTAAAGGTGTCACAAACATTTCTTCAGATGATGGGACATTTCTGAAACCAAAACTGCATTATTTTTAGTATCTTAAACACATACAAATATTTTCCCTCAAGCCACTTGATCGTTCATAAGCCACTTGATCGTTGAAAGCCTCCTGAATGTGGGAATATCAAATGAAATAATTTTCTGTCATTTGACAAGAAACTGGCAAATAAAATGAAACTGCTAAAATGATTTATGCTAAAACTTCTTAGCGCCTGCCTGTTAGCCAATTAGCTAAACTTCAAAAGCAGCCGCCGAAAGAAATTTAAAGCAAATAAGAACAGCGAGATCAGCCCAAAATACTAAAAAATAAATAAATAAAAAAGACCAGGCGTCACTTGTATACCATTTCAAGTGCACTCATGTAGAATGAACAGCATTAATTTTCGAAAAATTCACAAATTTATGTCGCACAAAAAATGATAATTGCAAATGACGACTCTTCATAATTTTCTGTGCCACAACATCAACGCTGAACTGAACAAAACGAAGCGTTAGAATTTTTAAACGCAGACGACATCGTTAATTATTCATATACATCAAACAAATTGCACGCAACATAAATATGAAATACAGAATTGCCAAACAGCCAGACAATTCGCACAAAAACTTTTTAATATCACAAATTGTTTTATTAAAAAATTTTGAAAATTTTTTATTCATTTTTAATTCCATCTGCATTAAATATTCGAGCAGCACAGAAATTTAACCGCTAAATTTATGACATGAAAATGTTGCTGGAAAAAAGAAATTTGAGTGCAGAAAAAAATTTATGCCAGACACTTTGCCAGACATGGAAATTCACAGTTTATTAAATCTGTCATATCTTTCCAGGAGGTTGTTTCTAAATACGCTCTGCATAAGACTGTGCCTAAAGGCACGTCTGGCAATTAAGTTGCCAGTTATGAGAGGCAGCAGGTCACCCTACTAAATATCTAATTGAAGTATAAATATATATTATTTTGAAAGTGTTGAGGCTTTTGAAAACACCTGTTCTGCTGTACAAATTTAATATATATAAAATTGCTTTGAAGTTTTTAATATGTCTAGCTGAATTAAAAACTGCTCTCGTATAATTATCGCACAAAATTAATTTTAATAAAATTATTCTACCCTTCACAAAAAAAGTGAAAGGGTTTGTCATTTCGTGAGTAACTTCTTCGATATTAATATGGGACCCCACAAAGAATATATAATCTGGATTCTCATGAATAGCGACGACGATTGAGTGATGTCCGTCTGTCCGTCCGTCTTTCTGTACGTGAAATCTTTTTTCCTACGCCCCCAGAAGAGCTCGAGACTTCGTTGTTGGACTAATGGATTGCAAATGAACTTAAATGGAGTGGTATTGAAAAATCCGAAACACGGTTCCAGAGCTGGAAAGCTTAAACCTATCTCTCGACGCAAAATTAATATCCAAAACCAATTACTTTCTTGTTTTTTTTTGTAAATTGAACTTATTTCATGCTTCGACAAGCCTCAATTGTTTATTAAAAACTAAAAAATAAAAAAATTTCAGGGATGGGAAAATAAAAGTTTTTCTAAAATAATTAAAAGTTTTAAGTTTTTCTTAAATAAAACCCCTCTAAGCATCATGAAAATTTGCATTAGAAAAATATTTTTAAAATATTAAAATTTCGTTTCCAGGGATGGGAAATTTTCTTTTATTTTTCATTTATAAATGTAACCAAAAAGGCAAATGATGTTTTTTTTTTGCTAGCTGAAACTAATTTATAATATAGGAAGAACAAATTGGATATCAAAAATTAAAAAGATTTTTCAAAATTTCGAATCCAGGGTTGGTCAATGCTATATTTTATGGTACATGAATGTAACCAAAATGGTTAAAAATTTTAAGTTTTTGTTAAATGAAACTATTTTATGCCTCATTAAGAGTTACATATATGAAAGAAAACAATATTAAAATTTCGCTTCCAGGGATAGGAAATTGAAAATTTTTTATACATAGAAGTAATCAAAAAAGCAACTAACGTCGTTTTTTTACCAACTAAAAGTATTTTTTAATTCAGGAATAACAAAATTTGGTATCAAAAATAAAAAAAAAATCAAAATTTCGATGCCTGCAGTATTTTGTAGTACATGTCATAACTAATAAGTTGAAAAATTTTCAGTTTTTCTCAAATAAAACCGCTTAATGCATCATAAAGATTTGCATTGATAAAAAAAATAAAACTTCGTTGCCAGGGTTTGGAAATTGAAATCTTTTTTATACATAAACGTAACCAAAAAGGTATCTTACGTTGTTTTTTTTTTTTTTTTGCTAACTACAACAATTTTATAATTTAGGAAGAACAAAATTGGTACTTAAAAATATTTGTAACGCCAGACGTACGTTGGTGAAGGGTATATAAGATTCGGTACAGCCGAATATAGCACTTTTACTTGTTTTTAAATTAACTTTCTTTGGCAGATAACAGAAGCAAGTTGAACAATAAAATCTAAAGAAGTAATTTTTTTTTTTCAAAAACTCTGAAATCATATTTCTTATCAGTCATATTTTGATGTGTGTAGCGTATCAAAAAATATTTATTGCTTACTGCGGATTTGGGACAAAAAACAAATATTTCCTTGTTGTACCCTCCACATTCACACGAACAACATTTCCATCATAATAATCCTTCTCATGTTTGTCATTATTATTGTTGGCAACAATTTTCATTATTAGACGACAATATTTTGCTGTTGTGTGGTAATTAAAAAAAGAAAGGAAAAAATTTATATGAATTTTTTATTTTTTGGCGTGTAACGTGGTCTGCACGCCTGTCGCTCTCATACACGACGTTGTGTGTCTCAAGAAATATTAAGTTGATCTGCCGTTTCAGTGTGATTGCATCGCATTTTTATTAAATCGTCTATGCTTTTTATATGCATTATGAAATATGATGATTATATTAATTGCATTTCTCGGGAAATATGCAGAGTAGTGGAAAATCGAAAATGTAGTTCATGTCACAAGTGTTCGCATCCCATCCAAGTTGATGATGGGGCATTTTAGTAAATGTGCACGTCAGGAGTGTTTAGATGGCGACAGATGTTAAATAGTTGGCATTTAAATTGAAATTGATGGAAAATATTTAGAAATTATTCTTTTCAGAGATATTGTGATTTTTTTGACAGTAAATCAATAGAATTATAACGATCATAATATAAAATAATCACTTCACACAAAAATTATATTATTCTGTTACTATTTCTCAAGGTCACTTCAAGACAATCGCCCGTATTATGAATGACGACGTCGACGTCACTTCAACAGGACAGCAAAAAATTTTGTTTGTCGGCAGAATTTGACTTTTGGTCGCATGTTCTATTAATATTATATGAATTAGAGAATACCAAAAGGCTATTAACAATAATTAATAATTGACAATTATTTTCTATCATGTTGATGTGACATCGACGTCGTCATTCATAATAAATTAATAGAAATATAACGATCATAATCTTAAAAATCACTTCAGGCAAAAATTATATTCTTCTGTAACTATTTCTCCAGGTCACTTCAAGACAACCGTCCGTGTTATGAATGACAACGTCAACATTACGTCAACATTACGTCAACACGACAGCAAAAAATTGTCACTTGTCTAGTTTTCGTCGGCAGAAATTGATTTTTGGTCACTTGTTCTATTAATTTTATATGCCTTAGAGAATAGCAAAAGGCTATTGAAAATAATTAATTATTAACAATTTTTAACTGTCGTGTTGATGTGACGTCGACGTCGTCATTCATAATAAATTAATAGAAAAATCACTTCAGGCAAAAATTAAATTATTTTGTAACTACTTCTTCAAGTCACTTCAAGACAATGGCCCCAATTACGAATGTCGACATCGACATCACATCAAGACGACAGCAAAAAATTTTTGTTTTGACAATTGAATAATACAAATTGGACTCTCCCCTACTCCTTATGAACAAATTGTGGACTTAGGAAGAGGCTGTGGGATATTGTTAATGGATGAAAGAAAGGATAGAGAAGTGATATTGACGTGACGTGACATCTACTTACAGAATGAGGGGAAATATTTTTTGTTAATTTCTTTTTTATATCTTGTTACTTTTTTCAACAATTAATTTTGAAATTGCCTTTAAAACTCAACTCCTTTAAACTAAAAATTTTTTGTTAAATTTTTTATTTTTATTTTGTCACTTGTGGATTCAATTAATTTTGAAATAGCATTTAAAGTTCAACTGCTTTAAACGAGAAATCTATTGTGTTATTTTAAAGGCTAAAGTTTATTTAGACTCGTCTTTTATATAAAACTTACATTTTATAGACTTCAATTTGTTGATCATAATGATACGCCACAAGACAAAATTAACATCGTTTTAGTTTCCAAAGCAGAATAGCACTATTTTCCTAAGCCGCTGCACTTTCATTATTAATTTTCATATATATTTTTGTTTAAAGCAGCAAAATTTACTTTATTGTCAAAAGAAAAAAAAATTCTTATCACGAAATCTCTCCCATTTAAGCCTTAATAATATTTCAATTATTTTTAAGCTTCAAATATAAACAGAAAAATCATATCAATTTATCTAATAATTTGCCAACACCCAAACAATTACCTAAAAGTTATTGGACGGGTCTTAAGACTCTAGACAAAACTTGCAGCCAAAACTCAGTGTCTACTGAGGCTCATAAGTTTCAAACTTTTTTGCCAAGAAGTAACAAACAACAACAACAGAAACAAAATATATAAAACCAACATCAAGTAAATCCCCAATAGCCAAACTATAAAACATAAACACTCACACAATGAAAAATATTGTTCAAATACAACAACACGGCTACCCCGGGAAATGAAATATTATTGTTGTGTGCGAGTTGGTGTGTACGTGTGTGTGTGTGTGTGTACTCCCTATCGTTTGTTTTGTGCAATAAAACCCACATCAATTTCCAAACCATTCAATTCAATTCATATCATATTCCAATCAGCAAAAGTCATAAAACCAACTGGTCAAGAAAGGAAAATAATATAAAAAATAATAATAATAATAATTTTCCATGCCGTTGCAGGGAATAAGACTTTTCTTTGCACACACACACACACATACACACACATTCGCCCGCAAACATATAAAGTTGATATTATAAACACTCCCAACCATGCAGTTGAGTATTTCGTAGGTTGGCTTGGTAAAGTGCCAAAATAAATATTAATTTATCGATATACCAGAGACTCCGTGTACGGTTAGAAATATCCGATTTGCTTATGATTTTTTCATACCGAAACAAATAATTCAGACTGGTTTCATGCAATAATAAAATTAATATTTTACAATCCTGATACTACGTTCCGAAAATTACGAGGGTAGCTTAATAATTCAGTGACTTTTTTTATAATGAGAAACAGTTTCCAAATTAGTACCGTTTCTTTAAACTCAAAAATTTTAATTATGTGCTGATTATTTTTTCCCAAAAACTTACTTTAATTAAAAATTTGTCTTCCCAAAAAAATTAAAGTGATCAATTAAGGGTTTTAGCAATTTCCCATGCGCTTTCACTGGGGCTAATGCAAATCATAATTTCTTAGAGTAACTAAAGATATTTATTTCAAACTTCCACTTTAATAAGTGAGAAGCCTAAAAGAAATATCAAAGTCATAACAAGAACTCACGGATCACTGATCACTTTTCCTTTTTCCTTCTACAACTGGTTGGCTTTTTTCCGACTCAAACTGTAGTTTGTTATCGTTTTTAGACTCTTCAATTATATTTCATGACTTCGATATTAAAAAATAGTGTAGTTTCCTGCTGATCCCCAGCCAAAACCATTCAATGATCACTTTGAAATTTTTATAAAATTTTTAGCAAAAAGAATCAGATTAAAGGGAAATGAAGGGCTTCAAATTTAGATTAATTTTTATTCACTTCCGAAATGGAACGCAACTCTAATGCATGGGCCGGTGCTATACTTGAAAGTCGGTCTAATTGAAAGTTGTTCTATCGTGAACAGAAGAGAGCGAAGAAGTAGGAGAGCATCGATGCAACGTCAAGTGTGTTTCACTGTTTTACCGATACTACAGCGGAATGTGCTTAAGAGTATTTTGTGGTCGAGTTACTGGTAAACCGCGCCACGCATCCCAGAGAGAATTCGTTGCTCGGCCGATTCGTTCGTGGTTGAACAAACTTCCTGCAGAGATCTTTTCTTCCACGTTTAACTTGGAGTTTCTAATCGAATATCCTTAGGCCCTACTTTCTCTGTAACCCTTCCCACAAACTACTATTTTCTAGCTCTGACACACTGTATGGCATATGTAGGGGTCATCCCCTGTGTGCTGGTCCTACATAAAAAAAAAATCACAATTAAACTGTACGGTAGAATTATATGGTTCAGACATGTGTATTTCTCATGAGCGGTCATGATTTCAAATCCTTAAGTCACAGTGGGCTTCAATCATTATAACTTGACCACAAAAGAATCCCTAAAATCACTTTTTTAGTCATGCTAAGTAGTGGGAGATTTTGCAAAAACATATATAAATAAAAGTATTAATAATTTAATAGATCTGCAGTTGAAAATGGTTAGGAAAAGTGGTCAGTGAGTTCTTGTTATGACTTTGATATTTGTTTTAGACTTCGCACTTATTAAAGTGGAAGTTTGAAATAAATATTTTTAGTTATTCTAAGAAATGTTGGGCAAAGGTTCCCTGATGATCTGCATTAGCCCCAGTGACATGCGGATGGGAACCAGCTAAAACCCCTCAATCGATCACTTTGAATTTTTTAGTGAGATTTTGGGAAAGAAGAATCAGCACATAATTAAAATTAAACATATTCTTTGTCTGCTTTGAAGTCTGTACGCTTAGGCGAATGTTTCCCCCATTGTTTTACCCCTACGGAAAAATATGATGCGTTGAGATTATTAAATTGCGGAATTTTTTTCGCTAGATGATAATTTCGTCACTAAAGTGAAATCTCTTTTCGCCGAGTCATTTCTTCTAGTTGGGGAACAAGAAACAGTCCTTCGTTGCCAAATCTAGAGAAGAGGGCAGAATGGGGGAGATGGGGATTTGGAGTCTGCTATCAACAGCGCAGCTGGTTCATATTTAAACAGGAATCAACTGACAGTTGCCGGTTGATTTAAAAAATATTGCGATTTAAATTAAGAACCGGGAAACCAAAAATGTTATTATTCACCTGCCTTACTATTTAGAAAACCCTGATGTCCTGCGCAACTTGAGGTAGCAGTGTAGTCTCTGGCAATACAGTATTTTTTTCAATATAGAAAAGAATATTTTGTAAAGTTTTTGCTAAGACAGTTCAATAACTTTTATGACCATATTTCTTATGAAATAATAAAGAAAAAGTCCTTTAAAGGTAACTTTTCTCAAACTCAAATATTATTTTTTTAGTGAATAAGAATTTTCCTGCCATAAATTTTGCCCAAAAACCAAACATATTGCCAATATTACACAAGGGATTTCGCATCGAATAAAGAAAAAAAGGAAAATAGTTCACGTAAAAGTTGCAGAAGGGTCAATAGAGAGAGAGATATTTTATGCTGCCTCAGAGATAAAGCAAAAGCGATATAAGTTTCTGCCCAGGCAGTTGATTACTATTCATATTGTAGTTTCATCTTTCTTCTCATTTTTGTTACGAGCACAGATTTGTTTGTTGATTTTCATGCTGACCTCCGCTGTTTTTGGAAAGAAATTATGGCTGATTGCAAGTGGCCTTAGATTTTCTTTTATATCTTTTTCATTTTAATACATACTATTATCCTTTCAAGGATATGGGGTTAGTAGGAATTCATTCGCATGCATAACTTTAATTTTATGCTCTGAACTGACAACTTCATTTACACTCCATACAACAGCGTTGTTGAGTTTGATGTCAATATCCCAAGGCATTCATAAAATAAATGCGTCCGGCGATAAAAGCAGAAACTGAATGAAATCATATTCCAAAATCGAAAACAAATTTTTTTGTTGTCATAAAATTGGTTCGACAGATTTTATGCATTTCGAAATGTGTTAACAATTAAAGGAAGAGCACAAAACGTAGGGTATTCAATCGGTAAACCATTACGTGATTAATCGCTGGTTTAGTACTCGTTTAATTTAAAATTTAGTTATTTTGATTAGCAGTACAACAGACTAATCGACTAAACGTATGAAGTTTAACCGATCAATGTTTGTTCAAACGATTAATGTTTTTTGATTAATCGATTAAGGTTATTCGATCAACGAATTAAACCTCTGAATTATGTATTTCATATATATGTATGATATTTTTTGGGGACTTCCGAATAATCTTATTCCAATAACCGATTAATTTCATTCGATCAACGGATTGATATTATTCGACTGACAAATTAGTTATATATAATTAATAGATTAGTTTTATTCGATTAACTGACAAATTTTATTCGATTAACTTAAAAATTTTATTCGATGAATCTTTTAATTACATTCGATTAACAAATTAATTTTGTTTGACTATTATTATGCAAGTAACCGAATAATTTTATTCGATTAATATACTAGTTTCATTACACCAACCAATTAATTTAATTCTATTAGCCGGCTATATTTATTCGATTAATCGATTAATATTTATTCGATTAATTTGGTTAAACCATTTATTTTTATTCGATTAGAGGAGTACTTTCATTAGATCAAGCGATTAATTTTATTTTATTGACCAATTAGTTTCATATAATCAATAAATTAACTTTATTTAATTAACCAATTAATTTCATTCGATTAATCTAATAACTACATTCCATGAACCAATTTGATTAATTTCTTGCGATTAACCGAATAATTTTATGCCATGAAATTGATTATTTTCATTCGATTAACCGAATAATAATATTGGGGTAATATATTAACTGCATTTTATATAGAAAATTAATTTTATTCGATTATTTGATGAATATCATTTGGTAAACCGATTATTATTATTCGATTAATAATGTATTCATTTCATTTTATTTATCAACTAGTTCATTCGACTAGCTAATTAATTTTATTCGATAAATTCATGAATGTCATTCGGTTAACCGATTAATTCTATTCGATTAATATGTTAATAACGCTTGGTTAACCTTTAATATCTTTCGATTAACGAATTAGTTTTATTAGATCAAGCGATTAACTTTATTTGATTGTAAAATTAGTTTTATATAATTCATGCATTAATATTATTCGATTAACCAGCTAGTCCCGTTCATATAATCGAATAATTACATTCTATATAATCGAATAATATAATTCCATTAATATATTCATTTAATTTTATTAACCGACGACATTCATTCGACTAGCTAATTAATTTTATTCGATTAATTAATAAATATCATGCGGTTAACCGATTAATATTATTCGATTAATTTCATTGGGTTAGCAGATTGATTTTAATAGATTAATATGATTAAGTTTCTCAGAAAAATTTAATATTATTTGAAAGTCTGTAACCAGGGATCGTAAATAGTTGTCATCCGAGAGTTTTAAACTCAAAAACTTTTCAAGTTGGAATCGTCGGAAGCCTATACCGCCATAGACCAATCGATACGTATCAACCTGCTCTTTCAGAATAGATGGTGATATTAAAAAATGCTCTTTACTTTTAAGAGTTATTCTTCAATGAAAATATAAGAGATCAAATGAAACTGTTGACAGATGACTTCGATTTGCCGTCATAAAATAAAAATCTTTTAAGGAGTTTTATTTTTCCGTTTTAAAAAAATCGGCTAAAAGATTCTTTCATGTAAAAAAAATTGTTTTATTGTATTTTATGTCGAGATTTCTTTTTCTGTCTCAAAAAAAACTTCGTCCCTCATTTAGTGTTCTCCCTGACGACTTTTCAATTTCGCATCAATAATGGCATTTTCTTTTCTGAAAACGTGTAACATTTTTCTCATGTATTTTCCAAAAAGTGACAGTTTGAAGGAGTTTTAAGCGATAAAAAATTTTTTATAAGAAATGCCGTACTAAGTTCTAATAAATTCATTATTTTCAAGAGACAAAACATTCCCATTTCCTATTAAAAAGTGTAAAAAATGTTGCATTCTTTTCTAGAAAAGAAATCAGCACAAGCACATCTGAAATTCTAAAGTGTTCCACTCTATGAAGTCATTTTTGTTTTGTTTTCCAACAACCGCTCACAAAACTTTTCGAATTACAAAAATATAAGAACAGCAACAAAATAATAAATAAATAAAACAAAATAAATAAGTGCCCTTTCACAAAATATTTACCACAAACAACTGTCTGGCCCTATTAATTATGTTCGTTGTGGGTTAAATGGGATTTATTTCACAAGATTCCACAAGAACAACACAATTTTTACTGCAGACAACTTTCGTTTTAGTTTCTTTCGTTGCTTTTTGTTTTATGAAATCATTTAACAGTCATGGTTTAGATAATAAGAAAAATTACACTAAAAGTCTGTCATAATTTTGTTGTAGAAACCAAAACATCAGCCAGCAGCCTGTTGTATTGAAAAGGCGGCCGACCACACACAAACACTTAAGGAGTTGAGGTTGCTGCTGCCACTAAATGTTGGCCGTGGAGGTGGTTTTGAAGGGGCGCACATTTTCTAGAATTCAGCTGAATACTTTTAAATGATTACGCTAATGGCTGATATTTTTATTTCTTATTTTTTTGTTTTCAGTTCGCTCGCGGCAGTTGGTTGCTTCAGCAGACGACAAGTGTATTTATTTAATGATCTTAATCTTGCTAATGATATTTATTTGTTGCAGCCAAGTTGTTGATATCTTACGTCAATATTGTTATTAATACTAAAGTATTTTCAACTTTACGAGTTTTAATAAATTTTTTGGCCTACACCTGGTACTCTGTTCAAATTAGGAAAAAACTAGATTAATTTAAGAGTCTCTTAATCGAGTTGTTATAAGTAAGTCAGGGGTAAAGCGCAGTATTCATGTTTTTAATGATAATACGGAATCAAATTGATTAAAAATCTCTTATATAATTTCTGGTCTTATTAATGTTTTGGAAACATCCGTAATATTAACTGATTTCAAAATTTACTGTCTTGGCCATGTCATTTTCTCTCCATTCTTATAGAAAGTTTGAGTAACAAGTACGTGCATAAAATATATTAAAGGAAAGATATTTGAAAGAATATTATATTTTCTTTTCAACTATTACAAAGTATAATTAGGAAAATAGAATTTGGGACGACTACCAATAATAAGATTTTTTTTAAACATTTTTAATATTCAAATTAGTTGATCTACATACCACGATGTGCACACGACCAAACTCTTTAAATTATATAACGCAACAAAATTCCTTAAAAAGCTCTTAAATTATTTATGGCCTGACTAATTCTCCATAATAATTTCTCTAAATGCTCAATTGTGTAGAAAAAACAATATTAAAAACCAGAGAATTTAATCATCATAACAAATATTTAGATAACTGTTATATAATCGTAGCAATTCCACCTGCCAAGCAAATCCAAATTGAGGGAATTCATAGAAAAAAAAACAACAAATCATATGAAAAGATTTAGTGTCTCTCTTTCCAATACACAACTGAGAATTAAAAGCCTTAATGCGCATGCGAATCACACACACAAGCTTATTTAAGCTTCTATCTTCCTATTCTGTGTGCTTAATTATTAGAAGCAACCAGCTTATTGTTATACCGGGGATGTGCAGTGGATTATGTTGAACTGATGCTGCACTTTTTGTCGCCCCTTAATCTGCAGTACTGTCATTTAGTATCAATTCGTATGATTTCAGGTCAGAGAAGGGACATTTTCTGCCCATTTTGGAACATTTTAATAGCTTAACCCAAAACTATTCTGTTATATACTTTCGTGTATAACAGAAATGAAACAAAAGCAACAAAAAAGAAAATTGGTGTACATAAAAATTTTGCACAGAATGAATTTGCAATTGAAAGCGAATATTTCACCTTCAATAACTCCTTCTGTACTGCACCGATTTCTTTGATTCTTACATAATTTTGTTGCAAATTCACTCACCTTCAATTTGACACTAATTTGATTTCGGTCGATTCACTTTTACCGCAAACTAACTAATTAAAACCACGCACTACCGTATTCCCGACCGCACACTATTAACAAAGATTCCACACTGAACTAAATTTCCCGAATTCAATCAGAACCGAACGCCGCTTCTTCTAACTGTTGTTCTGATTTTTAAGAGTGTCACGTATTTAACTTTGATACAAGCGTGTGTGGGCATGTGTGTTAGTTGCACTGCTCAAGAGAGGTGAAATGAATTCTTTTAGTTTTTTTTTCACTTCTGTTATTGTTATTAGTTTTTTCTTGTGGAAGATATTTTGCAAACGAATACTTCTCCTCCCTCTCCTATTTCATAATTAATAATTGTTGTTGTGAATATTTTCCTTGCATTAACATGCGTGAATTCAACATTTTACACTTCTTAGAGAATATGAGATTATTTTGGAGAATAAATACTTTATTGGATAATGTCAATAACCGCAGATTCTTGCGATATAAACTTTTCAACGTTTTTATTTTATTAGAAATTAGCTCGCCTTCACATTAGTTTTCTTTTATATTATTTTTATGCGATTATAAGATGAGAAATTCTAAGGACTAAGGAATCGGCGGAAAATGCATAACAAAAATAAAAAATTCTACGTGTTTTTCTTGAAGGTGTAGGAGAAATGTAGTTTGTTTATTTAATAAAAACCGTAAGCGAACAACAAATTGTGTGTATCTGTTGCTGTTGCAATAGATAATGAGGCGCAAGTGAGTCAGATTTAACGAAGAAATTTTTACCAACCGAATTGTTAAAAGTGAGGCAGAGGTAAAGCGTAGTATTCATGGTCTTAATGATAATTCGGGCTCAAATTGGTGAATAATCTCTTATGTAATTTCTTGTCTTGTTAATGTTTAGGCCACCTCCTTGATATTAGCTGATACAAAGTTCTACTGTTATCTTCTTTTTTTGTCTTCTTCCTTGTTTTATTGAACAAACAAATTAAAATTCAATTCTGATAGATATTTTCGTAGCAATAGTATGCGAATTAATAATAAAAGAGGAAGAAATGCTTAAGAAAATTATACCTATTTTCTTTCAAATATTTATCAGAAAGGCATATTTAGGATAATAGAATTTCGGACTTTTGATATAAAAATTATTTAATTTATACATACAAACGTGAGCACGACCAAACTCTTTAAATAATATAACGCAGCAGAATTTCTTATAAATCTCTTAAGCTATTAATGGCCTTGCTAATTCTCCACAATAATTTCTCCAAATACTCAGTTGTGTAGAAAAAACCATATTAAAAGCCTGAGAATCTAATGTTCATAACAAATATGTGGATAACTGTTATATAATCGTAGTAATTCCACCTGCTAAACAAATCCAAATTGAAGGAATTCATAGAAAAAAAAACAACAAATCATATGAAAAGATTTAGTGTCTCTCTTTCCAATACACAACTGAGAATTAAAAGCCTTAATGCGCATGCGAATCACACACACAAGCTTATTTATGCTTCTATCTTCCTATTCTGTGTGCTTAATTGTTAGAAGCAACCAGCTTATTGTTATACTGGGGATGTGCAGTGGATTATGTTGAACTGATGCTGCACTTTTTGTCGCCCTTTAATCTGCCGTACTATCATATAGTACCAATTCGTGTGATTTCAGGTCAGAGAAGGGACATTTTCTACCCCCTTTGGAACATTTTCATAGCTTAACCCAAAACTATTCTGAGATTTTCCCAACAAAAACAATTATAACACTTTCATGTATAACAGAAATGAAACAAAAGCAACGAAAAAGAAAATTGGTGTACACAAAAATTTTGCACAGAATGAATTTGCAATTGAAAGCGAATATTTCACCTTCAATAACTCCTTCTGTACTGCACCGATTTCTTTGATTCTTACATAATTTTGTTGCAAATTCACTCACCTTCAATTTGACACTAATTTGATTTCGGTCGATTCACTTTTACCGCAAACTAACTAATTAAAACCACGCACTACCGTATTCCCGACCGCACACAATTAACAAAGATTCCACACTGAACTAAATTTCCCGAATTCAATCAGAGCCGAGCGCCGCTTCTTCTAACTGTTGTTCTGATTTTTAAGAGTGTCACGTATTTAACTTGATACAAGCGTGTGTGAGCATGTGTGTTAGTTGCACTGTTCAAGAGCAGTGAGATAAATTCCTTTAGTTTTTTTTTTACTTCTGTTATTGTTATTGTTATTAGTTTTTTATTGTGGAAGATATTTTGCAATGGAATACTTCTCCTCCCTCTCCTATTTCATAATTAATAATTGTTGTTGTGAATATTTTCCTTGCATTAACATGCGTGAATTCAACATTTTACACTTCTTAGAGAATATGAGATTATTTTGGAGAATAAATACTTTATTGGATAATGTCAATAACCGCAGATTCTTGCGATATAAACTTTTCAACGTTTTTATTTTATTAGAAATTAGCTCGCCTTCACATTAGTTTTCTTTTATATTATTTTTATGCGATTATAAGATGAGAAATTCTAAGGACTAAGGAATCGGCGGAAAATGCATAACAATAATAAAAAATTCTACGTGTTTTTCTTGAAGGTGTAGGAGAAATGTAGTTTGTTTATTTAATAAAAACCGTAAGCGAACAACAAATTGTGTGTATCTGTTGCTGTTGCAATAGATAATGAGGCGCAAGTGAGTCAGATTTAACGAAGAAATTTTTACCAACCGAATTGTTAAAAGTGAGGCAGAGGTAAAGCGTAGTATTCATGGTCTTAATGATAATTCGGGCTCAAATTGGTGAATAATCTCTTATGTAATTTCTTGTCTTGTTAATGTTTAGGCCACCTCCTTGATATTAGCTGATACAAAGTTCTACTGTTATCTTCTTTTTTTGTCTTCTTCCTTGTTTTATTGAACAAACAAATTGAAATTCAATTCTGATAGATATTTTCGTAGCAAGAGTATGCGAATTAATAATAAAAGAGGAAGAAATGCTTAAGAAAATTATACCTATTTTCTTTCAAATATTTATCAGACATATAAAAATTATTTAATTTATACATACAAACGTGGATACGACCTAACTCTTTAAATAATATAACGCAGCAGAATTTCTTATAAATCTCTTAAGCTATTAATGGCCTGGTTAATTCTCCACAATAATTTCTTCAAACACTCAGTTGTGTAGAAAAAACAATATTAAAAGCCTGAGAATCTAATGTTCATAACATATATTTGGATAACTGTTATATAATCGTAACAATTCCACCTGCCAAACAAATCCCAATTGAAGGAATTCATAGAAAAAAAAAAACAACAAATCTTATGAAAACATTTAATCTCTCTTTCCAATACACAATTGAGAATTAAAAGCCTTAATGCGCATGCGAATCACACACACAAGCTTATTTATGCTTCTATCTTCCTATTCTGTGTGCTTAATTATTAGAAGCAACCAGCTTATTGTTATACCGGGGATGTGCAGTGGATTATGTTGAACTGATGCTGCACTTTTTGTCGCCCCTTAATCTGCCGTACTATCATATAGTACCAATTCGTGTGATTTCAGGTCAGAGAAGGGACATTTTCTACCCCCTTTGGAACATTTTCATAGCTTAACCCAAAACTATTCTGAGATTTTCCCAACAAAAACAATTATAACACTTTCATGTATAACAGAAATGAAACAAAAGCAACGAAAAAGAAAATTGGTGTACACAAAAATTTTGCACAGAATGAATTTGCAATTGAAAGCGAATATTTCACCTTCAATAACTCCTTCTGTACTGCACCGATTTCTTTGATTCTTACATAATTTTGTTGCAAATTCACTCACCTTCAATTTGACACTAATTTGATTTCGGTCGATTCACTTTTACCGCAAACTAACTAATTAAAACCACGCACTACCGTATTCCCGACCGCACACAATTAACAAAGATTCCACACTGAACTAAATTTCCCGAATTCAATCAGAGCCGAGCGCCGCTTCTTCTAACTGTTGTTCTGATTTTTAAGAGTGTCACGTATTTAACTTGATACAAGCGTGTGTGAGCATGTGTGTTAGTTGCACTGTTCAAGAGCAGTGAGATAAATTCCTTTAGTTTTTTTTTTACTTCTGTTATTGTTATTGTTATTAGTTTTTTATTGTGGAAGATATTTTGCAATGGAATACTTCTCCTCCCTCTCCTATTTCATAATTAATAATTGTTGTTGTGAATATTTTCCTTGCATTAACATGCGTGAATTCAACATTTTACACTTCTTAGAGAATATGAGATTATTTTGGAGAATAAATACTTTATTGGATAATGTCAATAACCGCAGATTCTTGCGATATAAACTTTTCAACGTTTTTATTTTATTAGAAATTAGCTCGCCTTCACATTAGTTTTCTTTTATATTATTTTTATGCGATTATAAGATGAGAAATTCTAAGGACTAAGGAATCGGCGGAAAATGCATAACAATAATAAAAAATTCTACGTGTTTTTCTTGAAGGTGTAGGAGAAATGTAGTTTGTTTATTTAATAAAAACCGTAAGCGAACAACAAATTGTGTGTATCTGTTGCTGTTGCAATAGATAATGAGGCGCAAGTGAGTCAGATTTAACGAAGAAATTTTTACCAACCGAATTGTTAAAAGTGAGGCAGAGGTAAAGCGTAGTATTCATGGTCTTAATGATAATTCGGGCTCAAATTGGTGAATAATCTCTTATGTAATTTCTTGTCTTGTTAATGTTTAGGCCACCTCCTTGATATTAGCTGATACAAAGTTCTACTGTTATCTTCTTTTTTTGTCTTCTTCCTTGTTTTATTGAACAAACAAATTGAAATTCAATTCTGATAGATATTTTCGTAGCAAGAGTATGCGAATTAATAATAAAAGAGGAAGAAATGCTTAAGAAAATTATACCTATTTTCTTTCAAATATTTATCAGACATATAAAAATTATTTAATTTATACATACAAACGTGGATACGACCTAACTCTTTAAATAATATAACGCAGCAGAATTTCTTATAAATCTCTTAAGCTATTAATGGCCTGGTTAATTCTCCACAATAATTTCTTCAAACACTCAGTTGTGTAGAAAAAACAATATTAAAAGCCTGAGAATCTAATGTTCATAACATATATTTGGATAACTGTTATATAATCGTAACAATTCCACCTGCCAAACAAATCCCAATTGAAGGAATTCATAGAAAAAAAAAAACAACAAATCTTATGAAAACATTTAATCTCTCTTTCCAATACACAATTGAGAATTAAAAGCCTTAATGCGCATGCGAATCACACACACAAGCTTATTTATGCTTCTATCTTCCTATTCTGTGTGCTTAATTATTAGAAGCAACCAGCTTATTGTTATACCGGGGATGTGCAGTGGATTATGTTGAACTGATGCTGCACTTTTTGTCGCCCCTTAATCTGCCGTACTATCATATAGTACCAATTCGTGTGATTTCAGGTCAGAGAAGGGACATTTTCTACCCCCTTTGGAACATTTTCATAGCTTAACCCAAAACTATTCTGAGATTTTCCCAACAAAAACAATTATAACACTTTCATGTATAACAGAAATGAAACAAAAGCAACGAAAAAGAAAATTGGTGTACACAAAAATTTTGCACAGAATGAATTTGCAATTGAAAGCGAATATTTCACCTTCAATAACTCCTTCTGTACTGCACCGATTTCTTTGATTCTTACATAATTTTGTTGCAAATTCACTCACCTTCAATTTGACACTAATTTGATTTCGGTCGATTCACTTTTACCGCAAACTAACTAATTAAAACCACGCACTACCGTATTCCCGACCGCACACAATTAACAAAGATTCCACACTGAACTAAATTTCCCGAATTCAATCAGACCCGAGCGCCGCTTCTTCTAACTGTTGTTCTGATTTTTAAGAGTGTCACGTATTTAACTTTGATACAAGCGTGTGTGTGCATGTGTGTTAGTTGCAGTGTTCAAGAGAGGTGAAATGAATTCTTTTTGTTTTTTTTTCACTTCTGTTGTTGTTATTAGTTTTTTATTGTGGAAGATATTTTGCAATCGAATACTTCTCCTCCCTCTCCTATTTCATAATTAATAATTGTTGTTGTGAATATTTTCCTTGCATTAACATGCGTGAATTCAAAATTTTTAGAGAGTCCGATTGATAATATGAAATTTTTTTTAAGAATAAAAACTTTATTGAATAATTTTAATAACCACAGATTTTTGCGATATAAGCTTTTCAACAATTTCATTTTATTAGAAATTACCTCGCCTTCAAATCAATTTTCCTTAAGGTTATATATTATGAGATTATAAGATAAGGATAATGAAACCGGCGCAAAACATATTATAACAAATGAAATGCTTACGTTTATTTGCTAAAGGTATGAGAGAAATTTAGTTGGTTTGTTTAATAAAACTCCAATGCATCAGATAATGAGGCGCAGTATTCATGGTCTTAATGATAATACGTACTCAAATTGGTTAATAATCTTTTATATTATTTCTGGTCTTATTAATGTTTAGGCAACCTCCGTGATATTAACTGATTTAAAGTTTTAATATCTTTTACATGTTACTTTCCCTTTTTTATTGAACAAAAACAAATTCAAATTCAAGTTTTATATATATTTGGTTCAAGAAGTTTGTGATTTAAAGCTATTATAAGTATGAAATGCGAAAGAAATTTATATTTTCTCTTCAAATATTTATCAGAGAGGTATATCTACGAAAATAGAATTTCGGACTATTGATTTTCAAATTATTTTATTTATACACACAAACGTGCATACGACCTAACTCTTTAAATAATATAACGCAACAAAATTTCTTAAAAAGCTCTTAAACTATTTATGGCCTGACTAATTCTCCACAATAATTTCTCAAAATGCTCAATTGTGTAGAAAAAACAATATTAAAAACCAGAGAATATAACCATCATAACAAATATTTGAATAACTGTTATATAATCGTAGCAATTCCACCTGCTAAACAAATCCAAATTGAAGGAATTCATACAAGAAAACAACAAATCATATGAAAATAATTAGTGTCTCTCCTGCAAATACACAATTGAGAATTAAACGTCTTAATGCGCATGCGAATCACACACACAAGCTTATTTATGCTTCTATCTTCCTATTCTGTGTGCTTAATTGTTAGAAGCAACCAGCTTATTGTTATACGGGGATGTGCAGTAGATTATGTTGAACTGATGCTGCACTTTTTGTCGCCCCTTAATCTGCCGTACTGTCAATTCGCATCAATTTGTGTGATATCAGGTCAGAGAAGGGACATTTTCTGCCCCCTTTGGAACATTTTCATAGCTTAACCCAAAACTATTCTGAGATTTTCCCAACAAAAGCAATTATAACACTTTCGTGTATAACAGAAATGAAACAAAAGCAACGAAAAAAGAAAATTGGTGTACATAAAAATTTTGCACAGAATGAATTTGCAATTGAATACGAATATTTCACCTTCAATAACTTCTTCTGTACTGCACCGATTTCTTTGATTCTTACATAATTTTGTTGCAAATTCACTCACCTTCAATTTGACACTAATTTGATTTCGGTCGATTCACTTTTACCGCAAACTAACTAATTAAAACCACGCACTACCGTATTCCCGACCGCACACAATTAACAAAGATTCCACACTGAACTAAATTTCCCGAATTCAATCAGAACAGAGCACCGATTCTTCTAACTCGTTTTTAGCTAATTAAGAGTAATAAATTCCCCTAAAGTGTGAGTATGTGCATGTCGCGATACTTGGAAGAGTTTTATTGAACTCTTCAAGTATTTCTCCTTTTAATAATAACAGTTTTGAATGTTTTTTTTTTTGTGGTTCTAGTTGTTAATGCATATGACATGTCATATGCATGTATTTAAGATTGATTTTTTATTGTGAATATTCAGAAAAGGAAATAATATTGGTTTCATATTCCTGTGTTTATTTATTTTACAGTTATACTGAAACCTCGTTTAATTAAAATACATTTTCGTTGGAATAACGAGGATTTATATGAAAAAAAATAGCAACCCAGCAAAACGATACTCTTCTTCATTAAAATAAATTTCAAGCAGATGAAAAAATAGTTTATTAGAGGGCTTAAACTTCCTCACTGATCATTAACCCATCTATTACGAATATCAGTTGTATGCTCTTCTGATATATATTTGATAAGAAAATATAATTTTCTTTCGTATTTCTTCCTCTTAACATTTATAATTCACATCATAAAATGTCTATAAGAATTGAATTTTCATTTGTTTGTTCGCTAAAATAAGAAAAAGTAGCATGAAGAAGACGGTAAAACTTGAAATCAGTTGATATCACGGACGTTGGCAAACGTCCGTATTATCTTTTAGAACATGAATACTGCGCTTTACCCCTGCCTCACTTTTAACAATTCGGTTGGTAAGAACTTTGTAACTAAATCTGATACATTTGCGTCTCAGCATCTGATGCATTGGATTATTATTATATAAACAAACTAAATTTATCTTACACCTTTAAGATATAAACGTAGAAGTTTCATTTATTATTATGCATTTTGCGCCGATTCTATTGTCCTTAGAATTTCTTATCTTATAATAGTATAAAAACAATATTGAAAATTAATTTTAATTCGATTTCATTGCTAATACATAAAATTGTTGAAAAGGTTATAACGCAAAAATCTGCAGCTATTGAAATTATCCCGTAAAGTTTTTTCTCCAAAAAAATCTCTTATTCTCTTAAAAGTGTAAAATGTTGAATTCGTGCATGTTAATGCAAGGAAAATATTAACAACAACAGTTATTAATTATGAAATAGGAGAGGGAGGAGAAGTATTCGATTGCAAAATATCTTCCACAATAAAAAACTAATAACAATAACAGAAGTAAAAAAAAAACTAAAGTAATTTATCTCACTGCTCTTGAACAGTGCAACTAACACACATGCCCACACACGCTTGTATCAAAGTTAAATACGTGACACTCTTAAAAATCAGAACAACAGTTAGAAGAAGCGGCGCTCGGCTCTGATTGAATTCGGGAAATTTAGTTCAGTGTGGAATCTTTGTTAATAGTGTGCGGTCGGGAATACGGTAGTGCGTGGTTTTAATTAGTTAGTTTGCGGTAAAAGTGAATCGACCGAAATCAAATTAGTGTCAAATTGAAGGTGAGTGAATTTGCAACAAAATTATGTAAGAATCAAAGAAATCGGTGCAGTACTGAAGGAGTTATTGGAGTTGAAATATTCGCATTCAATTGCAAATTCATTCTGTGCAAAATTTTTGTGTACACCAATTTTTTTCCTTGCTTTTGTTTTATTATATATATATAACTGTTATACACGAAGTGTTATACACAAAAGTTTTTGTTGGGAGAATCCGAGAACAGGTTTGGGTTGAGCTACGAAAATGTTCCAAAGGGGGCAGAAAAAGGGTTTTTAAGGTACCAGAAAGGGAAGAGGCCGGAAAACGGAAAAATAATATAATGAGATGAATATATAAACAGAATCGAAACAATTATATAAAATTCAAAGCTGGTCGATCATATACATAATTTCAAAATTTAAGTACTTCGTAGAATAAACATGACAAAAATGTTTATTCAGAAAACATATTCTATTAAAACTTCATATATTAAAACTACACAAAGGGGAAACTCTGAAAACTTTATTCCACACATACGAGGCAATTAAGCGTTACGAAAGTCGAAGAAGTGGCAATATGCCACTTGCAAGAGGTTGTTTACAGATAAGTACGATTTTAATGTACCTTCTCAGACAAATTGATACCAAATGACAGCACCGCAGATTAAAGGGCGGCAAAATGTGCAACATCAGTTACACATAATCCACTGCACATCCCTGTATAACAATAAGCTCTTTGCTTGAAGTAATTACGCACACCGAACAGACATTTTACATGAGTAGAAGCATAATTAAGCGTGTATGTGTGTGATGCACATGCGCATTGTGGCTTTTGACTCTCAACTGTGTGTTTAAAGGAGAGACACTTGAAACTTTTCATACATATTTTCTACGAAGTTCTTCAAAGTGCTCTATTGAACTCCTTCAATTTGTATTTGTTTGGCAGGTGGAATTGTTACGATTATATAACAGTTATCAAAATACTTGTTGTGATAATTAGATTTTCTAATTTTTAGTATTGTTTCTTCTATACAACTGAGTATTTGGAGAAATTTTTGGGGAGAGTTAGTCAGGCCATAAATAATTTAAGAGCTTTTTAAGGAATTTCGTTGCGTTGTTTTATTTAAAGGGTTTGGTTGTATCCACGTTTGTGTGTGTAAATTAGATAATTTTAATAGTAAGAGTTCATGAAAAATTATAATCAGCGTTAAATGGAAGAGTATTTCAGATGTCATTAGACAAAATATTTTGATCGTGGATTATGTTAGAAAAATGTTGCAATCGGTTAAGTTTCATAACAAGATTCCAATTGCTTGGTGTCTATAACAAACAGTGACGTTATCTAGAGGTGCTCGTATTGTATTTATATGCTGTATCTTCTGGCATGTGTACCACACATTTAAGCGTACATTGTAGACATCTCTGCATCCATTCCTGCAGCTGCAGAAATAGTACTTGAAGTAACCCCGGCATAACCACTTCATGTGTTGTTCACATAATTTTATTAAAATTCGCCCTGCCAAGTGACACTCTACACACGAACGTGATTGTAACTTTTTTCCTCACACTAACTTAGAACCACGCAGAGAATGACTGGCTGGCGGTCATTTCCTTTTCAAGTTTATCTCCTTCCGTAATACCAGTTTCAGTTGTTAACGAATTTCGTTTTTGGTCTACAACTGCTGGTGTTATAACAGATTTTGATTGGTTACAATTTTTGATCATAAAACTCCTACGCACGTACTTGTTAAACAAGTGCAGTCGAAATGGAAGAATCTTGTAAGAATTGAAATTATTTAAATTTTTATTAAAGCGAAAGCAACAACAGCAAACACAGAAATTCAAGCACATAGAAAATATGTTGTTGGCCACAAAAATGAAAAAAAAAAATAAGAAACTGAGTAAAAATGACAACAGACAATGACCACCGCATAAGAAGGGAAAAACGACAACATGCAGGCGATATTGCAAAATTTGCTAATTGAGTGTGGCAAATACTAGGGACTTGAAAGTAAATTAAAGATCGACAGGGATTTAGTGGCATGAAATATTAGACGCCGTGTTCAGAAAAGCCTTTAACGTTTTGTAGAATTTATTATTATTATTATTATTATTGAATTGTGTTCATATCTCTCAACTTCTATGAAGTTGGAAATTACCTATCCCGGGCTTTGCCAAGGGATTAGGCTCTGTTGGGGCGTAGACCAAGTTCTAGCCCATTCGCATCTGTTTGTTGCTGCAGGAAACGTCGCACTATGTTGCAAGTATTCAATATCACAGATCTCTGCATAGTCTCTAGTGCGTCATTAAGACCATGCTTTTTCAACTGGACAATAAGCTGTTTCGGTATCAGTCCCGTGGCAGATATTACTATTGGCGAAATCTCCACTCCTTCCACATGGTACATTGTCCTGAGTTCGTTCGCCAGGTCAGTGTATTTCTCAATTTTTGTACCATGGGTCGACTGAAGGTTGTTGTTGAGTGGAACAGCTATGTCAAGGATCGTTATTCTCCTCCCAATCTTATCAAATAGGACGATATCCGGTCTGTTAGCTCGTATCGTCCGATCTGTAATCATTGGCCTATCCCAATACAGCTTACATCTGTTGTTCTCAAGTACAGGTGGTGGTTCGTAATTGTAGTACGGAAGTCTTTCTTTCACTAGGTTATTCTTCACCGCCAGGGCTTGGTGAATGATTTTTGCTACCTGGTTATGTCTTGCGGTATAATCATGAGATGCTAGACTCATGCAACCACCAATGATATGATCAATAGTCTCCGAATTGCTCTGGCATCAGCATCCGGTATTATTATTATTATTATTATTGTTATTGTTATTTTTATTAACTGACTTTTAGTTGTTCCTCAAAAAATCAAAGTTATTTCTTTAATTTCATTTTGGATTAGAATATAAAAGTTCTTTATTGATTTTTATTTACTCTTCAGGTAATAATAATTATTTCTTGACTTTTATTTTTCGATTACAAAATAAAAGTTATTTCTTAATTTTTATTTATTCATCAGAAAGTAAAAGCTGTTTCTTGACTTTCATTTTTGGATCAGAATATAAAAGTTCTTAATAGATTTTTATTTACTCTTCAGCTAATAACAATTATTTCTTGACTTTTATTTTTCGATTAGAGTATAAAATACATCTCTTGATTTTTATTTAACTATTCACCACAAAAAAATTATATCTGGACTTGTACTCTTTCCTCAGCAAATAAGACTTATTTCTTGAATTTTATTTGTTGATCCGAATATAAAAGTTATTTTTTGCTATTTATTTCTCGATTCTAATAAAAGATATATCTCATGATTTTTGTTTATTCATAAGAAAATAAATTATTTCTAGACTTTCAATTTTGACCAGAATATAAAATTCTCTATTGATTTTTATTTACTCTTCAGAAAATAATAATTATTTCGTGACTTTAATTTTTCAATCAGACAATAAAAGTTGTTTCTAGATTCTTATTAATTCTTCAGGAAATAACAATAAAAATATCTTGGCTTTACTTTTTTTATCGGAATGTAAAAATTATTTCGTGATTTTTATTTATTCATCAGAAAATATATTTTTTTAAATATAATTTTCCGATTTGGGTTTGTTTATTTCTTTGAAGACAAGTGATTTTTAAACTGAAATCGTTTACGAAATTTATTTAATATATGAAATAAAAGTTTTCGCACAAAATATGGCGATAAATTCCACCTCAAATCGGTTAATATTCATTTAAGCAAGACTAAAACTCATGAAACAACTTTTATTTTCAGATAAATAACTTTTATTTTTTCATCGATTTATAAAAGTAGGGATATAAGTTATTTTCTGTCGAATATATAAAAGTCATTATCTTTTGTTTTCTGATCTAAAATTCGAAGTCAGATAATAAGTTTTATTTTCTTATCAATAAATAACAATTATGAAATAACTTTTATTTCCTGTCGAAAAACAAAAGTTAAGAAACAATTTTTAATATCTGACACATAAATAAGAGTTAAGAAGCAACTGTTATATTCTGCTGAATAAATAAAATATAGAAAATAATCGGCAAACTTGAGTTGAGTTCAGTTGGGGAGTCGTTGGGTGTATTGCCTGTGCAGGTAGCACATCGCTTTTATTTTGATATATTTGGATTAAATATGACAAATAACTGTTATTTGCGCTTCCTGATTATTATTTTTTTAACTTTTGTTATATATCGAATTACATATCGAATTACATCATTCCAAAATTGTTGCTGGTAACTCACCTGTCCCAGATATTTCTATCAAAAGGATTTTGCTCGGTAAGAATAGTTGCTAATTTAGTAGTAAATAATTGTACTTATAATTATTATCATATTTGTCATCTCCACTGTGATTATTAAAGTAATTAATTAAATATTTTTGTTATTGTTAATATCATGATCTATCTCACGTGCCTAAACACTCCCTACAACAGCGAAATATTTAAAAGTAATTTCAAAGAAGTAAAAGTGTTATAGTCGTCTGTGCCGAATCTTATATACCCTTCACCAACGTACGTCTGGCGTTACATATATTTTTAAGTACCAATTTTGTTCTTCTTAAATTATAAAATGGTTTTAGTTAGTAAAAAATAATGTCAGTTGCCCTTTTGGTTACTCTTATGAATGAAAAAAAAATTTTAATTTCCCACCCCTGCAATCGAAGTTTCAATTTTCTTATTTTTATTTACCGATGCAACTCTTCGTGATGTTTAAAGCGATTTTATTTAAAAAAACTTAATATTTTGGAACATTTTAGTTATTACATGTACCACAAAATACTGAATGTGCAAAAAAAACAAAGTTATCCATCCCTGGAAAGTAAGTTTTATTATTTTAAGTTTTTAATAGACAAGAAACAAGACTTTAAATGGTTTTTGGTATTAATTTTGCGTCGAGAAATAGTTGTATGCTGCCCAGCTCTGGAACCGTATTTCGAATTTTTCAATACCACTCTATTTAAGTTCATTTATAATCCATCAGTCCAAGAACGAAGTCTCTAGTTCTTCTGGGGGCTTGGGAAAAGAGATTTGACTTGAAGACAGACGGAGAGACAGACGGACAGACAGACGGACATCGCTGAATCGTCCTCGCTACTTATGAGAATCCAGATTATATATACTTTATGGGGTCCCGTATTAATATCGAAAAATTACACACGGAATGACAAACCCTTTCACTTTTGGTGGAGAGTATAAAAATGCATCTCTTTGCGAGGGTGCAAGAACTCTTGGCTTAATATAAAACAACATATTCTTAATAGAGATTAAGAGACAATTATCGTCATGCTATTAAATCTGTGGCTGTTATTGAAAACGTTTGGCTGATGCCAAAAATGTTTGCCGTTTTGAGACTGAATGGGACTGCAACTCAAATCCAGCCGATATGAAATATTGTGCCGCGAGTTGTAAATAAAACCTTCAAATGAAAGGATTCAATTTCAAAGCCATACAAACACAAGTCGCATAGAACTCATCACAGGAATTAATCATACCATTTTCATCGATCAAACAATTTTCGCTCAGAATTATAAAAATTTCAAAACAATCCATAACAAGAGTTCTCCTCCGTCTGTCTCTAAATATCGATATGAAGCTGAACATTTAACTATCTGAATCTGTAAACTGAATGCAGTATATAGAAATAAATAAATAAATAAACGTTTTTATATGTAGATAAAAGTGTATCTTGTATCTGAAAGTACATGATTGTTAAAAAATTCCTTGACTCGTTTACATTTTATGATGGGCTCCGTACGATGATGTTCTTTCTTTTTTGTCTTTTTTTGGTTGGTTTTTTATTTTTATTTTGTAGGTTTCTTTTTTCGTTTTTGTTTTTGTTTTTTGCTGTTTTGATGAGCTCCTCCTTTATGGTTAAATGTTTATGATTATTGAATTTTGTATTCTGCTTGAAAACTCATGTTTAAGAAAATTGCCAACAATCATCATGGTTGACTAGACGACACTGCATCGCGTTTATCCAATCAGCTTTTGACATCGACTGCTGTGGCTGCTGCAGCCGATATCGTTTCTGAAACTGCTTTCGCTGCTCAAGTCAATGATGATCACGATGATGATTATGATGATGATGATGATTGGGAACGACGAATGTGTGTATGAAGTTTAAGATGCTGGAGTTGACGATGCCGATAATAATAATAATAATAATAAAATTGAAAATGATGACTCTGGATATGGCAGCCATTTTCGGAGGACATAAAATGAAAAATGAAAGATATTTTACTCTCATGTTTTTATTTTAATTTAAATTCATGTTGAAATTAAAAATAAGGAAACCGAGTAGAGATGCTGGTAGGAGAAAGAAGTTTTCTTAGCAATAAAACTTTAATTTGCAAGTTCTGTAGCCGTGTTATAGTGAAACTATCGCCTGTTTATATTTGAAAGTCATTAACAATAAAACGGCTTCACTTCAACAGGATTCGGTGGTTCCTGTCGAAACTATGAACACAAAAACAAAGTGATTATTAAAGATATTGTTGTTGCTATAACTCCAAAAGAAGTAGCTTCAAACGCTTTAAAAGTTCTTTGTCCCGGAAAATGTCCTTCAACATGTCTTATTTGACTCGACTGAGTATTAAAATATCTGCAGCGAGATTTTTATATTCTTGGAGCGTCAATCAGGGCATGGAGCACCTGCATTGAACCCGATCTATAAACAGATGTGGTAGTGCTGAGGTAGCAGGTGGAAAAAGATGAGACGATATATAGAGAATTTATTGTAGTCATTTTAATTGTTTTTAACTTCCGAGTAGAGTTTTTTGTACAGAGCCGACAGCCCTGAGGGCGGAATCGAACCCCGGGCCAATCACCGAATAATCTCCATCTTAATATCTGCAGCCAACGGAAATTTTTCTCGCAACTACGTGGTAAATATTCCAAAGCACAGGGGAAAGTCGATATCAGCTTTAAATATTCAACTTACGCAGAATAGCAAATGAGCTGGTTTCGGAGGCCGCTACACGTTCATCTTGGGAGATGCTTTAGCATATTTTCGCTCTTTTGCGATTTAACAGATATTTTTAATAATTTTTTTTTTAACCCAACATCCTTATTGTGCAGATCCTTGGGAGATAATTCATTAAACATATAGAGTTAATGCAAAACAGCAGTTTTCAAAGGCCACTGTTTTTATTTTAATTTAAATTCATGTTGCACAATTACAAAACGTATGAGTTGAAATAAAATATATAAAAACAGAGTAGAGACGCTGGTACGAGAAAGAAGTCTATCACTAGTACTCATGTGTATTTTACTCACAACTACTTTTACATCAACTTAATTTCTCAACTTACGCAGATTAGCATAACAGCTGTTTTCAGAGGCCACTACACGTCTATCATGGGAGATGCTCTAGTATATTTTCTTCCTTTTACGATTTTTTTTTTAAATTCGGGCACATCCTTATTGTTCCTTGGCAGTTAATGTCCTTGACAAGGCCAAATAGCTGTTTTCGGAAGCCACTACATGTCTATCACCACTCGTCGTGTTTATTTTACTTGCGAGCACTTTAACATCGACTTTATTATTCAACTTATGCAGAATAGCATAACAGATGTTTTCGCAGGGCGTTACATGTTCATCTTAGGGGATATTATTTACTTTTTACGATTTAACAGAACTATTTTTCGTTGACATGATCTCGTGTTCTAGTGAAATGTGCAGTTCCTTAGCAGTTAATTAACGTAATATTTATATTTACTGCAAAATAGCTGTTTTCGAAGGCCACTACATGTCTATCACCAGTACTCATGTGTATTTCACTCACAACTACTTTTAAATCAACTTAGTTATTTAACTTACGCAGAATAGCATAACAGATGTTTTCGCAGGCCGCTACACCTCCATCGTGGGAGATGCTTTAGCATATTTTCGTCCTTTTACGATATAATAGCTTTTATTTATATTTCTTTTCGTTAATTCTAGTGTATTGTGCAGCTCTTTAAAAGTTACTTAAGTTAATATATAAAGTTAAGGCAAAACAGCTGTTTTCGAAAGCCACTACATGTCTATCAACATTAATCGTGTTTATTTGACTTGCGACTACTTTAACATGAACTTAATTATTCAACTTACGCATCATAGCAAATGAGCTGTTTTCGAAGGACGCTACACTTCCATCTTAAGATTAAAAAAATTTTGTGTTAAGTTTTGCCTGTTGCTTATGAAACAGTTACGTCAAAACGATATGATCGTATATTCTGGTGTATTGTGCAGATCCTTAGGAGTTAATTCACTTAATATTTATAATTAAGGCAAAAAAGCTGTTCTCAAAAGCCTCTACATGTCTATCACCACTAGTCGTGTTTATTTTACATACGACCAGATAAACATTAACTTGTACAGAATAGTATAACAGATGTTTTCGGAGGCCGCTACACCTCCATTACAGAGGATATTTTCTACTTTTTACGGATTTAACATATTCGCTGACAAGATCTTGTGTTCTGGTGTATTGTGCATGTTTTCGCAGGCCGCTACATATGCATCTTAGAAGATATTTTAAACTTTAACGATTTAAAAGATTTTATTTATTAATTTTTTTGAAGTTTTAATACATTCTCCTGCAACAGTTATGTCACCGCTGGCATGATCTTATGATCTAGTGTCTATGTGCAGTTCCTTAAAAGTTAATTAACTCCATATTTAAAGTCATGGCCATACAGTTTATTTGTTGTTGCAAACAGCCGTTATTGTTTCGTTGCATCCATCAGCATGTTCTACACCTGATTTATTTTCACCAACAATTGCTGTTCCTGTCAAAACTTTTTGAAAGTGCAGCGCGGTGGTATTTAAATTTAATCCGTAAGATTTTAGTGAATTTACAATCGTTAAGATGATCAACAAAAAAAAAAAAAACTTTGTGTGCCATTTTCATTATATTTCGCAAAAAAAAAATGATTATTTCTTTTGTATCATTTTATTTTACTTCTTCGCTCATCATCCTCAACAAAAACTCCAGCTTAACCGTCTTCCTAATCATCGTTATCGTTAATGTCCATAAATCGATGACATTTTGTATTCGCTGGTAGTTGTTGTTGTTGCTGTTGTTGGAGTTTTCTATGTAGATGTTATTGAATTGATTGACTAACATGCATAAATATTTTCTCTTGTAAACCCAGTTTCCATACAATCTGCGTTTTTATTCCATTAATGAAAACTTACAGATTGATTGCAAAGAAAAAAAAAATATGTTGCTTATATGGATGTGCCTCTGTGTGTGTTTGTGTGTGTCACAGCACCCTCACCTGTTGCAGCTACTACCGTGCAAATGCCTGCGTTAGCTGCTGAGCTGCTGTCTCTTCGCTGAAAGCCTACTAAAATTTATATGGACTCAGGAGCAGTAAAAGAAAAACCGGATGAGTGTGTCGCCAGTGTCATCCATCGTCAATTCAAAGCGAAATGACGGTTCGTATGACTCTGTGGCTGGTAGGCAAGTGATCGCATCACCAATCATTGAATTTTATTCACATTTTTTTTCTTAATTTAATTTTTGTAATACATCGATCCAATTTTTTTATCCATTTTGCATCAGTAAGTTGTTGTTGTGTTTGTTGTTGTTGTTCGTGTTGTTTTGTTTTGTTATTTAAAGACGCAATCAAGTTGCAATCAATTTTGAAAATATTTCGTTTTTGTATGTCTCCTGTATGCTTTTCATATCACAGTCGATTGTTTTTGTGTGCATATGCAACATGTTGCAAACGCAATCAACAATAATTTTTAACCATGTTGTAGGCAGTTTAGCCGTTTGTTTAACTACGAAATATGTTTGGCATTTTCAACTATTAAATGATTTTGTATTTAGATTAACAAAATGTGTTGTTAATGATGAGTCAAACAGATATTTTTCCATCTGATATTGCAAATTAATAATTTCACATACTGATCTTTTTCAGAACAGCTTCTTTATGTGGGTAATTCCATAGAAAATTGACCAAGAGTTAGACACAACAATATGGGACCCCACGACCCCATAATAAGAAGGAAAAGCATCACATTTAATATTTCAGGACTTTAAACCATGACTTAACGCTATTACTTTGATAAAATGATAGATTAAATTTTTTAAATATCAAAACCTTGGAGTTATTACATTTTTGCAAACAAACAAATATTTGGTAGCTCCAAATAATTCCTGATAGGCAATTGCTGGTACCTGCTTAATTCAGAAAGACATGATAAATATTCCAAAGCACATTCGAAAGTCAACACCAGTTTTAAATATTCAATTTTCGCAGCAGAGCAGAACAGCTGTTTTCGAGAGCCGCTACACTTTCATCATCACAGCTCACTTGCATTGATTTTTAATTGGCTTTTTTCAATTTATTAACAGTTTTTGTTTATAAAGCTTTAATTTAAAAAATTTATACGAAAACAACAAGTCGATGGTGTAGATATTAACCCCCTAATTCACAAACGATTTTTAACGTTAATGAATGCTTTAAGGGATATTTAACCATATAAAATCCGTACTTTAAACCAACTTTAATTTTAATAATCGTTTATGAATAACAGCGTAAGTAAATGACGTTTAATTAATTTTTCTCTTCAAACTTAATTGAAGTGAATCTCTTTACACTTCAGTATCAATTAATTTAATTGAAATTATTCCGGAGCAGAAAGGACAGTCGACATCAACTTACACAGCAGAGCACCTGTTTTCCAAAGCCACCACACGCTATTAGCACTTAATAAGTGGATTTTTTCAGTTTGATAATAGGTTTTATTTTTTAATTTTAATTATATGCTAGTTCTTTTTTCCCAAAATCTTATTAAAAAATTCAAATTGATCAGTTTAGGGGTCTTAGTTAGTTCCTAAGCGCATTACCCAACATTTCTTACAATAACTAAAGATATTTATTTCAAACGAATCTGTACGAAAGCTGCAGTTTGATTATTTCCTTGATTTCCTGATAAACGATTTTATATATAAAAATTTCATATGAAAAAATTATACGAGAACTGCGTCCACAGTAAAACGGTAGTGTAGACATTATGTCCCTGACGTTTAATTATTTTCACCTAAGCCAGTCATTTAATTCTTTTTTACCACTTTTACTTAAGCCAAACATACTTAAAGTGAGCACCTGTTTTCAGAGGCCACCACACGCTATGACCAATTATTAAGTGGCTATTTTAAATTTGATAAAAGTTTTTATTTTTAAAAGTCTTACTACAAAATTATATACTGTGTCAATCTGCCGTTCTTTTATTTTTCTGTTTTCTGAATATTTCCTTCCAGTTTTACTTCAACCAAATTTTTATACATCGAAAGTGTTTTTGATGCGTAACACACCTTAAAATCAATTGAAAATGTTCCAGAGCGCAAAGGAAAGTCAGCAACAATTTTATCTACACATCAGGGTGGCACAGCTGTTTTCAAAAGCCACTACACTCTCATCATCAGCAGCTGCGTGTATTTTTAATTTCTCACCATTTATTATGCGGCTGTTTTTCAGTTTGTTAAACGTTTTTGTATATAAAAATTTCATATAAAAAATATTATACGAGAACTGTGTCAAACGTTGGAGTGGTCTTTAACCACCTGCCGTTTGATTATTTTCTTAATTTCCTATTTCATAAATTTTTTGCTTGATCTTTACTTGAGACAATGCTTTATGGCTTCAGTAATTTTACATATAAATTTGTTACGTAATAAATTTTGAATTAACTGCTTATTTCACAATGTTGGAAGAACTCTTTTTTTTCTTAAAATTAAATTGGAAACAAAAACAATATTTTATAAATTGTTTATGTTGCAAATATAGTTAAAGGAAATAAAGAAGAATTATTTCAACATGGTGAAATTAAATCTACTAGGCAGTAGATTTAAGAAATATTCCAAGAGATAAGAGCAAAGGCAACAGCACTTTTATATATTCAAATTACACAACACCGCAGAATAGCAGTTTTCGAAGGCCACTGCACTTGCATTATCAGTACTTATTTGCATTCTTGTCCGGTGGCTTAATTGAATGCGATAACAGTTTCTATTTGTAGCAATTTTCTTATAAAAATGAATACGAAAACTGTAGCGAAGCGATGGTAACAGGCTTTTGTCAAGTCCCTGTGTTGCCGCTTTTTTATTATTTAATTTATATCCACATTTTAATATCGATCTGTTGCTTTGCTTATTTGCTATTAACTTGTCCACATCATGCTGAAAAGTAGTAGCGCATTGCCTACTCATTTATTATTTATTTTATTATTATTTTGTTTATTATTTAATTTAAATAATTTTATTTCTATCTAGTCTACAACTTATCAAAATGTAGGACTTTAAATAGTCGTTTAAACCAAAACAATATTTGAAATGGTTTTTGTTTCTTTCTTGTGAAAGATGCCTGGCATGCAAAGTTAAATTTAATATTGTTTTTGTTATCTCGATATAAAAATCTACTCTGGTTACTTTTTTTTTCATTTTATTAAATACTTATTTCTGATGTCAGTGATGGAAACGTTCGAGGATGTTGTTTGTTATGGTGATGTTGTCTGCTTTGTCATTTATAGACGTAGCGAAATGACACTGTCATTAATGACAACGAAGAGGAGTGCTATAAATTGCCGTATGATGCTCTTCAGAACTTCTTACATATAAAAGTTTCTTAGGAATCGGGCAAACAATAAGCTAAAATGAGCCGTAGCACGATCTTTCGTTAAGACTCTAGAAGATCAGTGCAGGGAGTCTTAATAAGAAAATTGATTATAAGAGGATTCCTAATTACAACTTCCTTTTGCGATCCTTTTTATAGGGGAGTGCTTCTGAAAAGCTTCTTTTTTTTTTAAATAACACTATTGACTTCTTTTTTTTTATAGGGAAGTGAAAAAAAGCTTCTCTATTTAAAAGAAAACTATTGAAAACTATTCTAATTTCTAGACTTTGTTGACCTGCATTAAACGATTATTAATCGCTTTAAAAGATTTTAATGTTATAAATTCTATTCCATCACAATTTTCTGTAAAGATTTTCTTGAAAAAAACCCGATACACGGTCAACTTTAAAGTTCTTTACGAAACTTTTCAACATTTTCATATACAAATTCTGCCGATATTGTTTGTTACCGAAATGAATCTGAATGCTGACCAAAAAAATAAAAACAAGTTTCATTAAAATGTTTATTATCAGCGGAAAGAAGAAAAAGAAGAGGAGAAAAAATTAAAAAAAAATATCAAAAATAATTGAAACGCTGAAGAAGCTGCAGCAGCAGCAGCAGCAGCCATAGTGCTCGTATCAGCCAGTGGAACAAAACAAACCTCCTTCACCATTTTAATTTTCAAAAAGAAATTTATGAATATTTACATTAAAACGTTATTATCTCCAACCAGAATGGCAAACAACTTGCTGCCTGCCAGCCTGCCTGCCGGGCTGCCTGCCTACCGACAAACGAGCGATGGAGACGCGGTAAACTGAGGTGAAGTAACCTTTAAATTTAAAACTTCAAATTTAACAAGATAAAGAATGAACATACGCTCCTTAAGACACACACAAACACACCATACACACAAAGATGCACACACACACACTTGCTCACCCACTGCATTAATGAACGGTGAAGAGTTATGCCAAGAGTAGCCTTTTTCAAGGCCTTATAAACAAAAATGTTTGGAGTGATTTTTGCACTGCATCAGCTGATTGCTGGCCAGTTGGAGGGAAAGAAAATTCTGATCGTGCTGAATAACCAGGAAGTGATCAGCTGTATAAAGCAGCAGCCCGTGTTTACAGTACTTGGGCTGGAATTTGTTTAAAAGTTTCCGTCAGGAATGATGTGTCTTCAGAGGCTCAGAGAAGTAACGAGAAACGGAGCAGCACAGGAGCTGGCAAAAACAGGGAGTCGCTGTATTTTCTGGCGAGCCAGAGCGCAGGATACACTGGTACGTGGTATCCTGCAAGTAAGACAGACGACTATTTGCACGCAGGATCATTTAGGGCCCAAGAAGTCCACAGGAAGGACATCAAACAAGGCTCACTAGACCTCACAGGCCATGTCAAATTTTAGGTATCCTCTCACAGACGATAAATTCATAAATTTATAAGAAAAGGCACTACGGAGACGCACATCCATAATATAGAGATCCGGCTTCTTGTCTTCATTTAGTACAATGAAAGAATTTCCTTTCAAGGAGGAGACAAAAGTGTTTTCTCCGAAATCAGTCCCATATAACGGCTGCTACAAAAAGGCCTTTCGGCATAAGAGGAACTCCATACACAGGAACTCCATTAAATACACACACTTACAAATAAGAATCTGTTAAAATGTATGCGTCCATATGCTGTATTTGATGATTCTGCCTCTCGACCGGTGTTCAGCAACGAATGAGGGTGCATTTTTTTCTTCTTCTTCTTCTATGCAAAATTCAAAAGTATGAAAAAGAATGAAATCAACATGAAAAAAAAAAATTATTGAAAAATTATACCGATTGAACAGAGAGCTAAACTACGCCATCATTGTTAAAGTCATCAACCAACATCGTCATCATCATCGTCGTCATCATCAGCAACAACATCTCCTTAAGCAGCGTCATCATTTTTATCACTGAATGGTAAAAATAAAAAAAAAACTATTTATAAAAATCTCATATTGAATAAATTATTAAATACGTTGCAGCGAATTTCGAGCACACTTCACAGGGCAGGAATCATACTAATTTAAAACTACCTCAAGGAGGGAGTTAAATAACACGTCGAACGTTAATATTTAAGCGGGAATAAATTTTTTTTTCTACAACAATAATAAACAGCCTGGTGATTCCATGTCAAATTGATGAAAACTGAAACACGGCTCCTTTCGATTAGAGAAAAGACTCTTATAATATTCCATAATGAGAACTTTTCAGAGAGATCAAAAGTAGGAGATGGGAAAAGGGTCTTATACCTCTGGACAGCATGACAATTCTTTCAGTGTCTTAGTGGAGGAGTTGTAAACATCTTCATACTGATTATATCCAACATAATTCCCACTATTCGAAATTATACGGAAGGTGTTTCCCATATATAAAATTGATATTGCTATTCCCACAATTTCAGATTAAATAGGCTTTTTGTAAAATCTATTGCACAACTTAAAGATATGCTGTTTCATAAAAATAAATAAATTTTTCTTTATTTTTTATGAAAACGACAGGTACTCCTTCATATTTCCCACAGTCATGGCAAAAAGTTATTTCTTCCTTTTTTTTTGTTTCTTCTTGCAAATTATTTGTTATTCCAAAAATGCCTGCCATTTCGTAGAGAAAATTATACAAAAATTATATAAAAAATCATAAGAGCCCAAAGCAAAGATATTGCGTACATGCATTTTATATACGCCGCCGCCATTATACAGAACAGAACACGATGATGCAAAGAAGGAAATAGTATTAAAAGTGCAGGAGGAATGAGTTGCAACCAACGGCCAACGTAAAATAAAAATGGAGTTCAGCAAATATCACAACTGCTACGAGGTAATTTTAATTTTATGTTCAACCAACTCAGAACAGAATAACAAAAAATGTAAAAGATTAAAATGAAAACAAACAACAACAACAACAACAAAAGAAATAAAGGAACAGAACCGAAGCGAACATCTCAAGCAATATTCATTTTAATATCTTTTCAATCCAATAATCATTGTGAGCTTCTGAGCCTCAAGTTAATATCTGGTCAAAAAGGAATATTTTATTTCCACACACAAACACGGGCAGATGGCAACTGGAGGTACAAAAGCAGTCTTGCTGTGCAGTGGAGGACGATGGCGATGAAGACAACGATGCTGATGATGACGAGGACGAGGACTATGATGCGTATAAAACAAAAGATATTGATTATGCTGCGAGTGCTGACGGTGGATACGACATCGGCCTAAAATTCTTCTTTATGAAAATCCAGCCACCACGGCTGAGAGTTTTGATATGTTCTGTTTTAATTTTTTGTAATTTTCTTCTTGTTTTTTTTTTTTTTTTGTTCGTTCTGCATTTATTCTCACTCTGTTGTTGTTGTTGTTGTTGTTGTTGTTGGTTTGTGAAAACATGTTCCTACTCCTTTAAAAAGCGAGCAGCAACCAACAATATTTGCAAGCATGGCTGAGATGATAATAACAGTGATATGGCCTGGCCATTGGTAAAGGCGATAGTGGCGAGATGCTGTTGATGGTATGCAGAAAAATTGCTGCTGCCAATGCCGCTGCTGCTGCTGCTGGTGCTGTTATGAAGGTGTACAAAACATTCAAGAACAGCAACAACACGCATACCTGCTTGGCCATTTAGACATTCACACTCGCACTCACATATTTTTACCTTTTTGCGATACGCAAAATTACTCAAACAACAGCCACAACAACAGCAACAACAACAAGAACTTAGTAAAAGCAATAGCCAACATGACTTGGCATTCGGTTGATACATCTTTCCTCCTGAGCGACTTCAACTCCAACCGACCAACGTTGTTACCATCATCTCAACATCATCATCATCATCAACATCATCATCATCATCACCGTCATCATCATCATCATCATCCTCGTAGTGATTGTCGGAAACTTGACTGAAACTTCAGCGACACAATATTGTACTCTCCCATTTACATGTACAAATATGAAATCCATAAATCTCGCTAATAACCAATCCAAGAGAGCGAAGTAATGCTGGATATGCAAATTGCTCATGTCATATGTTATGGTCGTAAAATATATCGGCAACAGCAACAACAACTTTGCATTGCATTGCAACTGTAGTGTTGAGATCTCTTTCAACGATTAATCTTTTTTCGGGGAGTGAAAAGTTGTGGGAAAAGGTGTAGCTTTAGAACGAAATTTTGGTAGAAACATCATGACCAGCGAAAGGCTGGTGATTTAAAATTGTGTCTGAACATCCTGATGATAATTTTTTTATAGCCGTGAGGTGAATAGAGGAAAGAGGGGAAAACATATTTTTAAAAGTGTTTTTAAATCAGAAGATCATGAAGAACGCAGCACAGCAGAACAGCTGTTTTCGAAAGCCGCTGCACTGTGTACTTGTACACGATTGAAAGGCAAGGCTGGCGAAATGGTTTTTAAACTGCCAGCTGACACCCTCTCAGAAGTAGTCCAGGAATCGTCTTCCGCACTCAGAACGATGAGATCAAATGAGGATTCGTTGATATTTGAAAAACAGGGCGCAATTTTTTTTTTAATTTTCTTAATAGGAAGTCACAAAATATCACGATTTTAAGATCTTCGTGTGAATTTTGTGCAACATATTTCTTCCTCAAAATAAAATTATGTGAAGCAGTTTTCAAATATAAACTTTTCCGGCAGATTTTAGAAAAAAATATTATTAATGCCTTTTCAAATGGCAGAATGCTGCCCTTTTCTATTAAAAAGTGTAAAAAATGTTGCACTCTTTTCTATAAAAGATATCTAGAAAAGGGTGCAACATTTTTTTACACTTTTTAATAGAAAATAACAACATTCTGCCTTTTGAAAAGAAAGACTATATAACGGATTAGTCAAACAGAACTTAGGAAAAATTATTACTACTTTAAAACTCCTTGAAACGGAAATTTTTTCGGAAAAGAAGTGAAAAGGTGTTACATATTCTCCACAAAAGAAAACGCCCTAAGTTTCAGAGCATATTTTTTATTATCTAGCGTTTTCAGATCTAATATTTTCTTATTACATATTTCATTTATCCTGATTATAAACAAGCGAATGCAACGATTACGAATATTCGCTGCTTTTGCGCCGCTAAACAAGAAGATGGCACAAAGCATCAATTCCAATATGGTTGGCTAAATGGTTTCCATGTTGCCGTATGACATTCAACATGCCAATAACGAACAGTGAAAAGGGTAGAAGAAGGTTAAAAACTAAGCACAAGTCCAAGCAGAAGGATGTTCCGGAGACAACTATGAAGTTAAATCACGTAACATGCATATGACAGCATTCATGGCTGCCGTTTTTAATATGCCATCGCAAGGAATATGAGAGCAGAGTCATTGTGTGCTGTGCTCTGCGGCTCCCTTCCTCCGTTCCTCTTTGCCACCACATGGCAGACACTGTGACATGTTTAATCCTGTTTTATTTCTGCAATATTCTAGCATTCGTTTTGTGTTGGCTTGTGTGCATCATCGTTGGTTGCTGCCGTTGCATTAACATACATTTTGGTTTTGTTGCACATAATCATAATGCATGCGTTATGTATTTGTTGTCGATGTGTGGCCGTATCCGGGTATTCATTTGTTGATGTGGATGATGTGCGTCTATGTGTGTGTGTACAGGCATCAGTCAGGAGCGTAGAATTATGATATTAATGGTGTGGAAATTGCTTTAGAAAAGAGGAAGAATATAATTTAATTTCTCTGTTTTAAGATTTTAATCTGAATGCATTAATTTTATATCCCGATCAATTTCGGCTTCAAGTGGACATCGATGTTCATGCTGAATAAAAACTGTGTGTGAAGAGATTTCATTTTCTGAATTATTTTACCTAAAAACGTTTTATTAAAGTTAATTTCTTGGCTCTCAAAGCCCCTAAAGCAGCTCGTAAAAGTGCACCTGCTTCCGGGAGTTGTTAAGAAACCACAGCATTTTCACCCTGAAGTTGGTCACTATCAGAAATGCACTGAGTTATTGATTTAACCTTCCCACGTTTGGTTCGTGAAACCCCGCAAGATTTTAAACTTGATTTATGTTTCCAGAGCTCTGCTGTTACGACTCTTCAAGTTGCCAGGAAGGGGCGTTTGCTTGGTCTCCACGAAGACATCAATTTGTGCCATCATTTAAGATTTTATTTTATTTTGATAAATAATTTTAAACAAAATTTTATATTAAAATTATCTTTCTAAGAGAACTTAAAGTCCACATTATTTTCTATGAATACGGCATAATAATATTAATAATGGAGTCATTTGAAGGGTTAAGTAGTTAAGATTTAGATTATGGAGCGTAAGATCCCTGGAATTTTTCTTATCTGTACTAATTCCTTCTGGGAGGGAAGATCTGAGCCCACAGATCTACAGGAGTGCATATAAAAAATTTAATAGGGGAGGGTTCTCCTACATTGTCCGGTACAAGATTATTAAGCGTAAGAGCGCCTGGGCTCGGTAGGGGTCAATGGAAAGCGTTGCCTTTAAAGCTTGGGAAATTACCTAACGTGGGTGGCACCGCTTCCTACAGTTCCGCGATTATGTGCTGTCAATGGCATCTGTAACGATGAGTAGGCATATTGTCCAATGGAGGAATGGAACCCAATTCGTTGCTTCCTCAATTAGTGTTGGATGATTCTGCGACCGACTATTGGATGAGGTCCTTTTCGGGAGTCTAAGTTGCTGGCTTTGGTTAATTACTAAAAGTTTTTGAGAGAACTGTCCCAAACGGATTGATGCTTGCCATGGGCTGGTGACTTGTCGAACTTCAGAATAATCGATAGTTGCAACTTGTATGAGTTGTTGAGCGTTCAAGATCTGCTATGGAAGGAGTGGCTGTAAAATTGGTGTTGGTAAGTCCAGTACAGCTCTCGTCTGCATTCTCGGTCCTGCTGGTTCTTCCTATTGATATAAAAATGCCTTAGCACTGGTCGCTGGGAGTTACTGGCAGGGATTGGCAGCCTGCTTCCCCGGTACTGCAGCACTAGTGAAGAATAAAAATGCAACAACAAATTCTCTATCAACGCTGCGCTATTCTCTCTCCTAAGAGCGACGCCAAATTAGTACCGACTCAAGTCTATTTGCCGGTTGTAAGAACAATCCCCTTATTCTGTAAATTTTTGTCAAAGTCAAGACAAGACGATAACGAATATTGGACATTTCCTTGGGGATAAGAATCAACCAACCCCTTCTGACATCCTGTGTCTTTTATTTATGGACTTGAATGTAACAAAAGATTGTTCAAAATAGTCAACTGCTGAAGAGAGGGAGCACAGGAGAGTCCTGTTTTTGATATGGTCTTGATGTAACGATGACAAAGAGTTGCAGACCAAGGGAGGAATATGATGTACCAGAAAATCGAAGTGAATGAAAAGAATTTGAGATTTCAAGTAGTTGCCTCAAATCCGATTTGATACCTGAAATCAGCTTCCGATTATTTGGTTTCCTCACAAAAAGGAAAATATTTATGAAATCGATTATGGAATCGACGCGATCGATTATTTCTTTTCTCTTTTATAATAAAACAGCGTAAATCACAACGGCGCTGCATTCATCCCACGAGTAGGAATGAAGTGAAATTATCGCCAAGATAAAAATATTTATTAGTGCCGCCGCCATGGCGGAGTCACCATCCTGCCAATTCCACCTTTTATTATGCACGATTATTTGTGTCGTCTATAATTTTCGTTCTACTTGTACAGGAGCTTCTCGGCCACAACAACGCACACACACACACACGATACGATCTAATAAATTTTTCATTCACACTTATCGGTTTGGAAGCCCAACAACAACAACAACAACAACGACAACCTAAACTGCTTTGTTCAGCAGAGAGTGGGGGTGTGTTCCAAAGGATTACTTTGCTGTTGTTGTTCTTGTTGCTGTTGCTGTGTATTGATAGTTTTATCATTTTGTGTATTATTATTATTATTGTCTTTGTGTTGTTTATGTGCCGCTTTTAGTTGGATGTCGGTGTTGCATGTTTTATCGTTGCTGCTCCTGCTGTCGCTGTTTCTTATTTTAGTTTATGACCAACGTGGTTGGTTGGTATTTTATGCAAAATTGTTTTTAGTTGGTTTTTGATTTTTATTTTTCATATTGTGGAACACATTTTATCAGTCGTGCAGAGTGCGGAGGAACGTCTGACAAACAGTTGAATGGAAATTAAGTCGATAAATTTTGCTGATGAAATGCTTTAATACTTTTCATTTACTCTAGTCCACATACAAGAATTTGCTTGAGAAGCAGTGAAGTCATGTTTAACATTAAGAAAATAGAGTTTCATTTGGAGTATTTCATTATTGATTCTAAATAGCGATGAGATTTGAATCGAAATCGTTAAATATTTAAGAAATTTAAAGAAAAAAATAGTTGAGGAAATAGTTTTGCTTATTATTGGCATTATTTTTGTAGTACAAAGCTAAAAGAAATTCATACATAAATTGTATTAATTTCGACATTAATCTAATGAATAATTTCATAAGTTTCAAACAAATTTATGTTTCGTTGGATTAATGAAACAATTTTCGTTAAATTAGTTTAATAAGATCCTTGTCAAATAAATGAAATATTTTCGTTGAACCTATAAAATTACTTCACTAATACCGTGTTCAGACATGCATTTTTAATTGAGTCAATTTGATTTTAATTGAGCAATCAAATCTTGTGCTCACACATACTGAATTCAGCTGACTTAATTAACATTTAACAGCTCAAAAAACATTGTTTGTATTTGTTACGTTAATATTCGTGTTTGTAAATTTTAAAAATGGATGCAAATTTTGGTTTATAAGAAATTTTAATTAAATATATTAGAAATATGGAGGTCTTGGAGTCATTGCGATCGAGTTTTGATTCAAAATTATCAGTGCTTAAGAAAATAAAAAGGAAAACTTGACAATTTTTTAAAGTTTGAGAAAGCTTCTTTCATTATTCCAGCAAAATGCAGCTCAAAGGTCGCCTTCTTCATCAGCCATTTCGTTTGTGTTTATTTATTTTTTCAGTCTGTTGGAAAATTCAGTTTGTTTGCTTGGCGCGCAACTATAAGAAATTTAGTGAGAAAATTAACTTCTAATTGCTCAATTTACTAATTGACTTATTGCACGATAAATTGTGGTTAGTTAAGACCCTGATTGCGAAAAATTGTGTTACAGAACATAATTGTCATAAAACCAATGAAATATTTTGACTAAACCAATGAATCAATTCCTTGACATCTCTTCTACAATATTCGAGATATTTCTATAAGAGTTGTGAAATTTGCTTTTAAAATAATCCCATTAATTTTATGAAACAGGATCGTTAATATAATAAAATATGTTTACCAAAACATTGAATATATCATACCGAACTATTTTGAAGTCAAAACTGCTAAAATAAATCAGAAAAATTACTTCCATTTATTTAATAGACTTTCACAAATTCAAAATTCAAAAACTTTTCATCATATTTTCAGTTTGAAAGAACTTAACTGAAAACTTAATTGTGGAACAGAGCACATATATAACACTCGATACCGATCGGTCGAAAAAACTATTTGAAATGAAACTCCAAAGATTTTATTTAATAAATGTTTGACTATAGAACGATATCGGCTGATATCATGAGCCAGGCACTAAATATATTCAAGGGAAAGTTGTATATTTTTGTTTCCACATAAAGTGGTTTCTGGTCTAAGTAAAAATGGAATGAAAATTCTAAAATTAGAATATAAACAAAATAAAGAAATGGTAGCATAAGCACTTAAAGTGTTTGGTTCGATACAATTCTCGAATTCTATTTCGTATTAAAATCTATTGAGGGGTGATGAGCAAAAAGACACATGAAAGAGGATGATGATAGTGTAGCGGCTTTCGAGAACAGCTACTCTGCTCTACTGTCTAAAATGGATTTATGATATTGACTTTCCCTTGTGTTTTGAATTATATATCAGGTGTTCCTGAATTGAAACCACTGAATGAACAATTAGAATGTCGATTTGATAGTTTTATCACTCATCTAATGAAATATTTTCAGGAAAATATGAAACCCAATTAAGCAGTTCCAAAGAAACTCTTCCCAAGTGCCCAAAAAACTTTCATTAGATTTGTGAAAAGAAGGTCCAATACAATTGGATTCTTGAATTTACGTTGAAAAATTTTCTTGCTGTGCAACTTCACAGAAATTAAATTAAATTGTTAAACAAAAAGTATGAGCATATTTGAGTTCAGTGTTCCAAAGCTGAATAAAACAAAATATCTTAAAATTTTGTGGACTTGAAAATATAAACTATAAAAATAGTATCTTCTAGTTGTTTTTAAGTCTGTTTGCTTTCAAGATCCAAAACTCCATCCTTTTCGAAGGCGAAAAATTCAATATGAGCTTCTAATAAACTTTTAGTTTTCTGTTTATTTTAATAGAATCACCCTGGAATTAATCACAACTTATTATGCAGCTGAACTCCTAAATATCTTCAGCAAAATGGTTAACAAAAAAGTGTACAAACTTCGAAATATAAAGACATTCACAGCGATACATTATTGATGATAAAAAAAAAAGTTCGTTTACAAATTGTTGTCTTGAATCACCAACGCCAAAGTCTCTGGTCTTGGCCACAAAAATAAGATATTAACCTCTGCCCAGCGAGTCCTCTATTAACAAATAATGGCACATTTTAAAATGTACGCTTCTCTGCTGCCCTGCCAACCTTTTCCATTCCCATAAAAACTTTTTGGCCAAATAAAGCCATTCAAAGCGCATACAATGAATTATGAATTATAACCAAATATAGACAATAAATGTCGACAAAAACACAATATCTATTAACTAATACACTCTGTTAACTCTGCTGTTCCATGGCCCAGAGCCACACAGCCAAAGAGTCAGGCTTGAAACAATGCCTGCGATATTAAAGTGAGTTCTTCGTTTTAATTTTTTATGCACTTTTCATGGCTTCGCTGTTATCAGTTAGCGAGATATTTTTGTTAGAAGCATTGAATGCAAAAGTACTCGTGCATGTACGACTAGTAGAATAGAACTAAATATGCCGGCATACAATTGGCTAACAAAAAGAAGAAAAAGAAGCACAAAGCAGTTGCAGCCAAGTTTAGGTGGATGGTGAAAGACAATAGACTGGTGGCTGCTGCATAACAAACTTAAAGAACTCTGTTCGGTTTTCATTTATTTTTGTTTTATTTTATGTCTATACAAAATCGGGAATCTCGTACTCCATGGCCGCAGACTTTCCAATATGCCAAAATTGAACAGCAGTATTGTGGCGTCATTTGCGATATCTTCATATAAACCAACTGCAGCAGCAGCAGCCGCAGTTGGCCAGGGAGTAGCACAGTTTCCGTAATAAAACAAAAAGAAAAACAAAAAAAAAAAAACGATTGAAAATAGGCAAGGAAAATTTTGAAAATATCACAGAAAAAAATGAATTAAAAAGCATCTCAAGTGTGTTCAGTTTAGCATTTATTTGTTACTATTAACTCGCTTTTACTGACGCTTATCGCTGCAACAAAATCCTTTTTGCTGCAGCACTTCTCCAAAAACAATTCCTATTTGTGCAATGAAAACTAGCAAATTCGCGAAAAAGCCTAAAATTGCAATACATACAATTGTTGTTGTTGTTGTTAATGTAGTGATACAAAAATACAGGATCCCAGCAAACAGAAGGAGGAGGACATAATGAGAGATGGATATAATGAAATTCTAGAACTGCAGTGATGCACTGAGATGATTCCCCATAAGGAAGTGCATTTCGTCGCAGCTATGGGGAAGAGGAATTGATTTTAAATTGCAAAATTTAATAATTTAAAAGTATGAAAATACCCATACAGAGCAAATAAATGCTTCATTATTTTATATAAAATGAAATACCAACTCTGAAGCAAAAAATGTAAAAAAGAATGAGCACGAAAATAAGAGTTAAAAATGTAGGGGACTTTTATGTACATTCTTCACTTATTATCAGATGTTTACAACACACAACTTGGCAGCACTTAACTTAGCACAGACAAAAAAGGAGCCAAACACAAGGTGGCATTTTATAAAACCTACTTAAAACCAATTCAAGAATGCTTTTGAGTTGGTTTTAACAATATCCTATTGTATGGCCAAACCAGGCTTTAACAGCCTGGTCTGTAAGCTAAGACCAGAATTTATTAAAAAGCGTAAATATTTTATAAAATATTTTATGCACACAAAAACTGCAACAGTACAGTTTGTGCATTAAGTATTATCAAATGTAGAGGAAAATACAAAAATATTTTTCTATGAGAAATTTAATTTATAGTGATTGAATTTTTTGGAAAATCCGTTTATTAAATTTATTAAATCTACAGGGGGAACGCCAAAATATTAACTGTCAATGTAGAAACACTATCAAGCAGGATATTTTAGTTGTCTATTTTATACACTGCAAGACTGCTGTGGTCTTAAAAAAGCTACTCTTCATTGAATGCCTTGAATTCCGCCAGTTCTCGAATTTGCCAAATAAATTTTGAGACATTTTCTTAAAAAATGGATCCTTTGACATGCCCACTTTTGGTCGTTGCTAATTAAAACACCTTAAGTATTTGTTTTCTACAGGCCCACTGTGACCAGCAAAATATTATTTTTTCAGTGAACAAAAGATCAAGATAATTTATAAAAATATTTTTTTATTTATATATAATTTTGCGAAAATATGGTCGTCTTTGTTACAAAAAAATAACTTTTTTTATGTTTTAATAGAAACCGAAATTTATTATAAATAATTTTGTGTGTGATCATGTAGATTTCCAGGATTTTTATGAATATTATTTGCTTATATTTATATTAAGATTTTCTTGTGATTTGGATTTCATATTTTTTTTTTTGCTAAATTTTAATGAAAAATATTCAGGCCGTGCCAAATTTCGTATGTAAAAATTCTTTTCGTACGAAATTTAAATGAAAAAATACTTTATATAAATTATAAAATTTCAAATTCTAAAATATTTAAGAGAAGTGTAGTAAAAAGTCATGTGTATGGCTTTAATACTACAGCCAGACTCGTTGTTGAATTGACGAACAATTTTTAAAAATAGTTCTGGCAGAGTCATTTTTAAAGTTAAAGTTAACAAAAATATGTTTAGTAAATTTTCTTATTAAAAAAATAATAAACTGAAATTAATTAAAACAAAATCTTTTTTCTCTCTTAAAATTCGCTACAAATTTCAGCAAAAAAGAGTTATTTGATAAGGGCTAAATGAGCTGGGTCGATTCGATGAACAGTAACCCTCCAGGGTTAAATATTAAATAAGTATTTTAAACAAATTTAATTCTCAATCCAGATTTATTTATTTAAGACTTAACCGACATGTTTGCTGGCTTACGCTGCTTGTTAAGGCGACCCAACATACGAGTGCCTGTAGGATTTTATAACTGTGCAGCCAAGTAACTCTGTTATGCTTTTCTTTGGAAGGTTTTGTTTTTTTATAATATTTTTTGTTTAAATTTTATTTATTTTCTCAAGATCATTGAGTTGGACTTTTGCTTAAGCGTACCGCTGCAAATTGTTTAACAAACGCCATGTCTACAATATGACTAGAATTATTGTACAACACACATGTGGAGACTTTTGGCACCACCGCCAACATAAAAAAAAGAAAATGAACAAAAAATTAAAACGACAAACTAAATGCTTAAATAAAATGACAAAAACGAAAATGACAAAAAAGAAGAGAAAGAAAACCCAAGAACAAAAGTAATAAGAAACAATTCATATATCGTACCCAGACGCCGAGTAGGAGTTACAGATGTGGGGATAATGTGCTGAGCTTAAGAAAAAAAAAAAAAAAAGCGAACGGATTAGGAAAACAGGAGGACTGACTCTTTATTTGTGAATTGTGAAAGGACAAACGAAAATGCTTAAGGAAACAAAGAAAAATGATGTGCTCATTCAAAATAGAATTAAAGTTGCAGATGAATTAAAACGTCCTGCTAATATGAACGGGTCTCAACACTGAAATGGCAAAACTGTGGCACCAACTGGGAACAGAAACTATTAAGTTGTCAGAATTGGTCATGGGGTACATATTTGAGGAGTGAAAAAGGACAGCAAAGTTACTGTTTCTTTATTTTTTTATACTTTCCTGCATCAAAAATTAATTTAAATTTCCCAGCTCTGGAGTCATATTTTGGACTCTGCTGCATTTCAATTACAATCTGTTCAGAATAACCTCTAATACAACAATCGAAGAACGCAATCTTTAACTTTTCTAAGGCCTTCGGAAAACCAATTTCATGCACCAACAGACGAACATCGCTTCGACGACTTTCTTATTCATAAGGACTATTACCTTAAGGCGTGGCATATTAATATTGTGGGAGTTACTAAAGAAATGAAAACCCTTTAGCATCTTTTTTGAAGGATATAAAAAACATTCCAACTTCGATTGTCCTCCCCAGCCCACTCTTCCATTGTTATCATTTACTTTACGTGTTTCAGGCAAATCTACGACCGACTGTTTTGGCTTAAGAATATTCGTATGCCTTCAGCCGAGCATTTCCCTTAAAACTTCCTCTTATAGAATTGTTAAATAATGCAGACACTTTTCGCTGATTTTTTAAAATCATACTCCACGTTTATATACATTTTTTTCTGTTACTGCCAGAGCCAGCCATATGCTGGGAGCGAGCAACAGCAGTTGTACGGCCAGTTCTTGTTGCTGCAGATGTGCCGGTGGCTGGTTGGCTGACTGGCCTATTCAGTTGCTGGCTGACTTGTACTTTTTATTATTTAGTTTTTCGCTTGTAAAAAAAATCTTTTAATGCTCCTTAATGCTCATTGTAATTCTTCCAAGTTACCAACTCCAATAGTAACTACTCCCATAATATATTTTGGCTGAGATGTTGTTGTGAGCTGGGAGTATTTGTTGCAGTGCCTGTTTATAAGTTGAAAAGTATAACTTCCTTTCAAATTGCTGAATATTGTTTTTCGTTTACTTTTTTATTTATTTATTTTTGTTGTTGTTACTGTCTTAAATATTTGTTACGATCTCTAAACATATCTTCATTTGCAGTTTTGTTGTTTGTTTGTTTTTGTTTCTTAATGCTCTGGACCAACAGAGAGGCAGTAAACAAATGCGCGCGCATGCGCTTAAAGCTTTTGTACTACGGATTCTGATTCCTTTTCCTATTTCACTTCATATAATGAGAATCATGATTTCTTTATGGTTTTTATAAAATAAAGCGAGTAAGTTGGCTGGATTAGCTGGAGTAAAGCCATGAATACCCTACACGAAAACTTTTTTATCACAAATTTCTCTAAGTAATTGAAAGTTGAATAAACAGGAAAGGGTATTTCAATAGGGATGATGTCCCGTTTTCTAGCAGACAGATTCGGCAAAATGTATGATGTGAAATTTATCAGAGTTCAACGCGAATTTTCTGTCTCTACACTCCTGTAGGTGATTAATTAGCCTCCCTAATCACTCGAGAGCAGAGCTCAAAATTGTTGTGTTATTCCACACTGTATGGCATATTGTGCCTTCGCAAGCAAACACAAGATTGTGTGCTAGTGATAACGTTTGTCATTCCCATATATTAAATTGGTTTGTTATAAACTGTTAATAACTCGATTAGTTAATCCAGGTTTTCGTTTCAACCGTTAATGGTCAACTAATTTTAGATTAATCGGTTAACCGGTTAGTTAATATATTCAATAAATCAAATTATAAAAAATGACTAATTATTTTGATATATTTTGGGGCCTCATTCAACCCATGAAACCCACTGCTTTGACTCTAGGGTATTGTAATAACGCCAATGGTTTTATAAAAGCCTAAGAATTATTTTGCGTTGCTGGTGAATATCGCCAAACAATACTTTAAAGTGGTCAAACTTTTCCACTGATGGTCGTGGGTAGTATGCAATTGCAGCACCCATCTAGCGGATATATTTTTCATGTCAATGTGATGTACAGTCGCTCAGTTGAGTTGCCTGAAGCCTCGGTCACCATTTTTTCACTCCCCTACCGACCAGTATTATTCCTGAGTTATTTCGAGGCTTTGTACCATGATAATCTCTTTTGTACGACCACAACGGAACCCTGTTAATAACTTCTTAAGCATTCAAATTTATGATGCAGAGTTTTCATAATATTTATCAAGTTCTTTCTGGACTTCAGGGATATTTATTTTAATATTTATTTAAAAGTTTTTCTTAACCAACATCATGTTTTTTTATTTTTATTAAAAGTGGAAGTTTGAAATAAACATCTTTAGTTATTCTAAAAAATGTTGGGTAAATGCTCCCTGATGATCTGCATTAGCCCCGGGAAATGCGCATGTGAACTAGCTAAAACCCCTCAATTTATCACTTTGAATTTTTTAGAAAGATTAAAATTAAAATAAATTTTGTTTGATAAATCCAGGGAAAGAATTTCATTAGAATGGCTGGCTGAATGCCTGGCTGGCTGAATGCCTGGCTGGCTGAATGCCTGGCTGGCTGAATGGCTGGGGCTAATGCAGATCATCAGGGAACCTTTACATTTCTTAGAATAACTAAAGATATTTATTTCAAACTTTCTCTTTAATAAGTGTGAAGCTTGAAACAATTATCAAATTCATAAAAAGAACTCACCGATCACTTTTTCCTTTTATATTTTCTTACGTTTCATTCTACAACTGGTTGGCTTTTTTCCGACTCTAATTGTAGTTGTAAAAGATATAAAGAACAACAACATCTAACAATTGTTTTAATGTAAAAACAATTCCTTTAGAGTGTTGACAATACACGTTCAGCTATTCAGTCATTCAGCTTTTCACCTGGCTGGCTGAATGACTGGCTGAATGGCGGAAGATATAACAAGAGCTTCTTTTTTATTTCCTTACGTTTTTTTTCTACAAAATAAAGTACTTTTTAGTTGTGACAGTTTATGATTCAGTGTGCGATATATTCACTTGGAATAAGATGCGGTCTTTGCATTAGAATATATCATCCTTTATATGAAAAGAACTCTTAAGATGCGGTCACGTTAGAGAAATATTCGCTTTTAGTAACGCAAAGTGATTTATAAAATTATGATCTAAATTCCTATATAAATAGAAAAATTGAATAATATCAGATATGACGCAAACTGCCGTTGTCTTTTTTTTCCAACTAAAACTATTTTATAACTTAAGAAGAACAAAACTGGTACTTAAAAATATATGTAGCGCCAGACGTACGTCGGTGTCGGTACAGCCGATTATAGCACTATTACTCTGCTAAATCTACTAGTCAGGTCATAAGAATGTATTTATGGTAAAATTCATAATAATATTTTACTTTATTTCGCAACATTATCCCTCTAAAAAATATAGAGTTGATTGCAAATTAATTCAAGATCCCTGACGAAACTTGAATTTTTATTTCAAAACTCCTTCAAACTGTCCTCTTTTTTTAGAAAAAAAAGATGAAAAAATTTTACCTGTTTTCCAGAGAAGAAAATATTATTTAATAAATATAAGAATAATAGAAATAAGAATAATAAAAATAAGAATAATTAAAATGCAATAAACTTTGTTCATTATCGGAGTTTTTTAAGGGAAACGAAAATAATTTAGTTTTTATTATGTGCTACTCCTTTTTTCCCAAAATCTTATTAAAAAATTCAAATTGACCAGTTGCGTGGAAGTATGCAATAAATATCTTTAGTTATTCTAAGAAATGTTGGGTGCAGGTTCCCTCATGATCTGCATTAGCCCCCGTGAAATGCCCATGGGAAATAGCTAAACCCCCTCAATTGATCACTTTAAATTTTTTAGTAGGATTTTGGGGAAAAAATCAGCACAATTAAAATTAAAGAGGTTTAACAAAAAAGACAGTTCGTAAAAATATTTACTAATTTGAAAATTATTAAGAAGTCTTGTAATACATGGCGTTTGGCAGCGGCAGTGTTTTAGTTAAAGTTGCTGCGGCGGAAATCGAAAACCTCTAGTGTGCACATTCCCGTATATTCTTCATAACAAACCAGATAATGACAATTTATTGAAGAAAGTTGTAGGGTATTTTCAATACAAATTTTCTTGAGAAGCTTTTTGATATTATATATTTTAATCTGTTTCTTTTTTTATATATTTTTTCTTTTGGTTTACGCCATTTTGTTTGAGTACAAATTGATATGCAAATTCTTTTGTCGTTTAATACCTTCTTCGTTGGCATTCATTGGCCGTTTTCGGCCGTTGGACGTATGGTCGATCAGTTTTTGTTTTGTAATTCTTTTATTTTATGGATTTTTTTTTGCTTTTGGGCTCTTCTTCAGCTGTTGCTGTTACTGTTCGCTGGTAGTTGCATCAGTTATCATCATCATACGCGAGTACATTTAGTTCAGTAACAACCGAGAAAATGCAAAATAAAAATACTCGTATATAAAAGAAAAACAACAGCCTGCAGAAAAAATTAGTGGGTACGTTAATTAGTAAACACTGTGTAATGTAACGTTGGCCAGTAAGAAAAAACTAAATATAAAAATAAATAAAAAGAAGAGGAAGAAGTGAAAGATGGTAACAATTGATTGTCATTTGAATGTTTGTGCTGCAAATATTGACTGGTTGCAACTACAGACGACACATAAATATATGCTGCACTGTACTTAATGTGTCCGTCCGTCTGTCCGTCTCTAAACGAGTATTTGCTTCCACAGCGATAATCTGGCCCGTGTGCTGTCTGTCTGTCTGTGTCTCTGTCTGTCTGAAAAATGAGGACATATTTTGCAAATGTTATTTAATTATAAGATTCGCAAATATTCATTTAAAAGATATCACTTGGCAATGCCAAAAAATATGTGGCTTATTAGCAGTAAATTTTGTATTTATTTAAATGAATAAAAGCCTTTTTGCTTTAATCTCAAGGTCAATCTTAAAATTGAAAAAAATATATATAGAAAGAGGAAATGAAAAAAGCTCTATGAAACATATTAAAAGCTTAAGAGGTGGGTTACAAAACTTATACAATTTGCCGTAAATATCAATATATTTGTGATTCACACAATTTAAAAGCTTCTGCCTGTTAAACTATTAAAATGTTAGCTAAGGCCTTTTGCATTTCTTATGACGATATACAAGTTTCTTGGAATAGTTTTTAGTTAGCAAACTTCAATGCAAACTATAAGTTTTATTATATTGAAAAGTTTATTTATTTTCAAGCTGAAAACTTTATTTATGTTGTTTTTTAAACTCTTTAATTTTAATTTATTTGCTGATTCTTTTTTTCCCAAAATCTTACTAAAAAATTCAGTCATCAATTGAGGCGTTTTAGCTCGTTCCCATGTGCATTTCATTGGGAATAATGCAGATTATCAGGAAACTTTTACCCACCATTTCCTAGAATAACTAGAGATAATTATTTCCAACTTCCACTTTAATAACAGAGAAGCCCAAAACAAATAGCCAAGGTTTCTTTGCTCGAAAAAAGTGCAACATTTTGTACACTTTTTTAAAAGAAAATGGCAACATTCTGTTCTTTGAAAATAAATAATTTATTGGAAGTTATTTCAACATTCTTTACAAAGAATAATTTAAATTTAAAAATCCTTCAAACTGCCATAAATTCAGAAAGATGTGAAAAAATGTTACACGTTTTTCAGAAAAGAGAACGATTTTAGTGTCTATAAATACGTGCAAGATGTTCCTGCTTATATAATTCCTTGAAATTTTAATTGAAAAATTATTTCTAATTAATAAGGGATGACACGTCATATTCTAAAACTTTTGGAAGAGCTTCTAAATATGTTACTATTAAGTTTGTTCTTCGAATCGCTTATAAACTTAAACTGTTTTGGCAGATAATTAAATTTTCTTAGCTGGGAGCGGCACGCACGGGACGGTTAACCCCTAATCATCCAATCTGTTGTGCGGAAGTGATAGTTCAGTGTTGAGAGAACTGACGAACGAAGATTAATAAACAGAGAATTTGTTTGTGGACTTTTTACACACTCTGCAGGACCGTGAATGCTTTATTACACGATAGAGTCAATCGCTATCACTACAGTTAAATATGTACGATTCCGTCATGGAAACAGGTCGACAACAGTTAACAGTGTCATGCACTAGGGCGGATCGATACCATATTCATAACTCACACCTTCAAGTCTTTTAAAGAACTTATTTCGACATTTTTATAACCTTCACAAAAAAGTGAAAGGTTTGTCACTCCGTGTGTAAATTCTTCGATATTAATATGGGATCCCATAAAGTATATATATTATGGATTCTCATGAAAAGCGATGGCGATTGAGCGAAGCCCGTCTGACCGTCTGTCTGTACTTGAAATCAGTTTTCCCAAGACCACAGAAGAGCTAAAGACTTCGTTTTTGGACTGATGGATTGGAAATGCACTTAAATAGAGTGGTATCGAAAATCCGGTTCCAGAGCTGGGAGGCTCACACTTATTTCTCGACGGAAAATTAATACCGAAAACCAATTATATATGTTTGTTTGTTTGTAAATTTAAACTTTTTCATGCTTTGCGAAGCCCAAATTGTCTATTCAAAACTAAAACAAACAAAATTTTTTCCAGGCATGGGAAATTAAAATT